>BTPG01000003.1:239820934-239857561 GCA_036245525.1 Semisulcospira habei
ATTGAACACAACGCGAGGCAAGTAAACACGGATTTCAGTTGTGCGCATGCGAGACTAGAGTAGATTTATTTACTCTCCACTGCAATCTCCAGTCCTTCCCTAGACCACAAAAGGAATTCGGACTTAAACTCTGTAGGCACTTGAGTACTGTATTAGATGGGCAGTTTTTGTCTATCTGATAAACTATTTAAGTCGCCTACACCCAGTCACTGAGTCCGGTTACAGTCCTAAGAAGTCGGACGTGTGCGTAATTGCCATACCGAGCGGGCCTTGCCAGAGGCTGTCCATGTGCGCTCCCCCTGGCAGCGGCCTCCACAATCCACGCTCGCGCACTAGTCGTGACATTCGGTGTGGCTTCTCCATGTCAGTCCGTTGTCGTGCGGAAACCCGCGGTGTCCGGGAGGCGCCTAAACCGGTGCCGATCGCTTGCAACGCAAGCATGGCCCGCGGGGCAGAGGCGAAAGACCCCTGGGGGCTGAACTAGCCACTGTCATCTGTGTGAATGGGTAGCACGTCCCTGCAACAGACAACACACCCGAAGGCCTGCGGGCGAGTCCAGTGGGACTAAGCCCCGAAAGGTAGCCTTCGTAACAACAAAACACACAAGCACCAAAGCGGGGTAACAGACTGTCAAGCCTGCCCGCCAGCAGTGTAGTAAAAAGGTCGACTCACTGCCATCAAGCACTAAGGTGAGCAACCAACATATGTAGCAAAAGTCAAACATGTCATGACAGAAGCGAGGTACCAAACTGCACGCCTACAACTAGCCGTGCAGTAAGCAAGTAGGCCCACTGCCGCCAAGCGCTAAGGCGAGGGAACAACATATGTACACAAAAGACGAATACGTCATGATGGAAACGAGGTACCAAACTGCACGTCTGCAATCTAGCAGTGCAGTAACGAGGTAGCTTCACCGCCGTCAAGTGCTAAGGTGAGCAACAACATATGTACCAACCCCTATCATAAAAGGAGTCAGGCCCCAACCACATTGCTAAGGGTGACCGTGTGTGGAAAACAACACCGGCCGCATGCTGCACAAATCAATACGCAATGACAACCAAGACAAGAAAAACATCCGGGGCAGTAAATCACCACTTTATGTGGACATGTCACGAGGGGCCCACCCAGCCAAGGAGCGTAAACCCGCAAGCTGCGCGCCGGAACGTATATCCACTCTCTAAGGTACGTGAGCACTCGTCCACAGCGTATGCCTGCATACGCGCGTGCGCTTAAATTCATCACCCGTATCTATACCAACATCCCGCAAGGGAAAACAGCTAATCAGGCCATGGAGTAAAAGAATTCTCCACACCCAAGGTACAAATGCGTAGGAACTTAGCTACGATTCACCGAAGGTGAGTGGGAGCACGATTACAGTGAGAAGAAGACGAAAAAGTTCGTACCTGCACAAACCAGTGCCCAGCCCGGGAACCGGCCGAGGGTCAACCCCGCTACCTTACCTCTCCGCCGAAGGGGAACGGGGGGAGACGTCCAAAAACCCGCCTGGCACGACCGGCGAAGCTCACCGGACAGCTCACCAGCGGTCGAAGCGTAGGCGCTACGCAGTGGGGACGAGAAAGCCACGCAGCAGCACAGGCAGGGCCGACGAAACGAACCTATCTCCCATTCTTCATTCCAACAGCAAGTCCGAAACCCGAGAACCGGTCGAAAAACCAAAGTCCGTAGGCTAGAGCAGAGCGCAAGACGACCGAATCGTGCGCCTAAGTAGACTAGACTGAGGGATTATGGGTACCCGGCTTCCGGGTGGTGGGTATAGGGAGACAACTCTTGGTCCCCTCGGGGTTCCCCGAGTGCCTCCCGGGTTGTGTTTTTACACAACTGGCTCTTAGGCTAGAATGAGTAAGTAGTAGACACTTCCATTCAGTCATGTCATCGGTAATGTTTTTGAAGAAACAAATAACTAATTACAAAAACGCAATTTACAAAAAAGTACTAAAACAAAATACAACGCACTCTGTAAACAAGCTATAAAGTCACCATTCAAAAGTGCCACGCTTATGGACTGATACTCACATTCACGCGCGCGCACACACACACACATACGCACACACACAGACACATGCACACACACACTACTTCTAACATAGAAATGACTTTAACATGACAGGGGTGTGACAAAGTCATTTGTAGCAGACAAAAAAAAAATATGGGTCTTTAGGGCTCACTTGAATGCCTCTCTCCAATCCAAGAATCAGTCACCAGAATGATGTTCTTTAGTGACAGTTGATCTCTCATATCAGTCACCAGAATGATGTTCTTTAGTGACAGGTGATCTCTCATATCAGTCACCAGAATGATGGTCTTTAGTCACAGGTGATCTCTCATATCAGTCACCAGAATGATGGTCTTTAGTCACAGGTGATCTCTCGTATCAGTCACCAGAATGATGGTCTTTAGTCACAGGTGATCTCTCATATCAGTCACCAGAATGATGGTCTTTATTGACAGGTGATCTCTCATAAGGATGGTCGCTCAAAACAGGCTCTGCTGTAAGGCAAATTTGGCAGCTGTCTGTGTGCACCTTACCGCTCTAACCCCAATCAGAAACTAGGGCACATTAACGACTGATACACACGTCATACGGTCACAAGTAAGTTTCCCATCTAGCAATGATTTCAGTATTCTTTTCTGACTTTACTAAAAAATAAATAAAAGATTTTTTATTGAAAACTTTTTTAAATCTCACCATCCTCTCGTCTGATCAATGCCCTCTGCAATGAAGTCTGCAGGAAAGCTGTCCTCGAAGTCCTTCTTGACTGAGAATGGGTAGTGGGACTGAGCGTACGGCATACTCCCAGACTCGAACCAGCAGTCAAACACCTCCGTCACTCTCCGCAGTTGACCCTTGCCTCTCGCTGAGGGGATGGTCAGGTGGTCGATGCTGTAGAGAGAATGACGAGGTCAGTCGCACTCTCTGACCACATAGTAGGGTCGTGGGACTTCTACCATATAGTGCTAACAACTGATCTTGATGCCTTGAATGCAAAACATAGCCAACACAGACAAAACACATACACAGACAACACCCATACATAGACAACACCCAAGCACAGCCAACAGTGAACACCCATACACAGCCAACACCCATACACAGCCAAAACACAAACACAGCAAAGTACCATACACAGCCAACACCCATACAGAGCCAACACCTATACACAGCCAACACCCATACAACACCCATACACAGCCAACACCCATACACAGCCAAAACACAAACACAGCCAACTACCATACACAGCCAACACCCATACAGAGCCAACACCCATACACAGCCAAAACACAAACATAGCCAACTACCATACACAGCCAACACCCATACACAGCCAAAACACAAACACAGCCAACTACCATACACAGCCAACACCCATACACAGCCAAAACACAAACACAGCCAACTACCATACACAGCCAACACCCATACAGAGCCAACACCCATACACAGCCAACACCCATACACAGCCAACACCCATACAGAGCCAAAACACAAACATAGCCAACTACCATACACAGCCAACACCCATACAGAGCCAACACCCATACACAGCCAAAACACAAACACAGCCAACTGCCATACACAGCCAACACCCATACACAGCCAAAACACAAACACAGCCAACTGCCATACACAGCCAACACACATACACAGCCAAAACACAAACATAGCAAACTACCATACACAGCCAACACCCATACACAGCCAAAACACAAATGCAAGAGGCATAGATCCTCATGAGCCCCCACAAATGTGGGGGCTCATGAGGATTAATGCCTCTTGCTAGTCTCATTCACATCCATGTACATCAAGCATGGATAGAATCTCCAATGGCTTCAGAGACACACATTTTTGCCTCCAGTAGTAATGGAGTTTAAAAACAGGTAAACAGCCCTTGTAATCTCAAAACAATAAAACACTGTAGTCAGTCAAGGTTTCCAAATCCCACTGCCTCTGACACATTCTAATGATCTGTCTTATCTGACTGTGTTTTGATAAAGAGATGAACAAACAGACAGAAAAATATCCCTGGTTATCGAAACACAGACACAGTATACTTCACTCATAACAGGATCAGACATAACAGAACGTATGTAGAAACAGTTGTTCATAGATCCCTGCTACACTCTTTCTGAGTAACGACAATACAACGCAATACACTTTATTGTCTATGAAATGGAAAATTTCCTTCGACTTCAACATTAAAACACGCATAAGAACATATGAAAATTATAAACATATGTGCAAACATGACAACCTTGTACATGCTCACACACGCACACGCTTGAACGCACATACAGACACACGCATGCAAACACATCATCCATGGACAATTATGTCGCATACTTCACTGCGATGTAAATTAGTTTGCTCATAACAAACTTATGACATACAAATTGATAAATTTGGGTTCCCTGGGCGATTCTTGCTGTAACTTATACCCAAAGTTAACTACACAGTGTTAACTTTTAGAATTGAGCCTGTTCAACAAACACAACTACCCTAGTGAGATGAATATTTTTTGGGAATTAAACTGAACGTTGCCTACTTTTCTCTGTGTAGATCTGTCACTTCCACCCCGGTCAGCTCCTTCAGTTCAGCGATGGATCCCACACACACAACCTGTAATAGAAGCCTGATTTGTCAATGCTTACATTGTTGTAGCATGTAAAGATTGAAGGGGTTAACCTTTCAACTACCAGAACTAAACAACTCGTTTTATAGCATTAAGTCAAAGCGTTAACTCTTTGGCTGTCAATAGTGGCTTTGTCATGATTCCTGCAGGATGTCAGGGTGTTGTTATTCCTGCAAGATGTCAGGGTGTTGTTATTCCTGCATGATGTCAGGGTGTTGTTATTCCTGCAGGATGTCAGGGTGTTGATATTCCTGCAGGACGTCAGGCTGTTGTTATTCCTGCAGGATGTCAGGGTGTTGTTATTCCTGCAGGACGTCAGGGTGGTGTTATTCCTGCAGGTTGAAAGGGTGTTGTTATTCCTGCAGGACGTCAGGATGTTGTTATTCCTGCAGGATGGCAGGGTATTGTTACTCCTGCAGGACGTCAGAGTGTTGTTATTCCTGCAGGATGTCAGGCTGTTGTTATTCCTGCAGGATGTCAGGGTGTTGTTATTCCTCCAGGATGTCAGGGTGTTGTTATTCCTGCAGGATGCCAGGGTGTTGTTATTCCTGCAGGATGTCAGGATGTTGGTATTCCAGCAGGATCTCAGGGTGTTGTTATTCCTGCAGGATGTCAGGATGTTGTTATTCCTGCAGGATGTCAGGCTGTTGTTATTCCTGCAGGATGTCAGGGTGTTGTTATTCCTGCAGGATGTCAGGGTGTTGTTATTCCTGCAGTATGTCAGGCTGTTGTTATTCCTGCAGGATGTCAGGGTGTTGTTATTCCTCCAGGATGTCAGGGTGTTGTTATTCCTGCAGGATGTCAGGGTGTTGTTATTCCTGCAGGATGCCAGGGTGTTGTTATTCCTGCAGGATGTCAGGATGTTGGTATTCCAGCAGGATCTCAGGGTGTTGTTATTCCTGCAGGATGTCAGGGTGTTGTTATTCCTGCAGGATGTCAGGATGTTGGTATTCCAGCAGGATCTCAGGGTGTTGTTATTCCTGCAGGATGTCAGGATGTTGTTATTCCTGCAGGATATCAGGCTGTTGTTATTCCTGCAGGATGTCAGGGTGTTGTTATT
This sequence comes from Semisulcospira habei, assembly GCA_036245525.1. Lineage (NCBI taxonomy): Eukaryota > Metazoa > Mollusca > Gastropoda > Semisulcospiridae > Semisulcospira > Semisulcospira habei. The sequence continues at coordinate 239,826,647 of BTPG01000003.1, forward strand.
CCTGCAGGATGTCAGGGTGTTGTTATTCCGCAAGGATGTCAGGGTGTTGTTATTCCTGCAGGATGCAAGGATGTTGGTATTCCTGCAATATGTCAGGCTGTTGTTATTCCTGCAGGATGTCAGGGTGTTGTTATTCCTGCAGGATGTCAGGGTGTTGTTATTCCTGCAGGACGTCAGGCTGTTGTTATTCCTGCAGGATGTCAGGGTGTTGTTATTCCTGCAGGACGTCAGGGTGGTGTTATTCCTGCAGGTTGAAAGGGTGTTGTTATTCCTGCAGGACGTCAGGATGTTGTTATTCCTGCAGGATGGCAGGGTATTGTTACTCCTGCAGGACGTCAGAGTGTTGTTATTCCTGCAGGACGTCAGGCTGTTGTTATTCCTGCAGGATGTCAGGGTGTTGTTATTCCTGCAGGATGTCAGGGTGTTGTTATTCCTGCAGGATGCCAGGGTGTTGTTATTCCTGCAGGATGTCAGGATGTTGGTATTCCAGCAGGATCTCAGGGTGTTGTTATTCCTGCAGGATGTCAGGATGTTGTTATTCCTGCAGGATATCAGGCTGTTGTTATTCCTGCAGGATGTCAGGCTGTTGTTATTCCTGCAGGATGTCAGGGTGTTGTTATTCCTGCAGGATGTCAGGGTGTTGTTCCTGCAGGATGCAAGGATGTTGGTATTCCTGCAGGATGTCAGGGTGTTGTTATTCCTGCAGGATGCCAGGGTGTTGTTGTTCCTGCAGGATGTCAGGGTGTTGTTATTCCTGCAGGATGTCAGGGTGTTGTTATTCCTGCAGGATGTCAGGGTGGTGTTATTCCTGCAGGTTGAAAGGGTGTTGTTATTCCTGCAGGACGTCAGGGATGTTGTTATTCCTGCAGGATGGCAGGGTATTGTTACTCCTGCAGGAGGTCAGAGTGTTGTTATTCCTGCAGGATGTCAGGGTGTTGTTATTCCTGCAGGATGTAAGGGTGTTGTTATTCCTGCAGGATGCCAGGGTGTTGTTATTCCTGCAGGATGTCAGGATGTTGGTATTCCAGCAGGATCTCAGGGTGTTGTTATTCCTGCAGGATGTCAGGATGTTGTTATTCCTGCAGGATATCAGGCTGTTGTTATTCCTGCACTGCAGGATGTCAGGCTGTTGTTATTCCTGCAGGATGTCAGGGTGTTGTTATTCCTGCAGGATGTCAGGGTGTTGTTATTCCAGCAGGATGTCAGGGTGTTGTTATTCCTGCAGGATGCAAGGATGTTGGTATTCCTGCAGGATGTCAGGGTGTTGTTATTCTTGCAGGATCTCAGGGTGTTGTTATTCCTGCAGGATGTCAGGGTGGTGTTATTCCTGCAGGATGTCAGGGTGGTGTTATTCCTGCAGGATGTCTGGATGTTGTTATTCCTGCAGGATGTCAGGGTGTTGTTATTCCTTCAGGATGTCAGGCTGCTGTTATTCCTGCAGGATGTCAGGGTGTTGTTTTTCCTGCAGGATGCCAGGGTGTTGTTATTCCTGCAGGATGTCAGGGTGTTGTTATTCCTGCAGGATGTCAGGGTGTTGTTATTCCTGCAGGATGTCAGGGTGTTGTTATTCCTGCAGGATGTCAGGGTGTTGCTATTCCTGCAGGATGTCAGGCTGCTGTTATTCCTGCAGGATGTCAGGGTGTTGTTTTTCCTGCAGGATGCCAGGGTGTTGTTATTCATGCAGGATGTCAGGGTTTTGTTATTCCTGCAGGTTCTCCGGGTGTTGTTATTCCTGCAGGACGTCAGGCTGTTGTTATTCCTGCAGGATGTCAGGGTGTTGTTATTCCTGCAGGACGTCAGGGTGGTGTTATTCCTGCAGGTTGAAAGGGTGTTGTTATTCCTGCAGGATGTCAGGGTGTTGTTATTCCTGCAGGATGTCAGGGTGTTGTTATTCCTGCAGGATGTCAGGGTTTTGTTATTCCTGCAGGTTCTCCGGGTGTTGTTATTCCTGCAGGACGTCAGGCTGTTGTTATTCCTGCAGGATGTCAGGGTGTTGTTATTCCTGCAGGACGTCAGGGTGGTGTTATTCCTGCAGGTTGAAAGGGTGTTGTTATTCCTGCAGGAAGTCAGAGTATTGTTATTCCTGCAGGAATCATCGTGACAAATGCCACTACTGACAGCCAAAGGGTTAAGACAGCCAAGGAAAAACACAACACCCTTGATCTATAATGGTTGACGCACACCTGGTTGCAGCATGCCATGACCCGCACGCGGTCAGATAGCCCAGAGGCAAGACATTCACACGCTGTGCCCCCATTGTTATAAGCTTAGTTCCTACCTCTTCCCCATCGTCACTGATCCAGAGCGGGACTGGCGTGCCCCAGTAGCGGTTTCTAGACACTGCCCAGTCACGTGCATCACGCAGCCAGTTGCCGAACCGCTTCTCCTTCACAAAGTCAGGCACCCTGCCAAAAAAATGCACAAATACTGCTGCTAAACTGATTCTGTGTCTGAGAGTCAGGCACCCTGCAAAATAATGCGCAAAACAGACGACACTCTTAGACAGCTTTGGGATTCTTTCACAAATACTGCTGCTAAACTCATTCCGTGTCCGAGAGTCGGGCACACTGCAAAACGTCTTAACCCATTTCGTCCCGATGCACTACAGCAAGGAAATAGATTGACCATGATAATTTAAGAGTAGTGCCTGATGGTGTAAAGCTAATCTGGCACAACCTTTGATTTATTATGGTTGATCCCTTGCCTGCAACTGGTACACGGTCGTTAGTTAGGTGGTACCTCCAAAATCTGGAAACTGCAGCCGTGGGGTTAAATGGGTGGAGGCTATTCTAACCACAGCAGAGGCAACAACGAAGCAATATTCAGCAACTTAAATGGGTGGAGGTTGTTCTAACCACAGCAGAGGCAACAACGAAGCAATATTCAGCAACTTAAATGGGTGGAGGTTGTTCTAATCACAGCAGAGGCAACAACGAAGCAATATTCAGCAACTTAAATGGGTGGAGGTTGTTCTAATCACAGCAGAGGCAACAACGAAGCAATATTCAGCAACTTAAATGGGTGGAGGTTGTTCTAACCACAGCAGAGGCAACAACGAAGCAATATTCAGCAACTTAAATGGGTGGACGCTGTTCTAAGCACAGCAGAGGCAACAACGAAGCAATATTCAGCAACTTAAATGGGTGGAGGTTGTTCTAACCACAGCAGAGGCAACAACGAAGCAATATTCAGCAACTTAAATGGGTGGAGGTTGTTCTAACCACAGCAGAGGCAACAACGAAGCAATATTCAGCAACTTAAATGGGTGGAGGTTGTTCTAACCACAGCAGAGGCAACAACAAAGCAATATTCAGCAACTTAAATGGGTGGACGCTGTTCTAACCACAGCAGAGGCAACAACGAAGCAATATTCAGCAACTTAAATGGGTGGACGCTGTTCTAAGCACAGCAGAGGCAACAACGAAGCAATATTTAGCAACTTAAATGGGTGGAGGTTGTTCTAACCACAGCAGAGGCAACAACGAAGCAATATTCAGCAACTTAAATGGGTGGAGGTTGTTCTAACCATAGCAGAGGCAACAACGAAGCAATATTCAGCAACTTAAATGGGTGGAGGTTGTTCTAACCACAGCAGAGGCAACAACGAAGCAATATTCAGCAACTTAAATGGGTGGACGCTGTTCTAACCACAGCAGAGGCAACAACGAAGCAATATTCAGCAACTTAAATGGGTGGAGGTTGTTCTAACCATAGCAGAGGCAACAACGAAGCAATATTCAGCAACTTAAATGGGTGGAGGTTGTTCTAACCACAGCAGAGGCAACAACGAAGCAATATTCAGCAACTTAAATGGGTGGACGCTGTTCTAACCACAGCAGAGGCAACAACGAAGCAATATTCAGCAACTTAAATGGGTGGACGCTGTTCTAAGCACAGCAGAGGCAACAACGAAGCAATATTTAGCAACTTAAATGGGTGGAGGTTGTTCTAACCACAGCAGAGGCAAAAACGAAGCAATATTCAGCAACTTAAATGCGTGGAGGTTGTTCTAACCACAGCAGAGGCAACAACGAAGCAATATTCAGCAACTTTAATGGGTGGAGGTTGTTCTAACCACAGCAGAGGCAACAACGAAGCAATATTCAGCAACTTTAATGGGTGGAGGTTGTTCTAACCACAGCAGAGGCAACAACGAAGCAATATTCAGCAACTTTAATGGGTGGAGGTTGTTCTAACCACAGCAGAGGCAACAACGAAGCAATGTTTCTGCAATCTTCTGTAAATTCAATGCCAGAGAGACCTGGCCCTCCCAGCAACATGGATTCCACGTGGTGTCAGCAAGAGGCATAGATCCTCATGAGCCCCCGCTACTGCGGGGGCTCATGAGGATCTATGCCTCTTGCAGTTAGATAGCGTTCATTTTTCCTCATCAGCCAAGGAGTGAGGTTCACCGAGAACTGACCAGTATGTCTTGGAGTTGTTGGCAAGCAGCTGTTCCTGCGCCTGTTCCACTCGGATAAACCAGCTCGGAACTGCTTTGTAGATCAGAGGTGTATCAGATCTGAAAGAAAATGACAGCTTAAAACAAGTGAAAAAACCAGTGAAAAACAAGAAGGAACAAATCTGAGCGACGGCATCACAACAAACTCTGAACTTCATAACTAAAACTGGTTGCAAAATTATGTTTCTCAAATCTGTATTTATTCAATGCCAATGAACTCAATCCATCCTTGATACACACAGACACAAAAATGGGTCAGCAGGAGGTATAAAATCTCATGAGCCTCTGCACCTGCGGGGGCTCATGAGGTTCTATGTCTCTTGCAGCTGGGTTGAGCTGACTTGATCAAGCAATGGGTTACTGCGTACAAAATATTCTGCCATTTTCTACATCCCTTTCAGGTATTGTGAAAGATCATGCGACCTTGAGAAATCAGCTCATTTTAGAAACAAACAAAAGAAATACTGGCCACAAATACAAGGCATTGTTTTATCATGCATCTAGTAAATGTGGGTTTTACTACAACTTGAGAAAAAGAAGTTAACCCTTTTAACCCCAAGGTCCCATTTCTCAAAATTTGGGGGTGTTGCCTAACGATTATGTGCCAGTTGGAGGCGATGGCTGGACCATGATAATTCAAGGGTAGTGCCAGATGAGCTTGGCGCCTTCATGCGCCAAGCTCATCTGGCGCTACCCATGAATTATGATGGTCAAGTCATCTCCTGCTGCAGGGACCCGGGGCTTAAAGGGTTAACCCCTTCACTGAAAGTGGATGCAGATTGTTTCTGAAAATTTTCTTCATTCAACATTAAAAAGTGGAAACCGTCAAATACAAAGTGACCAAAAGGAACTACAAAAAAAAAAACTCCTTCATTTACCTCCAGCAGAACGGGTAGCTGTGTTTACACTGTCCCTCGTGAACCAGGCGACCTTCGGCCTTCAGTTTCTTGATGATGTGCTTGTCCGCATCCTGCAGAATTCATAAAAAGAATATTTTATTACAGAACAAATACATAAGGTACTCCAACCTGTAAATGCAAAGGCAATAAGTACCGCTCTGAGAAGAATTCAATTTTTTTCGAAAAATACTTACTGATGACATTACTATTAGGAAGATACACCTAGCTTACCAATTTCAGCCTAAGAACCTGTTGTGTCCATACACAACCAGGGAGGCAACTCTAGGGCACCATAACCATGGGCCCCGAGTAGTCTCCCATCCCTCCATATCCGGTCACGTGTCCAGAGGCTGTCGCCAGTCGAAAATGCTTAATTTACTGGCAGCAAGCGGGGCAGGTGGGAGGGCCCTCCGAGTAATGTCATCGGTAAGTATTTTTCAAAAAAATACATATTAGAGAAAAATTCATTTGTTTTCTCAAAACACATTACCAATGACATTACTATTAGGAAGAATTACGAATAGGAGGTGGGTGCAGCCCACCAGTGTACTCCCTGGAAGGTTAGCCAGAGCCGCCCGCCCCAAAGCAACCTCCCGACAATTTCAGCTAAGCTTTACTGATGGTGTCCCAGGCGCCGGGAGGGAGAGTCGCGCCGCGGCGGAAGCCCCCCACCATGGCCAGGCCTTCCGTTGGCCCAAGAGGTCCCTGAGGTAGTACCGGGCGAAAGTGGACCCCACCCGCCACAATGTCATTGACAGCGCAGTTGCGTTTGAAGGCGAAGCTTGTGGCCATGGCTCCAATCTCGTGTGCCCCGATCTTAAGCCCCTTAGCTCCCTCTGAGGAGAGGAGCTGGTAGGCCGACCGGACGACCCAGCGCAGCCCAGAGGATATCGTCTGGGCGGAGATGTCATGTCTGCCTGGGGAGAAAGGCAGAAAGAGGCGGGACCATCCCCACCGGTCGGGTTAGGATCAGCGCAGGTAGACCCGTAAAGCTCGCCCAGGGTCTGGCTGCCTGGTCTCCCGAGGGAAGTTCAACCGTATCCGCGGCCGTAAAGTGATCACCTGGGGCGCGGTTATGGGAGACCCAGTCTTGGCCAGGAAGGATGAGTTGGTGAGCTGAACAGAGCCATCCGTATGGAACTGCAGGCAGGGCGCGCAGAGAGCGCAAGCAGCTCGCGTACGCGGGCAGTCATGGCAAGGGCCATCCGGAAGCAGGTCCAAATCTAGCCACGTAAGCACTCAGGGTAGGTCCCAGTGTGGAAACAGCGAGCGGGCAACAGGCCGCTGGAGGCCGAAGTGGGCCCTGAGATCGGCGAGGTGCATGCTGGCGCCGGGGAACGGGGGGCCCCGGTGGCGATATGAGACAGCTATCATGGCCAGGTACCCCCTGATGGTGATAGGTGCCAAGCTCTGCTTGACGAAAAGCTAGCTGAAGAACTCCGATCTGTGGGGAGAGGTGCCGGACGGAGCACCACAACCGCAGACGCCGCCACTCCCCGCGAAGACGCGTCTGGTTGAAGGCCTGCGGGCTGTAGCGATAGCATCCACTGCCGCACTCGAGCAACCTCTAGCGGTGAGGGTGCACCACGCATGTAGGAGAAGTCGCTCCGGGCACGGGTGGTACAGTGTCTGTGGAGTTGCGGAGAGCGGGCGGACCAAACCCAGAAGCTGTGTCCGGCTGCGAGGCCTATCGTCACCACATGTGACCGGAGTCGCTGTCGACCGGCTTGTTGGGAGCGGGTGAACTAAATGCGGTAGCTGCCTCCAGCTGAGAGGCCTGTCTTTAGCGCAGTGCAGGTCGACCGAAGACGCCGTCGGCCGGCTACATAGAGCGGGCGCACTGTCGGCCGTCTTGCCGGGAGCAGGCGGATCAAGCCAGAAGCTGTGTCCAGCTGCGAGGCCTACCGTCACCGCATGTGACCAGAGTTGCTGTTGACCGGCTCGCTGGGAGCGGGCAGACATCAACCGGCTCGCTGGGAGCGGGCGGACTAACGCGGTAGCTTCCTCCAGCTGAGAGGCCTGTCATTGCCTCCAGGGCGATCGGGTCACTGTGGGCCGGACTCCGTGTAGCGGCGCCAAAAGGTCCATGAGCCTTGTTTGGCTGAGATGTGCGCCGTCCTCCACGGAGAGGACGACGAGGTGAGGGCTCGCCGACCGCCTGCAGGTCCAATCAGTAGATGCGCCTGTCCACAAGGTCCGTGCCCCATCCGGCGAGACTTGCCTCTACACAGAGCGACCGCTGGGGGGACGGAGTGGGTGGGGGGGAGGGGGGACGGTGGGGGGAGGGGAGGGAGGGGGGGGGGAGGGCGGTGAGGCGAGGGGGACTCCTGATTTGAGCCATGCGGGATCTGTCCAGCGGGAACCGGTACCGGGGAAGCGAGGTCACGGAAGACGGAAGCCAGTGGGGAAGCCAGAGCAGCCCAGGAGAGCGAGAGCACAGCCTGCCGGGGGCTGTAACCAGACTCTGGCGAGAACCACGTCCTTTTAAGACACCTGCCGGGTTAGGGACGGCAACTTCCTGAACTGCAGTTCCAGGGATCTCCCCTGGTCGAGGTCGGTCAGAACTTCATGCGCTGGCGCCCAGACCGGCGAGCGGGAGCGAGGTCCGCCTAGCCGAAGCTGATCAGGGAGCCAAGCCGAGATCGCAGAAGGAGCAGCGCCTCCCAAGCTTGTCCAAGGCGACTCCGACTAGTTCCGTAGGAGAAGTCATTCAAAAAGTCCGCTGGTGAGCTTTAGGGAGCCAGAGTGACCCTGGTTACGACGGTGTCCAAGTTGTACAGCAAAAATCCACGGGCTGAGGTCGAGGCCAAAGGACAGCACCCTGACTGGAGATGACGCGCTGGAGGCGAAGTGCCGGAAGAGCCGAGTGGGGGAGCTTGGGGACGATCCGATAGGCGTCCGACCGGTCCAGACTGAGTCGCCCTGCCGTCCCACGCGGCACGTAGGCCCTGCGATGTACCTGGTTCGAGTAGGTTCGAACACAACCGTTCACGGTAAGCTAAGCGAATAGACTGGCGTGTCACCTCTGGACACGTGACCGGATATGGGGGGACGGGAGACTACTCAGGGCCCATGGTTACGGCGCCCTAGGGTCGCCTCTCTGGTTGTGTATGGACACAACAGGTTCTTAGGCTGAAATTGGTAAGCTATGTGTATCTTCCTAATAGTAATGTCATCGGTAATGTGTTTTGAGAAAACAAAGAAAGGAACAGGTTATATATATGGGGCTAGGAAGAGACCAAGAATCCTTTTTAAAACTGAATTTTTCTCTAAAATGTATTTTTTTGAAAAATACTTACCGATGACATTACTACAAGAAAACTTCACTTAGCATATCAATTTTAGCCCCCCCAAACTTTGTTGTGCCCCTCACAACAGGGGAGGCAACCCAAGGGTGTCATTACCAGGATACCCCGAGTAGCCTCTCATGCCCCTCTATCGGGTGGCGCACTCACCCCTTTCCCGCCAGTATCTGAGCCTTAACACCACTGCGGCAAGCGGGGTAGGAGGGAAGGACCTCTGAGTAATGTCATTGGTAAGTATTTTTTGGAAAAATACATTTTAGAGAAAAATTCATTTATTTTCTCAAAATCATTACCGATGACATTACTACTAGGAAGAATGGCGAATAGGATGAGGGTGCCACAAGCTAGTACACCTCCCCATGCCCGCGCTAAAGCTCTAACTATTGAGGCCCCTCCCTACGCGCCCACTCCCGACAACTTTAGCTAGGTGTACGTATGGCGCCTGAGGCGCCGGGAGGGAGTGCTGCACTGCTGAGATATCCCCCACAAGGCCAAGGTTGGTGCGCTGGCCGGATAGGTCTCGTAGGTAGAAGTGGGCGAAGGTATACTCGACCTACCAACCCACGGCTGCCCCAAAATCCCTCACTGCACAGTTTCAGTGAAAGGCGATGCTCGACGCCACTCCTCGGACTTCATGAGCCTGGATGCGCATCGTTTTAGCTTGCTTTGGGCGAGCTCTTTGTATGCTAACCGAATCACCCAGCATAGCCAGGAGGAGATTGTTTGCGCCGATATGTCTCGTCTGCCCGGAGCCAAGGGCAGGAAAAGGCGCGAGCGCCCTTGTCTTAGTGGCTTAGTTCTGCACAGGTACACTTTAAGGGCTCTGATGGCGGGAGTTCCGTGGCTGATCCGTCGCCCCGAGGGGTCGAACAATCCCGACTTGAGGCGCTGATGCTGGGAGGCGGTTCTTTGCCAAGGCAGGATCTCAGTGTAAGCAACTGTGCCGAACCAACGGACCTGCGTTGGGGGAAAGCCGCTTCGCCATGCACCATGACCAAGGACTCGCCACTTTCCTTCGTAGACGTTACAAGTGGTGACCCTCCAGGCTGCATAGATCGCTTCCACTGCAGCACCTGAAAAGCCTCTTGCTGCGAGGGCCTGCCGGACAATCTCCGTGTAACATCAGTCGCTCTAGGCACGGGTGGAACAGCTGTTGCCTGGCCTGCTTGAGCATCATACTCGGTGTGGGAAGGACCAGTGGAGGGTCCGTCGCAAGGGTCAAGAGATCGGTGGTCCAACGCTTGGACCAGCTGAATGGAGCCACTAGGATCAAAATCGTATTGTTGCCCCTGAGTTCTGAAGGACCTTGGCACCAGCACTGTGGAAGGAAATGCGTACACCATTAGTCCGTCCCACGGGATGGAGAGCGCGTCTACGGCCCAGGCTTAAGGATCCGGTACGGGGGAGACGAACAGTAGCAGCTTGCTGTTCCATCTTGTGGTGAAGAGGTCGATCATAGGTGACTCCGAACGCGTGCAGAGTAGGTGGAAGATATCTGAGCGTAGCGACCGCTTTGTGTGTAACATCCGGTCTCGACGCGAAAGAGAGTCTACTAGAACATTGAGATGTCCTGGAATGTGTCGCGCCCAAAGGGTAACGCCCCGATCCCTGCACTTCAGGAAGACTCGGTACACGAGGATGCAGAGGGAGGGTGCGCATGTTCCCCCCTGGTTCTAAAAGTCAGCCATGACCTTCGAGTTGTCAGAAAGCACCACCACATCCCTTTGCGCGAGTCGATCTTCCCAAACGATGAGAGCCAGCCACACCACCTTCATCCCAGCCAGTTGATGTGCCTGCCTGTCTGCTCTTCCGTCCAGCTGCCCGAGGCAGTGGTGACCTCCGGTAGTAGAAGGACCCCCCAGCCTGAACGGCTCGTGTGTGTGCAGAAGGAAAGCTGAGGAGGAGGGGAGAAGAGGGGTATCCCCGAAGCCCGCCACGCACTGTCCGACCAACGCTGGAGATGAGACTGTACCAACTCCGTCACCGGAACCAAGGTCGCTAGATCACCCGAGGAGGGGCGCCAGTGCAGGAGCAGATGAAGCTGAATCATCCGAGCGTAGAGTCTGCCTAGGGGAAGAAGATCTGCTGCCGTGCTAGCCGGCCTAACAGATGGATCCAGGCCCTGGCCGAGAGAGCTTCCGCGAGCGACGCTCCGAGTGATGCTTCCACTATGCTCTGTATCCGTTCTATTGGAAGTCATAACCGGTTGATGTCGGTCAGGAATTCCATGCCTTGGTGGACAACCGGCGAGAAGGTACCAGGTCGGACTCCTCCTTTGGTCAGGAACCTAGGCGACGGAGCCGAGTAAGCAGGGCATCTCTGCCGCCTCCAAAAAGCTTGCGATATGGTTCCGTAACAGCAGGTCGTCCAGAAGGTTGGACGTCAGGCTGTTGGACGTCAGGCTGGAAGCCGCTTCCGGAACCTAGGCATTACCCTGTCTAAAATCCGGGTGAAGACCCACGGGCTGAAGTCAGTCCGAAAGGTAGGGCCCGAAAACTGGTAAATTATCCCGCGAAAGGCGCCCCTCACCTGCCACATGACCATACTCGTACACAACAATTTTGGGCTAAAATTAGACTAGCTCAGAAACCATTCCTAATAGTAATACCATCGGTAATGTGTTTTGAGAAAACAAATGGCGTTTCTCTGCTTCACTTCCAAGGCTGCGGTAGCTACCAGCTTGCGTGCCGGTCTCTCTCTCCGGTAGAACGCCCACAGCTGCGACCATAGTCTTCCTTTCACGTCGAGCATAGAGTGCAAGGTCGACTGGAGGAACAGCCTGAGCAGAGTAGGCAGACATCGTGCGCCACACCTTGCGAGGGTCCGAGTTCCCGGTTGGTCACGTACATATACTACGGTCAATGCAGCCGCCCGGTAAAATGCCAGCTGAGGCAGTAACTGAAGCTTTACCTTGCCATGTCCCAATGCCCGTAATCCACAAGACCCAACACCCAGTAATCCTCTGAACAAGCTACCCAACACACAACCACAGAGGAATATCCTTTGTTTCTTTCTTTTCATTTTCTTTTCTTATTTTCTTCACAAGTCCAATAGAATCCAAAGGTAAATCCACGTAAGAAGAGTTCACACCAAACACAGTCGGAGCACACGAGATGCACACGACCGGTCTAGGTGAGCTAAGCGAAGATACTGGCGAAAAAGGGGTGAGTGAGCCACTGGATAGAGGGGCATGGGAGGCTACTCGGAATATCCTGGTAACGACACCCTTGGGTTGCCTCCCCTGTTGTGAGGGACACAACAAAGTTTTGGAGGCTAAAATTGATATGCTAAGCAAAGCTTCCTAGTAGTAATGTCATTGGTAATGATTTTGAGAAAATAAATGATAACTTGGGTAAATATTATGGTACATTATTTGTTCACCCTTTTAGCCCCAAGGTCCCATTTCTCAAATTTTGGAAGTTTTACATTACGACCATGTACCAGTTGCAGGAGGCGGATTGACCATGATAATTCAAGGGTAGTGCCAGATTAGCTTGGCACCTTCACTACCCTTGAATTGTCATGGTCAAGCCGCCGCCTGCTGTAGGGACTTGGGGCTAAAAGGGTTAATAACAGGGGATCTAAAATTATTCCAATATTTTGGTGATGATTGGAATACCTATACCAAAGACGATTTCCAGAAATAAGAAGTAAATCAAAAACTATGTATCTTCTGATGCATACAGCGTATTAAACGTGTGGATAAACGAGTGATATCTCATTTTCGTCAGGGCTTTTAATCCACCGTTTTCATCAAGACAATCATGTGCAGTCGGGACCTAGTACTGATTTCCGAACGACGTCTATCTCCAGTGACTCTACCTTGACGTGCATGCCCTTGAAGTCCGGAACTTCATCGGTGAAGCATCCACTGGAGTCGACAGGACACACGATGTCCATTCCCTTCCTGATGACGCCGTTAGCCAGGGACACGCTGTAATCGTCCTGTGTGGGACATAGCCATACAGGTCGGCCTCAGTATATCCCCGTGCCCACCAGTCATCAAGTCAAACCATGTTATTCACACTCATGTTATTGCAGCGACGACTTTACAAATGCACGTGAAAAAAAAAACAATTGACAGGCAAAAGATCCCCGGGCCAACATCAGCCTTCGATGGCCCATACACGGCTGTACGCGGACCAGGGAAGGCTGATGGCAGCCTGAGGACCATTTGATTACCAGGCATCCTAACGTGAGCAGACCTGAGAATGATATAATGTAGTGACATACACTGACAACACCATCAGACAAAAAATGCAACCATAGCTTGTGTTTAAGTGATGAACATAGTTTTCTACCAAACACCTTGGCTGACCGCTATTGCTGGCTTATCGCCATTAACTCCATGGCCGCTTTCCCAAATTTTGGAGGTCTCACTTAACGACTATGCACCAGTTGCAGGAGATGGTTTGACCATGATAATTCAAGAGTAGTGACAGATCAGCTTGGCGCCGACAGGCGCCAAGCTCATCTGGCACTACCCTTGAATTATCATGGTCGATCCATCTCCTCCTGTAGGGTGTTGGGGCTAAATGGTTTAAGTTTGAACAATATTTCTAGACAGTTACTTCCACTAGGTCTAGCGAGAAAATAAACAGGTGAAAATAGATCACACACCTCACCAAAGTACGGGGCCTGATGGACGACGCCTGTACCCGCATCGGTCGTCACGTATGTGCCAGTCAACACGCGGAAGGCTCCCGTTTTTTCTCGCATCTACAGCAAGAAAAACAAACAAGTATCACAATCCTGGATGAAATGTAACCCTTCAGCAAGAAGCAAAGATCCTCACGAGCCCCCACAATATGCACCGTTTCATGAGGATTCACGCCTCTTGCAGTTGGATTGCATCCACGTTTCCTTGGCAGTGAAGGGGTTAATGTGATATATTATGGGATTATATATGTATCTACATGTGTACATATACTTACGGATGCAAAGTACTGGAACAAGGGCCTGTACTTCTTTCCTTCAAGCTGCTTTCCCTTGTATCTGAAACGAAAAACACAACAAAATAATACAGGGAAAAAAAAAAATACCACGCTTTGCAGTCACCGCTGTTACAAGTTTCAAACGGAAAACATAAAAGAACAAAGCGCAACCAAGAAGCAGAAACAGGAAAGGAAGTAAATCTGGTTTCAAGTTTTCAGCGTATGTTTCCAGGGGTTACATTTGTTTCACTGCAGAGCCTAATGACCACCTTCATGAGAGGCCAGCTCCCTTAATCCAATACACCCATTGCTTGAAATAAATTTGACCATAATAGTTCAAGGGTGGTGCCAGAATAGCTTGGCGCCCGAGGCGCCAAGCTATTCTGGCTCCACCCTTGAACTTAAACAGTTATCTATCTCCAGATCTGTAATGTAGCCTTCATAGGACAATAAGCAAATCCTACAAAAATTACAACAAACCAAGGGGAATTACTCAAGAATTTTGAAAATCCACTGGCCAGAGAAGATCAGCAACGTCAGACTCTGGGAGAGAACAGAGCAGATAACAGCAGAGAATGAAATTGGGCGAAGAAGATGGGGATGGATCGGTCACAGTCTGAGAAAGCCAGCTTCCAGTATCACTAGGCAGGCATTGTCATGGAACCCCCAGGGAAAGAGGAAAAGAGGTAGGCCGAGAAACTCCTGGCGTCGAGACCTCCAAGCAGACATCAAGAGACTGGGAACCACCTGGAGTAGAATCGAAGGAGAAGCACAGGACAGGAGTTGCTGGAGGTCTCTTGTCGACGGCCTATACCCGGGTAGGGGTGACAGGCGTAAGTAAGTAAGTAAGGGGAATTACTCAGCGCCGGACAGACAACAGTTAGATCCCCTGTTAGATCTAACTGTTGTCTGTCCGGCGCTGAGTAATTCCCCTTGGTTTGTTGTACAATTCTGCCAGCGCTAGCCTCACCTATCTGGTTTGTGAGTACTACAAAAATTAGCCTCAGGATGAAATGGGTTAAAGACTGTAATTCAGGTGCCTGTAGCCACCTAAATGGTGGTCTTTAATAACGTGACACTTTTGCCCTTCAAGACTTCCCTTGAGAGAGTATAGGTCTTTAAGATCACTTCTGACTCGCAAGAAAAGCGACTCATAACAGGTTGGACTGTATTTTCATGTCAATAACACTTGTCTTTCAGATACCTAAACCGACGATGTATCGCCCATGATAGTTCAAAGTAGTTTCAGATTTACCCATTTAGCCTGGACACCCAACAGTAAGAGATGGACTGACCATGATAATTCAAGGGTAGTGCCAGATTAGCGTGGCGCATGAAGGCACCACGCTAATCTGGCACTACCCTTGAATTATCATGGTCAGTCCATCTCATGCAACTGGTACATAGTCGTTGGATAGCACCTCCCAAATTTTGGAAATGCGGCCATGGGGCTACAGGGGTTAACCTGGATCCGTCCAGGTGCCAAAGCATGCTAGTGCTACCCACGCATGGCTGATTCCTGTCCAACATCATCATAACCTGGTGCCGTCCAGGTGCCAAAGCACGCTAGCGCTACCCACGCATGGCTGATTCCTGTCCATTATCATAACCTGGTGCGGTCCAGGTGCCAAACCACGCTAGCGCTACCCACGCATGGCTGATTCCTGTCCAACATCATCATAACCTGGTGCCGTCCAGGTGCCAAAGCACGCTAGCGCTACCCACGCATGGCTGATTCCTGTCCAACATCATCATAACCTGGTGCCGTCCAGGTGCCAAAGCATGCTAGCGCTACCCACGTATGGCTGATTCCTGTCCAACATCATCATAACCTGGTGCCGTCCAGGTGCCAAAGCACGCTAGCGCTACCCACGCATGGCTGATTCCTGTCCATTATCATAACCTGGTGCGGTCCAGGTGCCAAACCACGCTAGCGCTACCCACGCATGGCTGATCCTTGTCTAACATCATCATAATGGCACACAGTCTTCACAGACCCCTCTCAAGTCCGTGTTAGAAATCCACAAACTAACCCTTTGGCTGTCGATGCACTTTTTAGTCCACCTTGATTCCAACAGAAATCACCTCAACTAAAAGCGTGACTGACACTGACAGCCAAAGAGTTAAATTCCTTGATACAGATTTTGTCGCTCATCACAAACCTCTCCAGTATGGTGTATTCCTCCTCAGACTTGAACAGGGCTTCCAAGCGAGCTTCCATCAAGATGTAGATTTTGTTGTTGGATTTATCTGAACACCACAATATGCACAAAGAATCAGAGAAAGCTGATGACAAACGTTCATGTGTATCTAACCTTACTACCCTGGTAGAAAGAATGACCATGACAGCTCAAAGATGGTGCCAGAACAGCTGAGCGCCTTGAAGGTGACAAGCTCTTCTGGCACCACCCTTGAACTAACATGGTCAATCTACCTTCTAAACATTAACGCAGTCTTCAAATGACAACTAAATGTGCGCTCACCCTGTCAAGCCATTAAGGCATATAATAATTACAATAATCATATGCAAATAATAATCATGATAAGTTTTTTTTAAATAAATAAATAACACATATTGACCTTCACCTTTCACACAATCAAGGTCAGGATGAACACAGAGGGCAAGGTTTTGGGCAAGTTGAAGGGGTCCTTTCAGTAATAATAATAATAACAATACTAATAATCATCAACACCATAATCAAACGCACTGACCTTGAACTTTCACATAGACAAGGTCAGGATGCACACAGAGAGCAAGGTTGGAAGGCAAAGTCCAAGGGGTCGTTGTCCAGGCAACCATCAGTGTGTTGGGATCTTCCTCCAGGGGGAAGCTCACGATCACTATACAAGTACAGAAAACAATGCTATTTAAATGATCACGACAATAGTACAGCGATACGACGACGACAAATTCACAAATAAAATAAAAGTCAAAGCTGAAAACTAATTGTAAACGACGGGTTAGAATTAATTACTGTCGCGAATGAACGTACCTGCTGGGTCGACGACATCCTTGTAGTTTTGCCCAGACTCAAAGTTGGACAGTGGGGTGTTGCAGGCAGTGGAGAAAGGCATCACCTGTCAAATGCAGAGCAAACCTGTAGCATTGTTACTGTGTGCTACACAGAGCAAAACTGTAGCATTGTTACTGTGGGCTACACAGAGCAAACCTGTAGCATTGTTACTGTGTGCTACACAGAGCAAAACTGTAGCATTGTTACTGTGGGCTACACAGAGCAAACCTGTAGCATTGTTACTGTATGCTTCACAGAGCAAAACTGTAGCATTGTTACTGTGGGCTACACAGAGCAAAACTGTAGCATTGTTACTGTGGGCTACACAGAGCAAAACTGTAGCATTGTTACTGTGGGCTACACAGAGCAAAACTATAACATTGTTACTGTGGGCTACACAGAGCAAAACTGTAGCATTGTTACTGTGGGCTACACAGAGCAAAACTGTAGCATTGTTACTGTGGGCTAGACAGAGCAAAACTATAGCATTGTTACTGTGAGCTACACAGAGCAAAACTGTAGCATTTTTATTGTGTGCTACACAGAGCAAAACTGTAGCATTGTTACTGTGGGCTAGACAGAGCAAAACTGTACAGTAGCATTGTTACTGTGAGCTACACAGAGCAAAACTGTAGCATTGCTACTGTGAGCTACACAGAGCAAAACTATAGCATTGTTACTCTACACAGAACAAAACTGTAGCATTGTTATTGTGCGCTACACAGAGCAAAACTGTAGCATTGTTACTGTGAGCTACACAGAGCAAAACTATAGCATTGTTACTCTACACAGAGCAAAACTGTAGCATTGTTATTGTGCGCTACACAGAGCAAAACTGTAGCATTGTTACTGTGGGCTACACAGAGCAAAACTGTAGCATTGTGACTGTGAGCTACACAGAGCAAAACTGTAGCATTGTTACTGTGGGCTACACAGAGCAAAACTGTAGCATTGTTACTGTGAGCTACACAGAGCAAAACTATAGCATTGTTACTCTACACAGAGCAAAACTGTAGCATTGTTATTGTGCGCTACACAGAGCAAAACTGTAGCATTGTTATTGTGCGCTACACAGAGCAAAACTGTAGCATTGTTACTGTGGGCTACACAGAGCAAAACTGTAGCATTGTTACTGTGGGCTACACAGAGCAAAACTGTAGCATTGTTACTGTGGGCTACACAGAGCAAAACTGTAGCATTGTTACTGTGGGCTACACAGAGCAAAACTGTAGCATTGTTACTGTGGGCTACACAGAGCAAAACTGTAGCATTGTTACTGTGGGCTACACAGCTGTTATGCTGAAACCCATTTAGCCCCAACACGGTACTGCAAAAGATAGATCGATGATGATAATTCAAGGGTAGTGCCAGATTAGCTTGGTGTCATGAGGCACTGGTACCTAGTCCAAAATCTGGGAAACATGGCCATGGGGTTAATCAATTAACTGAGAATTGACAATTAAACGCAATATGGTCACATCTCTCAGCCCACAGATCAAAACAACACAACTTGAGAGCTGTCATCTAAGAATTGACAATTAAACGCAATATGGTCACATCTCTCAGCCCACAGATCAAAATAACACAACTTGAGAGCTGTCATCTGAGAATTGACAATTAAACGCAATATGGTCACATCTCTCAGCCCACAGATCAAAACAACACAACTTGAGAGCTGTCATCTGAGAATTGACAATTAAACGCAATATGGTCACATCTCTCAGCCCACAGATCAAAATAACACAACTTGAGAGCTGTCGTTTGAGAATTGACAATTAAACGCAATATGGTCACATCTCTCAGCCCACAGATCAAAAAAATAACACAACTTGAGAGCTGTCGTTTGAGAATTGACAATTAAACGCAATATTAATTTTTCTCTAAAATGTATTTTTTCGAAAAATACTTACCGATGACATGACTAACTGGAAATAGTCTACTTGCTTACCAATTTTAGCCTAAGACCCAAAGGGTCCCCCCCCCAGGAGGCTCTCGGGGATCCCTGACAGGGACGAGAGAGCTTTCGGGGATCCCTAACAGGGACGAGAGTAGCCTCCCCTGCCCATCCGGTCAGGCGCCAGGTGGTGTCTCCTTTAGCCAGTTGTCTACGGAGTTACCAGCGGCAAGCGGGGAGGAGGGAGGGACCTCCGAGTCATGTCATCGGTAAGTATTTTTCGAAAAAATACATTTTAGAGAAAAATTAATTTGTTTCCTCAAAACACATTACCGATGACATGACTAACTGGAAGAATGGCAAAGAGGAGGAGGGTGCCGCACAATCCCCTTTTAGAAACCTCTTCAGGGACGAAGACGGCCCATCACTCCTGATCACCCACTCCCGACAATTTTAGCGAAGTGCCGCCTAAGCGCCGAGGGCGCCTGGAGGGAGTGTCGCGCCGCAGAAGTTGCCCACCAGCGTAAGGTTGTCGCGCTGGACTGTAAGGGCGCAGAGCAGAAGCGGCAAAGGTAGATTCCCGCCACCCCACCGCCGCCACAGTGTCCTTAACCACACCGGCGCGGCGAAGGCGAGACGTGCGGCCCTAGCGTGCATTGCATGGGCGCGGATCCTCAGTGCCTCGGCTCCCTGTGGGGAGAGGTCGCGATAGGCGGACCAGAATACCCAACGGAGCGAAGAGGAGAACGTTTGGGCTGAGAAGCCGGTTTTGCCAGCGGTCGGCGGCAAGGGACGAGACCGTCCCCTCCGCACGGACTTGGAGTGCCGCAGGTAGATACGAAGTGCCTGCCCCGGATCTTGCTGCGGAGTGCCCCGAGGAACCGGGTCGTGTAAGCGGCCGAGCGGCGAGGACCGGAGGCGCTGTCAAGGGAGACCTAGGCTGAGCAAGAAGGAAGGATCCGGGAGTAGCTGAACGGAGCCATCCACTCGGAACTGCAGGCCGGCGGGGCGAGACGAGAGCGTGGAGCTCGGTGACGCGGGGCGCCGTGGCGAGGGTCATCAGGAAGCAGGCCTCCGAGTCACGTCAGCAAAGCGGGCCAGAAGGAGCGGCTCAACGGTCCGAAGTCAGTCAGGGGAGGACCAGGGAGGTCCCAGCGCGGGCCAAGTGGGCGGGAGACCGGACGCTGCACGCCGAAACGCGCCAGAAGGTCGGGCAGGTCCTTGCAGGCGCTGGGTCAGGACGGCCGAGGTGACGGTAGGCGTCGGCGATCAAGAGACCCCTCAAGAGCTGCTGCACCAGAGGGGAGCCAACCTAGGTCTTGGACGAGCCAGAGAAGAAGTCCGTGAGCTGAGGAGTCGTCAGGCCGACAGTGGAGAGGCGGCGGTCAGAGCACCAGGCACGAAGCACGCCACTTTCCCTCGTAGACACGTCTGGTAGGTCTGCGGGCAGAAGCGATAGCATCCGCTGTTGCACTCGAGAAGCCTCCAGCAGAGAGAGCTTGCCACACAATCGCCAGGCGTGCAGGAGAAGTCGCTCGGGGCAGGGGTGGAAGAGCGGCTATCGGCGCTGTAAGAGCATCGGCGGGAGGTGGGAAAAGGGAGGGTGAACCTGTGGCGAGACTGAGAAGGTCGGAAGTCCGCGAACCGGTCCGGGCGACCGGCCACCAGGAGAAGGACTGCGTTGCATCCCCGGAGGCTGAGCAGGACTTGAGGACAAGGACCGCCGGAGGGTAGGTGTAAACGACCAGTCCGCCCCAAGGGATCGAAGGGCATCGACTGACCAGGCCAGAGGTCGGGAACAGGGAGATGAAGCGGGGAAGCCGGAGGCTCCACTTCGTGGCGAAGAGAACAAGGGGGGAGTCTCCCGACGGGCGCAGAACCAGCGAAGGATGTCCCAGCGAAGGGCGCAATCCGTGTGAAGAAGCTGCCACCGTCGCAAGAGGTAGACTGTCAGGACGAACAGGCGACGTGGACTGTGGCGGGCTGGGAGGGAGAAGACGCTGTCCTCGCACCAGCGAAGGGGGCGATAGAGGAGGAAGCAGAGGTCGGGAGAGCGGGTTCCTCCTGCGTCTGAAGGCAAGCCACGAAGAGGGGTTGTCGGAAGGACGAGGAGGTCCTGTGTCCGAAGATCGTATCGCCAAGCGCAGAGGGCCTGCCAACTGCAACCAGTCCCAGCGGGTTGACGTGCCGCGAAGTCCGGTTCTCGGGCCAGCGGCCGGCGGACGAGCGGAATTCGGGAGAAGGAGAGCGCCCCAACGGTCGAGACCGGCAACGACGCAGAGAGAGACGGGCAGCGGCGAGGTCAGGGGGAATCCGGGAGCCGAGCCAAGAATGTCCGTCCAGCGAAGCCGATGTGGCGCAGCACAGGAGAGATCGGCACCAGGGTAGAGAGATCGCCGGAGGACGGCCTCCAGAGGCGGAGTACAGAAGACCGAGGGAAGGAGATCAGCCGCCGCACTCACCAGGAGGAGGAGCTGGAGCCGCAGTTAGGTGGGGAGCGCCGCGTCCGCAGCTACCCTCGGGCTAGAACGGCAAGGACTGGATCCGAGGCTCGTGAAGACGCACCAAGGCGCGGTCGGTCACCGAATCCATACCCAGGTGAACGAGTGGCGAGAGGTCGGACTGTAGGCGCTGACCAGGGCGCCCAGGCGAGCAACCGGAGGAGGAGAACATCGCTGCCCTACGAAGTGGGACCGCTGACTGATACCGCAGACGCAGGTCGACCCAGGAGGAGAACGGCTGACGGAAGAACAAGGTCTCGGGCAACCAAGGCATCCACGATCCACGCAAGGACCCAGGGCTGAGGGAGAGACCACACCGGAGAGGCCGGGCTGGAAACGGACCCGTCGACGGCAAGCGAAGACAACAGCGGGGGCGGGAGGCATGGGGACGCGTGGAAGCGAGGGGCAGATCCCGGCTGGCGGCGACGACCAAGGGCCGAAGGCGAAGCGAAGGGTCCGAGGCGGGGGGAGCCGCGCCGAGCGACGAGCACCAACGCAACATCTCAAGGCAGAGCGGAGACCTGCGCGCGAAGGGCGAGGGCCTTGGTCGGAGCGGGCGGGAACTCAACCACCACGGGTGGCGCTGGGCCCACAGGCCTAGAAGGGGTCCTAAGGAGACTACCAGGCAGGGCCGAAGAGCGTGGGAAGCCACAGGAGCACGGTACAGCTGCGACGTCGCATCAGGGGAGATGGTCAGGGAAGGAGCCATCCACTAGAGCTGGGAGGTGTAACCGCAAGGACGGGCGCCGGCAGAACCACCAGAGGCAGCGCGCACGAAGAGGAGCAAGTGGCCAGCGAACCGGGGAGCCGAAGGCTAAAACGCCAGCAGGCCAGCGGCGAACGCAGGACGCCGAGTCATCCACCGAAGAGGGTCGGGGAGACGCTGGAGGCGAACGGTGCAGAGAGAGGGGAAGAGGGTGTCCCGCGGAGAATGACAGGGCCGAGCAGAAGGCGAAGGTCGGCAGGGACACAGGAGGGCGTCAAGCGGGCGGGCGACGAACGTCGGGCGCCGCAACTATCCAGGTGACGAGGGCGAAGACGTCGATCCCCACTTGCACTGGGTGTACCCAAGGGGCACCCATCCACGCGAACCGAGCGCGAAGTAGCTTCACTTCGGTGAACAGACGAGAATCGGTGAACACGTGGAAAGGCCGTAGGCGCCAGGGGAAAACGGCCCGAAGTCCCGAGGTATATGAAAGACGATCCAGACGCAGTGCCCGAAGCTCAAGGAGGGGGCACCGTAGCTGGCTGGGAGACTCGACGAAGGAGTCAGAGGGTAGGAAGGAAGGCCATAGGGCCGACTAGGGCACCAACCGGCGATAAGGGTCGCGGTGCCCGGGGCTCAAGGAGGGGGCACAAGCAGATAGGCGACTCGCCAAAGGAGTCAGCGGGCCCAGGACCGAGGCCGAAGTAAGAACAAGGCGACAAGGTCGCGGTGCCCGGCTCAAGGAGGGGGGCACATAGTCGGGTAAACGACTCGCCGTAGGAGTCAGCGGACTTAAGCTGGGGCCGAAGGCCAAGCGTGAACTAATTGGCGACAAGGCCGCGGTGCCCAGGGTTCAAGGCGGGGGCACAGCGGCTCGCCGGAGGAGTCCGCAGGCGTAGGAGGCCAACGCGTCCACAATAGGCGACAAGGTTGCAGTGCCCGGGGCTCAAGGAGGGGGGCATGTAGCCGGCTTGGCGACTCGCCGGAGGAGTCAGCGGGCTGAGCAGGACCGAAGGCCGACGCGTAGACTAGTTAGCGACAAGGTCGCGGTGCCCGGGGCTCAAGGAGGGGGGCACGGAGCCGGCTAGGCGACTCGCCGGAGGAGTCAGCGGGCTTAGGAGGGCCGAAGGCCGGTGCTTAACTAATTAGCGACAAGGTCGCGGTGCCCGGGGCTCAAGGAGGGGGGCACGTAGCCGGCTTGGCGACTCGCCGGAGGAGTCAGCGGGCTTGAGGTTTGGCCGAGGGCCGACGCGTGAACTAAGGCGACGTGGTCGCGGTGCCCGGGGCTCCTTTTTACGGGAGGGGGGCACGTAGCCAGCTTGGCGACTCGCCGGAGGAGTCAGCGGGCTTAACGCGTCTACGAAAGAGCTACAAACTTACCAGGGACGATAGGAGTGGCTATCCCATGTCGGAGGGCCGCTTGAACAATCCCACCGTGCCGCGGAAGGTCCCAAGGAAGGCGGAAGTCGCGGGTCGCTCGGCGGTGGAACACCGGAGTAGAGACCAAGAACCTCCAGTCAAGCAGGGCAGCCAGCGCAGCCGATGACAGAGGAGCAGGTGGCACCCAGTCTACAGTGTGGCGGACACCAGGCCACTGGAAGCCGCCGTCCTGGGCAGAAACGCACTTGGTACTGCAACACATACCCATACATGAAAGGTGATGGGCGGCGGGCAACTAAGGCCGCCAGGTAAAGCTCCGAAGTAAGTAATGAGCGAAACTCACCGTGAAATGCGGAGAGAAAACAAACAGAAGTCCGAGCCAAGCACGACGTCCGGCCCCGCCGGGGGAGACGTAGGCAGTGGCCAAGACTTTACCTTTTCATGGCGGAATTGCAGCGTGACGCAGCACAAAGCACCGGACACTAGGTCACTGGAAGTCGCCGAACTGGGGAGAGGCGCACTTGGTAACTGCAACCCAAACCCAAACATGAAAGGCGACCGGCGGCGGGTAACAAACCCCGCCATTTAAAGCTTCGAAAATTAAGAGACACGCGAAACTGACAGTAAATGCAAAGACAAACAACAGTAGCTCGAGCGAAGCCCGACGTCCGGCCCAGCCAGGCGAGACGTAGGAAGCGGCCGAGACTCCACCTTTCCATGGCGGAACGGCAGAGTGACGAAGCACAAAGTACCGGACAATAGGTCACGGGAGGTCGGCGTACTGGGGAGAGGCGCACTAGGTAACTGCAGCCCATACCCAAACATGAAGGCGACCGGGGGCGCCATTTAAAGCTTCGAAAGCAAGAAACACTCGAAACTCACCGTGAAATGCGGAGAGAAAACAACAGTAGCTCGAGCGAAGCCCGACGTCCGACCCAGCCAGGCGAGACGTCGGAAACGGCCGAGACTTTACCTGTCCATGGCGGAACGGCAGGAAGACGAAGCACAACCACCGCGCGACGGGAGCCTAGAAGGTTCCAGGGCCAGCCAAGAGCACGAGGCCCAGACGAGGGCTAGCAGAGAAGACGGAGGCCACGCCAGAAGCAGAAGCCGAGAGGCTAGGCGAAGGCAGGCCGGTAAGGGACGGTCGAACCGTACACAGTCTTTCCAAGGGTCAGAGGCTCAGGTAAAAGCGTCCGAACGCTAGCAGCGAAGTAGACAACTGGCTAAAGGAGACACCACCTGGCGCCTGACCGGATGGGCAGGGGAGGCTACTCTCGTCCCTGTTAGGGATCCCCGAAAGCTCTCTCGTCCCTGTCAGGGATCCCCGAGAGCCTCCTGGGGGGGGACCCTTTGGGTCTTAGGCTAAAATTGGTAAGCAAGTAGACTATTTCCAGTTAGTCATGTCATCGGTAATGTGTTTTGAGGAAACAAATGGTCACATCTCTCAGCCCACAGATCAAAATAACACAACTTGAGAGCTGTCATCTGAGAATTGCATGCGAGATCAGATGACATTTCGACCATGATACTGATAGTTCTAGGATGGTGCCAGAATAGCTTGGCACCAGGTGCCAAGCTATTCTGGCACCACCCCAGAACTATCACCGTTGACCGTTATCTTGTTGTGGTGTGTCAGAACTTAAAATGTCAGCATGGAATATTTAAGGCGCACAGTTCCCATGCATCATATAATTCTAGCTGTTGGCATGAAAGATTGCAGACACTGATTTCCAGCTACCAGCAACGAAAAGGACAAAAAATACTTCAAAGCCGGACCTTGTATCCTCTGTAGACCAGTCCCTTGTTGTAGAGTTGTTTGAAGACCCACCAGATGGACTCCATATACCACGGGTACATGGACTTGTAGTCATTGTCAAAGTCAATCCAGCGGCCCAGACGGGAGATGATTTCCTGCAGACAGAATTATTCGCTCATGAGTGATGAGCACTGGTGCAAAGCAGCACTGCTCAGAACACATTACAAACATATTTTTTATTTTAAAAAAAGACGTAACACTAACATTGATGAAATTGGAATTGCATGAGATTACACATAAAATCGCTTCTGTTACTGGTGTGTTAGTCAACTTAGTGTCTCAAGTAAAAAGTCATTCTAAAAAATCTGATGCTAATTGTTAACTCCTGAGGACGAAATTATCAAAGCTTTGTAGATATCCTCTGAGGTCTATATCACAATTCTGGAAACAGGTCGACCATGATGCTTCAAGGTTGGTGCCAGAATAGCTTGTCGCCTACAGGCCTAGAGGTGCCAAGCTCTTCTGACACCAACCTTGAAATATCATGGTCAATCCACATCCTGTCGTAGTCTTTCAGAGCTTGGTGGGTTAACCAATGCATTGTTTTCTTCTTAAGCAATTAATTACTCATGCTGAATTCCCAGGTGCGTAGCATGAATAAGCAGACACAAGACAAAAAGTGACACACTCACAGATTTTGAAGAAAATTTATCATTTGTGCAAGCAAACATTTACATAATATAGACAGCGGTTATCTTAGTTAAACTGTCAACCAATAAAAAAAAATACACACCTTCCAATCGCCACAGTATCTGGACACAATTTTGCGGCACTCATCGTTGTAAGCCTTCACTCCCATCTTTGCCACGTCATCTGGTCCTTTGATGCCCAAAGTCTTGTCTATCTCATGTTCCTACAGGCACAAATCCAGACAGAATATCATACAGTCAGCACAAAGAGCAAAGGACAGTCTCTTTAAAGTACAGGTCAGCCTCAGTATTACGTCCTCCAGTACTGTATAGGAGTATCGGGAAGTGCGCAGGTCTCTGGCTCCCATGGAGATGCCTGGTTCGCAAAAGGTCCTCGGGCCAACATCAGCCTCAGCTGTGCACGGGTCAGCTATGGCTGATGTCGGCCTTGGGACCTAGTGGTTTTTCTTCACAAGTCTACGTAAATTCAGCAGTACAATAACATGATCGCTAATAATGCAGTCTCACTTAACCCCTTGCCTGCCGAGAAAAAAATGAACATGTATGTCCAGCTGCAAGAGACATAGATCCTCATGAGCCCCCACCTTCGCGGGGGCTCATGAGGATCTATGCCTCTTGCTGAGACCAATTTGTATCCACGTTTCTTAGATGGTTTCAGCTTTTGGTCACTGAGTGAACACAGATTTCAGAAACAATAATGTACGTGCAGTGGCAGGGATGGGGTTAATGACCCACGAGTTTGGTAACATACTGAGGAAGCTTCTATAGGAATCAACTCAAGAAAACACACTACTGTCTACAGACAGCCACATGGCTGCATTACAGTTGAAAACAATACATCTAGTAACTGCGAAGCATAGCCACTGACCACAGGCAGTCCGTGACAGTCCCATCCAAAACGCCTCTCCACGTGGAAGCCGCTCATGTGGGCCCACCGCGTCACCACGTCCTTGATTGTCCCAGCCAAGATGTGGCCGTAATGGGGCAAGCCAGTGGCGAAGGGCGGACCATCATAAAAAGAATACCTAGAGAACAAAAGCAGTTGCATAAGCTCCGCTAAAAAAACAAAAACAAGGTGCTCTTTTCATTCCGATACAGCATGGGTGGGACGGAAAAAAGTTGAATCCTGAAGCGAGGGTCTTGGGGCACTTTTTAAATGAAAAAAAAAAAAAAAAAAATTTGGGGGGGGGGGGGGGGTGGGGGGGGGGGGGGGAATCCAGAAATATGGCTGCAGCCGGAAAAGTCCCACCCATGCCCGTTGCTTCAAATAAATTTGACTGATAGTTCAAAGGTGGTGCCAGAATAGCTTAGTGCCTCAGGCGCCAAGCTATTCTGGCACCACCCTTGAACAAACATGGTTGATCTATCTCCTAATCTGTAATGTAGTCTTCATAGGACAAGAAGCAGACGTTACAAAATCAGCCTCGGGATGTAATGTAGCCATCATAGGACAAGAAGCAGAAGTTACAAAATCAGCCTCGGGATTTAATAGGTTAACCTGTTGAGTGCCGAGAAAATGTGCACACCACCCAACTGCAAGAGGTATAGACAGGCGCAACAGGGTTGTTTTCAGGGCCCGTTTGAAACTAGAGGGAGATTCGCTGTGTCTGATTTCAAAGGGGAGGGTGTTCCATAAGACAGGAGCTTGGTGAGCAAAGCTACGCTGGCCAAAGGTTTTGTATGAACAGATGGAATTCGTAGCTTCCTTGTTTCAGCTGCAGAGTGAAGCTCTCAAGAAGGTGCATATGTAACATGTCAGTCAAACACTCTGGGCTTGTCCCTGACAGACAGTTACAGCAGATGGACAGGAGCTTGTACTAAATGCGGGCAGATACTGGCCGCCAGTGTAGTGACTTGAGAACAGGAGTTATAATTATGATCAGATTTACGTGCTTTCGCGACAAGACGCACGCAAGCACCAGCTGTGACCCAGGTTCTCGGCTTGCCGAACAAACTAAGTGTGCAGTTCTAGCGCTGGGCCAAACAGCTGTGAGCATCAACCGTGAGCAGATGATGAATACAGTAGAGCAGATACACCTCAGTTCAAGACAGGCAGATCTACAGGTTGCTCTAACAGTAACATGGTTGGACATTGACTGACTGCTATCTAGCGTAACACCAAGATTTCATACAGTTGGTGAAATTGACACTAGGGTACTGACTTTGGTCTTCCCTTGGATATTTTCATGGATGTGCGGAAAGCATCAATTTCCTTCCAGAATGCGTAGATTTTCTCCTCTTCATCAGGGAAGCTGATATTGTCTGGCACATGTTGTGCCATGATGACGTCTGATGGTAGTTACTCCACGGGAAATGTCACCTGCAAAACATATCACTTTAAATTTAATGTCTGCTGTAAGCCTGAGCAATGTGAACGTAGCTGAATTCGGTCGGCTACGAAAGAAAACAATCAACTTGGTCCCCCCCCCCCCCCCCTCCCCCCCAAAAAAAAAAAAAAATAATAATAATAATAATAATAATAATAAATAAATTTTAAAAAATAAATATATATTTTTTTCCCAAAGTATTTTTTTCACATGATGCGGTTTTCAAAGAGCATTAAAGCATGCCGCTGGTATCTCTGTGCCTGCAGAGAAATGTTCCTGTCCATCAACATTCATTAGATCTACACATAGGCCTCGGGTTCTGAAGGAAACGCCAAAAATAAATACCGTGCCGGCTGGCTGTTCCGTGTTACAAACAAATGAAAGACAAACACCAATAATTCAGAAATCAAGCTTTATAACTCTATAAAATGTCGTAAATGTCTGCAACAATACCCGACCTCAAAGCACATGCACCAATCGGAAATATCGCCAACGAGCTTGCTCTGGTCTTGCGTCAGCCAGAGCGTCAGCTTACCACTATGGCAGCCATGTGCTCCAGGGGAAACTAATCCATAATCGCAGTTTGTGTGGACATGCTGCTACGCAGCATAGACGTACTTCATTCCTTTTAACGAGATAAAGTGTATATGCGGCGGAGTAGAACTGATCTAGCGCAAGGTTGAAACGTCTTTTTACAGCAATGGACTATTTTTTAACCACAAATGTACAATCCAGACCAAAAAGGTGACTGCCAAGCGTGTAATATGCAAAGAAGTACCCAACGGAGAAAGAAACACGCTTAGAAAAGACGGGTACAACACAATGAATTATTAATATTTCGGGTCACCTCCTTCACTTGCCACATTCCATCTGCCAATGAATATAAGTAGCGGCTAATCTCTCTGTTTGTTTGTTTGTCTATTTTGACAAAGGGTATTTACCCGAAATATTAATAAATTGTGTTGTACCCGTCTTTTCTAAGCGTGTTTCTTTCTCCGTTGGGTACTTCTTCACAAATGTACAGGAAAAAGCCCCACTAGAATTGTCTGCGTTAATCAAATGAATGTCCTCAATTCCTTTTTGGGGGTTCTGACAACTGAATCAATGGAAACATATTAACAAACACAATCTGTATCATTGACGAGTTGATCAAATCGCTATGTAAATTGAGCAATGTTCAAACACTATTGTAGTAAAAAGATACTGCGCCATTTGACGTCAAGCGAATTTTCTCATCTTGTATGATCCATATTTCTTTTACACATTAAGAAAATATATGTCAATTAAGCACTATTTAAAATAAACACAAAATTACAATCATACCAAGGACAATTCGACGCATTTAATAAAAACAACAACTGTTCTAGTTTGCGATGAAACTTGACATTTCTCCAAGCACCTTGCCTGTCAATAATATGGTCACGTGATCAAAATGGCAGACGTAGTGGAACAAAAGATGATTCTGTGTAATTTTTGTGCTGTGCGTTCATCCTGTAGTTGTGTGTGGTGACTGCCTTCTTTCTAAACAATGATAAGGTTCATCTATGCACTCGATGAATTAATCGCGACTTCAATCGCTCGTGCTGATCGTGAGGGAACTGAACTGTAGTGCCCAATCGTCCGGGATACTGATTCCAAAATGGCTGCCAGAAATGTCAAACATTTACCGGGGTTTGATCCCCCCGACAAGATGCAGTCAAGCACTCTGAAGGTATGTGATATGTTGTCAACATTGCATGTATCCACATGCATATTTCTGCATGTAGTGTCAGCTTGCTGGTGCCCTAGATCCAGGAGAGGCTGGCTTGCAACGTAGCAGACTGACCAAGTAGACTGCGGAGCTCTCATACTTCGTTTGTAGTCCGCAGCTCGATAATAGTCGTGCTCAAGTGGGTTGGTTGCGATGACAGCATGCAGTAATTCGTTTGCACGGCCGAGAAATCACTTCTGTTTCATCATTATACCACATGTCTGAACCCTGATACTATTGATAGTTTAGATATTGCCATAACAACATATGGAGCAATAATCAAAATTTGCTATGCTGGTTTACTGGCAATAATTTGAATAAGTAAAGTCCAAAGCGTGCGTTTTAAACACTGTTATGGTGTGCAGATTCCTTTGTGTAAACTCAGAACTTTGAGAACGGTGTTCTTGTTTTCTGTCATATCTAGCTACTGAGTGGGTGTGGCATTTTGCACTTTTGTACGCACGCAATTGAGACTAAGAGTGTATGGGTCAGATGGTGATCAGCTGCAGTATGAACCCTTTGAACCCCAAGGCTGCATTTCCCAATTTTTTTTACAAACAACTATGTACCAATTGCAGGAAATGGATCGATCATGATAATTCAAGGGTATTGCCAATGCCAGATTAGCTTAGCGCCTGATGGTGCCAAGCTAATCTGGCACTACCCTTGAATTATCAAGGTCAATCCATCTCTTGCTGTAGTGCGTCAGGGATGAATGGGGCAACACACAGAATTACTGACTAGGATGTCAGGAAACGCATGTTCACTTTATCAGTTTATGATGTTTAAAGATGTATGCACACTCTCACTATCGCTGAGTTGGTATACCTTGCCCTGTGCCTAGGTGACATGCACCAGAGGCGCCATTGTTGCTATTTTCACACCTGACCCGTTGCTCAGACCGCTCCTGTGCACCAGATCGGTTTAGAGCGTGTGCTCTTTGCACCTCTAATGAGCAAACTTGGAGAAAGAATCATGTGACGTTTGATTGCTGCAAAATAAGATGAATAAAGTAAAAACCTTTTCCTATATGCAGTCCGGCAATAATGCATCCTTATGCTAGCACCATGAAACATTACACAATTTGGCAGATTTGAAAAATAGTTTAGTTTTTCCTTGGTGGTGGTGATTTTGCAATATCTGTGTCGCTTTGCGGCAAAAAGCACAGTCGTAGCCGTACGAGAAACGAGTGCACAACAATGGACTTGATTCAGGAATTCGCGAGCTCTGAGGAGAATGAACAACTCCTGGAGACCTATTTTTTTCCAGTAGGG
>BTPG01000003.1:239857581-239878072 GCA_036245525.1 Semisulcospira habei
ATGTACGCCCTTCAATATTTTATGCTTAAGGGGAGTAACGCTAAAACCGGAAACAAACCTTTTTCGACTCCAATCACAATCTTTTGCGGGAACGTATGAGACCACACTTCAAGTGCAGAAGCCTAAGTCTGCGCGCAGTTCTGGTGCACAGGACCCGTCCGAGCGAGCAGACAAATACAAAAATCGCAGTAATGGCGCCATTGGTTCGTTTAACCTAGGAACAGGGTGAGGTATACCAACTCGGCATCAGTATCATAGTGTCAACCTCTCGTGTGCCAGTGATTTGTAATAGTTAATGTTGTAAAATGTGAAACTGCTAGAGTGGACACTGATGGTATAGATCTCTCTTTTGCCAGTTTTGGGCCATACGGACTGTGCCAGCAAGGCATCACTTCTTCTCTTTCAAATGTTGTTTGCTATTTAAGGTGAGTAGGAGAGTATGGATGTTTAAGTGACTTTAACTTTGGTTACTTTACCATTTTCAGCGGCAGCCCAGTCCTGACTGGAGCAAAAATGACCTCCTGCGGCTTCTGAGCTACTTTGAAGGGGAACTGCAAGCTCGAGACATCACCATTGCCGCTCTGAAAGTATGACAGAACCTCCAGTCCCCTTCCCTTCCCTGAGGTCCCCACCACACACAAACACACACACACACATACACACAGTCACACACACAGTCACACACACACACAATCACATACACACACACAGTCACACAATGGTTAACTGAAGGCGCAGATCCACGGTCCGTTCGCGTCGTGCGACTGTGCGGGACGGTCGGCTGCCTGATCGGATGTCTGACGGGATGGAGCGCTCCACGTTCCCCATAACCCGACCTGCAGATACCACTACCTGCTGGAAATTCCAGACGGGGTCAAGGTCTCTGCTTCGGTAAACAATGGCAGATTCACACGGCAGCAGCGCCATTTTCAGAAGAGAGGGGTGTGCGCGAAACTCGCAATGTGATTGGTCATCCAGTGCCAGCCGTCAGACTCTGCGGCATGAAAGTAGCGCCAGCCTCTACTCGTCCCGCAGCCCACGCGATCCGATGGTGATGTCAGAAATCTGATAGTTGCCCTGGAAACCCATCAGATCGCGCACAGTCGCATGACACGAACGGACCGTGGATCTGCGCCTTAATACACACAGGCTGTAAGATAAGAACTGTCAGAACACAAAAGAAATATGTAACATTTCTTTTTAGCACAAAAACAGTAACATCCCACAGTTATCTCTTTAAAACCAGGTATAAAACTATAATTGAAATTTGAATTGTAAAGTGTGAGTGGCAGTCCCAACTCACAATCCTATTTCATCACAGCATTTCCGTTAACATACAGAAACAATTTTTTTCTTTACCCGTTAGCACTTTAAACCTTTGACTGACGGTAATGGTTTTTGTTGCGATTATTACATCAGGAATTGTTGCAATAGAAATATCAGCCAACAGCCAAAGGGTTCATTCGAGTGCCTGTTACTGGAGGGTACTCACAGTCACACTCTGTATCCACCTGTCATCATAACTTTATAGAATGTGATATCATAGCTTGATAGATTTTTGCAAGCCAGACAAGAAGCACCTAATATTGTATACATGTAGGCTTTTTCTGAATCTAATTAGCGCAAGAGGTAAATGAGATGTGAGATGTTGAGTTGCTACGGGCTGTCTGTCACATGTGGTTTTCCAATGCATAACATGATGTGGTCAACCCATTTAGCCCCGAGTTCCTACAGCAGGAGATGGATTGACCATGATAATTCAAAGGTAGTGCCAGATTAGCTTGGCGCCTAAAGGCGCCAAGCTAATCTGGCACTACCCTTGAATTATCATGGTCAATCCATCTCCTGCAACTGGTACAGTCATTAGGCAACACCTCCAAAATTTGAGAAACGGGACCTCGGAGCTGACAGGGTGAACTGTACTTTCAGGCAGAGAAAGCAAAACAGTTGCTTTATCAAGCCAAGTATGGCCGCTTTGGCCTTGGAGACCCGTTTGTGGCGCTTCAGAGGGATGCCATCGGCCAGCGAGATTCCAACTTCGATGAGGCGGCCGTGAAGTCCATGTATGACAATCAGTTGGCTCAGTTAGAAAATCTCATCGCTACGCAACGCAAAGCACAGCTCAAGATGCGCGAACAGCTGGCCAGTGCAGAGAAACGCTACCATAAGGTACCAGGATTTAATTACACAATTTGTGCAGCTGTGAGCTGTTATTTTTTAACCCATAGAGTCGTGAAAGACTACGACGGAATGTGGATCGACCATGATAATTATTTCAAGGTTGGTGTCAGAATAGCTTGGCGCCTAGATGCGCTAAGCTATTCTGACACCAACCTTAAAATATCATGGTAGAGCTGTCTCCAGAACTGTGGTATAGACCTCCGAGGATATCTACAAAACTTTGATAATTTTGTCCTCAGGGCGTAGGAGTAAATACAACAAATGATTAATGTTTCATGTCATTCATTAAGTTTTGACTCATTACACCCTAATGATGAAATTATCCTTTGAGGTCTATGTCACAGAACTGGAGACAGATCGACCGCAGTAGTTTAAAGGTGGTGTCGGATTAGATAGCTTGGCGCATACAGGCGCCTAGCTGTCTTGACACCATCATGGTCAATCCACATCCTTTCCTAGAATGTCACAGCTTTAGGGGATAGTTTAGCAAGCTGCATGGTTGTGAACTAGGCAAAGTTTTGGCTTTTTATTAGTAAGCTGTTTTATTTTCTTTTAGTGTATACAGTTAGGAGAGAGTTTTGGTTTTGGCCGTGCCTTTCTTTACTTTGTTTTGACCTTTTTAATTTTAACAGTGACGATGCGTGTTTGTTACACGTTATTAATCTTGTTGACTTTTACTGACGATGCCATTTGGCGCACATCTTTTCCACCAAGCAGTATTGTCAAGAGGTTAATTTGGTGCTTATTAATCTTGTTGACTTTTACTAACGATGCCATTTGGCGCACATCTTTCCCACCAAGCAGTATTGTCAAGAGGTTAATTTGGTGCTTATTAATCTTGTTGACTTTTACTGACGATGCCATTTGGCGCACATCTTTTCCACCAAGCAGTATTGTCAAGAGGTTAAGTTTTCATTAAACCTTTGACTGTCGGTAGCAGCTTTGTCCTGATGATTCCTGCAGGGGTCATCGTGACACAAACCACTAGCGACAGCCAGGGGATTGGTGGGTATTCCTGTTACTTGAGCGCTCGATGAGGAAGCAGGGGTGGGATTTTTCCGCGGATTTCCGCGGACATTCTTTCACAGTTTCGCTGAAGCATATTTATTTTCCGCATCTAAAAACAACAATAGAGACGAAAAAAAAATTCTTCTTAAATGGCCCAAAATTCTCAAATGGGTTGGATTTGTATGTAGTTTGGTTCACTATCGCTCGATACTTCCGGTAGCTTTAGGTCGCAGTGGAAAATGGCAGTGAAAAAGGATATTGTTCAAGACGGAGTGCTGTTTAGTGTGCATCTGACCATAAACTGGTAAGCACATTCCATTTTTACAGGGCGGATCAGGAGTGCCATAACAAAGTCCCTTTTTGGGGGGTGTTTGGTCTCGCTCCCCTTGTCGGTTTTTGGATACTTTGGCGAACAGTGGACACGCGCATACCCCCCCCCCCCCTCCCCCCTGTCATTTGATTTTCCGCGTTTTCTTTGTTGATAGAATCCCACCCCTGGGAAGGAAAAACAGATTCCCTTCACATTTTATTTTGCAGGTTTGTTCCGAGCTAGAGGACGAAAAGAGGAAGCATGCGCAGGACACGGCACAGGGGGACGATGTTACCTACATGTTGGAGAAGGAACGAGAGCGCCTCAGACAAGAAGTAAGCGTGCAGTTTGCAGCACTTTGTTCAAATTTCGTTGTAACCCCTTTAAGGCCAATGGATGCAGATTATGTTTTTGAAATCTCTGTTAATTCAGTCATCAAAGATCCCCAGCCATCCCAGAAGCATGGAGACAAATTGATGACAGCAAGAGGCATAGATCCTCATGAGCCCCCGCGACAGCGGGGGCTCACGAGGATCTATGCCTCTTGCAGTTGAATCTTATTCACCTATTCTGGGCAGTGAAGGGGTTATGTGCATTTTGTGTGCATGCGTGAGCTTGGAGCAATGCTCCTGTCTTTGAGGCTGTGACAGCAAGCTATTTGTTGTCAATTATTTGTCGGTCAAGACCCGACTTACATAACTCCTGAAACTTCCCTGTTTAAAAATATCCATTCTTACAGTGTATGCTCACGAGATGGATTGACCTTACTACCGGGTAGTGCAAGGGTAGTACCTGATTAGCTTTATACCTTTCAGGCAGTAAGAAGTATGATTGGTGTGTAAGTGAGTAATAATTAATAATAATAATAATAATAATAATAAAGGTAATTTTTGTAGCGCCTAATCACCATGGTGCTCCAGGAGCTTTACAATCACAATTTTGAAGCACAAGTACAAAAACAAGCACACACAACAACAAACTTGCATTGATTTACAAGGAGCAGAAAACACACACATGCACACATGATGAACCGGCAGACATAATGGTATTTGCAACATTGCAAAGGATGACTAAAATGTTTTACTTTTGGCCGTGGGTAGTGCTTTTTGTCAAGGCGATTCCTTTAGGAATCGTCTTGACAAAAAGCACTACCCAAAGCCTAAGGGTCAGTACTTCAGAGTTTGTGTACAGTTCTACGTGGTTCTTGTTAGATTGACTTTGAGAAGAGCACCTCCAAGAAGCTGGAGAAAGACCTGAGGAGGACGCTAGCAGCGCTAGAGGAGGAGCGAGCATCTGCCGCCAGACACAAGCAGGTTGCGCTTCTGTTGCTGAAGGAACGCAAGCACCTCATCCAGAAGGTCACCGCCCAAGGGCAGCGTCACAGTCAGGTCAGTTTGTGGTGTCGTCATTTCAGTCATAGTAACCACTCCAGTGAAAGGCGAACGCTTTATGGTGTCGTCATTTCAGTCGTAGTAACCACTCCAGTGAAAGGCGAACGCTTTATGGTGTCGTCATTTCAGTCGTAGTAACCACTCCAGTGAAAGGCGAACGCTTTATGGTGTCGTCATTTCAGTCGTAGTGACCACTCCAGTGAAAGGCGAACGCTTTATGGTGTCGTCATTTCAGTCGTAGTGACCACTCCAGTGAAAGGCGAACGCTTTATGGTGTCGTCATTTCAGTCGTAGTGACCACTCCAGTGAAAGGCGAACGCTTTATGGTGTCGTCATTTCAGTCGTAGTGACCACTCCAGTGAAAGGCGAACGCTTTATGGTGTCGTCATTTCAGTCGTAGTGACCACTCCAGTGAAAGGCGAACGCTTTATGGTGTCGTCATTTCAGTCGTAGTGACCACTCCAGTGAAAGGCGAACGCTTTATGGTGTCGTCATTTCAGTCGTAGTGACCACTCCAGTGAAAGGCGAACGCTTTATGGTGTCGTCATTTCAGTCGTAGTGACCACTCCAGTGAAAGGCGAAACGCTTTATGGTGTCGTCATTTCAGTCGTAGTGACCACTCCAGTGAAAGGCGAACGCTTTATGGTGTCGTCATTTCAGTCGTAGTGACCACTCCAGTGAAAGGCGAACGCTTTATGGTGTCGTCATTTCAGTCGTAGTGACCACTCCAGTGAAAGGCGAACGCTTTATGGTGTCGTCATTTCAGTCGTAGTGACCACTCCAGTGAAAGGCGAACGCTTTATGGTGTCGTCATTTCAGTCGTAGTGACCACTCCAGTGAAAGGCGAACGCTTTATGGTGTCGTCATTTCAGTCGTAGTGACCACTCCAGTGAAAGGCGAACGCTTTATGGTGTCGTCATTTCAGTCGTAGTGACCACTCCAGTGAAAGGCGAACGCTTTATGGTGTCGTCATTTCAGTCGTAGTGACCACTCCAGTGAAAGGCGAACGCTTTATGGTGTCGTCATTTCAGTCGTAGTGACCACTCCAGTGAAAGGCGAACGCTTTATGGTGTCGTCATTTCAGTCGTAGTGACCACTCCAGTGAAAGGCGAACGCTTTATGGTGTCGTCATTTCAGTCGTAGTGACCACTCCAGTGAAAGGCGAACGCTTTATGGTGTCGTCATTTCAGTCGTAGTGACCACTCCAGTGAAAGGCGAACGCTTTATGGTGTCGTCATTTCAGTCGTAGTGACCACTCCAGTGAAAGGCGAACGCTTTATGGTGTCGTCATTTCAGTCGTAGTGACCACTCCAGTGAAAGGCGAACGCTTTATGGTGTCGTCATTTCAGTCGTAGTGACCACTCCAGTGAAAGGCGAACGCTTTATGGTGTCGTCATTTCAGTCGTTAGTGACCACTCCAGTGAAAGGCGAACGCTTTATGGTGTCGTCATTTCAGTCGTAGTGACCACTCCAGTGAAAGGCGAACGCTTTATGGTGTCGTCATTTCAGTCGTAGTGACCACTCCAGTGAAAGGCGAACGCTTTATGGTGTCGTCATTTCAGTCGTAGTGACCACTCCAGTGAAAGGCGAACGCTTTATGGTGTCGTCATTTCAGTCGTAGTGACCACTCCAGTGAAAGGCGAACGCTTTATGGTGTCGTCATTTCAGTCGTAGTGACCACTCCAGTGAAAGGCGAACGCTTTTATGGTGTCGTCATTTCAGTCGTAGTGACCACTCCAGTGAAAGGCGAACGCTTTATGGTGTCGTCATTTCAGTCGTAGTGACCACTCCAGTGAAAGGCGAACGCTTTATGGTGTCGTCATTTCAGTCGTAGTGACCACTCCAGTGAAAGGCGAACGCTTTATGGTGTCGTCATTTCAGTCGTAGTGACCACTCCAGTGAAAGGCGAACGCTTTATGGTGTCGTCATTTCAGTCGTAGTGACCACTCCAGTGAAAGGCGAACGCTTTATGGTGTCGTCATTTCAGTCGTAGTGACCACTCCAGTGAAAGGCGAACGCTTTATGGTGTCGTCATTTCAGTCGTAGTGACCACTCCAGTGAAAGGCGAACGCTTTATGGTGTCGTCATTTCAGTCGTAGTGACCACTCCAGTGAAAGGCGAACGCTTTATGGTGTCGTCATTTCAGTCGTAGTGACCACTCCAGTGAAAGGCGAACGCTTTATGGTGTCGTCATTTCAGTCGTAGTGACCACTCCAGTGAAAGGCGAACGCTTTATGGTGTCGTCATTTCAGTCGTAGTGACCACTCCAGTGAAAGGCGAACGCTTTATGGTGTCGTCATTTCAGTCGTAGTGACCACTCCAGTGAAAGGCGAACGCTTTATGGTGTCGTCATTTCAGTCGTAGTGACCACTCCAGTGAAAGGCGAACGCTTTATGGTGTCGTCATTTCAGTCGTAGTGACCACTCCAGTGAAAGGCGAACGCTTTATGGTGTCGTCATTTCAGTCGTAGTGACCACTCCAGTGAAAGGCGAACGCTTTATGGTGTCGTCATTTCAGTCGTAGTGACCACTCCAGTGAAAGGCGAACGCTTTATGGTGTCGTCATTTCAGTCGTAGTGACCACTCCAGTGAAAGGCGAACGCTTTATGGTGTCGTCATTTCAGTCGTAGTGACCACTCCAGTGAAAGGCGAACGCTTTATGGTGTCGTCATTTCAGTCGTAGTGACCACTCCAGTGAAAGGCGAACGCTTTATGGTGTCGTCATTTCAGTCGTAGTGACCACTCCAGTGAAAGGCGAACGCTTTATGGTGTCGTCATTTCAGTCGTAGTGACCACTCCAGTGAAAGGCGAACGCTTTATGGTGTCGTCATTTCAGTCGTAGTGACCACTCCAGTGAAAGGCGAACGCTTTATGGTGTCGTCATTTCAGTCGTAGTGACCACTCCAGTGAAAGGCGAACGCTTTATGGTGTCGTCATTTCAGTCGTAGTGACCACTCCAGTGAAAGGCGAACGCTTTATGGTGTCGTCATTTCAGTCGTAGTGACCACTCCAGTGAAAGGCGAACGCTTTATGGTGTCGTCATTTCAGTCGTAGTGACCACTCCAGTGAAAGGCGAACGCTTTATGGTGTCGTCATTTCAGTCGTAGTGACCACTCCAGTGAAAGGCGAACGCTTTATGGTGTCGTCATTTCAGTCGTAGTGACCACTCCAGTGAAAGGCGAACGCTTTATGGTGTCGTCATTTCAGTCGTAGTGACCACTCCAGTGAAAGGCGAACGCTTTATGGTGTCGTCATTTCAGTCGTAGTGACCACTCCAGTGAAAGGCGAACGCTTTATGGTGTCGTCATTTCAGTCGTAGTGACCACTCCAGTGAAAGGCGAACGCTTTATGGTGTCGTCATTTCAGTCGTAGTGACCACTCCAGTGAAAGGCGAACGCTTTATGGTGTCGTCATTTCAGTCGTAGTGACCACTCCAGTGAAAGGCGAACGCTTTATGGTGTCGTCATTTCAGTCGTAGTGACCACTCCAGTGAAAGGCGAACGCTTTATGGTGTCGTCATTTCAGTCGTAGTGACCACTCCAGTGAAAGGCGAACGCTTTATGGTGTCGTCATTTCAGTCGTAGTGACCACTCCAGTGAAAGGCGAACGCTTTATGGTGTCGTCATTTCAGTCGTAGTGACCACTCCAGTGAAAGGCGAACGCTTTATGGTGTCGTCATTTCAGTCGTATGTGACCACTCCAGTGAAAGGCGATACGCTTTATGGTGTCGTCATTTCAGTCGTAGTAACCACTCCAGTGAAAGGCGAACGCTTTATGGTGTCGTCATTTCAGTCGTAGTGACCACTCCAGTGAAAGGCGATCGCTTTATGGTGTCGTCATTTCAGTCGTAGTAACCACTCCAGTGAAAGGCGAACGCTTTATGGTGTCGTCATTTCAGTCGTAGTGACCACTCCAGTGAAAGGCGATCGCTTTATGGTGTCGTCATTTCAGTCGTAGTAACCACTCCAGTGAAAGGCGATCGCTTTATGGTGTCGTCATTTCAGTCGTAGTGACCACTCCAGTGAAAGGCGATCGCTTTATGGTGTCGTCATTTCAGTCGTAGTGACCACTCCAGTGAAAGGCGAACGCTTTATGGTGTCGTCATTTCAGTCGTAGTGACCACTCCAGTGAAAGGCGAACGCTTTATGGTGTCGTCATTTCAGTCGTAGTGACCACTCCAGTGAAAGGCGAACGCTTTATGGTGTCGTCATTTCAGTCGTAGTGACCACTCCAGTGAAAGGCGAACGCTTTATGGTGTCGTCATTTCAGTCGTAGTGACCACTCCAGTGAAAGGCGAACGCTTTATGGTGTCGTCATTTCAGTCGTAGTGACCACTCCAGTGAAAGGCGAACGCTTTATGGTGTCGTCATTTCAGTCGTAGTGACCACTCCAGTGAAAGGCGAACGCTTTATGGTGTCGTCATTTCAGTCGTAGTGACCACTCCAGTGAAAGGCGAACGCTTTATGGTGTCGTCATTTCAGTCGTAGTGACCACTCCAGTGAAAGGCGAACGCTTTATGGTGTCGTCATTTCAGTCGTAGTGACCACTCCAGTGAAAGGCGAACGCTTTATGGTGTCGTCATTTCAGTCGTAGTGACCACTCCAGTGAAAGGCGAACGCTTTATGGTGTCGTCATTTCAGTCGTAGTGACCACTCCAGTGAAAGGCGAACGCTTTATGGTGTCGTCATTTCAGTCGTAGTGACCACTCCAGTGAAAGGCGAACGCTTTATGGTGTCGTCATTTCAGTCGTAGTGACCACTCCAGTGAAAGGCGAACGCTTTATGGTGTCGTCATTTCAGTCGTAGTGACCACTCCAGTGAAAGGCGAACGCTTTATGGTGTCGTCATTTCAGTCGTAGTGACCACTCCAGTGAAAGGCGAACGCTTTATGGTGTCGTCATTTCAGTCGTAGTGACCACTCCAGTGAAAGGCGAACGCTTTATGGTGTCGTCATTTCAGTCGTAGTGACCACTCCAGTGAAAGGCGAACGCTTTATGGTGTCGTCATTTCAGTCGTAGTGACCACTCCAGTGAAAGGCGAACGCTTTATGGTGTCGTCATTTCAGTCGTAGTGACCACTCCAGTGAAAGGCGAACGCTTTATGGTGTCGTCATTTCAGTCGTAGTGACCACTCCAGTGAAAGGCGAACGCTTTATGGTGTCGTCA
Source organism: Semisulcospira habei (assembly GCA_036245525.1). Taxonomy (NCBI): domain Eukaryota; kingdom Metazoa; phylum Mollusca; class Gastropoda; family Semisulcospiridae; genus Semisulcospira; species Semisulcospira habei. The sequence goes on from BTPG01000003.1 coordinate 239,867,635, forward strand.
TTTCAGTCGTAGTGACCACTCCAGTGAAAGGCGAACGCTTTATGGTGTCGTCATTTCAGTCGTAGTGAACCACTCCAGTGAAAGGCGAACGCTTTATGGTGTCGTCATTTCAGTCGTAGTGACCACTCCAGTGAAAGGCGATCGCTTTATGGTGTCGTCATTTCAGTCGTAGTAACCACTCCAGTGAAAGGCGATACGCTTTATGGTGTCGTCATTTCAGTCGTAGTGACCACTCCAGTGAAAGGCGATCGCTTTATGGTGTCGTCATTTCAGTCGTAGTAACCACTCCAGTGAAAGGCGAACGCTTTATGGTGTCGTCATTTCAGTCGTAGTGACCACTCCAGTGAAAGGCGATCGCTTTATGGTGTCGTCATTTCAGTCGTAGTAACCACTCCAGTGAAAGGCGAACGCTTTATGGTGTCGTCATTTCAGTCGTAGTGACCACTCCAGTGAAAGGCGATCGCTTTATGGTGTCGTCATTTCAGTCGTAGTGACCACTCCAGTTGAAAGGCGAACGCTTTATGGTGTCGTCATTTCAGTCGTAGTGACCACTCCAGTGAAAGGCGAACGCTTTATGGGTGTCGTCATTTCAGTCGTAGTGACCACTCCAGTGAAAGGCGAACGCTTTATGGTGTCGTCATTTCAGTCGTAGTGACCACTCCAGTGAAAGGCGAACGCTTTATGGTGTCGTCATTTCAGTCGTAGTGACCACTCCAGTGAAAGGCGAACGCTTTATGGTGTCGTCATTTCAGTCGTAGTGACCACTCCAGTGAAAGGCGAACGCTTTATGGTGTCGTCATTTCAGTCGTAGTGACCACTCCAGTGAAAGGCGAACGCTTTATGGTGTCGTCATTTCAGTCGTAGTGACCACTCCAGTGAAAGGCGAACGCTTTATGGTGTCGTCATTTCAGTCGTAGTGACCACTCCAGTGAAAGGCGAACGCTTTATGGTGTCGTCATTTCAGTCGTAGTGACCACTCCAGTGAAAGGCGAACGCTTTATGGTGTCGTCATTTCAGTCGTAGTGACCACTCCAGTGAAAGGCGAACGCTTTATGGGTGTCGTCATTTCAGTCGTAGTGACCACTCCAGTGAAAGGCGAACGCTTTATGGTGTCGTCATTTCAGTCGTAGTGACCACTCCAGTGAAAGGCGAACGCTTTATGGTGTCGTCATTTCAGTCGTAGTGACCACTCCAGTGAAAGGCGAACGCTTTATGGTGTCGTCATTTCAGTCGTAGTGACCACTCCAGTGAAAGGCGAACGCTTTATGGTGTCGTCATTTCAGTCGTAGTGACCACTCCAGTGAAAGGCGAACGCTTTATGGTGTCGTCATTTCAGTCGTAGTGACCACTCCAGTGAAAGGCGAACGCTTTATGGTGTCGTCATTTCAGTCGTAGTGACCACTCCAGTGAAAGGCGAACGCTTTATGGTGTCGTCATTTCAGTCGTAGTGACCACTCCAGTGAAAGGCGAACGCTTTATGGTGTCGTCATTTCAGTCGTAGTGACCACTCCAGTGAAAGGCGAACGCTTTATGGTGTCGTCATTTCAGTCGTAGTGACCACTCCAGTGAAAGGCGAACGCTTTATGGTGTCGTCATTTCAGTCGTAGTGACCACTCCAGTGAAAGGCGAACGCTTTATGGTGTCGTCATTTCAGTCGTAGTGACCACTCCAGTGAAAGGCGAACGCTTTATGGTGTCGTCATTTCAGTCGTAGTGACCACTCCAGTGAAAGGCGAACGCTTTATGGTGTCGTCATTTCAGTCGTAGTGACCACTCCAGTGAAAGGCGAACGCTTTATGGTGTCGTCATTTCAGTCGTAGTGACCACTCCAGTGAAAGGCGAACGCTTTATGGTGTCGTCATTTCAGTCGTAGTGACCACTCCAGTGAAAGGCGAACGCTTTATGGTGTCGTCATTTCAGTCGTAGTGACCACTCCAGTGAAAGGCGAACGCTTTATGGTGTCGTCATTTCAGTCGTAGTGACCACTCCAGTGAAAGGCGAACGCTTTATGGTGTCGTCATTTCAGTCGTAGTGACCACTCCAGTGAAAGGCGAACGCTTTATGGTGTCGTCATTTCAGTCGTAGTGACCACTCCAGTGAAAGGCGAACGCTTTATGGTGTCGTCATTTCAGTCGTAGTGACCACTCCAGTGAAAGGCGAACGCTTTATGGTGTCGTCATTTCAGTCGTAGTGACCACTCCAGTGAAAGGCGAACGCTTTATGGTGTCGTCATTTCAGTCGTAGTGACCACTCCAGTGAAAGGCGAACGCTTTATGGTGTCGTCATTTCAGTCGTAGTGACCACTCCAGTGAAAGGCGAACGCTTTATGGTGTCGTCATTTCAGTCGTAGTGACCACTCCAGTGAAAGGCGAACGCTTTATGGTGTCGTCATTTCAGTCGTAGTGACCACTCCAGTGAAAGGCGAACGCTTTATGGTGTCGTCATTTCAGTCGTAGTGACCACTCCAGTGAAAGGCGATCGCTTTATGGTGTCGTCATTTCAGTCGTAGTAACCACTCCAGTGAAAGGCGAACGCTTTATGGTGTCGTCATTTCAGTCGTAGTGACCACTCCAGTGAAAGGCGATCGCTTTATGGTGTCGTCATTTCAGTCGTAGTAACCACTCCAGTGAAAGGCGAACGCTTTATGGTGTCGTCATTTCAGTCGTAGTGACCACTCCAGTGAAAGGCGATCGCTTTATGGTGTCGTCATTTCAGTCGTAGTAACCACTCCAGTGAAAGGCGAACGCTTTATGGTGTCGTCATTTCAGTCGTAGTGACCACTCCAGTGAAAGGCGATCGCTTTATGGTGTCGTCATTTCAGTCGTAGTAACCACTCCAGTGAAAGGCGAACGCTTTATGGTGTCGTCATTTCAGTCGTAGTGACCACTCCATGTGAAAGGCGATCGCTTTATGTGTGTCGTCATTTCAGTCGTAGTGACCACTCCAGTGAAAGGCGAACGCTTTATGGTGTCGTCATTTCAGTCGTAGTGACCACTCCAGTGAAAGGCGAACGCTTTATGGTGTCGTCATTTCAGTCGTAGTGACCACTCCAGTGAAAGGCGATCGCTTTATGGTGTCGTCATTTCAGTCGTAGTGACCACTCCAGTGAAAGGCGAACGCTTTATGGTGTCGTCATTTCAGTCGTAGTGACCACTCCAGTGAAAGGCGAACGCTTTATGGTGTCGTCATTTCAGTCGTAGTGACCACTCAGTGAAAGGCGAACGCTTTATGGTGTGTCATTTCAGTCGTAGTGACCACTCCAGTGAAAGGCGAACGCTTTATGGTGTCGTCATTTCAGTCGTAGTGACCACTCCAGTGAAAGGCGATCGCTTTATGGTGTCGTCATTTCAGTCGTAGTGACCACTCCAGTGAAAGGCGATCGCTTTATGGTGTCGTCATTTCAGTCGTAGTGACCACTCCAGTGAAAGGCGAACGCTTTATGGTGTCGTCATTTCAGTCGTAGTGACCACTCCAGTGAAAGGCGAACGCTTTATGGTGTCGTCATTTCAGTCGTAGTGACCACTCCAGTGAAAGGCGAACGCTTTATGGTGTCGTCATTTCAGTCGTAGTGACCACTCCAGTGAAAGGCGAACGCTTTATGGTGTCGTCATTTCAGTCGTAGTGACCACTCCAGTGAAAGGCGAACGCTTTATGGTGTCGTCATTTCAGTCGTAGTGACCACTCCAGTGAAAGGCGAACGCTTTATGGTGTCGTCATTTCAGTCGTAGTGACCACTCCAGTGAAAGGCGATACGCTTTATGGTGTCGTCATTTCAGTCGTAGTGACCACTCCAGTGAAAGGCGAACGCTTTATGGTGTCGTCATTTCAGTCGTAGTGACCACTCCAGTGAAAGGCGAACGCTTTATGGTGTCGTCATTTCAGTCGTAGTGACCACTCCAGTGAAAGGCGAACGCTTTATGGTGTCGTCATTTCAGTCGTAGTGACCACTCCAGTGAAAGGCGAACGCTTTATGGTGTCGTCATTTCAGTCGTAGTGACCACTCCAGTGAAAGGCGAACGCTTTATGGTGTCGTCATTTCAGTCGTAGTGACCACTCCAGTGAAAGGCGAACGCTTTATGGTGTCGTCATTTCAGTCGTAGTGACCACTCCAGTGAAAGGCGAACGCTTTATGGTGTCGTCATTTCAGTCGTAGTGACCACTCCAGTGAAAGGCGAACGCTTTATGGTGTCGTCATTTCAGTCGTAGTGACCACTCCAGTGAAAGGCGAACGCTTTATGGTGTCGTCATTTCAGTCGTAGTGACCACTCCAGTGAAAGGCGAACGCTTTATGGTGTCGTCATTTCAGTCGTAGTGACCACTCCAGTGAAAGGCGAACGCTTTATGGTGTCGTCATTTCAGTCGTAGTGACCACTCCAGTGAAAGGCGAACGCTTTATGGTGTCGTCATTTCAGTCGTAGTGACCACTCCAGTGAAAGGCGAACGCTTTATGGTGTCGTCATTTCAGTCGTAGTGACCACTCCAGTGAAAGGCGAACGCTTTATGGTGTCGTCATTTCAGTCGTAGTGACCACTCCAGTGAAAGGCGATCGCTTTATGGTGTCGTCATTTCAGTCGTAGTAACCACTCCAGTGAAAGGCGAACGCTTTATGGTGTCGTCATTTCAGTCGTAGTGACCACTCCAGTGAAAGGCGATCGCTTTATGGTGTCGTCATTTCAGTCGTAGTAACCACTCCAGTGAAAGGCGAACGCTTTATGGTGTCGTCATTTCAGTCGTAGTGACCACTCCAGTGAAAGGCGATCGCTTTATGGTGTCGTCATTTCAGTCGTAGTAACCACTCCAGTGAAAGGCGAACGCTTTATGGTGTCGTCATTTCAGTCGTAGTGACCACTCCAGTGAAAGGCGATCGCTTTATGGTGTCGTCATTTCAGTCGTAGTGACCACTCCAGTGAAAGGCGAACGCTTTATGGTGTCGTCATTTCAGTCGTAGTGACCACTCCAGTGAAAGGCGAACGCTTTATGGTGTCGTCATTTCAGTCGTAGTGACCACTCCAGTGAAAGGCGAACGCTTTATGGTGTCGTCATTTCAGTCGTAGTGACCACTCCAGTGAAAGGCGATCGCTTTATGGTGTCGTCATTTCAGTCGTAGTGACCACTCCAGTGAAAGGCGAACGCTTTATGGTGTCGTCATTTCAGTCGTAGTGACCACTCCAGTGAAAGGCGAACGCTTTATGGTGTCGTCATTTCAGTCGTAGTGACCACTCCAGTGAAAGGCGAACGCTTTATGGTGTCGTCATTTCAGTCGTAGTGACCACTCCAGTGAAAGGCGAACGCTTTATGGTGTCGTCATTTCAGTCGTAGTGACCACTCCAGTGAAAGGCGAACGCTTTATGGTGTCGTCATTTCAGTCGTAGTGACCACTCCAGTGAAAGGCGAACGCTTTTATGGTGTCGTCATTTCAGTCGTAGTGACCACTCCAGTGAAAGGCGAACGCTTTATGGTGTCGTCATTTCAGTCGTAGTGACCACTCCAGTGAAAGGCGAACGCTTTATGGTGTCGTCATTTCAGTCGTAGTGACCACTCCAGTGAAAGGCGAACGCTTTATGGTGTCGTCATTTCAGTCGTAGTGACCACTCCAGTGAAAGGCGAACGCTTTATGGTGTCGTCATTTCAGTCGTAGTGACCACTCCAGTGAAAGGCGAACGCTTTATGGTGTCGTCATTTCAGTCGTAGTGACCACTCCAGTGAAAGGCGAACGCTTTATGGTGTCGTCATTTCAGTCGTAGTGACCACTCCAGTGAAAGGCGAACGCTTTATGGTGTCGTCATTTCAGTCGTAGTGACCACTCCAGTGAAAGGCGAACGCTTTATGGTGTCGTCATTTCAGTCGTAGTGACCACTCCAGTGAAAGGCGAACGCTTTATGGTGTCGTCATTTCAGTCGTAGTGACCACTCCAGTGAAAGGCGAACGCTTTATGGTGTCGTCATTTCAGTCGTAGTGACCACTCCAGTGAAAGGCGAACGCTTTATGGTGTCGTCATTTCAGTCGTAGTGACCACTCCAGTGAAAGGCGAACGCTTTATGGTGTCGTCATTTCAGTCGTAGTGACCACTCCAGTGAAAGGCGAACGCTTTATGGTGTCGTCATTTCAGTCGTAGTGACCACTCCAGTGAAAGGCGAACGCTTTATGGTGTCGTCATTTCAGTCGTTAGTGACCACTCCAGTGAAAGGCGAACGCTTTATGGTGTCGTCATTTCAGTCGTAGTGACCACTCCAGTGAAAGGCGAACGCTTTATGGTGTCGTCATTTCAGTCGTAGTGACCACTCCAGTGAAAGGCGAACGCTTTATGGTGTCGTCATTTCAGTCGTAGTGACCACTCCAGTGAAAGGCGAACGCTTTATGGTGTCGTCATTTCAGTCGTAGTGACCACTCCAGTGAAAGGCGATCGCTTTATGGTGTCGTCATTTCAGTCGTAGTAACCACTCCAGTGAAAGGCGAACGCTTTATGGTGTCGTCATTTCAGTCGTAGTGACCACTCCAGTGAAAGGCGATCGCTTTATGGTGTCGTCATTTCAGTCGTAGTAACCACTCCAGTGAAAGGCGAACGCTTTATGGTGTCGTCATTTCAGTCGTAGTGACCACTCCAGTGAAAGGCGATCGCTTTATGGTGTCGTCATTTCAGTCGTAGTAACCACTCCAGTGAAAGGCGAACGCTTTATGGTGTCGTCATTTCAGTCGTAGTGACCACTCCAGTGAAAGGCGATCGCTTTATGGTGTCGTCATTTCAGTCGTAGTGACCACTCCAGTGAAAGGCGAACGCTTTATGGTGTCGTCATTTCAGTCGTAGTGACCACTCCAGTGAAAGGCGATCGCTTTATGGTGTCGTCATTTCAGTCGTAGTGACCACTCCAGTGAAAGGCGAACGCTTTATGGTGTCGTCATTTCAGTCGTAGTGACCACTCCAGTGAAAGGCGAACGCTTTATGGTGTCGTCATTTCAGTCGTAGTGACCACTCCAGTGAAAGGCGAACGCTTTATGGTGTCGTCATTTCAGTCGTAGTGACCACTCCAGTGAAAGGCGAACGCTTTATGGTGTCGTCATTTCAGTCGTAGTGACCACTCCAGTGAAAGGCGAACGCTTTATGGTGTCGTCATTTCAGTCGTAGTGACCACTCCAGTGAAAGGCGAACGCTTTATGGTGTCGTCATTTCAGTCGTAGTGACCACTCCAGTGAAAGGCGAACGCTTTATGGTGTCGTCATTTCAGTCGTAGTGACCACTCCAGTGAAAGGCGAACGCTTTATGGTGTCGTCATTTCAGTCGTAGTGACCACTCCAGTGAAAGGCGATCGCTTTATGGTGTCGTCATTTCAGTCGTAGTGACCACTCCAGTGAAAGGCGAACGCTTTATGGTGTCGTCATTTCAGTCGTAGTGACCACTCCAGTGAAAGGCGATCGCTTTATGGTGTCGTCATTTCAGTCGTAGTAACCACTCCAGTGAAAGGCGAACGCTTTATGGTGTCGTCATTTCAGTCGTAGTGACCACTCCAGTGAAAGGCGATCGCTTTATGGTGTCGTCATTTCAGTCGTAGTAACCACTCCAGTGAAAGGCGAACGCTTTATGGTGTCGTCATTTCAGTCGTAGTGACCACTCCAGTGAAAAGGCGATCGCTTTATGGTGTCGTCATTTCAGTCGTAGTGACCACTCCAGTGAAAGGCGAACGCTTTATGGTGTCGTCATTTCAGTCGTAGTGACCACTCCAGTGAAAGGCGATCGCTTTATGGTGTCGTCATTTCAGTCGTAGTGACCACTCCAGTGAAAGGCGAACGCTTTATGGTGTCGTCATTTCAGTCGTAGTGACCACTCCAGTGAAAGGCGAACGCTTTATGGTGTCGTCATTTCAGTCGTAGTGACCACTCCAGTGAAAGGCGAACGCTTTATGGTGTCGTCATTTCAGTCGTAGTGACCACTCCAGTGAAAGGCGAACGCTTTATGGTGTCGTCATTTCAGTCGTAGTGACCACTCCAGTGAAAGGCGAACGCTTTATGGTGTCGTCATTTCAGTCGTAGTGACCACTCCAGTGAAAGGCGAACGCTTTATGGTGTCGTCATTTCAGTCGTAGTGACCCACTCCAGTGAAAGGCGAACGCTTTATGGTGTCGTCATTTCAGTCGTAGTGACCACTCCAGTGAAAGGCGAACGCTTTATGGTGTCGTCATTTCAGTCGTAGTGACCACTCCAGTGAAAGGCGATCGCTTTATGGTGTCGTCATTTCAGTCGTAGTGACCACTCCAGTGAAAGGCGAACGCTTTATGGTGTCGTCATTTCAGTCGTAGTGACCACTCCAGTGAAAGGCGAACGCTTTATGGTGTCGTCATTTCAGTCGTAGTGACCACTCCAGTGAAAGGCGAACGCTTTATGGTGTCGTCATTTCAGTCGTAGTGACCACTCCAGTGAAAGGCGAACGCTTTATGGTGTCGTCATTTCAGTCGTAGTGACCACTCCAGTGAAAGGCGAACGCTTTATGGTGTCGTCATTTCAGTCGTAGTGACCACTCCAGTGAAAGGCGAACGCTTTATGGTGTCGTCATTTCAGTCGTAGTGACCACTCCAGTGAAAGGCGAACGCTTTATGGTGTCGTCATTTCAGTCGTAGTGACCACTCCAGTGAAAGGCGAACGCTTTATGGTGTCGTCATTTCAGTCGTAGTGACCACTCCAGTGAAAGGCGAACGCTTTATGGTGTCGTCATTTTCAGTCGTAGTGACCACTCCAGTGAAAGGCGAACGCTTTATGGTGTCGTCATTTCAGTCGTAGTGACCACTCCAGTGAAAGGCGAACGCTTTATGGTGTCGTCATTTCAGTCGTAGTGACCACTCCAGTGAAAGGCGAACGCTTTATGGTGTCGTCATTTCAGTCGTAGTGACCACTCCAGTGAAAGGCGAACGCTTTATGGTGTCGTCATTTCAGTCGTAGTGACCACTCCAGTGAAAGGCGAACGCTTTATGGTGTCGTCATTTCAGTCGTAGTGACCACTCCAGTGAAAGGCGAACGCTTTATGGTGTCGTCATTTCAGTCGTAGTGACCACTCCAGTGAAAGGCGAACGCTTTATGGTGTCGTCATTTCAGTCGTAGTGACCACTCCAGTGAAAGGCGAACGCTTTATGGTGTCGTCATTTCAGTCGTAGTGACCACTCCAGTGAAAGGCGAACGCTTTATGGTGTCGTCATTTCAGTCGTAGTGACCACTCCAGTGAAAGGCGAACGCTTTATGGTGTCGTCATTTCAGTCGTAGTGACCACTCCAGTGAAAGGCGATCGCTTTATGGTGTCGTCATTTCAGTCGTAGTAACCACTCCAGTGAAAGGGCGAACGCTTTATGGTGTCGTCATTTCAGTCGTAGTGACCACTCCAGTGAAAGGCGATCGCTTTATGGTGTCGTCATTTCAGTCGTAGTAACCACTCCAGTGAAAGGCGAACGCTTTATGGTGTCGTCATTTCAGTCGTAGTGACCACTCCAGTGAAAGGCGAATCGCTTTATGGTGTCGTCATTTCAGTCGTAGTAACCACTCCAGTGAAAGGCGAACGCTTTATGGTGTCGTCATTTCAGTCGTAGTGACCACTCCAGTGAAAGGCGATCGCTTTATGGTGTCGTCATTTCAGTCGTAGTGACCACTCCAGTGAAAGGCGAACGCTTTATGGTGTCGTCCATTTTCAGTCGTAGTGACCACTCCAGTGAAAGGCGATCGCTTTATGGTGTCGTCATTTCAGTCGTAGTGACCACTCCAGTGAAAGGCGAACGCTTTATGGTGTCGTCATTTCAGTCGTAGTGACCACTCCAGTGAAAGGCGAACGCTTTATGGTGTCGTCATTTCAGTCGTAGTGACCACTCCAGTGAAAGGCGATCGCTTTATGGTGTCGTCATTTCAGTCGTAGTGACCACTCCAGTGAAAGGCGAACGCTTTATGGTGTCGTCATTTCAGTCGTAGTGACCACTCCAGTGAAAGGCGAACGCTTTATGGTGTCGTCATTTCAGTCGTAGTGACCACTCCAGTGAAAGGCGAACGCTTTATGGTGTCGTCATTTCAGTCGTAGTGACCACTCCAGTGAAAGGCGATCGCTTTATGGTGTCGTCATTTCAGTCGTAGTGACCACTCCAGTGAAAGGCGAACGCTTTATGGTGTCGTCATTTCAGTCGTAGTGACCACTCCAGTGAAAGGCGAACGCTTTATGGTGTCGTCATTTCAGTCGTAGTGACCACTCCAGTGAAAGGCGAACGCTTTATGGTGTCGTCATTTCAGTCGTAGTGACCACTCCAGTGAAAGGCGAACGCTTTATGGTGTCGTCATTTCAGTCGTAGTGACCACTTCCAGTGAAAGGCGAACGCTTTATGGTGTCGTCATTTCAGTCGTAGTGACCACTCCAGTGAAAGGCGAACGCTTTATGGTGTCGTCATTTCAGTCGTAGTGACCACTCCAGTGAAAGGCGA
>BTPG01000003.1:239878082-240014482 GCA_036245525.1 Semisulcospira habei
TGTCCCGTTATTGCCCGTGTTCTGTGTTCCTGACGCCTGTTTATTGTCCCGTTATTGCCCGTGTTCTGTGTTCCTGACGCCTGTTTATTGTCCCGTTATTGCCCGTGTTCTGTGTTCCTGACGCCTGTTTATTGTCCCGTTATTGCCCGTGTTCTGTGTTCCTGACGCCTGTTTATTGTCCCGTTATTGCCCGTGTTCTGTGTTCCTGACGCCTGTTTATTGTCCCGTTATTGCCCGTGTTCTGTGTTCCTGACGCCTGTTTATTGTCCCGTTATTGCCCGTGTTCTGTGTTCCTGACGCCTGTTTATTGTCCCGTTATTGCCCGTGTTCTGTGTTCCTGACGCCTGTTTATTGTCCCGTTATTGCCCGTGTTCTGTGTTCCTGACGCCTGTTTATTGTCCCGTTATTGCCCGTGTTCTGTGTTCCTGACGCCTGTTTATTGTCCCGTTATTGCCCGTGTTCTGTGTTCCTGACGCCTGTTTATTGTCCCGTTATTGCCCGTGTTCTGTGTTCCTGACGCCTGTTTATTGTCCCGTTATTGCCCGTGTTCTGTGTTCCTGACGCCTGTTTATTGTCCCGTTATTGCCCGTGTTCTGTGTTCCTGACGCCTGTTTATTGTCCCGTTATTGCCCGTGTTCTGTGTTCCTGACGCCTGTTTATTGTCCCGTTATTGCCCGTGTTCTGTGTTCCTGACGCCTGTTTATTGTCCCGTTATTGCCCGTGTTCTGTGTTCCTGACGCCTGTTTATTGTCCCGTTATTGCCCGTGTTCTGTGTTCCTGACGCCTGTTTATTGTCCCGTTATTGCCCGTGTTCTGTGTTCCTGACGCCTGTTTATTGTCCCGTTATTGCCCGTGTTCTGTGTTCCTGACGCCTGTTTATTGTCCCGTTATTGCCCGTGTTCTGTGTTCCTGACGCCTGTTTATTGTCCCGTTATTGCCCGTGTTCTGTGTTCCTGACGCCTGTTTATTGTCCCGTTATTGCCCGTGTTCTGTGTTCCTGACGCCTGTTTATTGTCCCGTTATTGCCCGTGTTCTGTGTTCCTGACGCCTGTTTATTGTCCCGTTATTGCCCGTGTTCTGTGTTCCTGACGCCTGTTTATTGTCCCGTTATTGCCCGTGTTCTGTGTTCCTGACGCCTGTTTATTGTCCCGTTATTGCCCGTGTTCTGTGTTCCTGACGCCTGTTTATTGTCCCGTTATTGCCCGTGTTCTGTGTTCCTGACGCCTGTTTATTGTCCCGTTATTGCCCGTGTTCTGTGTTCCTGACGCCTGTTTATTGTCCCGTTATTGCCCGTGTTCTGTGTTCCTGACGCCTGTTTATTGTCCCGTTATTGCCCGTGTTCTGTGTTCCTGACGCCTGTTTATTGTCCCGTTATTGCCCGTGTTCTGTGTTCCTGACGCCTGTTTATTGTCCCGTTATTGCCCGTGTTCTGTGTTCCTGACGCCTGTTTATTGTCCCGTTATTGCCCGTGTTCTGTGTTCCTGACGCCTGTTTATTGTCCCGTTATTGCCCGTGTTCTGTGTTCCTGACGCCTGTTTATTGTCCCGTTATTGCCCGTGTTCTGTGTTCCTGACGCCTGTTTATTGTCCCGTTATTGCCCGTGTTCTGTGTTCCTGACGCCTGTTTATTGTCCCGTTATTGCCCGTGTTCTGTGTTCCTGACGCCTGTTTATTGTCCCGTTATTGCCCGTGTTCTGTGTTCCTGACGCCTGTTTATTGTCCCGTTATTGCCCGTGTTCTGTGTTCCTGACGCCTGTTTATTGTCCCGTTATTGCCCGTGTTCTGTGTTCCTGACGCCTGTTTATTGTCCCGTTATTGCCCGTGTTCTGTGTTCCTGACGCCTGTTTATTGTCCCGTTATTGCCCGTGTTCTGTGTTCCTGACGCCTGTTTATTGTCCCGTTATTGCCCGTGTTCTGTGTTCCTGACGCCTGTTTATTGTCCCGTTATTGCCCGTGTTCTGTGTTCCTGACGCCTGTTTATTGTCCCGTTATTGCCCGTGTTCTGTGTTCCTGACGCCTGTTTATTGTCCCGTTATTGCCCGTGTTCTGTGTTCCTGACGCCTGTTTATTGTCCCGTTATTGCCCGTGTTCTGTGTTCCTGACGCCTGTTTATTGTCCCGTTATTGCCCGTGTTCTGTGTTCCTGACGCCTGTTTATTGTCCCGTTATTGCCCGTGTTCTGTGTTCCTGACGCCTGGTTATTGTCCCGTTATTGCCCGTGTTCTGTGTTCCTGACGCCTGGTTATTGTCCCGTTATTGCCCGTGTTCTGTGTTCCTGACGCCTGGTTATTGTCCCGTTATTGCCCGTGTTCTGTGTTCCTGACGCCTGGTTATTGTCCCGTTATTGCCCGTGTTCTGTGTTCCTGACGCCTGTTTATTGTCCCGTTATTGCCCGTGTTCTGTGTTCCTGACGCCTGTTTATTGTCCCGTTATTGCCCGTGTTCTGTGTTCCTGACGCCTGTTTATTGTCCCGTTATTGCCCGTGTTCTGTGTTCCTGACGCCTGTTTATTGTCCCGTTATTGCCCGTGTTCTGTGTTCCTGACGCCTGTTTATTGTCCCGTTATTGCCCGTGTTCTGTGTTCCTGACGCCTGTTTATTGTCCCGTTATTGCCCGTGTTCTTCACGTGAACGTCAGTCAGTGTACAGTCGTGTCAGATGCGCGTTTGGTGATCGCTGTCAATGAAGGGGTAAGAAAGGGATGGCTCCTCAGGCCTTCCTTGTGCCGGCAGTGGCGGGTCTAGGGGATGCTGGATCCAAACGCAAGGGGGAACATCGCCGGTCACTTCCATAACCCTTTGGCTGTTGGTAGCGGTTTTGTCGCAATGCTTTCTGCAGGAATCATGGCGACAAAATGTGTAGATAATGCAGAGTTGCCAACCACTACGGAATTTCCGTAGTTTACTATGGCATTCGATGTGTTACTACAGAACTACGGAAGTATTAAAAATACTACGGAAAAGCAAAAATCAACAATAGTAAAAACAACAAAAGTTTTAAGGTTCGTTGAGCGCCTGTGGCTACCGTGTAGACTGCCGGGCGAGTCAAGGTCACGGTGACCCAACTACTGATCACAGCTTCCGGTGCGTGATAGGCTTTGAACCAATCATTGTGAAGCCTGAGTCTGAGAGCAGACGACGGAAGTTAGCGGAACGCGGCCAGAAGTTACCGATGCACGCCCACCTCACGGCTACCGCCATTTCGATCACATCGCAAACATATCGCGTGCAGACATCGTTGAGAAGAATTCTAGCAGAGCAAAGGATATGTAGACAAAGAGTGTGATAATAAATGGAACTGGAACTGTGGCAACATTGGCCACTTGGGCGTGTGCGGTGCACCATTTTTAACAGCAGCCAGTGCTGAAGTGTCACACTGTTGGCCAGGCTGTCGTAAGTCTAGTAGTAGTGTGAGGACAAAATAGGCCGCGAGCCCTTTGCAAATGTCCTTTCTTTAATTACTTTATGGGTCTGTTATGCATGCATTTTTCCCTACAAATCATTCATCATAGCAATAGAAAATCTCTTTAAATTTTGGTAATTCACCTAGCTGCCCCAAAAAGTTGTTTCAATTTAGGTCGTCGATGCCATTATAAATTTTAAAAGCTTGGATTAAGTCTCCACGTATTCTACGTCCACATAAGGAGTGTAGTCCAAAATATTTGAATCAAAGTCATATTTTTACATTCATTAACCAGCTTTGTTGCTTGTCTCTGTACTTTTTCGAGTGCAACTGACTGTCTCTTTGACCCTCGGTACTGTACAGTGTTTGCATATTCTTAATGTGGTCTGACTAGTGCTTTATACAGTTTACTGAAAGAGTCCTTATCCAAATAATTAAAGGCTCTCTTAACTACTCCAACCGTTTTGTTGGCCTTATTGATACAGTTCTGAATATGGGGATCAAAAGATAGAACTTTATCAAAAACAACACCCAAGTCCCTTTCCTCCTCTTTCATCAAGTAAACATGTTCAGGATTGTTCCTTACAGCATGCAAGACCTTGCATTTCTCTACATTAAAATGCAAATCCCATGTGTCGGACCACTGTTGCAAGTGATCCAAATCATACTGCAGCACGTCTTTATTGATCGATTCATTATAGATTTTAGTATCCTCTTATTAACACAGTCAATACTATAAAAGTAACACTATACTCTGAAAGTAACATAAAAGTAACACTATACTCTGAAAGTAACATAAACGTAACACTATGCTTTGAAAGTAACATAAAGGTAACACTATACTCTGAAAGTAACATAAAAGTAACACTATGCTCTGAAAGTAACATAAACGTAACACTATGCTCTGAAAGTAACACTCGCGTGTGCGCAAATCCGGCGACTGGATTTTTTCAGGGATTTTTAAGAATTTGTATTGGGAGCCCTGAATGTGGTCAGAGATTTTAACGACATTATCAGCAAGGCTTGTGTTTGTGTATAGTTACATTAGTAATGCATTGCAGCGACGCGCATTGACTACTGAAATTGTCATGAAACTACTGAAATTCTAAATTTTGACTACTGAAAAAAAAATTGGGGGTTGGCAACTGTGATAATGTGTAGATAATGTGTATATTGTTTGTTGTTTCAGGGTGAATCTTCGTTGTCCGATGATCAGCTGCAGGGTGATGACCTAGTTGGGTTTGATGCTGACTCTGGCCGCTCATTGGCCATGGAGGCGGCGTTGGAGCAGCAACTGGGTGAATTTGAAGCAGAGCGGGCTTCTCTCAGGACGGGCCTCACTCAAGAACAGGCGCGGACGCGTGAACTGGAAGCTCAGGTGGAGGCGCTGCAGCGACAAGTACAGAGCATGGCCGCTCGCACTTCTCTGGACTCCATTGAGATCAAGTCCAGTGTTTCGCCACAATTTCAGGCCACCCAACCATCTCCCGCGGTTTCCTCGTACTCTTCATACACCTCCCAGCCGCCCAGCTCAGTTTCTTCAGGCTTTGGCTCAAGCGTATACAGCACCAGCCCAAATCAGAGTTCAGTGCGTTCGGTGGCGAACTACGGTGCAGCGAACCCCTCAGGCGCCCCTCCTATCCGAGGGTCTGTGGCTGTGATCGGGAGCAGCACGTCAGCCCCCATTCTTAGACAAGTGCCGAAAGTGAACAAAGTACTAGATGGCGGACGCATCGGCTCGAGTTCTCCAGAGCGTGAAGTGATAAATCGTCTGACAGACTCGCCAGTCAGGAAAGTGCAATACGGAGTAGGGTCGGCAGGTTACCCGTCGTCGGGGATGGAGCGACCAGGCGGGGCAGTCATGTCCAGCAGCCCAAGGGGGGAGGCCAGAGTCATGACCATGGGGAGTTCTGGCCCAGACTCCACAGTACATGTAGGTGGCGGCGGCGCACGGGTCAGTATCTCCCCCGGCAACACTGCCACAGTTGTGACGCAGGGTGGTGGCAAGATCTCGTTCCACGTTTCCCCAGGCTCTGGTGGTGGCAACATCCTCACTGGTGGTGGTGGTGTTGGGGTCGGTTCGCCACGTAGGACAGCGACCGCAGTGGCGACCGTATCTTCCGCAGGCAGGGGGGCTCCCCCACCCATACCCCCTAACAAACCTAACATTGTGCCCATCACCCCTGGGGGTGTGACCAAACCAGCCCCGCCCCCTAAAGTGAGTGTGATGGGACGCAGTCCGCTGGAGAGCCAAGGGGGAGCACACAACAAAACTGTTCAAATCCCCGTCAACGTGGTTTCCTCCCCTTCGTCATCCACCTCTTCTAGTCCCAGCACCAGCTCCCAATCGTCGCGAGAAAGCTCGCCCATTCGCAAAACCGCGCAGGTTTGTGTTCATGCAAAGTGAGGCAACCTAGATTTGTCTGTACGACTCATCATTATCATCAAGTGTGTGCTGTGTGTGGTTTAGGGCCTTGCGGTGAATAGCCGCATGGCCCAGAATCACAGACCAGCACACAATTCTCACACAAAGTCTTACAAGTACAAATTGTAGCAAGAAATAACTGTCTCACCATCATTAGGCTAAAAAAAAAAAATGTGAGAGAGAGAGAGAGAGAATGTCCCTGTTTGTTTTGTCCTTTCAAACTGTCATAGTGCTAGTTTATTTCCCCATGATCATCATTCTTGTGCCAGTCCGTCAGGTTTACCTTGTAGCATCTGCACAAGGGCCAAAATCATGTACCAGCACGTTTGTCTCATCTCCCCTCAATACTTTTTGCAACCATTTACCCATGTCAAAGTCGTGCTTCGTGCTCATGAAATCGCAGCATTTTTGAATGATAGTAGACACATAACAGCCAGATGCGTAGAATAGAATTTAGGGTGTGCAATGCTGTCTTGTGCTTTTAGTATCAAGGACAGTGGCTTTTAGCCGTCAAATTTGTTTTTGCATTGCTTCACTTGGTTAGTGACAATTGTTATTTCAGAGAAAAAAATGTCAGATTGTCCCGTGCTGACTAAATGCCCCACTTTTGCTGCTAATTGTAATGCATCGTCTGCTTTGCTGTTGCTACTAATTTTACTGATGACTCTTTGTCAGTGAATGTTTTGTGACAGTGAGCCTTCACTCCATCACTGCTAGGAAAAAATGAACACAATTCAGCAGCAAGAGACATAGATCCTCATGCGCCCCCGCAGTTGCAGGGGCTCATGAGGATCTATGTCTCTTGTTGAGACCACTTTGTGTCAAATTTATCATATATTATTTGTGATAAAGTATCAGGGCTCTTTGGTGTGAAGATTTCAGACACAGCATTGTCATTCCACTCATACAGTCACTGTGAATGTGGTGTACTTTTACGATTGTAGTCCGGTCACGGACGTGTGAAAAGGAATGTTTGTTCATTCATTAAGATCATTTTGGTTAAGAGGGCAAGTGTAAGAGGTAGTCCCCATACATCACAAAGACGAGTGCGGAGACCATGATGCGTATATGCATTGACAAAGAGACTATACAGTCAAACCTGTTTTAGCCAACCACCCAAGGCACTGTCCAAAAATGGTCGCTATAGACAGGGAGACTCCTTTTGCAGGGTCATCTGAATAACACAAACAAGACCAGTGGACCAAAATGGGTGGTCTGCATAGACAGGTGGTTGCCTCCCCAGGTTTGACTGTATATTGTTAACTTGTCATCAACAAAATGTTCACATATATACAAAAAATATTGCGAGTATTGGCCATCTCATTACCATATCATATGACTTTCTAGGCCTATAGTATACATACGCCTAATGAATACTCTGCGCCTGCTTACAGTAGCTCTCGCTCTTTCTTTCTACTAATCTTCAGGAGACTAGAAGTTCTTGGGTCAGGTTTGGACACCTGTGGCTGTAAGCCTGCTAAATGAGCCAATAATCAGGGTATTTTTGCATTGCTTGAAGAAATTTATACTCTAACCCGTTCACTGCTGATGAAAACGTGGAACAAAGCATCTGCAAGTGCCATGAAACCTCATGACCCCCCGCAGAACTAGCGGATTCAGTCAATGTTGCGATGAAAACCTATCTGCAAAAGGCCCATTATGGTGCCTTGGGCACCTGGGGTTCTTTGATGTTGAATTACTTTGAATAAACCCCGTGGCTGTTGGTGATGGTACTGTAGTTACTCCTCTTTGCTGCCAAGCCGTGTCCTCAGTAGCAGTGAGGGGGGTTTACAAAAACAACCTGTGGCCACTAGCGGTGAAGGGGTTAGAGTTTTAGAATGAATGGTAGAGAAATAGTTTTGTATTTGAGCGCACATTTTGTGCATGCTTTCTGACTGAAGATGCATCTTGAGCAGTGAGTATGAGAGTGTTTGCATTGTGGTGACTGCAGTGAGTTTGTTTCTGTTGTTTGTGATAAAGTACAGATCATATTCGCAATTTGAATAATGTATGTGGTATAGCTGGACCGTGGTATGGTTGGAGACACTGACTGAAACATCTCTGCCCCACCCCCACTCCGCCCACCCTGAACTCTTCATTCCTAACCCCCCACCCACCCACCCACCCACCCACCCACAAAGCTTTTGTGCATGCTTAATGCTCAGTGTGATCATTATCATTAAGTCCGCTAGTTAACCCTGCAGTTGTCAGTAGGGCTTGTTGTCGAGATGATTCCTGTGGGAATCGCCTAGTCAACAAGTGCTGCTAACAGCCCAATGGTTAACTTAGTTGAGACGTCCCGCATATGGATATGCGGCAGTTTGCTGCGTATCCTTATGCAGCACATCTCCAATGAGTCAATTAAACAGAAACAAGAATAAACTATGGAGCTAATGCACAGGCTTATCATGCTGGTTTTACATTTGTAGTGGCATGCTAAACCCTTTGGCTGTGGATGGTGCTCTTTGTTGCGATGATTCGGGCAGAAACCATCGCGACAAGCAGCGTACCAACATGCAAAGGGCCTGAGTCTACGGTATTTATGTTGACATTGTAGTCACGTTGTAGTTGCCTGAATGGTGATGGAGATGAGTGATGCATGCTCTAGGGTGTCTCGTGTTAACACAATAGGGGTCTGGCAAAAAAGAGCCAGCATGTCTGGAAAGAGTCAAAGCTGAGAAACAATATTACATTTCAAATAATATGCAGTTGAATGTGTATCACAGTGTAGAAAAAGAATAAAACAAAGTTTAACTCATTCGCTGCCAGCCGCATCCGGATGCGCGGCATAAGCCGCGCATCCGGATGCGGCTGGCCGCGAACGAGTTAAAAAAAGAAAATGTGTGCATAACTGCATCACAAGACTAAAAATGGCTGTAAAGTATAACTTTCCATTGCTTTAATGTAGCTTTGTCTTCCAAGTTCTTCAGTTTCTGCCTGCTTCTTGGCTGTTTTTCAGTCCAGCTTTTCTCACTGTTTTCCTCTAATTTCCTATTGTGTTGATGTTGTTGCTCCCTTTATGTGTGCAGTCGTAGCCACGTTTGGTTTGCATTTTGTTGTTTTGCATGCTGCATGTTGGTCGTCTCCTTGCAGCCCCCTCACCCCCTTGGCCTAGAACAGGAAGTGCCCGCAGTTGTCTCCCCTAACCCGGCCTCCACCACCCCAGGTCCCGCCAGCTCGCTGGATTTCCTAGGGCCGGAAATGGCCAACCTGCAAGAGTTGCTAGCGTCGCTTTCCACAGGTAACGCTCTACACTAATCAGTAATGAACACTCTGTATCCACTCTTATTGTGTTGACTGTCACAAACAAATTGTGTATGCACTAACGTTCTTACACTTAGGCATACTAGGACACGCATGTCCCATTTTGCTCATGGTCCATGGTCTGGCGCTGGGATTTCATTTTGGAAATGCAGTTTTAGCGCTGACTATGTGTCCGATTTTAGGTGCAGCTTCCTAGCTTTAAAGTCTAGCTACTTTGTGCTCACAGCAGAGGATGAATCGCACGTTTTAAACCCTTTCCATCCTCACACACTTTTGCATGAAATAAAATTACCATGATAGCTCAAGGGTAGTGCCAGAATAGCTTGACACCTCTGGGTGCCAAGCTATTTTGGCACCACCCTTAGACCAAAATGGCTAATTGATCTCTTAATCTGTAGTATATGGGACAATACACTCATTTTTTTTTAATGTCACACATTTAGCCCCGAGTCCCTACAGCAGGAGATGGATTGACCATGATTATTCAAGGGTAGTGCCAGATTAGCTTGGCGCCCTCCGGCGCCAATCTAATCTGGCACTACCCTTGAGTTATCATGGTCAGTCCATCTCCTGCGACTGGTACATAGTCATTAGGCAACACCTCTAAAAGTTGAGAAATGGGACCATGGGGCTAAAAGGGTTAAATGGGTTAATTGTACAGGAGCACCTGTTTTGAGCGACCACCCTTACAAGAGACCGCCTGTCCTTAAGGACCATCATTTAGGTGGCTGTAGCTGAGACTGGTTGTAGCCACCTAAATGATGGTCTTCAATGACAGCTAACACGTTTTGCCGAGAGCATCTGTCTTTTATAAACCCCCCTTTTTTGTTTTGTTTTGCAAAAGAGGTGTTGGTAAAAACAGTTGGTGTTGTTGGTAAAAACAGGTGGTGTTGTATCGTCGGATTAGCTTGGCATCTTGAAGGTGCCAGTCTGATCAGCAGCTACACTTGAACTATCATAGTTGACCCGTCACCTGCTGAAGTGCCAGGGCGGAATTAATGAATCACTTTTCTGCATCTTCACAGTTTTACACAAATGTATGCAGACCAGAAAATGTACACTTACACTTTCAGTTTTTCGCTGTTCTTTGGAGGTCATTTGATGTACATGTTTTGCGGCAGGGACGGGCATATCTAGAATATCGTGTGTGTCACCACAGGCACGTAAAATTTATATAGATTGTTCGCACAATACAGACATTTCTCATTTACAGAAAGGCGTTCTCTGAATTTCAAACAGTATGCTTGCCTAAGGTACCACCTTGGGTTGCCTGCATAGCTGCGTGAAAACTGCACCATGTTCCTGCCATACAATACACGCAAGACGTAAACTTACCTTGCAGAAACTGAAAGATTGCTGGCAACAATTGTCGCCGGTAATCTTTCAGTTTCTGCAAGGTAAGTTTACTTCGAGCTGCATCATTATACTCTTTCTTGTGAAATGCCATGACACTTTGTGTTTGATGCATTTGCTGATGCTGATGGTTTTTTGTAGCGTTTGCATTTACCATTGCTGTGCACGGAGCATTTGATGTGCACTTGAACTGAGTGCAATACTGGATAACTATTAACTTGACACTCTAGCTGAAAATGACATTGTCCTATGTGACAGCTTTACAATATGTTGGCCCAAGACTTACATTTACACGTTATTTTAACTCATTTTATTGTGCAATAGCTGAAGAATTTTGGAACGGAACTGATATTCTGTGGTGTTAATCCTTTTCCTGTCGGTAGCAACTTGTGTTGACGTGATTCCTGTAGGAATCACCTTGACAAAAAGTTGCTACGAACAGCTAAATGGTTTATGGCCAAATCTGGACTCAAGTTACTGATATCTTTCAGTGTATGCTAGTCTGTGATTTTGCGTCTTACTGCTGTGAGCTGCAAGTCCAAGATCACTGACGGGCACACAGACATACATTGTCTGACTGGCAAAGTATAGTATATAGATAAGTCAGCACCGAGTACTTTGTACACCACTGACTGAGTTGAATAGGACTAGGGTGTTCTGTTTTCTGCTCGCATTCTTCTAGGAGTATTCTTAAACTAGTGCTGATCTTTACACCCTTCGGGTGTCAGCAGTGCTTTGTGTCAGGCTGATTCCTGCTGCAGGAATTATTGCCGCCACAAGCTGCGCTGCCGACAGCCAGAGGGTGAATCTACACCAATGTTGTGAAATCATCTCGTACAGAGCCATGACTTGGATATTTTTGTGCATTTGTTTTCCCTTGCCTTTGGAGGAGTTTTTTTTTTCATATGGAGTGCAATGTTTTACCCCAGTTTTGTGAACCTTGAAGCTTTAACGTGTTACGTTTATTTTAGAACATGATGTGCTCCGTAGTGATTTTCGCTCAGCGTTTACAGTATTTCAACATCATCCTGTCATTTTGGCGTAACTTGTTTATTTATATTGCAAATCAAGTTCTGCCAAAATTGCACGACAATGTCGATTTGTCATTGCACGATTTTCTTAACATAATGTTGACTTGTTTTATTGCTTGCAAGTTGCATTTGTTATTTTCTCCTTTTAGTCGATTCTGTTTGTAGATTGAAACCATTGATTTAGTAAGAAAGTCGCATCAAGGATGTAGAAACGCCACATTCATTCAGATCACTGTAGACTCTTTCACTGTCGATGGATGCAAAATCATGTCTTGGGTAGCAGGTTCAATGCAACACTAAATAATTTGACAATCCAAGGAAGACATGAATCGGGACCACAAGAGGCACAGAACCTCATGAGCGAGGGCATCTCCAGTAAGTTGGGGCATCTGCAGGGCTCTTCTTTGCCTCTTGCAGATGGGTGATATTTGATAGGTCAACCAGTGATGTGCTTGTGTTCTGGCCCACACAAATTTCATTGAGACTTTGGCAACCCAACTAGGACGACTCAGTTCGTTTCCACAAGCTGGTGTGTGAATCCGTATGTACGTTAGCTCAAATCGTGACACAGCTAGTCTGTACAACACACACCTGTCTTGTTTCGCTGTGAGGACGCATTGTGTTTGAGGTCATTTAGACTTTTTCAAGCTTGTAAATTTTACTGCATTTTTGTGAGTGCACTTTGTAATGACATGTATATTATTACTAGTATTAGTATCCATCATTTTTTACATTTTATTTATTGTAATCATTGGAAATTTTGTGCAAGAGTATACTGATAGGTATTCCACTGACGCGCCTGGATGCAGTACCTGACGGTCACCATCAAAAGTGGGAATCTCTTGCAATTTTTAAACTGACTAGAACTAGATAGGCAGCAGATCGTTTTTTTATGCGATTGTGAGGGAACAAGCAAAAAAAGGTCAGGCCAGCTGTCAGCAGCATTTTATGTGCAGCAGACTGTCAGCAGTTTGTCGGTGGTAGTCATCTAATTTGACCTGTATTTACCTTGACCACCTGTCTTTAGGTGTATCCATTGACATCTCAGTTTATTGCCCCATTCAGAAGATACATCGCATGTCACCCTCTTGCCGGCATGTGGCTGTCCGGGTACTGTAGGCAGCACTGGTGGCCGCGTGCACAAGGGGGGTAACCCCTTCACTGCTAGGAAAAGGTTCTCCAACTGCAAGAGGCATAGATCCTCATCAGCCCCCGCAATTGCGGGGGCTGATGAGGATCTATGACTCTTGCTGCGTTTGTTTGCGTGCTCCATGGACGGCCGAGGCTCGTTGGCATTCAACGATCAAAAATTTCACAAACGCAATCCGCCACCATTAGCGGTGAAGGGGTGCACGTCCTAGAATCGTAACACCTTTTCTGAGCTCAAATTGTTGAAAGTCAATCTATAATTAACCCTCTGCGTGTCAGTAGCGGTTTTGGTCACAATGATTCCTGTAGGACTATAACCCCTACCGACACGCAAGTGGTAAAAGCATGTCGTGCCAACCGTTATTCATAGAAACTCCTGTCTTGCTGTATCGTGTGTTTACCATCGTTTTTTGTTTTTCCAACATGCCTGTGAACAATTACACAACCGGAATAGTTTAGTCCTACAACAATAGTTTGTTGTACTACTGGGGTCAGTGCATTTTTTAAAGACAACACGACTGCGTTTTGCGGGAGAAAGTTTTAGATTATTTTTTTTTTGCTTATTTTTCTGGTAGGTATCCACTAGCGATCCCGCATGGAGGGAAGAGTTTTGATAGTTTACACCGGCCAGTTTTTAATCAGATTTTTCTGCATCGATTTGGGCTTATTTTCATTGTACTCTGTAGCCAAACAGCATGAACAGATATTTGAAGGAATTAGGATGTGGGCCGAGTTGCGTTCAAGAGCGTAAATGGAATGCATGCCACTACGGAAGGTGTGGCGCGCTTTGCGTGGTGGCTTGTGCAGAGTCTACACTCTCTTCTGCAAGTCTGCCTTAAACCATTACATCCTGAGGCTGAGTTTTCAACATTTGCTTATTGTCCTATGAAGGCTACATTACATATTAAAAAATAGATCAACTATTTTAGTTCAAGGGTGGCGCCAGAATAGCTTGGCGCCTCAGGCGCCAAGCTATTCTGGCACCACCCTTGAAATATCATAGTCAAATGAATTTCAAACGGTAGAGTATCAGGATGTAAATGGTTAGACTCTGAAAGGTTTACTCATAATTTCAGTGGTTTCCCGATTGTTCAATACAACATTTCCAATAAGCTGGGTGAATCCTGTGAAGTGAGTAAACCTTTAAGATCGTGAGTCCTTATTCCTTAAAGATTCATTTGAAATCATAAACTTTCAATTTAGCATGTGAGTAAACTTGAGGCATTGAATTCATTGTATGTTACATTTCCCTCCTTCAACATGGAACGGGTGACTCGTATGGTTGTGTTCGCAACATGAAAACATGTGTACCATCATCCATCATGTACCCACACGTGTACACTCATCAGCAATGTATAACCTCTTGGTTGAACTCATCACATTAACCCCATCACTGCCAAGAAATACCACCAAACTGCAGAGGCATAGATCCTCATGAGCTCCTGCAATTGCAATGAGGATCTCTGCCGCTTGCTGAAACCATTTTGTATCCACGCTCCTCTGACGGTGCCGATCTTGGCCGTTAAGGTTTCAATGAAAAACACGCTCTGCGTCCACTGGCAGTGAAGGGGTTAACCACTTGGGCCGCGTGCAGCTGTCGGGACGGTCACGGTACCAGTGGGGTTGGATAGCTGAAGCGCTGTTGTCGTTCATCCATGACGTGAGATGATTTGCCATTTGTATGTATCAGTTCATTATGGATTAACCCATCGTGCATTTTGCAATAAACCTTTGGCTGTGACCAGTCACATCATACTTGTGTCATGATTTAACTCGCTCGAGACCTGCGGCATCCGGAGACACGGCTTGTGTCAGGTATCCGAATGCAGGGCGTCTCGCATGTGTTAATCCACTGCATGTTGTATCGGTGTTCAGTGGTAAAGGTCAGTTCTGCTCAGTTAAATACCAGAGCATAATCATTGACAAGGGCTGAACACCCTACCACCTGCCACCCACTGCCCTCGTTCGTCTGAGTACCAAAGATGTGTCAAGCAGCCAGAATAAGAGCGCAGATCTTTATGCGCTCTGATAGAGATACAGGTCCGCCTCAGTATATCACAGTACCAGGGAGCCCCGTCAGAACGCATTATTGTTGTTCGCGTTTATGTGGTGCTAAACTTACACAATTTTGTGGAGAAAAAAACAGCCAGTAAACAAAAAGTACTCTGGCTGACGCCAGCCTTGACTGGCCCGCGCATGGCCGATCGGGGGGAGGGGGGGGGGGGGGGCCAGTTAACCCTTGTAGCCCCAAGGTCCCATTTCTCAAATTTGTGTTGCCTAATGACTATGTACCAGTTGCAGGAGATGGATTGACCATGATACTTCAAGGGTAGTGCCAAATTAGCTTGGCGCCTGAATCCATCTCCTGCTGTAGGGACTCGGGGCTAAATGGGTTATGGCTGATATCAGCCAGAGGCCTTTAACCTCAGCTTGAGAGCTACAGGCCTGACCGCGCTGTGTCCCATGTTGCTGTGTTGTGATGCCCACAGTACTGAGGCTGACCTGTGTGTTTCAACACTGCCGAGTCTTGAGGGTGTTTTCTATTCTGTAAAGTGTCTGCTTGTGACTGCACACCCGTTGCGAAGGTGCTATGTCATGGACAGTGTGTAATTAGCCTTGGAACTGTCTTGGGTGATATATTTCCATTGTTACATGTCAGGTGTGGAGGAATTAACCCTTTGGCTGTCGGTAGTGGTTTTTGTAGTGATGATTCCTGCAGTAATCATGACAACGGCGCTACTGACAACCACAAGATTCCTGCAGTAATCATGACAACGGCGCTACTGACAACCACAAGATTCCTGCAGTAATCATGACAACGGCGCTACTGACAACCACAAGATTAAATGTAACTGATACACTGATAGTTTTAACTAATAAACTTTTCCACTCTCAGTGACACCACAAACAACTCTTAGAGATTTAGTCACATACACCTATTACTGTTCTTTGGGCATTGGGTTCGAAAATAACACATCCCCCCCCCCAGAAAAAAGAAAAAAAAAGGGAAAATTTTGGATTCTGGTATTTTTTGTTTCATCAACAAAATACAACAGATTTTGAATTTCTCGTCTCTTACATCACATACATCATGCGGAGAAACGGATCATCACGTTCTGACGCAATGTGTTTTCTTCAGCGATTGATGGCCGAACTGCGGTACCCGACGCGAGGCCGAGTGTTACTGTCAAGCCAGCCACGGCTGGTGTAGCAGCTAGCCGCTCTGCAGCTAGTCAACGAAAAAATAACTTGTTTAAACTTTCAAGGTATACGACTAGACTTTTGGTGGGAATGCTTGCGAATGATGTCTGGCAGAGGGCCCTTAGAGTCGCTTGGGTTAGATTTAGCGCCGTGGAACGTGCACTTCATGCTGTTGTCTGCGGTAGAAGGGGCATTTGTATGTACCTGTATAATTATTAGATGCTTTCAGTGAACTGCCACTGCGCCTTAACCCTTGTAGCCCCGGATCCCTACAGCAGGAGATGGATTGACCATGATCATTCAAGGGTAGCGCCAGATTAGCTTGGCGCCTGAAGGCGCCAAGCTAATCTGGCACTACCCTTGAATGATCATGGTCAAGCCATCTCCTGCAACTGGTACATAGTCGTTAGGCAACACCTCCAAAATTTTAGAAATGGGACCTTGGGGCTAAACGGGTTAACTCGCGTGAGGCATGCTGCTTTGGGATATGCAGCTTGTGTATCCAGATACAGCTCGTCTGGAATGAGTTACCTCTTTTCGGCTGTTGGTGAGACTTTGTGTCGCTAAGATTCCTGTAGGAATTGCTTCCAAAGTCCTAATGCTGGTGACCATTCTGTATCATGCATGAAAAAGAAAACAAACCCCAATTGAACGCAGAAGAAGAAGAACGGCCTTTATGTCATAGGATGCTGGAATGGTGTGCACACAGTGTGTAAATTTGCATCAGCTTGTGATTTTGGACTTTACAGCTCGAGGTCCGTAGGTCCAAAATCACAGACCAGCTCAGAGATAGTAGTTTGTAATGGCTCATCATGGAATAAAGTTTTATGATTATCATGGAAGAAAGTTGTATGATTGCTAAAGCTCTTTTCAATGCATGCAGATCTGCATAGCTGTACCCGGTTTCTGTAGATTTGGCCTGCCGTGCAAGACTGAATTTGCATGCATCTGTGCACATTGTGCATTTGCAGTACACTATACCGCACTCTGCCTTGATGAATGCAGTAATGGTGAAGGCCTAGTTGAGTTCATTCACATACTGTATTACAAAAATAGGATTCCTGCAGCAATCACCTCCACACAAAAAATGCTAATGAAAGTTTAACCCTTGTAGCCCCAAGGTCCCATTTCTCAAATTGTGGAGGTGTTGCCTAACGACTGTGTACCAGTTGCAGGAGATGGTTTGACCATGATACTTCAAGGGTAGTGCCAGATTAGCTTGGCGCCTGAAGGCGGTAAGCTAATCTGGCGCTACCCTTGAAGTATCATGGTCAAGCCATCTCCTTCTGCAGGGATCCTGGTCTAAACAGTTTAAGGGTTCAATACTCAGTTTTTACATCATTAGCGTTATTTTTTCAAAGTGCATGTATTTCATATCTGAACATGCCAATTTTACTTCAGTTTAAAAAAACCAAAAGTAAACTTCAATGAAAACATAGCAAGAAAAAATAAAGTTTTGAATCTATTGTCATATTCTCATAATGCACTGCTTTAACTTAGCTCCTCCATCATCCAGCGTATTTCATCAGCAATCAGTCATCAGACCCAGCTCATGCATGCCGGATTCTCCATAGAGAGTGGATGAGAACTTCATGCCCATCGCTGCTATGCCGCCATTATATTGCACCAGCAGAATGCATTTGGGACACTGCTGTTTCAGTAGACTTGTCAGCGCTGAGATGGTTGCTTGCCATTGGTGTTTCTTTCAATATTATTTGGCACTTTGTGGTTCTTATGTCTTGCTGCTTTTTCGTGCTTCTTTTTTATTTACTTAACCTTTTGACCGTCGGTAGCGTTGTTTTATCGTGATGATACCTGCAGGAATCATTGCGAGTAAAAGACACTTCTGACAGCCAAATGGTTGTGTTTCATTTCTGTATTAACATTCTGTTCATTTGCGTTTCTTTTGTGACTGACAGACATATTACTTTTTGTCTAGAAATATCTTATTCAAATTATAATTTTGTTTTTTCATGCATTGCACATTGTTATTTACGGTTAAATGATACACAGTATAAAAATCATCCAACGCAGCGTAAGAATGCCAACCCAGTACAGACTATTAAACGCCACGTAAGAATACCAACCCAGTACAGACTATTAAACGCCACGTAAGAATACCAACCCAGTGCAGACTATTAAACGCCACGTCAGAATACCAACCCAGTGCAGACTATTAAACGCCGCGTCAGAATACCAACCCAGTGCAGACTATTAAATGCCGGTCAGAATACCAACCCAGTGCAGACTATTAAACGCCGCGTCAGAATACCAACCCAGTACAGACTATTAAACGCCGCGTCAGAATACCAACCCAGTGCAGACTATTTGGCGATTAACCCTTTTTATCCTGATATGCTTGTGTCAGATCAATTTGACCATGATAGTTCTAGGGTGGTGCCAGAACAGCTTGGCGGCGCCCCTCTCACCACCCTTGAACTATCATGGTCAGGCTATTGCCAGAACTGATATGTAGCCTTTGTAGCACAACTCCCTAATCTAAAAATAAACCTCAGGATGTAATGGGTTAAAATTGGATGGAAGGACGGCATGAAAGTTGCATAATATATTTCCCCCCAGTTGCACTGTATCTTTGCTGCTGTTGCCTGAAGGACATTACAGTTGATACTTCTTGTGTGTGCTGCTTAACCCTTTGGCTGTCGATAGCGGTTTTTCATCACAATGATTCCTACAGGAGTCATCGCAACAAACCACTACCGACAGCCAAAGGGTTACACCTTTGCAAAGGCACAGACATAAATTATTTGATCTTAGCTTCGACCGTTCAACTTCTCCATGTACGTTTGACTGAACATCATTTGTGTTCATGCATTTATTGGCTGTCTCGTTCTTTTGAGCTTTGGAATTTCAATTTTATTTTGTTTGTTTATGTTTGTAATTTCAGTTTTGTTTTTGTACTGTTTGATCCTGTGTATTTTTCCAGTGTGTGTAATTGAAATTATTCACTCATGTATTTTGTGACCGGTGATATAGTTAACTCTTTCCATCACATCTGATGTCAAACTAAGATGCTAGTTAGTATCTAAGATGCTAGTTAGTATCTAAGATGCTAGTTAGTATCTAAGATGCTAGTTAGTATCTAAGATGCTAGCTAGTATTGATAGCAAATCTGTCATGCTTGACAGTTATTTAAAAGTTGTGACATCAAACTGCACTTTAAAAGAATTGATTCCACCATGTGGAAAAAGTCTGTAATTTTAAAACGGCAATCTGCTAACTAAGTATGGTAACATACCTGGAGGAATCGATGAGCGCGGGACACACCTGATACAAACCCTTTGGCTGTAGATAGCAGTTTTTGTCGTGATGATTCCGGCAGGATGTCAGGCTGTTGTTATTCCGGCAGGAATCATCACGACAAAAACTGCTACTGACAGCCAAAGGGTTCATGCTCTATCTTAATATAATAATAACAATCATTGCAGCTATGGTTTGTAAATTGTAGTACTGACTGCAGTCATTTCATCGTTGCTAACAAAACTAAGAGGCAGGAAGGGATGTGAAACTTGACAGATTTACAAATTATATTTGTGTTTTTCTTTTTCTGTCCATTACTAGGTGAAGCCAGTGCGCGTGATTCATCTAGTTTAATGTCGTCTTCATCAATGTCTTCATCTACACATTCTTCCATCATCGCTTCTACCACCACTACCATAGTCACTGCCATCACTTCTACCATATTATCCTCGTCATCGCTTTCCATCACCTCTTCCACATCCTCCACCTCAACCCCTTCCGCTTCCCCCTTCGCTTCCCCCTCCTCGTCCCCCTTCCCCTCCCCTCGTGAGATCCAGAACTCTGCTGTACATAGGCTGACCGCAGTAGGGGACGTTACGGGCCTGCAGACGCTGATTTACCATCACGGTGCTGATGTCAACTTGCCCATGAAGGATGGGACCACGCCTGTTCATTGTGCGGTCGAGAACGATCGAGAAGGTTAGTGTAGAAAACGTTAACCCTTTCAGGCCCAAGGTCCCATTTTTCTCAAATTTTGGAGGTGTTGCCTAACGACTATGTACCAGTTGCAGGAGATGGCTTGACCATGATAATTCAAGGGTAGTGACAGATTAGCTTGGTGCCTGAAGGCTCCAAGCTAATCTGGCACTACCCTTGAATTATCATGGTCAGGCCATCTCCTGCTGTAGGGATCCGGGGCTAATAGGGTTAACCCCTTCACGGCCAACATCTACAAGTCCTGTCTCTTTAACTCCATCACTGTGTTTTTGAAATCGTAAATTCAATGTCAAAGATTCTCAGACATCGAAGGAACTTGGATACAAAGTGGTTTTCCCTAAGAGGCGTAGATCCTCATCAGGAAGGATACCTCTCCCAGGTGCGTGGTGTTCAGTTTTCTCAGCGGCAGCGGAGAAGTCTAAATCGGTTTCAGAGCTGGAACGCTGCGTGGCCTGCGTGAGGTGTACGATATTTTGACCGAGGCGATCAAGAGGCTTAGTAGATGTTACATTTTGGTCTAGGTCATGTTCCTTGGACCTCAAGGTCCAGAGTCCAGGTCAGCACACACACACACGCTAACGTGACTTTGTTCATCCCCAGCTTGCCTGCGCCTGCTGCTGGACAGTGGAGGCAATGCTAGCGCCCTCAGGGACGATCGAGTGACGCCGCTTCACATTGCCGCCGCAGAGGGCAGAATCCAGTTAGTTTGCTTTTCATGTTTCTTTTCAAATTTCAAATTTGTCTGATTTTCGATGCCCACCATTTACATTTAGCATGCTGGCCGCTGTTCAGTGTTCATTTTCTAACAATAGAAACTCGTCAGATTGGTTATTTTGTTTACAGTTTCAGACATCAAGGGTGTTTGCGTGCAACTTTGTCACTCAATTTTGTTTGTTTTTGACCCGCTCAGTGACCGTTGATGGAATCCGTTTCTGCCGTCTTCGTCAGTTCAACATCAACACGTCCTAGCGGTCCCAGGAACATATATTCAAAGTGATGTCAGTAAGAGGCATAGATCCTCATGAGCCCCCGCAACTGCAGGGGCTCATGAGGATCTATACCTCTTGCATTTGGGTGTGTTCAGATTTTCTCGGCACTAGACGGGTTCAGAAAGACAACAAAAGTTCACATTGTTGGTCGGCATGTGTTGTATGCTATTCGAGGCATTCTTCACAAAGTGGGTTTGAGCATTTTCTGTTGATCGAGCTACAGGTTTCAGATTTCATCAGAAAATAGGGGGAAAATGACAGGAGGTAAACATATCCAAACCTGAAAGTTGTCTGGCAGGAGAGCACCATTGACATGTAACAAAGTTTTTACAAATAACGCTGACCACATGCGTCTGTACAAGAATAGTGCGATGCATGTGACTTAAAAAAAACACGCAGAACAGGTCATCATGTCAGGGGAAAAGATATTCATATTGTCATGAGCCCCTGCAGCCACAGGGGCTCATGAGAATCTAGACCTCTCGCTTACTTCCCTTGTACTGCATGTTTTCATGACTGTATCCATACAAGCATTGACTGCAGTCTTTCTGAATTTTGTTAACCTTTTGACTGTCAATAGTGCTGTTTTTGTTGAGGCGATTCCTGTGGGGATCACCTCGACAAAGAGTGTTACTGACAGCCAGAGGGTTAAACTGCGGGGGGCTTATGAGGATCTATTCCTCTTGCCACTTTAAGTGGCACTTTTGACAATACTGTTTAAACAGAAGGATTAAAACAAAGGTGTTACGGTACTTGTTCTTTTTGACTTAGGTGCATGCAACTGTTGCTCGAGCGTGGTGCTGCCGTCAACGTGCTGACTCAGGCTGGAGACACCCCTCTACATCTGGCCGTGTGTCGCGGGGATGCTCAGATTTGTCTCCTCCTGCTGAGGCACGGTGCCAACGTCTCTCTGCCTGGACCGGTAAGCTTACAGTTCTCTGTAACCCTTGGTAAGTGGTATTCCAACGGAAAACACGGTACATGTACCTATGACTGCTTGTTCTCAGGTGAGTTATCTTTTTACAATGTAAAAATCTGTTTTCCATTATTTAGACGTTATAATGTGTACATGTGTGCAGTGTATGTTTTTCGATGTGTGACCAGTAATGAACAAAGTTGATGGCAGCAGCTTTACCCTTTCAGCCCCAAGGTCCCGTTTTCCCGTTTTGGAGGTGTTGCCTAATGACTATGTACCATTTACAGGAGATGGATTGACTGTGATAATTCAAGAGTAGTGCCAGATTAGCTTGGCGCCTTTAGGCGCCAAGTTAATCTGGCACTACCCTTGAAGTATCACGGTCAATCCATCTCCTGCTGCAGGGACTCGGGGCGAAATGGCTTAAGTCCATTGTAAACACATCCGATGTAGATAACGTTGTTTGCAGGTAATGATTTGCTTGGACTTCCTGGTCAATGCATAGCTCAATTTCCACAAGTTTGCATTTATTCTTTTTGTAAGCGAACATCGCCTGGGTGCAGGCTGTACAGTATGTCTCGCTGGTTAACTCCATCTACCCCAACACCGAAATCCCCAAATCTTGCCGTTGTCCTCTAAAGACTGCATTAGCAGTGCAGGACACAGATCGACCATGATAGTTCAAGGATTATGCCAGAATAGCTTGGCGCCCATAGGCGCCAAGCTATTCTGGCATCACCCTTGAACTATCATGGTCGATCCTTATCTTGCTGTGGTGTGTCTGGGGTAGAATGAGTTCAAGCTGAACTTCATCAAGCAGCCCTCCACTGTTTCAGGACGGTCTGTCCTCATTTCACTATGCCGTGCTGATCGACCAGCCAGACATCCTACGCTTGTTACTCGACCACCTGGGGCCCGACTCTGACCGCTCCTCGCTGGCTGCTTGTGACGATGGGGGCAGGACGCTGGGTCACATGGCTGCCGGGCTCGATAGGGAGGTAATCATGTCATCTTCTTTGTTTCTTCAAAAACATTACCGATGACATGACTGAATGGAATGGAAGTGTCTACTACTTACTCATTCTAGCCTAAGAGCCAGTTGTGTTAAGACACAACCCGGGAGGCACTCGGGGAACCCCGAGGGGACCAAGAGTTGTCTCCCTATACCCACCACCCGGAAGCCGGGTACCCATAATCCCTCAGTCTAGTCTACTTAGGCGCACGATTCGGTCGTCTTGCGCTCGGCTCTAGCCTACGGACTTTGGTTTTCGACCGTTCTCGGGTTCGAACTTGCTGTTGGAATGAAGAGCGGGAGATAGGATCGTTTCGTCGGCCCTGCCTGTGCTGCTGCGTGGTTTCTCGTCCCCACTGCTTGGCGCCTGCGCTTCGGCCTCTGGTGAGCTGTCCGGTGATCTTCGCCGGTCGTGCCAGGCGGGTTTTTTGGACGTCTCCCCCCGTTCCCCTTCGGCGGAGAGGTAAGGTAGCGGGATTGACCCTCGGCTGGTTCCCGGGCTGGGCACTGGTTGTGCAGGTACGAAGTTTTTCGTCTTCTTCTCACTGTAATTGCGCCCCCACTCACCTTCGGTGAATCGTAGAGAAGTTTCCTACGCTTTTGTACCTTGGGTGTGGAGAATTCTTTTACTCCGTGGCCTGATTAGCGGAGTGGCACAGCTTGAGTCACGCCTTGTCATCGCGTGGTTTGTTCGGGACCAGCGCCTGTTCTGTTTTCGCTCACGGGTGATGGATTTAAGCGCACACTCGCATACGCAGGCATACGCGGTAGACAAGTGCTCATGTACCTTAGAGAGTGGATATACGTTCCGGCGGGCAGCTGGGGGGTTTAAGCTCCTTGGCTGGGCGGGCCCCTCGTGGCATGTCCACATAAAGTGGTGATTTTCTGCCCCAGGTGTTTTTCTTGTCTTGATTGTCATTGCGTATTGAGTTGTACAGCATGCGGCCGGTGTTGGTTTTTTTTTTCCACACACGGTCACCCTTAGTAATAATGTTTGGGGGCCTGACTCCTTTTGTCACAGGGGTTGGTACATATGTTGTTGCTCACCTTAGCACTTGACGGCGGTGAATCTACCTCGTTACTGCACTGCTAGATTGCAGACGTGCAGTTTGGTACCTCGCTTCCGTCATGACGTATTCGTCTTTTGTGTACATATGTTGTTCCCTCGCCTTAGCGCTTGGCGGCAGTGGGCCTGCTTGCTTACTGCACGGCTAGTTGTCGGCATGCAGTTTGCAGACCTGTTTACCCAAGAATACACTTTTTGGAGAAACTGACAACTCACTGGCTTGGGAATAATTACACATGTGAGGTCCAAAGTACACAATTAGTCAGTTGGAAGTACACTGACTACACCCAGGGGGTAAACAGGTCTGAGTTTGGTACCTCGCTTCTGTCATGACATGTTTGACTTTTGCTACATATGTTGGTTGCTCACCTTAGTGCTTGAGGGCAGTGAGTCTACCTTCTTGCTGCACTGCTGGTGTGCAGGCTTGACAGTCTGTTACCCCGCTTGGTGCTTGTGTGTTTTGTTGTTACGAAGGCTACCTTTCGTGGCTTAGTCCCACAGGACTCGCCCGCATGCCTTCGGGTGTTATCTGTTGCAGGGATGCGCTACCCATTCACACAGATGACAGTGGCTAGTTCAGCCCCCAGGGGTCTTTCGCCTCTGCACCGGATGCCCCGCCGACCATGCTTGCTTTGCAAGCGATCGGCACCGGTTTAGGCGCCTTCCAGACACTGCGGGTTTCCGCACGACAACGGACTGCCCTGGGAGAGAAGCCACACCGGATGTCGCGACTAGTGCGCGAACATGGATCGTGGAGGCCGCTGCCAGGGGGAGCGCACGGGAACAGCCTCTGGCAAGGCCCACTCGGAAAGACAATTACGCACACGTCCGACGTCTTAGGACGTTGCAGTACACTACCACCTTGAGAGGACAAGCAGCTTCTCGGCTGTAAGCCCCAGCCCGGCTGCTACTGGTAGGTGTGTTCTTCATGTCCAGGCAGCGCCCATTGGGACTAGGCCTGTCTTCCGACACGGGAGGTGCCTCCTACCACATTGGGATGATTGCGTCACCTGGCCTCAGCAGCGCGGATGGCAGCATTGAAGCGTCTGCAGGCGGGAGCGACCTATGCTGTTGGTGCTTGAAGGATCCCGTTCCGCCCCGATGAAGAGGGGCATGCCGATGTCCTTCACGCAAGGCGGATGTTCCGGTGGCCGTCGGACAACCACTGGGTCGGGTCTCCTATGCGCAGGAGGTGGATACGCCTTCCAACGTATCCTTGGCACCGGTCGCTTGAGACCAGGACGTCCCTGTGGGAATCCCCACACCGGATTCAGTGGACTAGTGCACGAAGTGGGCCTGGATCGATGAGGCCGCTTTCAGGAGGGAGCGCGCCCGGACTAAGACTTCCAAGAAGCCATGTCCACTATCTGCCCCACTTGTCTCCAAGAAGCCCGCGGGATCCCGCTGGGGGTCCCCCTTACCGGCAAGAAAGCCCGCCTCCCTCGGAGCCCGGCTCAGAGACATTCACGTGCACGTCCAGGGACTCTAGTAAGAATGCTCGTCTCCAAGGAAGCGGAGACTACTATCAACACAGTTCCGAGCAACCTCTTGTCCCGCTCGCTCTGCGCGGCGCCAGAGTAGGGACCACTATCGGACTGCTGAGGACATGCAAGCTATGCGGAGACTTCCAGTGGCCGTCGGATAACCATACAGTCTGTGCGCTGGGTGTGCTTCCGACCACTCTTGTAACGTCTGTGCTACCTGGCCGGAGCTGCGATGGTCTAATCTCTGGAACTTTAGAGGAGGGAGACTCCTACCCTCTCGGGTACTTGAAGATTGCCGAGACGCCTTCCGCTGTGCCCCCGGCACCGGACGTGCGAGACCAGCTGGATCCGACACAGAAAACGCCACTGAGTAATCGAGGGATTAGTGCAGTGTGGGAGTTCGACCGTCAAGACCGCCTCCGTTAGAGAGCGCGCCCGGATACAGCTGGTGGAAAGAACCCGCCTCTCCCAAGAGCCTGGTTTGGTGGGACGCTCGTGGCGTCCCTCCTCCACCGTCGTTCCCCACTCGTCTCTGAAGAAGCCGCCGGGATCCCGCTGGGGGTCCCCTGGCCGGCAAGAAACCCGCCTCTCACAAGAGCCTGGTTCACAGAGACATTCACGCACTTGTCCGGAACCTCCTGGTTGTGAAGAGCGTAGACACAGGGATTCTACTCGACGTTATCGCTCTCCCTCGCAAGATCATAAGAGGACCTTCACGCTCGGGTGCTTGGAGTTGCCCAAGACGCCTTCCGCTGTGCCCCCGGCACCGGACGCGCGCAACCAACTTGATCCGACACAGAAGACGCCACTTGAGTATTCAACGGATTAGTGCACAGAAACCCGCCTCTCCCAAGAGCCTGGTTCGTTCCCCACTCATCTCTGGCCGCAGGGATCCCCTTGCCGGCAAGCAACCCGCCTCTCCCAAGAGCCTGGTTCACAGAGACTTACACGCACTCGTCCGGATCCTCCTGTTCGCGAGGATCGTAGGCGCTGGGATTCTACTCACCGTTATCGCTCTGCTTCGCAAGATCGTAGGAGGACCTTCTCCACTCATCGTTCGACGGATCAGGACTCCCTCGACTGGTTTCGCCTTCTTCGCGTTCCTCATCTCGTTCGGACTCCCGTTCGTCCCGTTCCTCTTCCCATCGACCGGCCACTTCCCCTTCCCTCGTCCTCTCCGTTCCGTTCCTCCTCGTCGCAGCCGTTCTCCTCGTCGGAACCCGCCGTCGGCAAACGGGAGAACCTCGCCGCGTCGCTCCGTCTTCGCTCTCCCCTTCGGAGGGAGTCTTCGACCTGCGGTTCGCCGTCAGCGGGATTCCCTCCCTCGGAGCCCTCCTCGGTCGCCGGTTCCAGACAGCGGGACTTGACACCCTGAGTTTGACGGCTGACGACCCCTCGGACTGGTTGCTCGGACGTCTCAGCCGTTTCTCCTCTTCCTCTTCTTCGGCTTCCAGTGCTGCGGTTCCATCAGACCTGTTCTTCTGCGCGGATGGACACTCGGCCGGCGCTGGACGGGACATCCAAGCTCATCGCCGCCGCCCTGCTGCGGAAGTTGCCCGGCATCGCCCCTTGACTCACCGGGGGTTCTCATCCATCGTGGACACTGGGGAACCAAGGCGCAGCCCCTTCTCCCTGACGTCTAACCATCTCGACAACTCTCGTTGGGCACCCGGGGGGTGCCGTACTTCGGACAGGTGGTACCGCTTGGCTGTGCTCGGGGTGGAGGCCTAGCCACTACGCGGAGTCGAATCTACTCACCTTAGTCGTCTCTAAGCCCGGCTGCTCAAGCTACGCTTCCTACTTCCGTGATTCTTCTCGAGGTCCAACCCTCCGACCTTCGGACTTCGCGGACAAGAGCGTGCTTAGCTTGGATCTGACGCGGACTACTAGGCCTGCTTCTTCTGCTCGTGGGGGGAAGGATAGGTCACAGGAGCTTCTCCGCTTCGGCTACGCGACAGCGGAGGTGTACTTCCAGGATCAGGGCAGCTGGCGATCCTCCGACCAGTGCATACCCCCTACCCTGGTGCTTGGGGAAAGAACTTCATCTCCCTCCGTGCGTGACGCTACCTGGACCGACGGTAGATCTGGGCCAGTCTTCCCCGGTGGGACCAGTGGCTACACACGGAATACACCAGGACACCTTCGGAGGATCGGCGCATGAGACCAGGATGATCCTACGTTTTCAGTGGACTGGGGCACAGGATGGGGCCTTGACCGAGGCCGTTACCCGGACGGAGCGAGCCCGGACACAGCTTTTGAAAAGCAGAGAACTCGCCTCACAGAGCCCAGTTCAGAGAGTCGCGCTTGGCGACGTCCCACGTACAATCTCGGTACCCACTCGTCTCCAAGTAAGCCGCCGGGATCCTGCTGGGGGTCCACTTGCCGGCAGGAACCCGCCTCTCCTCAGAGCCCGGGTCGGAGAGACTTACACGCGCTTGTCCGGAGCCTCCTGTCGACTCCCCTCGGGAGGAGTCATCGAATGCTACGTCTTGCCCTTGCAGCCATACGGCGCCTGAGGGATGTTGCCGTGGTGGATTGGTTAACGAGCTTCAGGAGCTACGCCTCACCCTGTCTGCCTACAGTTCGAGGGAACAATTACGTACAGCTCCTCTCGGACCATACCTTACCTGGACCGCCGCGCCTTGGTCCACAGGTTCACCTTGCGCCCGCTTACGGGGCGCTATTCCACCAGGAGACCACGTAGCAAATCCCTGTACAAGCCTCACGGGTGCCTACGACATAGCCGTTCGCTTCGGACGCGCTCGCCTCTTTGCCGGTTCCGGCAGCACTGACGCTACATGCCGGACGTTCTTCCTGGTTAAGCTCAGTCATACGTTCTGAATTACAGGACCCCTCCCTCAGGGAGGTTAGAGGCTACAGGTACGTTATCAAGGCACTTGCAGGGCCACGAACGTCACATTCGTCAGGGACTGTACTGTCTTGCACTTCGTGGCTACTGGAGGCTGGCGGGCAGGATGACTTCGCCCGCCTCGATTGCAGAGCTCTGCCAGGCCAGAGAGACTCCTCGCTCTGGTGGAGGCCTTTTTGCGGGGGGCACAGCTCCCTCATGGCGCCTCAGCGCCGTAGGTATTCACCTACCTAGGGTCGTCGGGAGTTTGCGTTAGGGAGGACGGCCCTAAGGTGTGCTGGAGCGCGGCACCCACCTCCTGTTCGCAATTCTTCCATTCAGTCATGTCATCGGTAATGTTTTTGAAGAAACAAATTCATTTTTCTTTAAAAGGTATTTTTTCGAAAAATACTTACCGATGACATGACTCAAACGACCCTCCCACCTGCCCCGCTTGCCGCTCGTGCGCCAAGTATCCTGACTGAGGGATTATGGGTACCCGGCTTCCGGGTGGTGGGTATAGGGAGACAACTCTTGGTCCCCTCGGGGTTCCCCGAGTGTCTCCCGGGTTGTGTCTTAACACAACTGGCTCTTAGGCTACAATGAGTAAGTAGTAGACACTTCCATTCCATTCAGTCATGTCATCGGTAAGTATTTTTCGAAAAAATACCTTTTAAAGAAAAATGAATTTTTCCTTCGCCTTGTACCGCTAAACTGGCGAGAAAAACTGGATTAGGTCCACCTGCAAGAGACACAGATCTTCATGAGCCCCCGCATTTGCAGGGGCTCATGAGGATCTGTGCCTCTTCCTAACGCCACTGTGTATCTAAGTTCCTTGGACGCCTAGGCCTCTTTGACACTGAATTCACACAGATTTAAGTTCCTTGGATGCCTTTGACACTGATTTCACACAAAATTCAGAAATGCAATATGTGACCACTGACATTAAAGAAGTGAAAACTTGAAAGCGACCCACTGCAGGCTATGAAGGTTGAATAGTTTGCAATATAACCCTTTGTACGCGGTCTGAGTGTGTCTTGAAATAACGCGGGGCAGAAGGCACTTTGTCTCACTGCATCAATACATCATCAGCATACTCATTACACTTCAAATGTCCATCATGATGATATTTTCAGACCTGTCTGAGCCTGTTGCTGCAGCGTGTTTCCCTGGATCTCGATGCTTGTGACATCCACGGTCAGTCACTTCTGGACGTGGCCACTCCACCGTGCAGGGAACTTCTGCTGCGTGCAGGTTGGTCGACTTTACTCACAGTTTATTTTACTTTGAGTTTACTGTGTCTTCCTGTTGTCTGTGTGGCTGTTTGGGTGTCTAGCAGTAGCAGGCAATTTCTCACAAATTAACAGACCACAGTCAAAATGCCCTTTTGCAGGGCCGTGCAGTCCTCGACGATCTACGATACTCGCGAGAAGCTTCTTCTTTTCCATGGTCATAGTTTTCTAGGATGAGAACAGTTCAACATCACCCGACTGCAAGAGGCATAGACCCTCATGAGCCCACGCAACTGCAGGGGCTCATGAGGATCTATACCTCTTGCTGAAACTACTTTGCATCCATTTTCTTTTGACGGTTAGCGGTCTTTGACATTGAACTTGCAATGATTTCAAAAACACAATCTGCCTCCATGCCATTGCAGGGGTTAATTATTTTTCAAAACAACTGATCCCCACAGGAAAGCAAGATGGTCGAAGTCTGCACCTCCTCATCGAACTAAAGACGCAACTCGATGGCACGACGGTCAGCTGCATTCGCATCGGCAGCATGGAGATCAATCCAGTCAGCACGTGGCAGACGCTGGAGGATTGTCTGCGGTCCACGCTGATGGAATTTTTGTCGCTGCTTGACCACGGCCTGCGCACGCGTCGTATCGCTCGCATGGACATGAGCGGCAGCGATGACGGGAGTGCCTTCACACTGGGTATCACCATGACTCACATCAAGTTCTTTGAAATGGGTAACCACCAGCTTTTGCAAATATCAGTTGATAAATCGTTGCTGACCATGATGATGTTAATAATGACGATTTGTGTATGCTGACGAGCTAAAGAAATGCAACATTTATTTGGAATCATTGGAAACACTTTAAATGCTCATGATCCCCTGCATCTGAAGGGGTTTATGAGAGTCTGTGCCACTTCAGATAGAGAGAGCTGGTTGAGTGACTTTTCATTTTTGCTGACTGACAGGGTTCTATCGATGGAGCCCAGGCATGCAGACGGAGAAGCTGCCCTACGGCTTAGCCAACAACAGTGAAGACAAGAAAGTTGCCATAATCGTTGATGGTAAGATTTGTATTTTTTCCTCCAATCCTTTGGCTGTCGATAGTGGTTTTTGTCACAATGATTCCTGCAGGAATAACAACATCCTGCAGGAATAACAACATCCTGACGGCCTGCAGGAATAACATCATCCAACATGTGGGGTTCTGTTTTTTATTTAGGGGAAAGGGGGGACAGGTGGGGGGGGGGGGGCGGGGGGAATTCGGGTGCAGGCCAGATATGTGATGCAGTGATGCGTGCTCTTTTTTCCAGACAACTTGTGTGAGCTGATAGCGTTTGACATCCTGCATCCTGTGGCTGCACTGCGGGACTACCTGCGTCTG
This sequence comes from Semisulcospira habei, assembly GCA_036245525.1. Classification (NCBI taxonomy): domain Eukaryota; kingdom Metazoa; phylum Mollusca; class Gastropoda; family Semisulcospiridae; genus Semisulcospira; species Semisulcospira habei. The sequence goes on from BTPG01000003.1 coordinate 239,908,817, forward strand.
GTAAGGCTCCCACACTCGCAGTCAACATTCAAGTCCAATTCCTCAGACGTGGGATTTGTCATCGCAGACAAGGGATGGACCGTGACAGTGGAAGGGTGGTGCCATATTAGCTTGGCTGCAAATATTGTGGCACCTCCCTTGAACTGTGCTGGTCACCCTGTATCTTGTTGTGGTGTGTGAGGGCTGGAGAGGTTAGGGTGTGTGTCTATCTTCGTGTCTATGTAGGGGGTGGTGTGATGCATGATTGGCGGTTTGTTTGTTCTTGTGATAGCAATTTGTTTCATCCTCATGATCCATGAAAAACGGTTGTGTCGTGAATTGTTAAAGCCAAAATCAGGTTTTTGTGATAACACTCTGGTTAAATTGTGAAACGTGAAAATTGTGTTGCCGCAGATTACTTTATACTCAGAAATTCCCCCCCCCCCCCCCCCCCCCCCCCCCAATTGTTTTTGGCCGGTGAAAAGAGTCTGCCTCGTCTCTTTCCCTTGTGAAACGTGAATGGCAGTTTTTGGGATCATGTTTAGTGAATCACATTCACAAATTAAATTATTGTGAATCTGTGATGGTACCTCCTCCTCTTCCCCCCCCCCCCCCCCCTCACCCCCTTCTGCCCACTCCTCCCATCCTGGTATGTTCCTGGTAGCTTACATGTGTGCACAGGCGTTTTGCATGGTAACGAGATAAATTCCTGTTGTTAAAAGAAAGAAACCTGGTTGGAAAAGACGTTAGAAAACAGTTGTGTTCTGCTTGCCCTTTCTCTGTGTGTTTATGTGTGGGATTTTATTTATAATAAAATTTGTGTTACCGTTTCTTTAGTTTCATTGAAGCTTTAGCTACCAGTAACTGTGTCTGGATGTTACCTTAATTTGGCTTGTGTTTTGTGTGTCTGATTGACTGGAATGTAAAAAACAGGTCTAATAAAGTTGACCGTTTTCTCTCACTGTGCAGTTGTCTCAGTACAAAAACGTGGTGTTCCACGGGCCTCTCAATAGCGGCAAATCCTACCTGACACATCGACTGGCGCAGTGTCTGGCTGTGAGTACAACATCTGAACACTTTTAGCTGCAAGACCCCATGGTGGGAGAAGGACCAGCTTTGATAGTTCAAGGGTTGTGCCAGATTAGCTTGGCGCCTTCGGGCGCCAAGCTAATCTGGCACTACCCTTGAACTATCAAAGCTGGTCCATCTCCCTCAGCTGGTACAGTCATTAAAGACAACTCCTGGAATAATCTGCCCTTTGAAGACAATAGTAAGTCCATTTTTGTGAAAAGTGAGGCTTTTATTGTAATACAATCAACAGAGCGCTTTTCTAAACATGCACTTACTGTCTCTTTCTTTCACAGGACAATAATGTCTTTGCATTTTCTCTTCCATTAAAAAAAAAATGATATGATTAAAACTCATTCAGCCCGGGTTGCGCCTCGAGTCGTGGCAGCCTAGGTTCGCGCACTGACTGGCCTCACCTCGAGTCGTTTTAGTGATACAAGGTAGACGACTCATGTTTGCTCCCCCGTTTTGATGCTTGCCGGCAATTGAGTTGTTTCCCTTGATAAAAGAATTGCAGACACACCCGCTCGTGTTCATATCAGCGAAGGTTTGCGGCAAATTTAGATGAAAAAAATGAATCGAAGGCGACCTATGTCAAGAGATGAGATTCTTAGGATGCTGGATCTTGACGATCCTACCGATAGGGATTCTGATGAGTCTTTTTCGCCTCACAAAAGCGAAAATAGCATTGACGGTGATTAGAAAGCAGTGCCAGAAACAGTGCCAGTATCACATCCTGGGGTGGTAGCAAGTACCAAACAAACACAAAAAAAAAAAACACAAATTATCCCCCTTTTTTAAGATGACAGCGTATATGAATCCTGCGACAAACTTACAAATAGCACTGCTGAACTGGGCATCCTTTTGTTTCTTCAAAAACATTACCGATGACATGACTGAATGGAAGTGTCTACTACTTACTCATTCTAGCCTAAGAGCCAGTTGTGTTAAGACACAACCCGGGAGGCACTCGGGGAACCCCGAGGGGACCAAGAGTTGTCTCCCTATACCCACCACCCGGAAGCCGGGTACCCATAATCCCTCCAGTCTAGTCTACTTAGGCGCACGATTCGGTTGTCTTGCGCTCGGCTCTAGCCTACGGACTTTGGTTTTCGACCGTTCTCGGGTTCGGACTTGCTGTTGGAATGAAGAGCGGGAGATAGGATCGTTTCGTCGGCCCTGCCTGTGCTGCTGCGTGGTTTTCTCGTCCCCACTGCTTGGCGCCTGCGCTTCGGCCGCTGGTGAGCTGTCCGGTGATCTTCGCCGGTCGTGCCAGGCGGGTTTTAGACGTCTCCCCCCGTTCCCCTTCGGCGGAGAGGTAAGGTAGCGGGATTGACCCTCGGCTGGTTCCCGGGCTGGGCACTGGTTGTGCAGGTACGAAGTTTTTCGTCTTCTTCTCACTGTAATTGCGCCCCCACTCACCTTCGGTGAATCGTAGAGAAGTTTCCTACGCTTTTGTACCTTGGGTGTGGAAAATTCTTTTACTCCATGGCCTGATTAGCTGAGTGGCACAGCTTGAGTCACGCCTTGTCATCGCGTGGTTTGTTCGGGACCAGCGCCTGTTCTGTTTTCGCTCACGGGTGATGGATTTAAGCGCACACTCGCATACGCAGGCATACGCGGTAGACAAGTACTCACGTACCTTAGACAGTGGATATACGTTCCGGCGGGCAGCTGGGGGGTTTACGCTCCTTGGCTGGGCGGGCCCCTCGTGGCATGTCCACATAAAGTGGTGATTTTCTGCCCCAGATGTTTTTCTTGTCTTGATTGTCATTGCGTATTGAGTTGTACAGCATGCGGCCGGTGTTGGTTTTTTTTTCCACACACGGTCACCCTTAGTAATAATGTTTGGGGGCCTGACTCCTTTTGTCACAGGGGTTGGTACATATGTTGTTGCTCACCTTAGCACTTGACGGCGGTGAATCTACCTCGTTACTGCACTGCTAGATTGCAGACGTGCAGTTTGGTACCTCGCTTCCGTCATGACGTATTCGTCTTTTGTGTACATATGTTGTTCCCTCGCCTTAGCGCTTGGCGGCAGTGGGCCTGCTTGCTTACTGCACGGCTAGTTGTCGGCATGCAGTTGCAGACCTGTTTACCCAAGAATACACTTTTGGAGAAACTGACAACTCACTGGCTTGGGAATAATTACACATGTGAGGTCCAAAGTACACAATTAGTCAGTTGAAAGTACACTGACTACACCCAGGGGGTAAACAGGTCTGAGTTTGGTACCTCGCTTCTGTCATGACATGTTTGACTTTTGCTACATATGTTGGTTGCTCACCTTAGTGCTTGAGGGCAGTGAGTCTACCTTCTTGCTGCACTGCTGGCGTGCAGGCTTGACAGTCTGTTACCCCGCTTGGTGCTTGTGTGTTTTGTTGTTACGAAGGCTACCTTTCGTGGCTTAGTCCCACAGGACTCGCCCGCAGGCCTTCGGGTGTTATCTGTTGCAGGGATGCGCTACCCATTCACACAGATGACAGTGGCTAGTTCAGCCCCCAGGGGTCTTTCGCCACTGCACCGGATGCCCCGCCGACCATGCTTGCTTGCAAGCGATCGGCACCGGTTTAGGCGCCTTCCAGACACTGCGGGGTTCCGCACGACAACGGACTGCCCTGGGAGAGAAGCCACACCGGATGTCGCGACTAGTGCGCGAGCATGGATCGTGGAGGCCGCTGCCAGGGGGAGCGCACGGGAACAGCCTCTGGCAAGGCCCGCTCGGAAAGACAATTACGCACACGTCCGACGTCTTAGGACGTTGCAGTACACTACCACCTTGAGAGGACAAGCAGCTTCTCGGCTGTAAGCCCCAGCCCGGCTGCTACTGGTAGGTGTGTTCTTCATGTCCAGGCAGCGCCCATTGGGACTAGGCCTGTCTTCCGACACGGGAGGTGCCTCCTACCACATTGGGATGATTGCGTCACCTGGCCTCAGCAGCGCGGATGGCAGCATTGAAGCGTCTGCAGGCGGGAGCGACCTATGCTGTTGGTGCTTGAAGGATCCCGTTCCGCCCCGATGAAGAGGGGCATGCCGATGTCCTTCACGCAAGGCAGATGTTCCGGTGGCCGTCGGACAACCACTGGGTCGGGTCTCCTATGCGCAGGATGTGGATACGCCTTCCAACGTATCCTTGGCACCGGTCGCTTGAGACCAGGACGTCCCTGTGGGAATCCCCACACCGGATTCAGTGGACTAGTGCACGAAGTGGGCCTGGATCGATGAGGCCGCTTCCAGGAGGGAGCGCGCCCGGACTAAGACTTCCAAGAAGCCATGTCCACTTTCTGCCCCACTTGGCTCCAAGAAGCCCGCGGGATCCCGCTGGGGGTCCCCCTTACCGGCAAGAAAGCCCGCCTCCCTCGGAGCCCGGCTCAGAGACATTCACGTGCACGTCCAGGGACTCTAGTAAGAATGCTCGTCTCCAAGGAAGCGGAGACTACTATCAACACAGTTCCGGGCCACCTCTCGTCCCGCTCGCTCTGCGCGGCGCCAGAATAGGGACCACTATCGGACTGCTGAGGACATGCAAGCTATGCGGAGGCTTCCAGTGGCCGTCGGGTAACCGTACAGTCTGTCTCCTGTGCGCTGGGTGTGCTTCCGACCACTCTTGTAACGTCTGTGCTACCTGGCCGGAGCTGCGATGGTCTAATCTCTGGAACTTTAGAGGAGGGAGACTCCTACCCTCTCGGGTACTTGAAGATTGCCGAGACGCCTTCCGCTGTGCCCCCGGCACCGGACGTGCGAGACCAGCTGGATCCGACACAGAAAACGCCACTGAGTAATCGAGGGATTAGTGCAGTGTGGGAGTTCGACCGTCAAGACCGCCTCCGTTAGAGAGCGCGCCCGGATACAGCTGGTGGAAGAACCCGCCTCTCCCAAGAGCCTGGTTTGGTGGGACGCTCGTGGCGTCCCTCCTCCACCGTCGTTCCCCACTCGTCTCTGAAGAAGCCGCCGGGATCCCGCTGGGGGTCCCCTGGCCGGCAAGAAACCCGCCTCTCCCAAGAGCCTGGTTCACAGAGACATTCACGCACTCGTCCGGAACCTCCTGGTTGTGAAGAGCGTAGACACAGGGATTCTACTCGACGTTATCGCTCTCCCTCGCAAGATCATAGAGGACCTTCCCGCTCGGGTGCTTGGAGTTGCCCAAGACGCCTTCCGCTGTGCCCCCGGCACCGGACGCGCGAAACCAACTTGATCCGACACAGAAGACGCCACTTGAGTATTCAACGGATTAGTGCACAGAAACCCGCCTCTCCCAAGAGCCTGGTTCGTTCCCCACTCATCTCTGGCCGCAGGGATCCCCTTGCCGGCAAGCAACCCGCCTCTCCCAAGAGCCTGGTTCACAGAGACTTACACGCACTCGTCCGGATCCTCCTGTTCGCGAGGATCGTAGGCGCTGGGATTCTACTCACCGTTATCGCTCTGCTTCGCAAGATCGTAGGAGGACCTTCTCCACTCATCGTTCGACGGATCAGGACTCCCTCGACTGGTTTCGCGTTCCTCATCTCGTTCGGACTCCCGTTCGTCCCGTTCCTCTTCCCATCGACCGGCCACTTCCCCTTCCCTCGTCCTCTCCGTTCCGTTCCTCCTCGTCGCAGCCGTTCTCCTCGTCGGAACCCGCCTTCGGCAAACGGGAGAACCTCGCCGCGTCGCTCCGTCTTCGCTCTCCCCTTCGGAGGGAGTCTTCGACCTGCGGTTCGCCGTCAGCGGGATTCCCTCCCTCGGAGCCCTCCTCGGTCGCCGGTTCCAGACAGCGGGACTTTGACACCCTGAGTTTGACGGCTGACGACCCCTCGGACTGGTTGCTCGGACGTCTCAGCCGTTTCTCCTCTTCCTCTTCTTCGGCTTCCAGTGCTGCGGTTCCATCAGACCTGTTCTTCTGCGCGGATGGACACTCGGCCGGCGCTGGACGGGACATCCAAGCTCATCGCCGCCGCCCTGCTGTGGAAGTTGCCCGGCATCGCCCCTTGACTCACCGGGGGTTCTCATCCATCGTGGACACTGGGGAACCAAAGCACAGCCCCTTCTCCCTGACGTCTAACCATCTCGACAACTCTCGTTGGGCACCCGGGGGGTGCCGTACTTCGGACAGGTGGTACCGCTTGGCTGTGCTCGGAGTGGAGGCCTAGCCACTACACGGAGGCGAATCTACTCACCTTAGTCGTCTCTAAGCCCGGCTGCTGAAGCTACGCTTCCTACTTCCGTGATTCTTCTCGAGGTCCAACCCTTCGACCTTCGGACTTCGCGGACAAGAGCGTGCTTAGCTTGGATCTGACGCGGACTACTAGGCCTGCTTCTTCGGCTCGTGGGGGGAAGGATAGGTCACAGGAGCTTCTCCTCTTCGGCTACGCGACAGCGGAGGTGTTCTTCCAGGATCAGGGCAGCTGGCGATCCTCCGACCAGTGCATACCCCCTACCCTGGTGCTTGGGGAAAGAACTTCATCTCCCTCCGTGCGTGACGCTACCTGGACCGACGGTAGATCTGGGCCAGTCTTCCCCGGTGGGACCAGTGGCTACACACGGAATACACCAGGACACCTTCGGAGGATCGTCGCATGAGACCAGGATGATCCTACGTTTTCAGTGGACTGGGGCACAGGATGGGGCCTTGACCGAGGCCGCTACCCGGACGGAGCGAGCCCGGACACAGCTTTGAGAAGCAGAGAACTCGCCTCACAGAGCCCAGTTCAGAGAGTCGCGCTTGGCGACGTAGTCCCACGTACATTCTCGGTACCCACTCGTCTCCAAGTAAGCCGCCGGGATCCTGCTGGGGGTCCACTTGCCGACAGGAACCCGCCTCTCCTCAGAGCCCGGGTCGGAGAGACTTACACGCGCTCGTCCGGAGCCTCCTGTCGACTCCCCTCGGGAGGAGTCATCGAATGCTACGTCTTGCCCTTGCAGCCATACGGCGCCTGAGGGATGTTGCCGTGGTGGATTGGTTAACGAGCTTCAGGAGCTACGCCTCACCCTGTCTGCCTACAGTTCGAGGGAACAATTACGTACAGCTCCTCTCGGACCATACCTTACCTGGACCGCCGCGCCTTGGTCCACAGGTTCACCTTGCGCCCGCTTACGGGGCGCTATTCCACCAGGAGACCACGTAGCAAATCCCTGTACAAGCCTCACGGGTGCCTACGACATAGCCGTTCGCTTCGGACGCGCTCGCCTCTTTGCCGGTTCCGGCAGCACTGACGCTACATGCCGGACGTTCTTCCTGGTTAAGCTCAGTCATACGTTCTGAATTACAGGACCCCTCCCTCAGGGAGGTTAGAGGCTACAGGTGCGTTATCAAGGCACTTGCAGGGCCACGAACGTCACATGCGTCAGGGACTGTACTGGCTTGCACTTCGTGGCTACTGGAGGCTGGCGGGCAGGATGACTTCGCCCGCCTCGATTGCAGAGCTCTGCCAGGCCAGAGAGACTCCTCGCTCTGGTGGAGGCCTTTTTGCGGGGGGCACAACTCCCTCCTGGCGCCTCAGCGCCGTAGGTATTCACCTACCTAGGGTCGTCGGGAGTTTGCGTTCGGGAGGACGGCCCTTGGGCCCTAAAGTGTGCTGGAGCGCGGCACCCACCTCCTGTTCGCAATTCTTCCATTCAGTCATGTCATCGGTAATGTTTTTGAAGAAACAAATTCATTTTTCTTTAAAAGGTATTTTTTCGAAAAATACTTACCGATGACATGACTCAAACGACCCTCCCACCTGCCCCGCTTGCCGCTCGTGCGCCAAGTATCCTGACTGAGGGATTATGGGTACCCGGCTTCCGGGTGGTGGGTATAGGGAGACAACTCTTGGTCCCCTCGGGGTTCCCCGAGTGCCTCCCGGGTTGTGTCTTAACACAACTGGCTCTTAGGCTAGAATGAGTAAGTAGTAGACACTTCCATTCAGTCATGTCATCGGTAAGTATTTTTCGAAAAAATACCTTTTAAAGAAAAATGAATTTTTCATGTAGTACACAACAATTTGGTGGTGATTGGACTTAATTCAAGCTTGCTAGACAGATTTGTTTGCAGTTCCTGGTTTTCTGGAAGTGTCTTGGAGGCAGGCTCAGGCTGGCAGGAAGATAAAGCAATGGCAGTGCTAGTCACAATAGTGATATCTTATTAAATGCAGAATTCATGCGATATTTTTTCATCAACTGCAGCTGCTTCATCTACAGGGTATAACATTGTTCTGCATACAAGTATTATTTTCTGCAGAATTCGGAGAAAGCTGAGGGTCGAAAGCCGGTCGTTTACCAGAAATCTCTGACCAACAAATCATCTTACGAAGACCTGTTGGCGTTTCTCAAGCAGAAAGGTGAGTCGTTACTATAACCAGCTGACTACGTGTTTCATTTATTTAGTTTTTTCAAAGTTATTCTTTAATTGTTCTTTTGTTTCGACTGAAACTTGAGTTGATCACAATCTTTGAAAGAAACATGTTAGCAACCGTTTAACAAGTTAACAAGTGAAGTGCTTGTTACACTCATCATGTAATCATCAACAACATCTTCATCATCACTGACTCGCACGGCTGACTGCTACGAAGACGTGAAAAACTGGATGACAGCAAACAAGCTCAAACTGAACGACGACAAAACGGAAACCATGTTGGTAGGCACTCGCCAGAAACTTTCCCAGCTGCCTCCCTCTCTCCACCTTCAACTCGACAGCACCCCCATCTCCCTCTCTGATTCGGTCAAGAACCTCGGCATTATCCTCGATTCCTCTCTTTCCATGACCAGCTTCGTCTCCGCCACGGCCCAGGCATGTTATTTCCACCTCCGCCGCATCAGTCAGATCAGAAAATACCTCACTACCGAAGCTGCCACCAAACTCGCTGTCTCTCTCATCCTATCTCGCATCGACTACTGCAACTCTCTCCTTTCCGGCCTTCCTTACTCTACCACTCTCACTCTCCAGCACGTCCAGAACAATGCTACCCGCCTCGTCCTCAGAAAGAAAAAATCCGACCACATCACTCCCCTGCTCAAGCTCCTTTACTGGCTCCCCATCCCCCAAAGCATCCAATACAAGATTCTGTCTCTCTGCTACAAATCCCTGAACAACTGCGCTCCTGCCTATCTCTCCAACTTACTTCACCCCTACACTCCTTCCCGCTCCCTCCGCTCCGCCTCCGACCCTCTCCACCTCCTCGTCCCCTGCACCAAACTCAGCACTTTCAGCCCCCGCTCCTTCTCCGTCTACGGTCCATCCACCTGGAACACCCTCCCACTCTCTCTCCATCAAAAACACTCTCTCTCTCCTCCTTCCAGTCCGCCCTCAAAACTCACCTCTTTCAACAGTTCTAGCACTATATCACCACACTCCCCACCTCAAGCTGACCGTCGCAATGTTTGTTTCCTCAAAACACATTACCGATGACATGACTAACTGGAAATAGTCTACTTGCTTACCAATTTTAGCCTAAGACCCAAAGGGTCCCCCCAGGAGGCTCTCGGGGATCCCTGAAAGGGACGAGAGAGCTATCGGGGATCCCTAACAGGGACGAGAGTAGCCTCCCCTGCCCATCCGGTCAGGCGCCAGGTGGTGTCTCCTTTAGCCAGTTGTCTACTTCGCTGTTAGCGTTCGCACGCTTTTACCTGAGCCTCTGACCCTTGGATAGACTGTGTACGGTTCGACCGTCCTTCCAGCCTGCCTTCGCCTAGCCCTCTCCTACTGGCTCTGACGTGGCCCGTCTTCCCTGCTAGCCCTCGCCTGTGCCTCGTGCAGTTGGCTGGCCCTGGAACCTTCTAGGCTTTCGTCGTGCGGTGGTTTGTACTTCGTCACCCCGCCATTCCGCCATGGACAGGTAAAGTCTCGACCGCTTCCTTCGTCTCGCCTGGCTGGGCCGGACGTCGGGCTTCGCTCGAGCGGCTGTTCTTTCTCTCCGCATTTCGGCACTGGCAGTTCACATGTTCTTAAATTCGAAGCTTGTAATGGCGGGGTTCGTTTACCGCCGCCATTCGCCTTCGTGTTGGGGTATGGGTTGCGGTTACTTAGTGCGCCTCTTCCCTCTGCGGCAACTTCCAGTGACTTAGTGGCCGGTGCTTTGTGCTTCGTCACTCGGCCATTCCGCCTTGGGAAGGTAGAGTCTCGGCCGCTTCCTACGTCTGGCCTGGCTGGGCCGGACGTCGGATTTCGCTCGAGCTACTGTTGCTTTCTCTCTGCTTTCACTGTGCCCGCCGTGCTTGGCCGTAGTCGCCTGCGCGGCGTTAAACCCGAATAACTATCTAACCATTTTTCACTGTGAATTAGCGTGTCTCTCATATTTCGAAGCCTTAAATGGCGGGGTTTGTTGCCCGCTACTGGTCGCCTTTCATGTTTGGGTTTGGGTTGCAGTTACCAAGTGCACCGCTCCCCTGTACGGCGACCTCCAGTGACCTAGTGGCCGGTGCCTTGGGCTTCGTCACTCTGCCGTTCCGCCATGAAAAGGTACAGTCCCGGCCGCTTTCTACGTCTCGCCCCGCTGGGCCGGACGTGGTGCTTGGCTCGGCCTTCTGTGTAATTCTTCTGCATTTCACGGTGAGTTTCGCTTGTTACTTCGGAGCTTTAACTGGCGGTGTTAGCTAACCGCCACCCGTCGCCTTTCATGTATGGGTATGTTTGCAGTTGCCAAGTGCGCCTCTGCCCCGGACGGCGACTTCCCGTGACCCGGTGCCCACCACACGGTATCGACCGGGTGCCTGCTGCTCCTCTGTCATCGGCTGCGTGGGCTGCGCATCTTGACTGGAGGTTCTTGGTCTCTACCCTGGTGTTCCCCGCGGATCGACCCGCGACTGCCCGTCTTCCTCGGGACCTCCTGCAGCACGGTGGGATTGTTCAAGCTCCCCTCGGACTTGGGATAGCACCCAGCTCGCATCCCTGGTAAGTCGTGCCCCGCTCCTTGTGAAGGAGCTCCGTGCACTGCGACCCTGTCGCCCGTTAGCAGACACGTCGGCCTTCGGCCTCTCCGTCTAGTCGTGCCCCGCTCCTTGTGAAGGAGCTCCGTGCACTGAGACCCCTGTCGCCTGTTAGCAGACACGTCGGCCTTCGGCCTCTCCGTCTAGTCGTGCCCCGCTCCTTGTGAAGGAGCTCCGTGCACTGCGACTCCTGGCGCCTGTTAGCAGACACGTCGGCCTTCGGCCTCTCCGTCTCCTCGTGCCCCGCTCCTTGGGAAGGAGTCCCGAGCACTGCGACCTCTGTCACCTCTTCGCAGACGCGTCGGCCTTCGGCCTCTCCATCTAGTCGTGCCCCGCTCCTTGTGAAGGAGCTCCGTGCACTGCGACCCCAGTCGCCTGTTAGCAGACGCGTCGGCCTTCGGCCTCTCCGTCTAGTCGTGCCCCGCTCCTGGTGAAGGAGCTCCGTGCACTGCGACCCCTGTCGCCTGTTAGCAGACACGTCGGCCTTCGGCCCCTCCGTCTACTCGTGCCCCGCCCCTTGTGAAGGAGCTCCGTGCACTGCGACCCTGTCACCTGTTAGCAGACACGTCGGCCTTCGGCCTCTCCGTCTAGTCGTGCCCCGCTCCTTGTGAGGAGCTCCGTGCACTGCGACCCTGTCGCCTGTTACCAGACACGTCGGCCTTAGGCCCCTCCGTCTACTCGTGCCCCGCTCCTTGTGAAGGAGCTCCGTGCACTGCGACCCTGTCACCTGTTAGCAGACACGTCGGCCTTCGGCCTCTCCGTCTAGTCGTGCCCCGCTCCTTGCGAAGGAGCTCCGTGCACTGCGACCCTGTCGCCTGTTAGCAGACACGTCGGCCTTCGGCCTCTCCGTCTAGTCGTGCCCCGCTCCTTGTGAAGGAGCTCCGTGCACTGCGACCCCTGTCGCCTGTTAGCAGAGGCGTCGGCCTTCGGCCTCTCCGTCTACTTGTGCCCCGCTCCTTGTGAAGGAGCCCCGTGCACTGCGACCCCTGTTGCCTGTTCGCAGACGCGTCGGCCTTTGGCCTCTCCGTCTAAGTCGTGCCCGCTCCTTGAGCCCCGGGCACCGCGACCCTTATCGCCTGTTGGTACCCTAGTCGGTCATGGGCCCTCCTTCCAACTCGCTGACTCCTTCGTTGAGTCGCCCAGCCAGCTACGGGCCCCCTCCTTGAGCCGCGGGCACTCCTTCGGGATCGTCCTTCTGGTATTCGCCCTTCCACGGTCACCGACGTGAAGCTACGTCGCGCTGTTAGCGCTTGGATGGGTGCCCCTAGGGGTACACCCAGGGCAGTGGGGATCGGCGTCCTTGCCCTCGTCGCCTGGATAGTTGCGGCGCCCGCCGTTCGTCGCCCGCCCACTCGACTCCCTCCAGTGTCCCTGTCGACCTTCGCCTTGTGCTCGGCGCTGTCGTTCTCCTCGGGACATCCTCTTCCCCACTCCCTTGCACCCTTCGCCTCCAGCGTCTCCCCGACCCTCTCCGGTGGATGCCTCTGCGTCCGGCGTTCGCCGTTGGCCTGCCGGCGTCTTAGCCTTCGGCTTCCCGGTTCGCTGACCTCTCGCTCCCCTTCGTGCTCGCTGCCTTCGGTGTTCTGCCGGCGCTCGTGCTTGCGGCAACCCTTCCCAGCTCTAGTGGATCTTCCGCTTGGCTTCGAACCCTCCGCCCTTGCCTTCCTTCGTTCGTGGCGGCTTGGCTCCTTCCTGACCATCTCCCCTGATGAGACGTCGCAGCTCTACCGTGCTCCTGTGGGTACCCGCGCCCTTCGGCCCTGCCTGGCAGTCTCTGAAGGAACCCTCCTAGGCCTGTGGGCCCAGCGTCAACCTTGTGGGTTGTGTTCCCGCCCTTCGGACCAAGGCCCTCGCCCTTCGCGTGCAGGTCTCCACTCTTCCGTGGGAAGTTGCGATGCTGCGCCTCGCTCGGTACGGCTCCCCCGCCTCGGACCCTTCGCGTCGCCTTCAGCCCTGGGTCGTCACCGCCAGCCGGGACCTACCCTTTGCTTCTACACGTCCCCAGGCCTCCCGCCCCCGCCGTTGTCTTCGCTTGCCATCGCCGGGACCATTCCCAGCTCGGCCTCTCTGGTGTGGTCTCCCCCCAGCCCTGGGTCCTTGTGTGGATTGTGGATGCCTTGGTTGCTCGAGACCTTCGATCTTCCGCCAGCCCTTCTCCGCCTTGGTGGACCAGCTTCTGCGGTTCACTCAGTGCTCCCTCTTCGTAGGGCAGGGATGCTCTCCTCCTCCGGTTGCTCACCTGGTCGCCCTGGTCAGCGCCTACTGTCCGACCTCTCGCCCTCTCGCCATCTGTTCGCCTGGGATTGGTTGGCGACCGACCGCACTTGGTGCGTCTTCACGAGCCTCGGATCCAGTTCGTGCCGTTCTAGCCCGTGGGTAGCTGCGGCGCGGCGGGCCCTCCTGACTGCGGCTCCAGCTCCTCCTCCTGATGAGTGCGGCGGCTGATCTCCTTCCCTCGGTCTTCTGTTCTCCGCCTCTGGAGGCCGTCCTCCGGCGATCTCTCTACCCTGGTGCCTATCTCTCCTGTGCTGCGCCACTTCGGCTTCGCTGGACGGACATTCTTGGCTCGGCTCCCGGATCCCCCCTGACCTCGCCACTGCCCGGCTCGCTTGCGTCGTTGCCGGTCTCGCCGGTTGGGGCGCTCTCCCTCTTCCGTATTCTGCTCGTCGGCCGGCCGCTGGCCCGTGAACCTGACTTCGCGGCACGTCAACCCGCTGGGACTGGTTGCATTGGCAGGCCCTCTGTGCTTGGCAATACGATCTTCGGACACAGGAACTCCGCGTCCTTCCGACAACCCCCTTCGTGGCTTGCCTTCAGACGCAGGAGGAACCCGCTCTCCCGACCTCTGCTTCCTCCTCTATCGCCCCCTTTGCTGGCGAGTGGACAGCGACTTCTCCCTCCCAGCCCGCCACAGTCCAGGGCACCTGTTCGTACTGGCAGACTACCGCTTGCGACGGAGGCAGCTTTTCACACGGTTTGCGCCCTACGCTGGGAAATCCTTCGCTGGTTCTGCGCTCGTGGAAGACTCCCCCCTTGTTCTCTTCGCCACGAAGTGGAGCCTCCGGCTTCCCCTCTTCATCTCCCCGTTCCCGACCTCTGGCCTGGGCAGTCGATGCACTTCGTTCCCTTGGGACAGACCGGTCGTTTACACCTACCCTCTGGCGGTCCTGGTCCTCATGTCCTCCTCAGCCTCCGGGGATGCAACGCAGTCCTCCTGTGGCCGTTCTCCTGGATCGGATCGTGGACTTCCGACCTTCTCAGTCTCGCCGCGGGCTCACCCTCCCTCTCCCCACCCCCCGCACGATGCTCGAGCTGCGCCGACAGCCGCTCTTCCACCCCTGCCCGAGCGACTTCTCCTACACGCCTGGCGATTGTGCGGCAAGCTCTCTCTGCTGGAGACGTCTCGAGCGCGACAGCGGACGCTAGCGCTTCAGCCCGCTGACCTGCCAGACGTGTCTACGAGGGAAAGTGGCGTGTTCGTGCCTGGTCCTCTGACCGCCGCCTCTCCACCGTCGGCCTGACGACTCCTCAGCTCGCGGACTTCTCCTCTGGCTCGTCCAAGACCAAGGTTGGCTCCCCTTGGTGCACCAGCCCCCCTCTGGATCGCCGACGCCTACTGTCACTTCGGCCGTCCCGGCCCAGCGCCTGCAAGGACTGCCCGACCTTATCGCGCGTTTGGCGTGCAGCATCCGGTCTTCCGCCCCCTTGGCCCGCGCTGGGACCTCCCTGGTCCTCCCCTGACTGCCTTCGGACCATTGAATCGCTCCATCGGGCCCGCTTCGCTGACGTGACTCGGAGACCTGCTTCCTGATGGCCCTCGCCTCGGCGCCCTGCGTCAGCGAGCTCCACACACTCTCGTCTCTCCCCGCCGGCCTGCAGCTCCGAGTGGTTGGCTCCGTTCAGCTACTCCCGGATCCTTCCTTCTCGCTCAGCCTCGGTCTCCCTTGACAGCGCCTCTGGTCTTCGCCACTCGGCCGCTTACACGACCCGGCTTCCTCGGGGGACTCCGCAGCAAGACCCGGTGTAGGCTCTTCGTATCTACCTGCGTCGCTCCAAGTCCGTGCTGAGGGGACGGGCTCGTCTCCTTGCCGCTGGCAGATCCGACTTCTCAGCCCAACGTTCTCCTCCTCGCTCCGCTGGGTTTTTCGGTCCGCCTTCGCGACCTTTCCCACGGGGAGCTGAGACACTCGCGGTCCGCGCCTTGAAGTTCGCGCCTTGGCCGTAAGTCTCGCCTGTGGCCGCACCTGTGCGGTGAAGGACTTGGCTGTAGTGGGGTAGGGGGCCGAATCTACCGTCGCCCACTCCTACCTTCACGCCCTGACGTTCCAGCGCGACAACCTTACGCTGGTGGGCGGCTTCTACGGCGCAACACTCCCTCCAGGCGCCCTCGGCGCTTAGGCGGCACTTCGCTAAAATTGTCGGGAGTGGGTGATCAGGAGTGACGGGCCGTCTTCGTCCCTGACGAGGTTTCTAAAAGGGGATTGTGCGGCACCCTCCTCCTCTTTGCCATTCTTCCAGTTAGTCATGTCATCGGTAATGTGTTTTGAGGAAACAAATTAATTTTTCTCTAAAATGTATTTTTTCGAAAAATACTTACCGATGACATGACTCGGAGGTCCCTCCCTCCTCCCCGCTTGCCGCTGGTAACTCCGTAGACAACTGGCTAAAGGAGACACCACCTGGCGCCTGACCGGATGGGCAGGGGAGGCTACTCTCGTCCCTGTTAGGGATCCCCGATAGCTCTCTCGTCCCTTTCAGGGATCCCCGAGAGCCTCCTGGGGGGACCCTTTGGGTCTTAGGCTAAAATTGGTAAGCAAGTAGACTATTTCCAGTTAGTCATGTCATCGGTAAGTATTTTTCGAAAAAATACATTTTAGAGAAAAATTAATTTTTTCACTATTTGTGGTACATGAGTCACTGTCTAAAGCGTGTGCGAGTTGTGAGTGCGCGCTTAGAGTTATAATTATTATAAGATAAGCACATTATTCTGGCACCACCCTTGAACTGTCATGTTCAATCCATTTTGTGGAGTAGTATGTTCCACTTCTAGGTAGCATGATATTCTGGCACCACCCTCAAACTGTCGCGGTCAGTCCATATCTAGTTGTAGTGTGCACGACCGAATATGTTTACAATTGTCTGTATTTGCTTGTCAGGTTGTCTGCTTCGCCTAGACCAGCAGCCATCTCTGTCCCCCATCGTGTTGTTTGAAGACCTGGAGAACGTCAACATGGCCACTCTCTTTGGGCCTCTTTTGGAGCGACTGGCGTACCGAGGCACTCAGCATTCTTTCACACTCACAGGTGGGGCATTTGGGTTGCAAGTCAGTCATTGGCTCAACATTCCGTTTCGTTTCCACGTTGTACGCGAACATCAAACAAATTTGTGGTTCAGAGAAATAAACGATATCGGATGTAACGCTTTTTCAGAGGTACCCAATACGCAAAAGGCCATCGGGCCGACGGCGGCCCGATGTCCTTTTGTGCATTGGGTATCATCTGGGCTATCACGTCTTTTCTTTTTTTCAGATGAGGGAGAGGCTGCGGATCAGCGGTTTTATTTTCCACAGTATTTTTACATCCTTGCCACTTTAAATCGCGCCAGGTGGGTAGAATTTGTTTCCTTCTCCCTTTGTCTGTAAGGTCTGAACTCACTGTTTATACCTTTGAGTTCATTTCCTTTTCTCTGCATCAGCCCGTTTCATTTATCTCTCTGTACTTATTTTATTTGTTTGTTTGTTTCCTTATTTCTTTATTCATTATGTATGTGTAACATTATTTATCTCTTTATTCATTTATCCGTATTTGACCGGCTGGCGACATACATTCAATGTTCTGTTTAGTTCTTTTTCACAAGCAGTGCAGGCACGTCCTGAGAAAGCCTTGTTGCTGTCGGGACGTTAAGCAATGTACAATTCAATTCTTTATTCATTTATCCATCCATCCATCTGTCCACTCTCCCACCCATCCGTTTGTCTGTTATTCATTTATCAATCTATCTCTGAATGTATTTCAGGTTTACTGGTATTGATCTACACGTGCAGCAGCACTTCCGCTGGGTTCAGTTCCGACACGATATGGAGCCACTGCGCCATCTTCTGTCTAGACATTTCCTACGTCGGCTCTGTCACCTGGGCGATGGAAAGCTGCCTGCCCCTGATGACCCGTTGCTACGGGCGATAGAGTGGGTGATTTGCATATGGCAGCGGTTGAACGACAGCTTGGGAAAGTTAGGTCTGCCAGACGTTGCCTTGGGCCCGTGCTGCTTTTTCAAGTGCCCCGTGGAGAAGAGGAGCCCTCAGCACATTTTGCAGTATGTGTGGTTTTGTCGTCTGGTTCATGTCTTGTCTTTTGCCCTTTCCTTCTGCAAGGGACATGAATGATAATTTAAAATTTTGTTTCCTTTCTATGATTCATTGATTGATTAGTTGACTGCTCAGTTGGTAGTTGTTTGATGGATGGGTGAATCAGTAGATAGATAAATACATGCATCCATCTATCTGTCTGTCCCTCCCTCCATCCATCATTTATCTACTATCTGTTAACACATTCTGCTCCAGGACCAAAATCCCCACATTTTGAAGTTGCCCTCTGAAGGAGTGTGTTACAATTGTAGAGACAGATCGAGCATGAAAGTTCAAGGGTGATGTCAGAATAGCTTGACAATAGCGCCAAGCTATTCTGGCACTACCCTTGAACTATCATGCTCGATCCATGTCTTCGTGTTGAGTGTCAGAGATGAATGAGTTAAATGCATCCATCCATCCATCCATCCATCCATCCATCCATATCATTTCATCAGCTATTTATCTATGAAATGCGTCAACTTGTTCATTTTTAGATGGGTACAAGATCTGTGGAACTCTGTCATCGCAAGCCAAGTTCGTGAGGCGGTAAAAAAGGGGACAGGAAGTGACTCCCAGTCTCATGGCCAGCAGAAAGTGGCCAACACAGCGCTGTACGTGTTGATGCAGCGGTCCATTGTACTCAGCTGCCCTCTGTCCGGTGCAGGTAAAACGTTCAACTGTTCTACACAGGACATGATACTCCTTGCCTCTTTCGGCCCCAAGGTGCCATTTCTCAAACTTTGGAGGCGTTGTCTAACGACTATGTACCAGTTGCAGGAGATGATTGATCATGATAATTCAAGGGTAGTGCCAGATGAGCTTGGCGCCTTCAGGCGCCAAGCTCATCTGGCACTACCCTTGAATTATCATGGTCAATCCATCTCCTGCTGTAGGGACTCGGGGCTAAGTGCAGGTAGACATGTTTTATGTCCAGATGAAATTCTGCACGTTTCATCTATCTGCTCATTCGTTCAGACTGTCTGCTCAGATGATCTTTGAGGTTGTCTTGCTGAGCTGTACCATGTTTTGACCTATTTCTTACCTCACCCTGTTCATCCTGATACATACTGCTTGAAGTGATGAGGTGGAAACATGGATACAAAATGATTTCAGCAAGAGGCATAGATCCTCATGAGCCCCCGCAACTGCGGGGGCTCATGAGGATCTATGCCTCTTGCAGTTCAGTTGTGTTTGCTTTTTTCGGCAGTGACAGGGTTCGCCAGTCGTATTTCTGAGCGTGCAGTTACATCCACCTTAACCCACTAAAGTCTAATCGAGATGAGACTGCACACGAGGACCTTTGTCACGTGCTTGTTATTTGCGTACAGAGAAAGAAGCCTACTTGAAGGGTTTCTCGGGCAGCAATGAACTGGACCTGCCATTTAAGACGGACAAGACAGAACACTCCCACCGTAGTGCTGTGTCTCAGCTGGCCAGTCGTCGAGCCAAGTCCGCCCAGTTGTCAGCGCCTACAACGCCAGACAAAGAGGCATCAGCGTTTTCTACATCGTCGGCCCTGACATCGCCTCTTGGACAGAGCGTCAACAGCAGTGGCGGAGGGAACACTTCTCTGAGCTCTGCTGTTGGCAAAGCTAGACCAGGAAGGTATACCCAAACATATGTTTAGAATGGTGGGAGGGGGGGGGGGGTAGAGATTGTTACTCCCTTTGCATTGTATATGTTACCACCTTCTGCCCCAGGATCGAAATCTCAAAATTTTGAAGTTGCTGATGAAGGACTGTATTGCAATTTTAGAGAATGATCGAGCATGATAGTTCATGATAGTTCAAGGGTGGTGCCTGAATAGCTTGGTGCCTATGGGCGCCAAGCTATTCTGGCACCACCCTTGAACTATCATGCTCGACTCACGTATTGCTGTGGCGTGTCCGGCCTGAATGAGTTAGTGTGATACCTTGTAAGCGACATATTGGTGCAATATCATGTTTTGATGCGATTGGCTCTTTGGATTTTTTTGCCCATTTTGTGATGAAATCTGGAACCTGTAGCTCAACAGGAAATGTTGATAATGGCCTTGTGAAGACAGCCTCAGATCACGTTCTGCGGAAATGTCTATCTAGATCTATCTATCTATCTGTCTATCTATCTATATCCCGTAGTCTTGCTGACCGTTGGGGCACCACTGCTGACTTGACAACCAGCTCCCTCCATTCCTCTCTGTTCTCTGCCATTCTTAGTGTGTCTCTCAGCTTCAGTCCTGTCCACTCTGAGATATTGTCCTCCCATCTTTTCCTCTGTCTTCCTCTCCTTCGTCCTCCTTGCACAGTGCCTTGCAGTATTGTTTTGGCAAGCCCTGCTGAATGCGTGACATGCCCATACCACTGCGGAAATGTAAACAATTTTATCTTCTATCTTGCCTCAGAACCACAGCATTGGTCGCCGCTGTACATGAACATTATGGATGGTAGCAATGTTGGTTGGTTGGTTAGTTCATGTTTTAACGTCGACAGCACCAGAGTGATAATGGGCGATCCTTAGCGGGCGGGTTATGGGAGACAGGGACAGCTGTTGCCTGTGTAGTACGACCTGAACACTGATCAATTCAGGCACACTGCCACTGTGCCACTGTGATTGACCAGGACTTTTCAACGAACATGCTATAGAGAGCGAAGCCGTCTTTTGCCTGAAGGCTTTTGGGCACAGAGCAGTGTGTAGCAAAATGTCCCCCTGAATTAACCCCTTCACTGTGCAGGAAGAACACCACCCAACTGCAAGAGGTATAGATCCTCATGAGCCCCTGCAGTTGCGGGGACCCATAAGGATATATGCCTCTTGCTGAAAGCACTTTGTGTCCACGGTCCTTTGACGACTGGAGATCTTTGACGCTTCATTGACAGTGATTTCAAAAACACATTCTGTGTGCCCTGCCAGTGAAGGCATTACAATTTAAGTTCAAGGGTGGTGCCAGAATAGCTTGGCGCCAAGGCCGCCAAGCTATTCTGGCACCAACCTCGAACTTTTGATTGCGTCCTGCAGGTTCTCATGAGGATCTGTGCTTCTTGCTGAACCTCAGAGATTTGACCAGTGACTGCGTCTCTTCAATATCACCTGAGCCAATGTTTTGGTTTCCTTTTCCAGAGGTAGCTCTTCAGTGTAACATGAGCCGATGTTTTGGTTTCCTTTTCCAGAGGTAGCTCTTCAGTGTAACATGAGCCGATGTTTTGGTTTCCTTTTCCAGAGGTAGCTCTTCAGTGTAACATGAGCCGATGTTTTGGTTTCCTGTTTCAGGGAGGAGCAAGGCAGGCCCTTCGAGCTGTTCACAGGGAGCAACATCAAGCGTCGCAGCCTGTCCGAATCCAGCGTCAACAAAACAGCCCAGCAGCTGGACGAACTGGAACGACAGGAAGCTGAACACAGGCTGGGTCAAGGTCAGCTAGGTCAAGTTCAAGTCATAGAATTTGGGTCAGGGGTCACCCAACAGGCCAAAGTCCCCAAGCTGGAGGTTCGATCCTCCAGAATTCTGTCCCTGTCGAACTCTTTCAAGACTTCTCCACCGGGTGGCGCGGGGGTGGCTGGTAACGGTGGAGATGGCAGGACGGGGAGGGTCAGCCAGCTGCAGACACCTGGACGGACGTCCCCCAGCAACCACCACCACCACCACCACTACCATCACCACCACCATCATCACAAGAAGTCGCGGTCGTCTGAAAATATCTCACCCAGTGGATTGTACGCAGGGGGCAAGTTGAGATTCTCCCAACCCTTTTTCCTTCTCACTCAGTACGCCAAAGTCCAGCCTGACTTCGTTTAAATTTTTTGACAAGTCTTCGCCAACCACAACCTCTTTTTCATCATCACCTTCGTCTTTGACATCACCAGCGTCGTCATCATCCCCATCACCATCATTGGTTACAGTCCCACCCTCACAAGTTATCAGAATAAACGATGTTGCACAAACGACAACTGACTTTTTGTGGCCTTTAGCAGGCAACTCTCCTCTTAACGAGGTGGCCTTGAATCGAGCAGTCATGACTGCAGAAAATGTAAATGGGGGTGTGAAGAAATCACAGCAAGGAAACGGTGTTGTGCAACAAGGAACAAGCACATGATTCCCCAAGGACAGTAGAACCTGCTTAGAGAAACCACCCGTTTGCAAAAAAGAAAGATGGTCTTACATGAGAAGTCTTTAACCCATTCCACCCCAAGACCGAAATCCCCAAATTTTGAAGTCGTCCTCTGAAGACTGCGTTGCAGTGCAGGACACAGATCAACCATGATAGTTCAAGGGTGATGCCAGAATAGCTTGGCGCCCATAGGCGCCAAGCTATTCTGGCATCACCCTTGAACTATCATGGTCGATCTTTATCTTGCTGTGGTGTGTCTGGGGTAGAAGGAGTTAAGTGCCAAAAACGTTACCTGTCATAAAAGACTATGTATGTTGCTGTATCCGCCTCAATGATGGTCTTTAATGACAGGTGATCTGGTCACTCAAAACAGGCTCTGCTGTACTGATGTGTACGGTGATATACAGACTTACACATTAGCCGTCACGGTAATTACCTGCACTTTTATAGCCGTCACGGTAATTACCTGCACTTTTATAGCCGTCACGGTAATTACCTGCACTTTTATAGCCATCACGGTAATTACCTGCACTGTTATAGCCGTCACGGTAATTACCTGCACTTTTATAGCCGTCACGGTAATTACCTGCACTTTTATAGCCGTCACGGTAATTACCTGCACTTTTATAGCAGTCACGGTAATTACCTGCACTTTTATAGCCGTCACGGTAATTACATGCAGACTAATTAATGTTTGGCAAACCAGGCGTTTTATCAATAATGCCCATTTTTAGCACAATAAGTGTAATGTTCAAATAAGCTTTTCTTCTCAGATCTCTTCACATGCACAAGTGTTGACTGGGTTGTGTTGGTAAGGCTGCTCAAGATGACACGTCTCCTGCCTGTGCATGTTGTATTTGACCACATGTGAGACATGCTACACTCGGGTATGTGGCTTTTTGCAGCGTGTCCGGACGCAGAACGTCACAAATGAGTTGAGCTAATGCACTGGTAATGTTTGATTTCTGTTTGGTAGAGTGCACAAATCTGCTTTTTCTATTTTATTGCTGAATGTTTTGGAGAAGAGGGTGCATTTACTTTTTAATTTGATTGGTTGTTTTTCGGCACAAAGCAGTGAGTGATGTGTTCAATAAGATTAACCCCTTAACTGCCGGGGAAAACGAACGCTACCCTGCTGCAAGAGACATAGATCTTCATCATGGTCGCACCGCAGTTGTGGGGGCTCATGAGGATCTATGTCTCTTGGTAGTCCTGCCTTGTTTATGCCTATTTTTGGTACTATTTACATCTGTGTTTGAGGCGAGTGTCGGTCAGCGTGCGGTAACTTATGGTCACTGATGGTGAAGGGGTTAGTAGAGTGCACGTGGCGTGTGTGAACAAGATTATTTTACATCGTTTGTTTCTCCCTCCTCGACTTGAAGACCACTCTGCGCTGTGAAGGGAAAAGACGGCAAGTCTGTTTGTGTGGAAAGTGACATTTTCATTGAAATCTCGCTTGTCACAAAAACCATCACCAGCTGTCTTTTGGCCGTCTCGGAGCAGCGTCGTCGTTGAAGACCTTTGTTTTTCCGCTCGATCAGTTCAAGAGTGGCAACTGTTAGTGATTGACAGCTATGGTAATTTTTCTCATTGTTCTTTGGATCTCTGAACCTTCTGTTGCTGTGATATTTGAAGGATCTGACAGCTTTGGACAGGAACGTGTGGAGCATTCAGTGCACAGTTTTGCAATACGTACATTTAGGACAGAGTTTTGTCCGTTCTGCATTTACTGGTACAGTGGAACCTGTTGTGAGTGAACGCCTTTTTGTTTTACAAGAAAATGTGGTCTTAATAGACAGGTGCTTTCTCAAGAAAAGTTTTTAATGGGAGACAGTGTCACCTGTCATGAAAGACCATCATTTAGGTGGATACAGCTACAGCCACAGCTACAGCCACAGCCACCTAAATGATGGCCTTTAACCCATTCAGCCCTGACGCAGTAGTTGCAGGAGATGGATCGACCATGGTAGTTCAAGGGTAGTGCCAGATTAGCTTGTGCCGACAGGCACCAAGTTAATCTGGCACAACCCTTGAATTATCATGGTCGCTCAATCTCCTGCAACTAGTGCATAGTCATTAGATGACGCCTCCACATTTTGGGAAATAGGGCCTTGGCGTTGAATGTGTTAATGACAGATCATCTGCCATAAAGGTGGTCTCTCTAACAGGTTCTGCTGTATGGTTTGTTTTTAGATTTTGAGCACCAAATGCACTTTTGTCATACAAATACATTGCAGCAGACTGACTAATGATACCTTTGTCCCATTAACTCCTTACTGAGGACGAAATTATCAAATTTGTGCAGATATCCTCGGAGGTCTATATCACAGTTCTGGAGACAGATCGACCATGATATCTCAAGGTTGGTGTCAGAATAGCTTGGCGCCTAGAGGCGCCAAGCTATTCTGACACCACCCTTGAGATATCTTGGTTGACCCACATCCTGTCAGAGTCTTTCAGGGCTTTATGGCTTAATACATGTAACATCACAACACATGGAGCTGGTTTTTATGGAGACTGATCACACAAGGGTTTTGCTTTGTCTTCTTGTTCTTAAACGTATAATTTGAACAGTAGAACCCATGCTGGTCAAACAAAGAGTTAGATCTGTTGGATCCTCACGGTTCTAAGTTGCCAGCTCACAGTATGGATACGAAGCACAAAGTACACGATGCTCCACACGCACGGTATACCTTGTGTGGCACTGGAAGTGCGTCTGCATGCAGGTATGCAGCACGTTTGGAAAGGAAAAAAGTTTGAAAGAAAGTCATGATGACCCAATTGCTTTGAGAAGACAATAACACTGCATTTCAGATCTAAGATCCAAAACGTAATATTTGTTTTTGTTTTGAGAAGATAAATATTAGTTTGGGATCTAAGATCCGAAACACAGTGTCATTTGTCATCTCAAAATAATAAAGTGATACTGGCTTTCTTTCTAACTTTTGGACATTCTGACTGAACTGTTGCGGTATCTGTTTTTACATCATGTTTGAAAAGAAATTTGAAAGGAATTGTTATCCCCATCTACTCCAGATTTTGTTGTTCAGGGGTTGTCATTGCGTACCTTTGGTTGTTCCATTTTGACCTCATTCTGTACAGTACACTTCACCGTAACATACACGCTGTACATTATTGTTTTATAGTATACATCTGTCATTCATTTTACAATTTTATACCTATACTGTTGTGTACTACCCAAGTGTTCGTGCTGAAAATAGCGTCAAAGTCACAGTTGTGGGTTAACCCTTTTAGCCCCACGGGTGCATTTTCCAAATTTTGGAAGTGTTACTTAACAGTTCTAATGGCTGCCACCTGTACTGATACTGTCAACAGTTCTAATGGCTGCCACCTGTACTGATACTGTCAACAGTTCTAATGGCTGCGTACACAAGAGGGTTACTGTTGTGGAAATGTACTTCCATTGTTTTGCCTTGTTAGTTTGGAAATTGACATTCGTTGTGGGCACAGTTCGTTTCGGTATAGATATCACTATCATTCTTTATTTGATGTTTCTGTGGAAAGTGCAGTTGTGCTTTGTTTTTGTGCATGTATGGTTTTGTTCGGTTTGTGTTTGGGTTTAGTGTTCGTGTTCACTAGCTTCATATTGTACCAGTAGCAGTTTGTTTTCTTACAAAGCATTTCCGTCCAGTAGCTTGTTATTCTGCCTAACTGTATATGTCCCGATGTGCATGCGACCCTGTCAGTGGCGTGTTTGGTTGATCAACAGCCAAATGGTTAATGATATTTTATAACGTTTTCACCTGAACCCTATGGCAGTGCGTAGTGTTTTTTTGTTGAGGTGATTCCTGCAGGAATCACCTCGACAAAAAACACTACGCACTGCGAGAGGGTTACCCCCCTTTGTTCATGCAGCCAACGGTCTCATTACAGTACTAGCGGCTGCATGTTAATGAAAGAGGGGAGGGGGGGGGGGGGGGGGGGGGGGCTCTGGCTTGGTGAAGGAATTTGTTCTATGATCATTATGAATGGACTTAAATCAGAAAAGTTTCCTGGTGATTTCTTTCTGCATCCTGATTCAATTTTTCTTTTAAGATTGGCATGCCAGTTTCATTTTGCATCCTGCGTCTTGTTTCATGTTTAATTTTTGGACCAGAATCGTTCACGGGAAATCTGCCATAGATTTTGTAAACTGCATGTAATCATGATGATAATGACGATGATGTGGATGTATATTTGAAAGAGTAATATGTATAATCTAGTCAATAATAATGCAGTAGGAGAGATAGAGTTTTGTTTTGGCAGGTTCAGCCACTTTGTGCATGTGCATATAGCCACCAGTACAGTTCACACTACTGTACTGGTGGCTGCACATTACTGTACTGGTGGCTGCACACTACTGTACTGGAGGCTGCACACTACTGTACTGGTGGCTGCACACTACTGTACTGGAGGCTGCACACTACTGTACTGGTGGCTGCACACTACTGTACGGTGGCTGCACACTACTGTACTGGTGGCTGCACACTACTGTACTGGTGGCTGCACACTACTGTACTGGTGGCTGCACACTACTGTACTGGTGGCTGCACAGGTGGCTGCACACTACTGTACTGGTGGCTGCACACTACTGTACTGGTGGCTGCATGTGCAGCGAGGTTAAACAACTGAACCCTTTTAGCCCCAAGGTCCCATTTCTTTAATTGTGGAGGTGTTGCCCAACGACTGTACCAGTTGCAGGAGATGGATTGACCATGATAATTCAAGGGTAGTTCCAGATTAGCTTGGCGCCTGCAGGCGCCAAGCTAATCTGGAACTACCCTTGAATTATCATGGTCAATCCATCTCTGGCTGTAGGGATCCAGGGCTAAATGGGTTAAGCTTAGTCTTGCCCAGTCATGTATCTTGCCAGCAGTGAGTACAGTACAACACAAACCCACTTCCCTCCACCTCATTTGAACATTTCCCTGTTGACATGGTCACTGACATGACAACGAGACATCAAGTCTGAACGTCTAAGGTCCCATCTCTTGCTGTTGTTCCATGAAGATTATGTACCAGTTCAGTAATTGAACAGCCATGATTGTTCAAGGGTGGTGCCAGAATCGAATGGCGCATTTTGGCGCCAAGAGATTCTGGCACTACCTTTGAACAATATTCATCATAGTAGTCTAACCATATAATTTCTAAATGTGTCTGAGCTGATTCACCAATCATTTGAATGTCCTTTGATAAGGTGACTGTAGCCACGTGTATGTTTAGAGTACATTTTACAATGAATGCCATGATCACGTTCAGGTTCGATCAAATGTGTGTCTCACCAAAGACAATACATTATGTGTGTTTGTTTGCGTGCACGTGTGTGTGTATGTACTAGACATCAACTCACACTCACGGCAACAATGAAATGACCGATTTATTTATTTTTCTATTACACTTTCCGTGCGAATTACCACTTTCCCGAAAAATCTTTCGATTAGGAATAGAAAAAGATATCTTAGAAGCAAAGCTCATGTGGTTTTAAAACAGTTTTCCGCAATGCACACACAAAAAGCACATATTACCCTTCAAAAAGCCTCGCGTCAGAGCTCGAGCCCATTACCAGATAGTGACAGACGTACGGCCACAACACGATTACACCATGGGACGCAACTGCTACACTGACCTCGCTTTCTTTCAGTAAACCTTATGAAAGAGTGATCTGTCTTATAATGTACAGTGGAGTCCAGTTAACACGAACTAGCTTTACACGAATTTCCAGTTAACACGAACCGATTTTGCATTCCCGGCCGACGGCCGTTTTATTCTGTATTAAAATTTCACTGATAACACGAAATGCTTAACATGAAATTTCGCTTTACACGAAGCTTGTTTCGGTTCCCAACCAGGGCAATTTCACTATTATTCACCTGTTTAACATGAACACAGATTCCATTCACCGAAAACCAATTCATGTTTCGCTCTCGCGCTGTAGTACACGACAGATCAGAGCGAACTCTAGTCTGTGATTGGCTGAATAGCCTTCGGCTGTTGTAATCCGTCTTCTCATTGGCTAGCGTTTCTGAACTGTATTCATGTTGTTTGCATCATTCATGTACCAACACAACCCTTTTACAGATGCGGGATTGTACTTCAGCCTGTGTTGGTTTTACCTCATGGATTGTAACTTACTATGAATTTTACCTGATGGATTTTACATTAAATACGCGAGCTGAACACGTTTCTGTGTTTTCCTAGCGAGCTGAAGGTATGCATATAACATACGATAATGTGCACTTTTAACCTCGTACTCATTCACGCACACATCTCTTACACACTTTCTCCTTGAGGGCCGTGATCAATTTTGAGGCCATATTGGTTAACACGAAATACTTTTAACACGAAGTGATTTTCCGTGTCCCCAGAAATTCGTGTTAAGCGGACTCGACTGTATTGTCTTTGGTATCACTTGTAAACTTTGCATTGCGTTTGTAGAGAACCGTCTCTCTGTTGCCATTATCCTCACGTCCTTGATTTGTTTGCGCGTCTACAGCCGTACAGTCCAGAATCATAGACCAAAACACAGTTCTGTGCCTTATCAATCCTCAGTTTTTACCATTGAATTTTCATCTGAAATTTGCCATGATTTCATTTTTCCTCAAAGTACGCTTGTCAAAGGTTGTGAAACACCATTTTATTACTTGTGCATTTTTGTCATTTATTCTGCCCACAAAGTTGTAGATTTCTCACTGTTGTCCTTAGTACATGACATGTACTGATGTAGCCATATGTTTCAAAGTCTTACATGAATAAAGTTTTAGTGTTTATCTGATATTGGTTTTTGATGCATTCAAAGAGAAAATAGCCCACCACTTTTACCATGGTTGTCGATGGGTTTTCACTTTTGTTCGATTTTATTGTTTCAGTTTTTTGGTCAAGTTTACTAGCCCACTATTTGTTAATAGCTTATGAAATGCTGCCATGTTTTGTGACAGAGCACTGCATAATAGATGGTGAATTGTGTCATGACATAGGTGCACTGGGTGGCACAGCCTCGCTGAAGCCTTTTTGACATGAAGACAAGTGATGGGTACTGTAGACTAATATGATTGAATGCAAGATGAAGCGATCACGTGATACGCAACTGGGTTCGTCTGCTGCAGCCGCCATTTTGTGCAGCAGAGGTGGCCTCGGTAAAGAGTAGCGATCTTGAACTTGGTCGGTTTTTACAAGATAAAGACGTCAAAGAACTACATAACTAGAATTAAAACCGCTGCATTGTTGGAAAGATCGGAGGTCACCTTGAATTTAATGTCGGCGAAACTGAGGCAATCTCCGTGACTCCAACAGAACAAGTGATGTGGGGGAAATACATACGGCTGAGTACACAGTTATGACTCGAAGGAATTCGTCCTCCGACGCTAAATCATTGCACCAGTCCAAAGCAATGATAGCCGATAGACACTAACAAGATCGTGGTTTGCATATAATTATAATAAGCTCAGTTTATTCCTATTTCCCCAAAGTTCAGTAGGTATTGCCCGCACGCAGACTTAAATCACATGCAGGATTTGACCGTTGCCGTCACCGACGCGGGTTCATCCCCCCGCCCCCGCTCCTTCTCCGTGGTGTTATTTATTTTATTTATTATTTATTTATTTTGTACTTATTTATTTTTTCTTTGTATATTTATCGTATTGCTCTTTCTGTTTCTTTGTTTGTTCGCGGTATGGTATGTAGAATGGCTGTCTAGCCTGTCTTATTCTTTCATTTTTATGCTTCTGAAAAATAATCATGAATTCCCACTGGATGAACACGTCTGCGGTCCATGTCTGATTTTCGTTTCCACTGGCACCTAGATATTATTTCAAGACATCAATTCAGTGTTCTCAACTTTAGTCATACTCTTTTATAAAGATGTTTCTTTGCGAAATGAAGAGTTCGGTGACCCCCCCACTCCATTCTGTTTAATCGATGCCATACAGCGGTAGAAGGGTTTAAACAACAATTTCTAACTTTTTATAAGCGTGTCGTGCCGCAGTTTTGAAAATGTTCTCAAGCATCTTTTATATACTCACAAACCAGATAGGTGAGCCTAGCGCTGGCAGAATTGTACACAAACCAAGGGAAATCACTCAGCGCTGGACAGACAAACAGTTACTGTTTTAACTCATTCTACCCCAGACACACCACAGCAAGATATGGATCGACCATGACAGTTCAAGGGTGATGCCAGAATAGCTTGGCGCCTATGGGCGCCAAGCTATTCTGGCATCACCCTTGAACTATCATGGTCGATCTGTGTCCTCCTCTGCACTGCAGTCTTCAGAGGACAACGGCAAAATTTGAGGATTTCGGTTTTGGGGTAGAATGAGTTAATTTACGATCGTGTTGTGCATCTAGTCAGTCTAGTACATCTGCAGTGGCGGATATCGGGCGATGGTCGTCTTCTCTCTTCGCTCAACTTTCCTCATCTTCTCTTGTCTCGTTTCAAGACGAGTCTATAGATGCGTGACATCACTCAAATAACAATGTCTAGTTATACGTAGACGCACGAAAATACGTGTATATTCTAACAATCATGTGTATGTGTGCGCGCGCGTGTGTGTGGACGCGGGCGCGTGAATGCGTGTGTTTGTGTTTAGTGGACTATATATTTTGTATCACGGCTGTGCTTTGATGTACCTGTTATTTGTACATTTTGTACTTAGTCGTAGTTGTAGCAACGGCAGGTACTAAAAATGACCGTAGTGGCTGACTGTGTTAATATCTTCACCGTTGTCAAATAAAGATTCATAGATTCATTGATAAACGGACAGCAGGTGTACGAAAATATCTCACTATGACATATTTGGGGACATTATCTGTTCCTCTGGCCTATTATCACATCCGGAGAGCAGGTGTACGAAAATATCTCACTATTACATATTTGGGGACATTATCTGTTCCTCTGGCCTATTATCACATCCGAAAATTGAGCATCCAGGCACAATTTCGCCGAGTTCTAACTTCGCTGTTACTAGTGTTCGCTGTGTCTACTGCACAAAATGGCCGACTGCAGACGACGCGAGCAACGACGCTGGCTGTGTGACGTCACTTGCATTCAATCAATTGTGGCTGCATGCATTAGAGGACGCCCCCCCCCCCCCCTCCAACCCCCCCCCCCCCTCCATTTTCTCACTAAGCATTTCAGCCCCAAGGTCCCATTTCTCAAATTTTGGAGGTGTTGCCCAATGACTATGTACCAGTTGCAGGAAATGGCTTGACCCTGATAATTCAAGGGCAGTGCCAGATTAGCTTGGCGCCTTCAGGCGCCAAGCTAATCTGGCACTACCCTTGAATTATCATGGTCAGGCCATCTGCTGCTGATGGGATCCGGGGCTAAAAGGGTGAAGTCTCTCTTGTGCATTTGTCCGTTCTTACTTTTGTGTTACACTGTATATGTATGTATGTTCATATTTGCATTATAACTGTTTGTACAGAATTCACTGACAAGTTACAAAAACACTAGATAGACCTTACTGCCTATAGCCGTGAGGTCCAGAATCACAGAACAACACAAATTGAAACTCTGCATATATACAGCAGAGCCTGTTGCGAACGACCACCCTGTGAGAAGAAGAATTTCGATCGCCCGATCAAGAGCATTAAGTTGGCTACAGACACCTAAATGGTTGGTCTTTATTGACAGGCGACACTGTCTGATCTTCCTTCAAGACTTCTCTTCAGAGAACACCTGTCTTGTAAGACAACTCTCTTTTTTTCTTGCGAAATGGGGAGTCGCCCAAAACAAGCTGTACTGTATTGTGCGACTAGCCATGTGTATTGTTGTTGACAGGGCGCGCCCATGCACCAGACAGACTTTCTGTACATTCACCTGTGTATTCCCGAGTCATGGTGCATTTCTACCCAGATTTCGTATTTTGGAGCATTTGACCCCCTGGTGCATTCGACCCCCTGGTGCATTCAGCCACCGATATTGTCACAGAACTGGTGGCCGCATGCACAAAAAGTTGTCCCATTTAGTCACGACGCACCACGGCAGGAGATTGTTTGACTATGATAATTCAAGGGTAGTGCCAGATTAGCTTGGCGCCTGAAGGCGCCAAGCTAATCTTGCACTACCCTTAAATTATCATATTTGATCCATCTCCTGCAACTGGTACGTATTCGCTTGGTGACACCTCTACTATATGGGAAATGCTGAATTTGGGGTTGTATAGGCTAAGATTAGTAAGAAAGGTGTCCGATGTGTAGTGTGTGTGTGTGTGGGTTTCAGAATTGTGTACATAGTACTTCCTGAGAAGTGCAGATGTGTTGGCACAACTGCGTGTGTGAGAAGAGAAACATTTGGAGAAAGAGAGAGTAATTGTTACAGTGCTTTGGTTACGTGTACATAATGTGTACCTTCCCGAATGTGCATGTGCGCAAAGTTGCAGGTTGTGTGTACATGTGCGCGCGTGTATTGGTGCCAGTTGTTCACTCGTTGGCGTTTTCTCGTATTTCTGTTGCCATACGGTACGTTTGGAATTCGAGTCGACACACGATTTCTCAGAAAGTGAATGTGGGTCTGTGTCCTCATATTTACTGTTCACTTGACTTCTGTACCTGGACATTCGGGTTGTCTGTCACGGCTCGGGCGTTGCTGCCGTGAATCACTTGAGAGCGATCACACCTCGCGAGTTCATACTCCTACTGATGTTCCCGCTGTAGGTTCGACTGTGAATCATCTGGAAGAGTATGAGATCATCCCTCGCGCCCTCAAACCCCCCATCGCCATTCGCTCTAGATTGTGTCCTTGTTCTGTGGCTGTGCCCCTCTAGAGGGAATGACGAGCGGGGTTTGAGGACGCGAGGCTTGACCGCCAGTATTAACACATTCAGCCCCAGGACCGAAAGACTCTCTAATTTTGCAGTTGCCCTCTGAGGGACTATATTACAATTCTAGAGACGGATTGAGCATGATAGTTCAAGGGTGGTGCCAAAATAGCTTGGCGCTTATGGGCGCCAAGCTATTCTGGCACCACCCTTGAACTATCATGCTCTACCCATGTCTTGCTGTGGTGTGTCCGGGCTGAATGAGTTAAAATGACAGTGATGTTTTGAAGCCACTGTGTAAACGTTCTTGAAGGAACGCCAGTAGTTTCACGGCAGTGTAGGACCGTGGCTCAGCCGCTAGGGGGAGACAGTGGGTATGACCATTTTCTGTTGATTCACTGTAGGGCGCCTGTTGTCAGAACAATGCCATCAGAGAGAATGTTTTCTCTTTTGTGTATGAGTGGCTTGTCAGTATTTGAAATGGAATAAAACTCGTGTAACATTTCCCCTTTCTGTATTTCTGATTTATAATAAATTCAACTGAAGTTTCACACGCAAGCACGCACGCACACACACACACACACACACACACACAGTTCAGGTAATTATACAACAGCGTAATCCCGGTCACTACACTTCTGCTCTGTCCTAAATGTTGTGAAAACTAGAATTCAGACCTTAATGCATTGTACCCCAAGACCGAAATCCCCAAATGTTGCTGTTGTCCTCTGAAGACTGCATTGCAGTGCAGGACAGATCGACCATGATAGTTCAAGGGTGATGCCAGAATAGCTTGGCGCCCATAGGCGCCAAGCTATTCTGGCATCACCCTTGAACTATCATGGTCGATCCTTATCTTGCTGGGGTACAATGAGTTAAGGCGTATAGGGTGCACACAAATTTCCAGCAAAGAAAGAAACCCGCTTAGAAAGGACAAGTACAACACAACTGTGTTGTACTTGTCATTTCTAAACTTGTTTCTTTCGTTGGGAATTTCTCGTCAAAAGCACCCTTCTGTCTGTACATTTGACACTCCTGGCAGTCGGCGTCAGCCTATTGACCTGGGATTTGCACAGGGTTAAAATGACCTCAAGCTTTTCCACTGTCTCGGGATGACCCCCGACAGCAACACACCACAGCTCGGATCTCTTTGTCTAGAATCCAGCAACAAGGAACAGCCACCAGCACTAGCGCTTTAAGGAAGTCACACCGAACCTTCAGCGCAACCTCATTCGCCGAGACCCCCACGTCTGGCTTCAGAACAACGTCCAGGTTTGACATCATCAGAACGAACTCGACGAAATAAATGGCTGCAACGAACGCCCCGACCACTCGTATGTGTAGATGTTTCAGAAATCGGTACCATCCTGAACTGCCTGGCTTACAAAGACTCCTGCTGAAGCCTGATCTAGCCGTCCTCGTGTGGCTAGGGAGAACTCCTCCTGCGGAGGAGTTCTCCCTAGCCGCACTAGGACGGCCTCCAGTGTGTACTAAGGCAAGCACTCCCATTCCCGTGTCCTGTCCATGAGCGCTGCTTTTGACGATGCGGCCTTGTGACGCCGAGTGAGTTGGTTTGGGCTTGGGTGTAGGGCGCCTGAACTCCGCGATAGTCAGAAGAACCTGCGCCGCAACCAGCAGCAGAAAGGGCATGAGGAACTTGGTGACGGGCAACGACCGCCTTCTGCTGGTCTCTGAACTGACGCTGAGCACAGTGACGCTCAAAAATTCTTCACAAGGGTCGCTGACATCATTTAACCATACTTCAAACAACACGGGTATGACGACTATGCACACGTAGACTATTGGCACTGCGAGTAGCACCGCTGTGAATAGCAACTGGCGTTTCCTGCTCGATATCGCCAACGGCCCGCATCTCGTAGTTTCTGTCAGCGTCACCGCAGTGATGAGGAGGACGGTGAGGGCGTCAGTGATGCTGGAGCACAGAGTGGCAGCGACGGACAGAGAGCAGGGGGCAGGTGCACCCGAGTCCCTCATCATGGTCAGGTGCAAGTTCACGGGGTACGGGAACAGAGCAGCGAAGAACTGAACGACGCAGCATGTTAGCATCGCAACCAGTCTCGTCGCAGATTTGTGTCTGACCTTGGGTTTTGTCCATAAAACACGAACGGTAATTCCAGCGACGAAGCTGTTGGCGACTAGCGCTGCGGAGATGGACAGCACGCTCAGCCCTTGATAGAGCCCCTTGTTCACAGCTTCGTTGGTTGTGTCGACGAGAGTTTGTTTCGATTCAGATGCTGACGTTGTGGTATCCATGTAGCCGCGCGGCTGAAAGACAGAATTAGTCTGTGATCGACCATGATAACTTGATTCAAGGGTAGTGCTAGATTAGCTTGGCGCTTGAAGGCGCCAAGCTAATCTGGCACTACCTTTGAATTATCATGGTCGATCCATCTCCTGCTGTCGGGCGTCGGGTCTAAATGGGAAACGTTAATATTGAGCAAGTGAGGCTGATAGTACTGGGACCGTTAATATTGAGCAGGTGAAGCTGATAGTACTGGGACCGTTAATATTGAGCAGGTGAGGCTGATAGTACTGGGACCGTTAATATTGAGCAGGTGAGGCTGATAGTACTGGGACCGTTAATATTGAGCAGGTGAAGCTGATAGTACTGGGACCGTTAATATTGAGCAGGTGATGCTGATAGTA
Source organism: Semisulcospira habei (assembly GCA_036245525.1). Taxonomy (NCBI): domain Eukaryota; kingdom Metazoa; phylum Mollusca; class Gastropoda; family Semisulcospiridae; genus Semisulcospira; species Semisulcospira habei. The sequence goes on from BTPG01000003.1 coordinate 239,943,598, forward strand.
CTGGGACCGTTAATATTGAGCAGGTGAGGCTGATAGTACTGGGACCGTTAATATTGAGCAGGTGAGGCTGATCGTACTGGGACTGTTAATATTGAGCAGGTGAGGCTGATAGTACTGGGACAGTTAATATTGAGCAGGTGAGGCTGATAGTACTGGGACCGTTAATATTGTGCAAGTGAGGCTGATAGTACTGGAACCGTATTGTGAGGTGAGGGACGTGGGGCGCGTCTCAAAACTTGAATCTGCTGTATCTGGAAATGACAAGTCTGGCATACAGAAACAACTGATTTAAGGAAACTGGCGACACCTTTTTTTTTTTTTCTTTTTTTTTTTCTAAACTGAGGTAGAGACAATAGGCACGGAGGCCCTCTCATTTAATAACATTTTATCTACAACACTAGACTAAAAAGTGAACACACAAAGTATTTTTTTCTTCTTTTTTTTTCTCTCCCTCTTTCTCTCTCTCTCTCTCTCTCTCTCTCTCTCTCTCTACGTGTGTGTGTGAACGCGCGCGCGCATGCATATGTGCTTGCGTACGTGTGTTTGTTGGAGCGAGCCGTGTTGATCTTCATGTAGTACCCACTCCGTTGTTCTCTTTACATTTAAAACTGAATTATTTGCTGTAGCCACATGCCTTGCCTGCCCACAGTGTCGAACGCTTTTGTTAGGTCAACAAACGTTACGTACAGCCCTTTGTTCTGCTCGCGGCACTTCTCCTGAAGCTGTCTCAGCACAAAGACCATATCGGTGGTGCTCATGTTTGCTCTGAAGCCACACTGGCCCTCTGGGAGTTGGTCTTCAGCGATGGCAGGTACCAGCCGATTCAGGAGCAGCCTTGCAAGAATTTTCCCAGCAATGGACAGCAGGGTAATTCCCCGATAGTTGGAACAGTCAGACTTCTCGCCTTTGTTCTTGTACAGGGTGATAACGACTGCATCACGAAGATCCTTTGGTAGTGTTCCTTCCTCCCAGCAGCAGAGAAAGAGGTCATGGAGCTTGTTGTGCAGTGCTGTGCCTCCATGTTTCCAGATCTCTGGCGGTATTCCATCAATGCCTGCTGCTTTTCCACTCTTGAGCTGGTGGATGGCTGTGAGGGTCTCTTCAGCGGTGGGTGGTTCGTCCAATTCAACCTTTACTGGGAGTTGTGGGATTTGTAGGACGACTGCTTCTTGAACAGTGCGCTCAGCGCTGAAGAGGCTCTGAAAGTACTCCGACCAGCGGTTCAAGATGGAGGCATTATCTGTGAGGAGTGCCTGGCCATTCGCGCTTCGCAGGGGACTTTGTACCAGGTGCCTGGGGCCATACACTGCTTTCAGTGCTTCGTAGAAGCCCCTGTAGTCACCATTGTCAGCGCAAAGCTGGGTCCTCTGTGCAAGTCTGGTCCACCACTCATTCTGGAGATCTCTGAGCTTGCGCTGGAGACTGCTGCAGACGAGGCGGAAGGCAGACTTCTTCACAGGGCAGGAAGGCTGGGCTAGGTGGGCCTGATGGGCGGCTCTTTTTTTTTGCTAGGTGTTCCTGGATCTCTACATCGTTTTCGTCAAACCAGTCTTTGTTCCTCTTTCTAGCGAAACCTAAGACTTCTGCAGAGGATTTTGCAATAGCAGTTTTCAGTTGTTCCCAAAGTGTTTCAGGGGAGGAGTCTGCTGGGTCCGCTGTGTCTTTGAGCCTGCGCTGTAAATCTGTCTGAAAGGCAGCTTTCACGTCGTCACGCTGAAGGCTGGCAACATCAAGCTTTTTCTTGGGGGGGGGGGGGGGGGGGTCCCCATTTCTTGGGTTTTGGCTTGAAGTGGAGCCTGAGTTTGCAGCGGACAAGGCGGTGGTCAGTGTGGCGCTCTGCGCTGGGCATCACTCTGGTGAGGAGGACGTCACTGCGGTCCCTCTGACGCACTAGGACATAGTCGATAAGGTGCCAGTGTTTGGAGCGAGGATGCATCCAGGTGGTCTTTCGAGGCAAGGCATGTGGCAGATCCTGGAGCGACTTGGCTGTCCCCCAAAGTTCCTCAGCATTATTGTCCAGCTACACGAGGACCAACAAGGCCAGGTCAGACTCAACAATGACCTGTCAGAACCATTCCCTATTCTCAACGGCGTAAAGCAGGGCTGCGTGCTGGCACCGACCCTCTTCACCATCTTTTTTAGCATGATGTTGAAGCAGGCCACAGTGGACCTCGATGATGACGATGCAGTGTACATCAGGTATCGTCTCGATGGCAGCCTATTCAACCTAAGACGACTGCAGGCCCACACGAAAACCCTAGACCAACTGATTCGCGAGCTGCTTTTTGCTGATGACGCTGCCCTCGTTGCACACGCAGAGAGAGCCCTGCAGCGCATCACGTCCTGCTTCGCAGACGCTGCCCAGCTCTTTGGACTTGAGGTCAGTCTGAAAAAGACAGAAGTCCTCCATCAGCTGGCACCCAAGACAGTGTATCGCCCCCCTCACATCACCATCGGCGAGTCTGAACTAAAGTCAGTGCACCAGTTTACTTACCTTGGCTGCATTATCACGTCGGATGCCAAGCTGGACAAGGAGCTTGACAGCAGGCTGGCAAAAGCGAACAGCGCTTTCGGGCGACTTTTCAAGCGGGTGTGGCACAATCAACAGCTGAAAACAGGCACCAAGATCAGCGTGTACAGAGCTGTGGTCCTCACCACCCTGCTGTATGGTTCCGAGTCCTGGACCCTCTACCGCAGCCAACTACGACTCCTCGAACGCTTCCACCAGCGCTGCCTGCGTACCATCCTGGGCATTCACTGGCGTGACTATGTCACCAACGTCGAGGTCCTTGAACAGGCTGAAACTGTGAGCATCGAGGCTTTGCTGCTGCGGACACAGCTCCGCTGGGCGGGGCATGTCTCCAGGATGGAGGATCATCGCCTACCAAAGATCACCCTGTTTGGCGAGCTTGCTACTGGACACCGAGACAGAGGGGCACCAAAGAAGAGATACAAAGACTGTCTCAAGAAGTCACTTAGTACCTGCCAAATCGACCACCGCCAGTGGTCTTCGCTTGCTGTGGACCGTGACACCTGGCGCTCCACCATTTACAAGGCAGCTGTCTCCTTTGAGGACTCTCGCAGAGCGGCTAACCTTAAGGACAAGCGGCTCAGAAGAAAAAACCGAGATGCCGCAACTCAGAACCCTGGCCATACCTCCCCCTGCAGCCACTGCGGTCGAACCTGCCTGTCCCGGATTGGCCTCCGCAGCCACGAACAAGCCTGCAGACGTCGTGGGAAACTCCTATAAAATCTTCGTTCGCGAAGTCAAGCCAAGAGATTTGCTGTAGCAATGCACGTCAGTGTGGTATGAGAGCGCGGGCTGTGTGTGTGTATGTGTGTGTGTGTGTGTGTGTTTGTGTGCCGGTGTGTGTGCGTATGCGTGTGTGTGTGTGTGGAGGGTTTGACCGCTTGGCGCCAGTACTGAGGCGACAAGCCAATATGGCACAAACCTATGCACGCCATCGCGCACAAGAATGAAAACAGGTCTGCGCACTTATTCTTTTCTCTCTCTCTCTCTCTCTCTCTCTCTCTCTCTCTGCCATCAATCGTTACATTCTCACTGCATCCAGCCACCCATCAATCTACCCACCAATAAATATATGCATATATATAATATACTGACCCATTAAAAATGCGAAAAGTGTCTGTAAGTGTACCCGCAAACAAAGAGCCACCCTGACAGCAACTAACAAGAACATTTTATTTGTTGCTTACTTCAGATGTTCAGCCTATTGTCTGAGCTACGTTCACACACAAATTGGATGAGTTATCGCCCATGGCTACCTTTGAAGACACAGGGTTTCATTTGTGGTGAAAATAAGCAAAACTGGTGACACTCTGTGAAGCACGTTTTCTGTGATATGTTTTAACACACAAGTTGTGTGGATTGCTTATGCTGTTATTAACTGCCTCAAATGAAATTTGACTCGAAAAATTCATTAGCGAACCACAACTTCCGGTGCACATCATTTTCTTAATAAATCTTATTTGATTTAATGTGAATTACTTTCAAACCATTTTTTAAGCTCCAGTGACTGATAAAGAACACACCCATATCCACTTGATCAGGTAAATATGGCCGCTAACCTAAAAATAAAGAACTTTTTGATTTTCATGTTCACATGTTGATTATTTAAGTGCCTTTGACAAACGAAAAGTAGGTCAAGATCAAACAGGCCTGATTTTCATGCACACGGACCCTAGTGACACTGCACATTGGTTGGCTTTCAGCTGTGTCCTCTGCAGATGCTCCCCATTTCACTTTCAGTATCCTGTGATGGTAGTGTCACTGATAACGTCATAACTCATCGATGTGCGAGTTTGAAGACTAAACGTTCTATTTGCACACGACATAACACACTCTTCATAACATTTTCTTATAAATGATGTCAAAATAACCCGGTTTAAAGCACATTTACGAAGAAAAGCGTTATGGTGAAAAAGTCGTGTTTCTTTTGTTGGATCAGTATAGCACGCGCCTCTCGACTGCCCCATGCACGGCCGTTGCTGTTGTACCCTAGAAGAGGGAAAAGGGTTTGTGTGCACAAGGTGTGACCGCTGTCAGCGCCCGTATACAGAACAAACAATGCCGTCAACACTGAAACCCTCGCCGCCAAGGCACCTATATGTAGCCCACATGCATCATTGTCACGGGGGTCGGAAACTTGAACAGACCACCACTCGAGACACGAAGATGGATGACTGCCAATACACAGGTGATCTGATGACTGACACGTAAACCGATCCGCTGTTTAAACTGACAACTTGACTCGAGATGACTGACACGCAAGTCAGTGGCGGCCGAACGCACACCGGTTGGCTTCCTCGATTCGCCAGCGCTGATACCAGCGGTAGTCGGCCCAAATCAAGGGAGACAACCAGTGTGGATCGAACTTACCGGCAGGGAAGTAGAGAACACAAGAAGTTGCGGCAAGATCATGCCAGCAAGATCATTCCCGCAAGATCATTCCAGCAAGATCATTCCCGCAAGATCATTCCAGCAAGATCATTCCCGCAAGATCATTCCAGCAAAACTACTGACAGTACGTGAGGCTGTCGTTCGTTGGGGGGGGGGGGGGGGGGGGGGGGGGGGGAACCAACAACGGAATCAAGCAGAGATAACATTCATACCGTCGCCGCACAGGCCAAGCCCCGGTTCTTTTCAGTTAACTCATTGGAGATTGACGTGTAGCCTCCGGATACGCGGCTTATGCCGCGTCGGAGGCGGCAAGTCTCCAATGAGTTAAGCTAAGCCCTTATCTGCCGAGAAAAACTGAACAACACCCAATAGGGCCGGGGAAGCTGACTTCGTCACGCCAGTCGTGGCGGCCATCTTGTGAGGATACGGGACTAAGCGCTCATGGGGACTGAATCGCTGTTTTTTTGTAATGTCAGGAAAGTCCTGACGTACTATAAGCAATAACAGCAAGTCTTACCATCACTGTAGGAAACCGCTCACCAGAATATGCTTTTCAGTGTTTGTTTCCAAAGAGGAAGAAAACTTAAAAACGTGTTGAAACACTATTTCGCTACTATACGATGACTATGGTATCCTCTTAAGATGGCGGCTGACGCGCCGACGCTGCTAGGCAACGCGGGGAACTTCCCGAGCCCTATTGCACTTGGTATCTAGATCCTCGTCAGTGAGCCGGCCCCCGCAGTTGAGGGGGCTGATGAGGACCTATACCGAGTGCATTTTGTAGCCACGTTTGTCCATGTTCCTTGGACAGATGGGGATCTTGACCTTGACCTTGCAATTTGCGTGCGCTGGCCGCAGTGAGTGGGGGGGGGGGGGAGGGAACTGGTTTGCAATGTCTCCTTTATCGATGTTCTTAACACTTTACGATAATGCCGCTGGACAAAAGACCAAACTTATGATTTTGAATTTGGGTGAGTTATCATGTTAAAAAAAAAAATTGGTTTGGGGGCACGTTTGATATTATTCCAACTCGCCCACGACCGTTTCGACCATCAATATCGCGCCGCCAAAGGTCGAACCATAATTTGGGTCGAATCAGTATGGTCTGGTCAAAAGTTTCCTGGGTCAAGTTGGACACAACTCGCCCAATACTTTCATTGTTTTTTTTTGTGTGTGTTTTTTTTTAATATCTCGTCTAAACTGACTCACTCGCCCACTTCCGTTCTGGTTGAGTATATTAGCATGGTCAAAACTTGGCTGGGGCGAGTTTGATGTGAGTCAAACTCGTCAACCACCGTTTCGACCATCAATATCGCGTCCAAAGTATATCTCGCCCACTACCGCTCTGGTCAGTTGAATATCTCATGGTCGTAACTTTGCTGGGCCGAGTTTAACATTAGTTGATCTCACCCATTGCCGGTTCGACCATTAGTATCTAAACCAAGGTCTTCTTCGCTCAATACCTCTCTGGTCAGTCAAGTTCATTGTCATAGAAACTTGGCGGGGCGAGTTTTCCATCTGTCAAACTCGTCCAGTATCGCCGGTTTCAGTTACTAATATATCGCCCAAGGTCTTTTCTGTTATTTATTACGCATTACGGACTCAGTGCTGGATATGTGTATGGTGACTTGAAATCACTGAGTGACAGTTATTTTAAATGCATGAGAAAATATTGCTGCGGTTGTTCAGTAGTTAAGCCGGCAATGGAAAAACTTGAAATCAGTGTCTGAATTAAAAATAAACTGAAATAAAAATTTCTTACATTCACGAAATTTAAACCATGTCATGAATGTTATGAAATCCCTAGGAATTGAATGGATTTCATTAAATCCCCGAATACACGTGCAAGAGGGCATAAATAGGAAGTTATCGTATCCATCCAGCCCCGAATGAAACAATAGATACCGTGACTCAGTCCATGAACTTATTTAAAGTTTCATGGATACTTTATGACTGACTTTCGGAATTTCCCTCAGTCATACAGGCCTCGGTTTAATTCGGCGATTTAAGATATCCCAGTAAGCGAAATTCGTCCGGCTGATGTTGGCGGCGGCCGCAGTCACGTCTGTCGCCGTGCGCGAGCCCACTGTCGGACTGACGTCAGCCCAAGCGGCGTCTTTTCAGTGCCGGCTCACTGCGGGGTATAGCTGATAAATGTACTTTTACTGATATACCTACATAAACTGCAGTCACTGACATTCAGTACCACACTGTCTTACTCGATTTGCCACCCGGCCGATCAGGGGTAGCGAATCAACGGAGAGAGCCAGTATAACGATGTAGTTTGAGGTCATCCACCTAGAAACAGGCTTCCTCGATCTGTCACAACGAACAGACGTTTGACACCTCGGCTTACCTGTATACTTATGAAGCCCCGTCACCACCAACACAGGTTATTAATGTTACCTACCACAGCGGTCACCAGATCATAAGCACTGTCGGTCAAACAGGCCTATCCATCAACTTTGAAATCTCATCCGTATCAGTGAGCCGAGCACATTTTGAAGTCAATGCTCGAGTCCTTTATAATCACGAGTCTAACTCACTTGGCACACTCTCAGTGACTGACAGGCAGACCAAGTAAATGCAACTCCGTAGTTCACCTTCACACAGTCAGTCCCGCTATTTCACAGGTTAATTATCATGGTCGATCCATCTCCTGCCATAGGTTGGGGCTAAATGGGTTAACCGGCTACATACATAGAGTCCGGCTTTTTCACAGGACGAGAAGGGAGCTTACGAGTACATATATACGGAACGTGAGTGCCCTTCTCAGTAGGAGAAAAACCATGTCTGTCCTTGAGGTGACTTTACAAACTATCGGCGCAATCTTGACACCCACACAGCCAATAAATTATCTTCGCTAAGCACAGGTTACAATTAGCTGCGCTTCCTCGGCCTTGGAATCTCCTCAGTTTAACCTTGTCAAGCTAAAAAATAGACTTGACAAACTGACGTAAAACTGTCAGCCCGCAGTGACAATCGCAACGTGAGTACACCGACTCAAGCCGAGTAGACCTGATTGTAGGCTTACCTCGTCATAACGATCACGCATTACGTGTAATCAAATTATAAGTTTTCCCACACTGAGCACAGGTTAAAACTTTCATCATCTTCTTGCTCCTTGAAATCACCGACCAAAAAACGCACAGACTTCAGTGGCAGCTAAAAAAAAAACACTTGAAAGCTGTCAGCTAGTGCCAACAGAACCCTTTTCACACTCCGGTGATAGCAAAATAGGCCTACTCAGTGTAGACTTAGGGCCTCGTTATCCGGCGGCCGAATAATCTATGTTATGTATATCACTGACCAAACCAACACTAGTTCAGATCACACGATTCAAACACGTACAACTGCCAGAGCCAGCGGCACAGCCATAACTTGTGTACACTCGACAGCTAGACGGTATCTGTTGCGTAGGCTTACCTCAACTCAGTGTAACACTAACTACAGTTTCAAATTACAATGAGTTTTCCTCGCCAGTGACTACGCGGAAGGTGAAACGCGGCGGCGGCCCGCCAGCCCGAAGCGCTAATCTCACGAACCTGAGGTCCTTGGGCCGATGTCAGCCCGTGCTCGGGCCAGCTAAGGCTGACGGCGACGGCTCGAGGACCTTTTGCTTTTTCCCCGTCTCTGTAATGAACGCCCCGGCGAGTGTCAGCTCCGTCAGAGTAAGTCAGTCGTCGCAACGTCCAATCATGATCACACAAGAGCCAAACTGCGCATCCACCTTTAAGCACTGCCCACGAGATCGGTGGCCGACCGGGCCGTGGTAGCTTACAGGCAGTATCGGATTAGCTTGGCGTCTGGCCCCGGCACTGCCCCGTGAGCTTTCAAGGGCGATCTGAATCAAGTCAGTTGTGCAGTTTGCGTTACCGCGACAGACACTTGCCATTGTGTATACACAAGTCAAAGGTACGTACAACACATTCGCTTGAGCGGAGCCGCTGCGTTGTTTTAGTGCCCTCCACCCCTCACGGCAGTAAGAAACTGATGACAGCGAGTGAGAAGTGTCACAGTGAGTGATCATGGACTGAGACTATGCGTGCGATCATGGCTGGTGTGATCAGTTATGGCGGTCCAGTCAGTGCGGCGCGTGTGTTGTGTGTGTCAGCGCCGGATTAATCAGTTTTCAAGGGGGGTGGGGTGGGGGGAGGTGCTCAACGACAATTTAAAAACTGTACACTGTTGTAATTGTGACGGTACAATGGAAAGAGGGGGTAGGGGGTGCTTGTCGGACCATCTTATGGATTGGCAAGGAATGATTTTTTTTTTTAAGCCGAGGGGGGAGGCCGGGGGGGGGGGGGAGGGAGTGCTGTAGTACCAAAGCACCCCCCCCCCCTTCTGGATCTGGCGCTGCTATGTGATCGAGTCAATGTATGTGTGTGTGTGTGTGTGTGTGTGTGTGTGTGTGTGTGTGTGTGTGTGTGTGTGTGTGTGTGTGTGTGTGTGTGTGATCGTGTCAGAGAGCACAGGGGCCTGATGATGGTGCTTTCAGCCTGGTTGACTAGCTGAATGTATTCTGAATCATCTAGATGCGGTAGCGTAGTGGATTTGCGTCATTAGCGCCAAAGCACCATCGTCAGAGTGTGTGTGTTGCTGACGCGCGTGCGGCCGTAAGCGTGCGTTTATTTGGCCGCCGGAATGAGGTATGGCTTATCCGATTAGTTGCCGTCGTCGTGTGCCTGTGGCCGTGTAAACAAACTTGAATAGAACAGACAGCGGCTAGGGCCTACTTGTCTAGGCATGTATGTGGTATGTATCTAACGCATTTCAAAGATTTCACGTTCAATAATGACGGCATACAATGTTGTAGCGTCTTTGCTGTCAATACCGTTCTACGCGTGACATTTTACATAGTAATAACACGACAACCGCGAATTCAAAGATCTCACTTCACACCCACGGCCGCCAGGTAAAAAGATCATACTGGAGATAGGCCTTCCATGACAGTTGAATTTGCACTACCCTATACTCATGAGCGATCCCGCATTTGTAATAGCTGATACATAATTATAGTGTTTGTGGACGCGACCTCGGGCGGGACGTCAGTGGATGCTATTCAGTGTCGAAGTTAGACTGAGGATTTATCCCACGATAAAGCCTATATCCTCGATCTAATTTAGCTCCAGGGTTAACAAGTTGGTATGCACGACTCTGAGTTAGGCCGGCCTACCCTTGCGCCGAAATTCTAGGGTCAAACTATCCGGCCAGTCTGGTGCTGACAAGGGTTAGCGGCTGGAACCAAGCGGCCCAGCACTTCCAACCATAGGGGCCCAACCAGTTCAATTTATTAGTTGTTAGTGACACAAATTTGAACCACAGATATTGAAACTGACCAAGAGGCCACACTAGCTCTCTCCCTGCCGGTAACGACTCCATCGAGGGTGACACCCAATGTGGCAAGCACACGGCCTTGCGTCATAACCACCACCATCCCATATGACCCCCCCCCCCTCCTCCCCCCCCCCCAACCATTACTAGTCTCCTCCCCGCGACTCCAAAAAATGCATGGACTTCTCTAGTTCTCAATGGCAATACGTCTTTTGAGAAATTTCAAGGACACTTACAAATTCCAACGGCCCTGTGTCGGCAAAGAGACGACCTGAAACCACAGTAGCAGAGGCGATGGAAGATTTTGACATCAGTCACGGGAAGCCGGCGGTGGCCCGTGAGGTTAGGCCCCTGTCCGAAAAATCAAACGAAGGGATGGGAGAGGGTGTGTGTGCGTGTCCGGGTGTGGGGCGGTGGTGATGGGAGGCAGTGAGGAGGCTGGGAGTAAGCAGTAATTAACGAGAAAAACAGAACTTATTGTCATGACTACGGTCCACTGGGTATACCTGAAATAACGTTTAACCCTTTGGATGTCGGTAGCGAATTTTGTCGCGGTGATTCCTGTAGGACGTCAGGGTGTTGTTATTCCTGCAAGACGTCAGGGTGTTGTTTTTCCTGCAGGACGTCAGGATGTTGTTATTCCTGCAGGATGTCAGGGTGTTGTTATTCCTGCAGGATGTCAGGGTGCTGTTATTCCTGCAAGATGTCAGGGTGTTGTTATTCCTGCAGAATGTCATTATTCCTGCAGGATGTCAGGATGTTGTTATTCCTGCAGGATGTCAGGGTGTTGTTATTCCTGCAGGACGTCAGGGTGTTGTTATTCCTGCAAGACGCCAGGGTGTTATTTTTCCTGCAGGACGTCAGGATTCTGTTATTCCTGCAGGATGTCAGGGTGTTGTTATTCCTGCAGGATGTCAGGGTGCTGTTATTCCTGCAGGATGTCAGGGTGTTGTTATTCCTGCAGAATGTCATTATTCCTGCAGGATGTCAGGATGTTGTTATTCCTGCAGGATGTCAGGGTGTTGTTATTCCTGCAGGACGTCAGGGTCTTGTTATTCCTGCAAGACGCCAGGGTGTTGTTTTTCCTGCAGGACGTCAGGATGTTGTTATTCCTGCAGGATGTCAGGGTGTTGTTCTTCCTGCAGGATGTCAGGGTGTTGTTATTCCTGCAGGATGTCAGGGTGTTGTTATTCCTGCAGGATGTCAGGGTGTTGTTATTCCTGCAGGATGTCATTATTCCTGCAGGATGTCAGGATGTTGTTATTTCTGCAAGATGTCAGGGTGTTGTTATTCCTGCAGGATGTCAGGGTGTTGTTATTCCTGCAGGACGTCAGGATGTTGTTATTCCTGCAGGATGTCAGGATGTTGTTATTCCTGCAGGATGTCAGGATGTTGTTATTCCTGCAGGATGTCAGGGTGTTGTTATTCCTGCAGGATGTCAGGGTGTTGTTATTCCTGCAGGATGTCAGGGCGTTGTTATTCCTGCAGGATTTCAGGCTGTTGTTATTCCTGCAAGACGTCAGGGTGTTGTTTTTCCTGCAAGACGTCAGGATGTTGTTATTCCTGCAGGATGTCAGGGTGTTGTTATTCCTGCAGGATGTCAGGGTGTTGTTATTCCTGCAGGATGTCAGGGTGTTGTTATTCCTGCAGGATGTCATTATTCCTGCAGGATGTCAGGATGTTGTTATTCCTGCAGGATATCAGGGTGTTGTTATTCATGCAGGATGTCAGAGTGTTGTTATTCCTGCAGGATGTTGTTATTCCTGCAGGATGTCAGGGTGTTCTTATTCCAGCAGGATGTCAAGGTGTTGTTATTCCTGTAGGATGTCAGGATGTTGCTATTCATGCAGGGTGTCAGGGTGTTGTTATTCCTGCAGGATGTCAGGGTGTTGTTGTTCCTGCAGGATGTGAGGGTGTTGTTATTCCTGCAGGATGTGAGGGTGTGGTTATTCATGCAGGATGTCATGGTGTTGTTATTCTTGCAAGACGTCAGGGTGTTGTTATTCCTGCAAGACGCCAGGGTGTTGTTTTTCCTGCAGGACGTCAGGATGTTGTTATTCCTGCAGGATGTCAGGGTGTTGTTATTCCTGCAGGATGTCAGGGTGTTGTTATTCCTGCAGGATGTCAGGGTATTGTTATTCCTGCAGGATGTCAGGGTGTTGTTATTCCTGCAGGATGTCAGGGTGTTGTTATTCCTGCAGGATGTCAGGATGTTGTTATTCCTGCAGGATGTCAGGGTGTTGTTATTCCTGCAGGATGTCAGGGTGTTGTTATTCCTGCAGGACGTCAGGATGTTGTTATTCCTGCAGGATGTCAGGATGTTGTTATTCCTGCAGGATGTCAGGATGTTGTTATTCCTGCAGGATGTCAGGGTGTTGTTATTCCTGCAGGATGTCAGGGTGTTGTTATTCCTGCAGGATGTCAGGGTGTTGTTATTCCTGCAGGATGTCATGGTGTTGTTATTCCTGCAAGACGTCAGGGTGTTGTTTTTCCTGCAAGACGTCAGGATGTTGTTATTCCTGCAGGATATCAGGGTGTTGTTATTCCTGCAGGATGTCAGGGTGTTGTTATTCCTGCAGGATGTCAGGGTGTTGTTATTCCTGCAGGGTGTTGTTATTCCTGCAGGATGTCAGGATGTTGTTATTCCTGCAGGATGTCAGGGTGTTGTTATTCCTGCAGGATGTCATTATTCCTGCAGGATGTCAGGATGTTGTTATTCCTGCAGGATATCAGGGTGTTGTTATTCCTGCAGGATGTCAGGGTGTTGTTATTCCTGCAGGATGTCAGGCATTTGTTATACCTGCAGGATGTCAAAGTGTTGTTATTCCTGCAGGATGTTGTTATTCCTGCAGGATGTCAGGGTGTTCTTATTCCAGCAGGATGTCAAGGTGTTGTTATTCCTGTAGGATGTCAGGATGTTGCTATTCATGCAGGGTGTCAGGGTGTTGTTATTCCTGCAGGATGTCAGGGTGTTGTTGTTCCTGCAGGATGTCAGGGTGTTGTTATTCCTGCAGGATGTGAGGGTGTGGTTATTCATGCAGGATGTCATGGTGTTGTTATTCCTGCAAGACGTCAGGGTGTTGTTATTCCTGCAGGACGTCAGGATGTTATTACTGCAGGATGTCAGGGTGTTGTTATTCCTGCAGGATGTTAAGGTGTTGTTATTCATGCAGGATGACAGGGTGTTGTTATTCCTGCAGGATGCCAGGGTTTTGTTATTCCTGCAGGATGTCAGGGTGTTGTTCTTCCTGCAGGATGTCAGGGTGTTGTTCTTCCTGCAGGATGTCAGGATGTTGTTATTCCTGCAGGATGTTATTATTTCTGCAGGTCAGGATGTTTTTATTCCTGCAGGATGTCAGGATGTTGTTATTCCTGCAGGATGTCAGGGTGTTGTTATTCCTGCAGGATGTCATTATTCATGCAGGATGTTGTTATTCCTGCAGGATGTCATTATTCCTGCAGGATGTCAGGGTGTTGTTATTCCTGCAGGATGTCAGAGTGTCGTTATTCCTGAAGGATTTTAGGGTGTTGTTATTCCTGCAGGATGTTGTTATTCCTGCAGGACATCAGGATGTTGTTATTCCTGCAGGATGTCATTATTCCTGCAGGATGTCATTATTCCTGCAGGATGTCAGGATGTTATTCCTGCAGGATGTCAGGGTGTTGTTATTCCTGCAGGATGTCATTATTCCTGCAGGATGTCAGGGTGTTGTTATTCCTGCAGGTTGTCATGGTGTTGTTATTCCTGCAGGATGTCAAGGTGTTGTTATTCCTGCAGGATGTCAAGGTGTTGTTATTCCTGTAGGATGTCAGGGTGGTGTTATTCCTGCAGGATGTCGTTATTCCTGCAGGATGTCATTATTCCTGCAGGATTTCAGGGTGTTATTTACTGCAGGATGTCAGGGTGTTGTTATTCCTGCATGATGTCAGGCTGTTGTTATTCCTGCAGGATGTCAGGATGCTATTCCTGCAGGATGTCAGCGTATTGTTATTCCTGCAGGATGTCATTATTCCTGCAGGATGTCAGGGTGTTGTTATTCCTGCAGGATGTCAGGGTGTTGTTATTTCTGCAGGATGTTGTTATTCCTGCAGGATGTCGTTATTCCTGCAGGATGTCAGGCTGTTATTATTCCTGCAGGATGTCAGGCTGTTGTTATTCCTGCAGGATGTCGTTATTCTACAAAAAGCGCTACCAACAGCGAAAGGGTTTAACATCGACCGTGACTGAAAACATCCGCAGTATTACGACCAGCATCAATCATTCAACGAATCTTGGGCCTGCATAAAGATTTTTCCCAATGAATATTTTCTGAATTACTTTTTTTTGTAACAAGGTAGAACTCTACTTAATAGGGATACTTGGGACCTACTATCAAAACAGCAGGTATTGTTTTGCCATACATACCGTCTTACACTGCATTCTAAAAATAAATGCAAACTGTCCATTGCCAAGGATGGGTGTTGATCATGTACATGTTCATCACTTGAAACATTGTCCAGGTAACATAGTCCGTAAAGGAAGCAGCTCTCTCTCTCTCTCACACAATGTCTCTCTCTTGGCTTGACTTCGCGAACGAAGATTTTATAGGAGTTGCCCACGACGTCTGCAGGCTTGTTCGTGGCTGCGGAGGCCAATCCGAGACAGGCAGGTTCGACCGCAGTGGCTGCAGGGGAAGGTATGGTCAGGGTTCTGAGCTGCGGCATCTCTGTTTTTTCTCCTGAGCCGCTTGTCCTTAAGGCTAGCTCTGTGAGAGTCCTCAAAGGAGACAGCTGCCTTGTAAATGGTGGAGCGCCAGGTGTCACGGTCCGCAGCAAGCGAAGACCACTGGTGATGGTCGATTTGGCAGGCACTAAGTGACTTCTTGAGACAGTCTTTGTATCTCTTTTTTGGTGCCCCTCTGTCACGGTGTCCAGTAGCAAGCTCGCCGAACAGGGTGATCTTTGGTAGGCGATGATCCTCCATCCTGGAGACATGCCCCGCCCAGCGGAGCTGTGTCCGCAGCAGCAAAGCCTCGATGCTCACAGTTTCAGCCTGTTCAAGGACCTCGACGTTGGTGACATAGTCACTCCAGTGAATGCCCAGGATGGTACGCAGGCAGCGCTGGTGGAAGCGTTCGAGGAGTCGTAGTTGGCTCCGGTAGAGTGCCCAGGACTCGGAACCATACAGCAGGGTGGTGAGGACCACAGCTCTATACACGCTGATCTTGGTGCCTGTTTTCAGCTGTTGATTGTGCCACACCCGCTTGAAAAGTCGCCCGAAAGCGCTGTTCGCTTTTGCCAGCCTGCTGTCAAGCTCCTTGTCCAGCTTGGCGTCCGACGTCCGACACAATGTATGCAGTAACTTTAATGTCAACTTTAATTTCATCAGTCAAACAAAAACCGCAACAGAAAACTGCAGCTTCCCCACAGATCAGAACTCTATAAGAGTAAACATAATTTTCATTAAACAAAAACATTATTCTTCACACATCATAATCTGATGTGAAGAACTAAAAACAACATCAAGAACAACAGCAAAATACAACTGTGAATAATATAATACACGGTACCACCCACCTGCAAGTGGTATAGATCCTCATGAGCCCCCGCAGTCGTGGGGGCTCATGAGGATCTATGCCTCTTGCTGAAACCACTTTGTATCCAGGTTTCTTTGAAGGCCGGGGATCTCTGCCACTGAACGTATGATTTAAAAAACACAAAGTGCATCCACCGGCAGAACAACCGCAAGCAACAAACCACTAATAAATGGCAATTTCCTTTTGTAAAAGGATATCCCAACAAGAACCAACCAAAAACTGCAAATCTCAAACTAAAGAAATAAATCCAGCAGGCAAAAGATCCTTAGGCCCACACACAGTTCCCAGTGTTAAAATCAGGAAATCCATGAAAACAACTGCCGATAACCCGCAGAGTAATTAATTGATTGATTGATTGTACATTGCTTAACGTCCCGACAGCAACAAGGCTTTCTCAGGACGTGCCTGCACTGCTTGTGAAAAAAAAAAAAATAAAAATAATAAACAGAACATTGAATGTATGTCGCCAGCCGGTCAAATACGTTAAATAAACCTAACAAATGGGGCTAAATAAAGCTAAGACCATTTAGCAACACACATCCAATATCAAGAGCTACAGGCAGTGCAGACAGTAGGGAGAGTTTTAAAAAGGCAAATACAGGTGAATGGACCTCGGGTAGAGAGAAACACATGCCCCAGAATAGAGAGAAAAACTCACCCTGTGGGGCTGACCAGGGTGACCCTGGGAACTAAAAAGTACCTAACCCCACCCAAGTCCCCCAGGGCAGACCCGGGTGGGGGTCGCAGAGTAATTAAGAATGAAAACTTCTCGTGGTGCCGACAGATGTACCCATAATGCCGACCAGAACCAAAACAACCCGTTAACCTATTTAGCCTTCATGCTCTACACCAGGAGGTGGATTGAAAATGACAATTCAAAGGTAGTGCCAGATGAGCTTGGCGCCTCAGATGAGCTTGGTGCCTGATGGCGCCAAGCTCATCTGGCACTACCTTTGAATTATCATGGTCGATCCATCTCCTGCAGCTGGTATGTACTTGTTAGGCAAGACCTCCAACATTTGTTAAATGTGGCCAATAAGTAAAATGGATATAGCGAAAGGTCTGTGGGCCGACACAGGCCACTGTTGGCCTGTGCACCCCCCCTCCCCCCCCCCCCCCCCCCCCAAAAGTGGCCTATATCGGTGCAATGGTCTTTGCTTGCTTGGAATTCCGTTGACTCAACCTACTAACAGTTATGTTGGGTTTTGTTTTCTCCTAGCAACACAAATCCCAACATCTTGTCAAAAACAAAGTTAAACACACAAAATTAAACCAAATGTGGAACACAACACTGCTCAACTAGCACGGCAGCACCACACTCTCTTTGGTCTCATCCGTCCCTGTAGATGGAGTGCACCAGCAAACACACACACACAAAAACAACAACCACAATTGCAAACTTTCCTTGTGCTGATGAAAATGATGTCCCATGACAACATTCTCCTACCAAAGAGTCGATCAAACAGTGAATTAACTTATTCTCCCCCAGACAGCAACATTTGGATCCACCATGATAGTTCAAGGGTGATGCCAGAATAGCTTGGCGCCTATGGGCGCCAAGCTATTCTGGCATCACCCTTTAACTATTATAGTCGAGCTGTGTCCTGCACTGCAATGCAGTCTTCAGAGGACAACAGCAACATTTGGGGGTTTTGGTCTTGGGGTACAATGACTTAAAGAACATTTGGTAATTGTGTTCCATTTGATTAGTTTGAGACTGGTACAGGCAGGGTTGGGGCTGTTGGAAGACTGACAACATCATGTGCAGGTCTGTACGCTCGGACACCCTCCAATGGCATGCGAAGGCGGACACAAAACAGTTTTGAAAACCACACTACATCTTCTTCATATTGCACACCTATACCAACAGTCAGTATACAAACAAGTGAACTTCAAATCAATCCTGCCTCAAACCTTGTCTGTGTTCCAACTAACAATGCCCTCTAGTTTGATTCATCAACATTTTTCTCATTGGTCTCGCTTTTATGGACAGCTTTCATCACCACTGTTCGCCGCACCTGCCATCGCCTCCAGGTGTTCCATCCCCACCTCCACCACCACCAACACCGCTGTCAACTTAGTCTAAAAAAGCAGCGCCCGTGATTACGCTCTGAGTGCTGGCGTCGGTTGTGTGGGCTCCCCCGGCACCATCACGATCACCTCCAGTTGTTCCCTCACTACCGCCACCACCACCAACACCGCTGCCAACTTTGTCTAAAAAAGCAGCACCCGTGATTACGCTCTGCGTGCTGGCGTCGGTTGTGAGGGCCACTCCGGTACCATGATTCTGAGCGCTGGTGTCCAGGGCTAATGTGAGGGCAGAAGCAGCAGTAGTGCTGGTAATGCCGTCTGTGGAGTTAGCTAAAGCACATGTCCCCACAGAAGCAACACCCTCACGATCTTTTTCCAGGGGTCTCTCTCCTTATCCCTCTCTGCGCCACCGAGGATACACTGTGCAGTCTACTTTTTCACACCTCCACATGGGAATGTGTATTTATTATATTCATCTGGAACTAAATTCTTGAAGTGCACTGTGTACGTGTGTGCAATAAGACATGGATTTCTATTTTTGTGTTACATAATACTGAACGATCGTTGTGAGCACTTGAAAAGCTATTTTTGTTCCACGACGATCGTTAACCTAAACTAACCTCATGAGTGCTTCACTGCACCAAGTGTTTCCGGATTCCTGGAATACTACTTGTGCGTGTTTTTATTAGTGCTTGCTTGCTTGGAAAAACTCACGTTCCTTCAGGAACAGTACTTTCGAGTTGGTCGGTGATCCTCACGATACCGTTTTTCCGCGGCATTCGTCTCTGTCCATCATCGGAGTACTGAAACGGGTCTGTTGGGTTTCCTGACTTGGCTTTTTGTGAGTTCAGTGATTCTTCTGACTTAGCTCTGCTTTTTCCAGGTGAGCGTGTAATCTTTATCTAAAAACAAATTTGTCCACAAACTGAAAATTACTTTTGGCATTGAAAACATTGATTCAATGATTGTGTACATTTGCGTCACGCGTTCTTTGAACTAGAGCGGCTGACGCGTCATATGGAACTAGAGTACCAAGAGCGTCACTTGGAACATGAGCGCTGACGTTGATCAATTACCTCCCGCTCGCAAGTGACTTCCTCTAATAAAAGCTCTATCCCTATCACGCACTGGTATCATGCTGGCATATAGCTAATCCCTTGCACTGTGGTGCCCTTTCTGCAGTGAACTAACAGCTCCTTGCCAATAAATCCAGTGTATGACTGTCTAGTGTGTTCGTGTTAGCAAGATGGCGGACTAGATAACTCCAGTGAAGGACACTAAACTAAAGCCATGCCCCCGCACACGAGATCTATCAAAGCCAAATACTCCATTGACTTGGAAAAAGTTAAGAAAACAAAAGACTGGCATCAGATCACTTTTGATACAAACGGTCTTCACTTGCCGGTGTGGAGGCATGCTTTACGAGAACGATACCAGTTCGCATACAAACCCCCTGAGCTTTCCTCTACATGGGCTGACCACCAAAAGGACCACACAAAGACGCTCTCCCTCACCCATCCCCTGGCCACTGACCTTCCTCCCGAACTTTTTAAATCGGTGCTTGATCTCTCGCTTGATGGAAATAAACTATTAAAAATCTCCATCTACTATACCACGGGCACAATTCTAGTCCAGGGGAAGGCGTGTGTGGACTGGGTGCAAGAGGAATTCGGCAAACTGAGGTCAGTCGTGAACCTCCTCCTCCCCAGCTATAGCATGTCTGGTAAACCTCCTGATCGACGGGCCCTGCCACCATGCGCCACTATGTGCTCACAGCTCCCTAAAGCTGACGATACTGACACGGTCGGTGTAGGTCTCGAGCAGGTAGCAGGAAGTGCTAATATCGACCAGGACCACGACAGCGTCAATGATATGGCTGCCAGTGCAGTTTCTAACAGCTTGACTGGCAGTGCCGATGTTGCTTCAGCCGGCATTGACCGCAGTGGCTGTACCTGTGACGCCACCCCTTCGGTGGCCAGTGACCAGTGTGACAGCCCGGGCGGTTGCCCCCCTCTCGCGGACACCAATTCTGCCTTGCAACTGTCTACTTCCATGCTCCAAGCTGACACGGCCAAGAAGCTGACGGAACTCGGCCGTGTTGTTGATGGTCTCGGTGCTGCGATCGGCTCTCAACACGACACAGCCATGTGTGCAGTGTATGACTTACAGAAAGAGGTGCGTGAGCTGGTCCGGATTGAGATTCGTGACCTCAAGGCCGAGTTCCACCAGCAGCTTGAACAACTTTGTTGTCGTGTCAAGTCACTGGAAGCTGAAAACAAGAAACTCAAGTCTCAGCTTGGTGACCACAACAAAATGTTTACTTCACTGCGCATCACTTCCCAGCCCTCCAAGAAGCAGATGACAGATGCACAGGTGGACGGCACTCTGTTGTCAACCAAGCCTGGCCCATCCCTGACCTCCTCTCAGCCCCGACAGGCCGTTCCCACTGACCAATCTCCGCCTGCCGTCAACCTAGCCAAGACTCCCTCCGTTGGTATGGCTTCCCCGTTATCCATTCAAAGCTCAGGTCTCACTCCCTCCACTCCCTCGCCGAACCAGCCCGCACACAACACTGGCCGTGCCTCATACCGTGACGTTGTAGTCGCCGCCGTGCCTGTGTCCAATCGTTTTGCTGCCCTCTCTGTTGACGACTGCACAAACAACCAGGTCAAAAATATAGGCATGGAATCGCTCAGCAACACGTGCCGCCCCAAGCGTGATCAACATCAGGATCACCCTATCCCCGCTGATGTCTTGACCAAAGAGAGGATTTTGCCTGGGGTCCCTGCTGTGCTGATAGGTGATTCAATCTTGCGAGAGGTGGGTAGCAAGATTGTATCACCGACTGTACCTATGCAGAAGATATGCGTGCCGGGCATGTCCATTGCTGAATTGATGGCGTGGCTCGACTCGCAGCCTCCTGCACCGCACATTGTTTTAGCCGTGCTGCATGTCGGGATCAACACATGCAAACGCCGTCAAGTGATCAGTGTGGACACCTGGGCCGCCCTCCTCAAACTGGTGAAAATTAAGTTTCCATGCGCCTCCGTCAAAATGTCGTCTGTTTTGCCTGCTCATTTGGTCGACACCCCGCCAACAGCGCCATCATTCCATCCAACAGGAACCTGATGGCGGCGTGTGATCAGGCGAGGGCTCTGTACATTGACAACGTGCCAGTGTTTCTGTCTCGTGGTGGGGCCCCACGTAAGTTGCTCTACAGACAGAATGATAATTTCCATCCAAGCACTGAGGGGGCCTCGCGACTTGCCTTCAACCTTAGGTCCACAGCTCGTGCGTCCCTACCGTCTATGCGGTCTAGCTCTGCCCACCAGCCTGTGCTGCGGCCACCTATGTGTGACGACCGCCCCATGCCGCCTCTAGGAGGCTCGCACCGTAACGGTCACCTACCCATCGATTTCAACTGTAAATTACCCATCCTCCCCACCCCACATTATCCACCCCAGCCACTGACCAATCGGCGTGTTTCCAACCCCGTTGCCCCTTCCCCCAAATTTTCCTGTGATCCTGCCACTTGGAGTGTTGCTTTCCCTGTGCCACCTGTTGCCCCTAGCCATGGCCGTTACGACTACATCCCCTGTCCAGAGTATCATGGGCGGCACTATGAGACCCTTGTCTGAGTGAATTTCAGTGTGAACCCACACTGTTTGCATCCCTCGATTCTCACCAGTGGTTCGACCGGCACAATCAGTGTCGTCTATCGTTCATCCCTAAACTGAGTGAAGTGACATTCTGAACCCACGCTCGTTGTCTCCCTTGATTCGTTCTGGCGGAGCGACGGAGACAACTTGCGCGGCGTGCCACGATGTCTCAATGTCGTATTTATAAGTCCACATGGGTTGTCTCCCTTGCTTCTCTACTGTGAATCGACGGTGTCAACCAGTGTGGCGCACACCTTCCCTCTCACACTGAAAGACAGTCACTCAGTGTAGCACAAACCTTACCTCTCATTAATTATGAAATATGAATCTGACAATCTGGCAAATTGTTTAGTGTCCGACATTGAATATATAGTTTTTTAATCAAATAGCACTTTGGATTTAATTCGTGACATGAATTTTTTCTTCTGTGAATGGTGACGATTATTATCTTCCTGCATTTTCCTTTCTTTCTAAACGGAGGAAATATACTCTTCTTGATATAGCGAAGGAGCCTGTGTGTGTATCGTATATTATACGGTCTCCGACCAGTGACTCATTTATTTCGCTTTTCAGAACGTAACAAAAACATTATTTCCCCTTACGTGGGATGTGACGCTAAGGAGCCAGTTTAGATATTTATATATATATCGCAGATACGGTATACGTTCAGTGACTATTTCGCCTACAGAACATAATGACCTATTATTTCCCCTGCGTGGGGTGTGACCTTGTCGGCAGCGAAAGCGATAGACTGAGCTGAGTTTTCAGCACTGTAGTTTCTCCTGGGTTTTGTTTAACTTTGTTAGAGTTCAAAAGTTTTCATTTGTTCTTAATTGACTTTTGTAATCATTCTCCCCCACGTTTTGCTTCATCATGCCTGCCTGTAGCCCACATGTACATCAGTGTTCGCTGAATAAGCATGATTTACGGATAGGGCACCTTAACGTTTATCATTTATACAACAAAGTGCCCGACGTCACTGTTTTACTTTCACAACCCCAACCCTTTCATATATTTGGATTTACTGAGTCTAGACTCAGGGAACATATTAGTAACGCCTCGATCTCCATTTGTAACTATACTGTATTCCGTAGAGATGCATCATCCCCCGGTCATACCGGTATAGCTGTGTACATTCATAATTCTATCCGCCAGTACGTTACCCGCCGCATGGATTTAGAGTCTTGTCACGTTGAAAGTTTATTTCTTGAATTGAAATGTGACAAATCTTCCCCCACACTAATTGGATTTATTTATCGCACCCCTTCAGCCACATTCTCATGGTATGATGATTTTGTCGCCATGATGGATAAGGTGCAACAACGTCACAACAAAGATATACACCTTCTAGGCGATTTTAATATTGACCTGCTAAAGACTGGTAATGCGGCGTGGAATTGCACCACCTCATTATTTGGCCTGCAGCAGATGGTTCGGTCTCCCACTAGAGTTTCTTTGTCATCCGCCACATTAATTGACCACATCTACACTACAAATGCACCTGCTGTCACACACGTCCATGTGCCGAATGTTGCCATTAGTGATCACTTTCCTACTTGTTTTAATCTTTCAGTTAAACGTGATAGACCCCAGCACAAACACCACACTACCATCACATACAGGTCTTACACAAAGTTCAACACAGATGACTTTCTTCATGACCTCTCACTCACGCCCTTTCACCTTATTTATAACACTTATGATCCCAATGAAGCCCTCTCGCTTTGGTACAAGCTATTTCTTTGGGTCCTCGATAAACATGCCCCACTCAGGACTAAACGCGTTAAACACCCTACCCTTCCGCCTTGGTTGTCAAAGGACATCATTCACGCAATGAAAAAAAGAGATGACTTAAAGCGGCAGAAAAAGTTTGCGGATTTTAAGAAACAACGTAATCTTGTAAAATCCTTAGTTAGAAAAGCACAGAAAACGCTTGCGGAAAAAGTTATCGCAGAGGGTAAAGATACCCGAAGTGTCTGGAATGCAATCAATTTGTTTACAAAGAAGAGGAGTTCCATCAATGCTGCTACCTCTCCAGGCATAACTCCAGACGACTTCAATTCCCACTTTTTAAATATTGCTGAGTCCCTTGTACAGTCTTTTTCCAGTGGCACTGATAGTTACAGTTGTTCTGATAAACTGCGCACACACTGTGAGTCTGCAACTGGTGCGTCATTCTCCATACCTCTTATGACAGTGTTTGAAGTAGGTAAATATATTTCTACTCTAACCAGTAAATCGTGTGGCCTGGATGGAATAAACAACATGGTACTGAAATTGTCCCTTCCATACACAGCTGACACCTTGACATTTATATTCAACCTTTCTATCAAGCAGGGTATTTTTCCAGATGCCATGAAAGATGCTAAAGTTGTCCCCATTCCCAAATGTACAGATCCCAAAGGTCCAAACGATTTCCGTCCTATTTCAGTGTTATCACTATTATCGAAGCCACTAGAAAGACACGTTCATAAGCACCTACTCCAATTCTTGGAGAATCACCGCCTCCTCGTATCTCTTCAGTCCGGTTTTAGACCTAAACACTCATGTCATACTGCCCTCGTTCACATTGTTGACTCTTGGCTCTCATCAATAAACAATTCCAAAATAAATGGTGCAGTTTTTCTGGACCTAACCAAAGCATTTGATTTAGTCGATCACAACATTCTTTTAGAGAAACTTTCAGTATATAAGCTTGATTCGAATTCTATAGCTTTTTTCTCCTCCTACCTCAGTAACCGCCGACAGAAGGTGTACTCAAACGGAAGGTATTCGAAAGAAGGTATTAGTCAGGCACGGAGTCCCCCAAGGATCTATCCTAGGGCCTCTTTTATTTTCTTTATTCATCAATGACCTACCTCTTTCCATCTCAAATCCTGAGGTTAAATGCGAACTCTTTGCTGACGATTCAACGCTGCATACATCTGACAAACGTGAAACGACGTTAAACTGTATCCTCCAGCAAAGTCTCGATGAAGTATCAGATTGGTGTACGCAAAATTGCATGCTAATCAGTACTCCTAAAACCAAAAGCATGTTGATAACAACCCGCCAAAAGCGTCAGCTACATCCTGCCCCTCTGAAACTGTCACTTGGCAATAAACCTATCCAACAAGTATCCAGGCACCGCCTACTGGGAGTTGTAATTGACGACCAGCTGAATTGGTCGCCGCATATCGACAGTTTGTGCAAAACCTTGTCCAGGAATGTATTTCTGCTATCTAAACTTAGACATATTCTTAGTACAAAGTGCTGTACATTGTTCTTTCACGCACACATTAAAAGCCACTGTGACTATGCATCCTCTTTGTGGGACGAATGCAGTGAACTTCATTTTAAAAAACTAAACTCGCTGTATCGTCGTTCAATTAAGTTAATTATTCCTAACCCTACTTCCACGGACGAGAAAATAAAATCTCTTGGCCTGCTTACACTGAAGGAACAACTCAAATTTAACAAATGCGTCCTCATGCACAAAATATTCCATTATCAAGCCCCGGAATATCTGCGCATGATATTTAACTTCAGCCCTCGGCATCACCTACATACGAGGAATGACTTGCTTCACTTACCCCGCCCACGGATAGATCTCTACAAGTCAAGCCTTCTATTTTCTGGTAGTTCTGTCTGGAACTCATTGCCATTAAACATTAAATCATTTTCCGATAAAACCCATTTTAAACGTGCATTGCACACTCACTTCCAATCAGCGTGACTTCACAGTTTGCCATATAAGAATAGAAAGAAGTACCCAACGGAGAAAGAAACACGCTTAGAAAAGACGGGTACAACACAATTTATTAATATTTCGGGTAAATACCCTAGACAAACAAACAAACATACATATATTTTCATATAAGAATAATACTGCTGATAACACGTAAACGTCAAATAATTTTCTCTTTCTCCTTACATTTGCTAACTGATCATCTATTGTCTTGTCGGTGTCTCTATATGCTCTTGATGCTGCTGATTTGATGACACCGTCTTAGATGAGTATAATATTAATGCTGTGCACGCGTTTCGTTCTCTTGCTTTTTTGCATCGGAGGCAGTTACAAATTCTCCATTGTCATTTTTTTCCTCCTTTCGATGATTGCCCCATTGTCCCCCCCCCCCCCCCCCCCCCCCCCCCCCCCCCGTAGTTTTGCTTCCTCATCTTATTTTTATTATTATTATTATTATTATTATTATTATTATTTGCATGCTGTGTTTCTTTTCGTGTTGTGTTCTCTTTTGTGTACAGGACAGCTTGTAAGACAGGCATTGAGTTGCCTAATGGCTTTATCCTGAATAAAAAAAGATTCATCATCATCATCATCATCCCTTCCCAGAGGTGAAGCACGGGTGTGAGGGCGAGACGTCCGGGTGATCATGTGACTGGGCGTGTCCGTGGAGTTCGGGCGGCGTCTTGCTGCAGTGTGTGTACGGAGCAGTGGTGCGCAGCAGGAGAAACACGGCCGCAGAGATACCACCAATGTTGACACTCAGAATACGTCGACGCTGCCAGTAACGACTGTTCTGCTGGATGGCCTGCCATTAAGAGCAGATAAAAGTGCCACTGTCAATCTGTAATAATAATTGTTATAAACAATGTAATGTATCAATAATCTATTGAAATGGCATATAACAACTGTACAGATTTCACCGAAAATCAAACATAAGTAGATCTTAGAACTGTTCACCCCCCCACCCCCCAAAAAAAACAAACAAAAACAAACAACCCCCCACAAAAAACAACAAACAAACAAACAAAATCAATAATTAAAAAATGAAATAAAAAAATAAAACAAAAACAATATACACAAACAAAACAACAACAAAATTGCTACATATTACTGGAGCCCAAATCCCATACTGCGAAGATGACCTGTAAATACTACACTACAGTTCAATGATCAGATCGACCATGATAGTTCACAGCCTCCACAAGTCGAGCTAATCCAACACTGCCCATGAACTATCAGGGTCAATCCACCTCCTGGTGTGGTATGTGACAGCTGCAGGGGTTGAAAGCTGACACAACAAGCATAACCCTTTGGCCATCAGTAGTGCATTTTGTCATGACGACTCCTGTAGGACAGGCAAGGAAATGCTGTCATTACCCTGATGAAGTTTGGTTTGTCCCCAGTCAGGAGACAGGCGCGTGAACCCAAGCGTCCCACCCGGGCCATCTCGTCAAGTACCTGCGGGTACAGCTTGCGGTTGTCTTTGCGAGAGCCCACCCTGTGGACACGACTGGATGTATCAACTTTAGGACATTTGTCATATCAACTTTTAAACTTTACGACGGGTGTCAAACATTTGTCATATCAACTTTTAAACTTTACGACGGGTGTCAAACATTTGTCATATTTTTAAACTTTACGACGGGTGTCAAACATTTGTCATATCAACTTGTAAACTTTACGACGGGTGTCAAACATTTGTCATATCAACTTTTAAACTTTACGACGGGTGTCAAACATTTGTCATATCAACTTTTAAACTTTACGACGGGTGTCAAACATTTGTCATATCAACTTTTAAACTTTACGACGGGTGTCAAACATTTGTCATATCAACTTTTAAAATGCTGACAAACAAATGAACATCCACCAGCAAGAGACATAGATCCTCATGAGGCCCCACTGTTGCTGTTGCGGGGGCTCATGAGGATCTATGCCTCTTGCTGAAAGCACCATGTGTCCATGTTCTGTAGATGGCTGTGGTTTTTGGGGTTTAATTTACAATGATGTCAAAAACATGCATCAAATGGCAGCAAAGGGGTTAACCCCCTTCTACACGCAGGCAGTGCTAGTAACCGTGTGCACAGTGGTTAACCCCCTTCTACACGCAGGCAGTGCTAGTAACCGTGTGCACAGTGGTTAACGCAAGTGCTCGCTCATACAGCATTGACGTGATTCTGACTCCATTTCTCAAATTTGGAGGTATTGCCTAATGACTATGTACCTGTTGCAGAAGATGGCTTGACCATGATAATTCAAGGGTAGTGCCAGATTAGCTTGGCGCCTTCAGGCGCCAAGCTAATCTGGCACTACCCTTGAATTATCATGGTCAAGCCATCCCCTGATGTAGGGATCCGGGGCCGAGAGTGTTAAGCCACAAAACGGCAGCGTAAACCTGCGCATACACCATCACACACACACCAAACAGGTCATCAAGTACCTTTTTACAAAAGGTCAAAAAAGGTCACACATTCACACACACACACAAATTAAAACAACTCACCTGTGACCAAATGGCTGAAAGTAAAAAGAAAAATAGCCATTAAACATAGTCACAAAATGGCAAACGCTTCGGTACAGCAGAAGGGAGGCAATCATAAATGATAACTACCAGTATTCTGCAACTACATACGGTTTTGCTCCACACAACATATATCCTAACAGTTTTGAGACAAGTGCTGAAAATCCTGAATGCCTGGAATCCTCCAGATCTTTCCTGCCTATCTGATCAGCATTCGTCGCAATTTGTCATAAATAATAATAAAAAATAATTACAGTATTTATAATGCACTTATAATAATTATAACTCTAAGCGCGCACACACAACTCGCACACGCCTTTGACAATGACTCACATACCACAAATACATTACGACAGTCAGCTTGGGGTGGGGAGTGTGGTGATGTTATAGTGCTAGAACTGTTGAAAGAGGTGAGTTTTGAGGGTGAACTGGAAGGAGGAGAGAGAGTGTTTCTGACGGAGAGAGAGTGGGAGAGTGTTCCAGGTGGATGGACCATAGACGGAGAAGGAGCGGGGTCCGAAAGTGCTGAGTTTGGTGCGGGGGATGTGGAGGCGGAGAGGGTCGGAGGCAGAGCGGAGGGAGCGGGAAGGAGTGTAGGGGTGAAGTAAGTTAGAGAGATAGGCAGGAGCGTAGTTGTTAAGGGATGTGTAGCAGAGAGACAGGATCTTTGTATTGGATGCATTGGGGGATGGGTAGTTTCCTAATTAAACCCATTGGGCTATCATTTGCAGTTTTAGTTGTGACGATTCCTGTGAGAATCATCAAGATGAAAACCACTACAGACAGCCAAAGGGCTAAGCTTGTTTTGTTAGCACTTCCTAATGTAACCCTGTCTGTCAGTAACAGTTTTAGTCAAGATGAATCATTGCAACTACAACCACTACTAAGGTTACACCCCCCCTTGCTCATGCAACCACTGGTTCTATTTACAGTAGTGATGGCCGATGCACAGGGGCTTCACACATTGTCGTCCTATTATACTTTGTTTATTTTGTCTTTTTAAAATAATGAAGTCTATGTTTTCATTAATTTTCACAAATATCCCTCAAACAAAAGAAAACAAAGAAGAGTTGCTGAATCATACCAGGTCTGTGACGAAGATGTCGACAGCTCCGTTCCTCAAAGGCAGGCGACAGGCATCCCACCTCACGACGTCCATCTTCAGGTTCCCGCTGCAATCACAATACAAATGACAATGTAGCCATATATGCTCAAACCCATACACCACTAACACAACACAACAATATCACGCGAGTTAATCAACTTTGCTGACAACTGACGCACATCTTAGTCACCATGAAAGATTGTGTTCACGACCTAACCACCAGCCTGCAAGAGACATAGATCCTCATGAGCCCCCCCGCAACTGCAGGGGCTCATGAGGATCTATGCCTCTTGCTGAAACCACTTTGTATCCATGTTCCCTCGACGGCTGGCAGTGAATGGGTTAAATGTGAACTTTTGTGCTGCGGAAGCAAGCACATCAATATTTCCTACTTGTTCTCTCGCTGTCTCTTGGCATCGATGGCCCGCTTGTTCTGGGTTGTCTTCTCTAGGGCCTTAGGGAAATTCTCCCCACAGAGCTGTAGTGTCCTTGGCCATCCCAACGCCCCCTGCAGACACAAGTCAGATGACCACAACTAGACATCCTGGGTATCAAACACTACAGTTAACCCTTATCATTCGCAATACACCAGTGTGTGAAATAAGTTTTGACTAAAATTGTTCAAGGGTAGTGCCAGAATAGCTTGGCGCCTCTAGGCGCCAAGCTATTCTGGCACTACCCTTGGACTAAAGCCATTGTTCTGTATCCTTATGAAGTTATCTGTAAGTACTATAATGTAGCGTGCATATGGCAGTGTACAAATTAGAAGCTTTTAGCCTCAGTATGATATGGGGTAAACAGATACGGGACAGCCTCACTATCATGTCATGATATGTGCGAGCCGTCAAACCAGCCCATGTTTGCGCGTGTGTCATCGAAGTGCTGAATTTATAAATATATCGGCTTGTGAAGAAAAAACACCCATTAAGCAAAATGTCCTCTTGCTGACATCAGCCTTAGCCGTGCGCAGGGCCAGCTACGGCTGGCGTCGCCAAGAGGACTTCACTCATGGGGTATCGACTCGGGGGCCACAGACATGACTGCTTTATATCCCATTCCACGATCTTGGGACCAGCAAGCGGCAAAGATCCTCATGAGCCCCTGCAGCTGCGGTAAGTTAGTGCAGCTGCAGTAAGTTAGTGCAGCTGCGGGGGCTCATGAGGATCTTTACCGCTTGCAGATATTCTGATGTGCACAAAACAGAGGTTGACCTGTGCGCCAGCAGTCAGAAACATACTTTCCCCACCCTAGGGAGTTGGTTGGTTGGTTGCACATTGCTTAACGTCCCGACAGCAACATGACTTTCTCAGGATGTGCCTGCACTGCTTGTGAAAAAAACAACTAAACAGAATACTGAATGTTTGTCGCCAGCCGGTCTAATACGCTAAATAAACCTAAGACCATTTAGCAACACACCCAATATCAAGAGCTACAGGAAGCGCAGACACTAGGGAGAGTTTAAAAAAGGAAAATACAGGTGAATGGAACAAGTGTAGACAGAAACACATGCCCCAGAATAGAGGGGAAAACGCACCCTGTGGGGCTGACCAGGGTGACCCTGGGAACTAAAAAGTAGTTAACCCCACCCAAGTCCCCCAGGGCAGACCCGGGTGGGGGCCCCACCCTAGAGAGATATCTCTTGCTGAACACTGACGCTGCTGACGGCAAACAGCAAAGTAAAGGTGGCAGGGCAATACTGTACAGGAGGGGGGTGGGTGTTGGTATACGTCAGAAAAATGGAAGAATCAAGGAACAAGTGAGAAAGAGCTTAACCCTATAGCCCTAAGGTCCCATTTCTCACATTGTGGAGGTGTTGCCTAAAGACTATGTACCAGTTGCAGGAGATGGCTTGACCATTCAAGGGTAGTGCCAGATTAGCTTGGCGCCTGAAGGCACCAAGCTAAACTGGCACTACCCTTAATTATCACGGTCAAGCCATCTCCTGCTCTAGGGATCCAGGGCTAAAAAGGTTACGCTAGAAAAAAAGTACTACCGGTGATTACAAATACGATGTTCACAGATATACCTGAATGGAGATGGATCCAGTGCCACACATGGGATCACAAACAACATGCCCATCTCGTATCTTGCACATCCTGCAAACCAGAAATTGCGATATTTACAGGTAATGCTCGACTCAGTGAATCTTATAAAAGATTGATTGTACATTGCTTAACGTCCCGACAGCAACAAGACTTTCTCAGGATGTGCCTGCACTGCTTGTGAAAAAAAACAACTAAGCAAAATGTTGAATGTATGTCGCCAGCCGGTCCAATACGTTAAATAAACCTACGACATGGGGCCTAAATAAAGCTAAGACCGTTTAGCAGCACACATCCAACATCAAGAGCTACAAGCAGCACAGACAGTAGGGAGAGTTTAAAAAAGGAAAATACAGGTGAATGGACCAAAGGTAGACAAACACATGTCCCAGAAAAGAGGGGAAAACCCACCCTGTGGGGCTGACCAGGGTGACCCTGCGAACTAAAAAAGTAGTTAACCCCACCCAAGTCCCCCAGGGCAGACCCGGGTGAGGGCTCTTATAAAAGAAACTTTGTGCAATAAAGAGTCAAAATGGTGACTGCACAGACTCCACTCATTGCTTTTGATGGAACAAACTGTTGATGGTGAAATAAAACACAATACATTCTGGATAAATATAACAAATCACCAGGGGACCTAACGTTGCTGTTCTCATATCATGCTAAGTTTGTTATAAGCGAAGTAACTACCACAGAAAGAGTGCTATTGTTAAATCCAACTTTTGGGGATATATTTGTCCTTGCTATCAGGCAAAGTTGACTTTACATGTAAATCGATCAGGCTAAAATGCTTCTTTCTTAGAACTAACGAACACAATGGCAATGCAAACTGAGCAACAACACAGAACATCATGTAGAACGCTTTTCTGCACTGCACACTGTCACTGGCTATGCATGTTTAAACAGACATAATTAGGACTGTGCAAACACTGCAGAAACAACAAACTAAACAGGGAAGACGGAGAAAAAATAGAGACACTAAGCAGATCTCACAGCTCGGGGACCAACGATCAATAAATGGGAAAATAAAGTCCTGCGGGAACGTAAATACATCAAATGAGCAAACAGCAGACCCGTAAGCACCCATGACATTTTCACTCCAGCGGCAACTGGCAGAAATGGAACAATCGTGCTAGCTCAAGATAGTTCAAGGGTAGTGCCTGATTAGCTTGGCGCCTGTCCATGCGCCAAGCTAATCAGGCGCTACCCTTGAACAGTCTTGCTTGCATCTCTCCCATGTTTTAACGCAGAGCTCAGCAGAACGTGTGGGACCTTACCTTTGAGAAATGTGAAAAGCAGCATGCAACGCATCCATGAATGCCCCAACCGGCAGACTTAAACCACATTACCCCAAGACCGAGATCCCCAAATTTTGAAGTTGCCCTCTGAAGGGCTGTATTACAATTCTAGAGACAGACCGAGCATGATAGTTCAAGGGTGGTGTCAGAATAGCTTGTACTTGAACTATCATGCTCGATCCACGTCTTGGTGTGGTGTGTCGGGGCTGAATCAGTTAATCCATTTAACCCATTGGCTGCTTTTTCCAAATTTTCACCTAGATCACCATGCACACCAGTTGCAGAAGATAGATGGACCATCATAATTCAAGGGTAGTCCCAGACTAGCTTGGGGCCATCAGGTGCCAAGATAAACTGGCACTACCCTCGAATGATCACGGTTGATTCATCTCCTGCTGTAATGTGTCGGGGCTAAATGGTAAGGTCACAGAAACAGATACTCCCTAAAGAGCTTTTCAAAATGGCGCGGACATGCTAAGCTGCACTGCAAAGTTCAGGAGTCAGAAAAAACACCTCTTAGTGCCTACAGCCCCCTTTTCACTTCCCGAGAAAAGACAGGCTCTATACACTACACACCCCTGCTTAATCTCTCTTCTCAGACGGGAGAAAAGCGAAAAAATGAAATGAAATGAAACTTTATTTCTCAAGGATAAATGATTAGGTACATAGACCTGTTTTCAATCATGTCCTTGCACACACACATACACACACAAACATCACACGCACGCATGGCACATACGCAAGCACTCACACAGACACACACACTGCCTCGAAGAAAAAGAAGAAGAAGAAAAGTAGTTAACCCCATCCAAGTCTCCAGGGCAGACCCGGGTGGGGAAAAGTACAAAGTAATAATACATTTACAAGAAGAACAAAAACGTGTAAACTGAAATCAATGTTTGCATGCATACATATGTGCATCGGGCATTTACAAGAAATTACATGGTAAAAAAAAAAAAAAAAAAAAACCACGAAGATGCAGACTGAGGTGAAAATGCCATGAGGTGCATAAATGGCGAAGGATGGTTCAGTGCCTGATGACTTGGACTGACAGCGAGAGGTCGGGGGGAACCCCAGTGAAATGAAACCTGGACTGGAATAAACCTGAATCCTGCACCCATCACACTGACAGGTACCCTCAGGTTTTCTTTTACCTTGGGGCAAGCTGCACGAGTGAGCTGTATCCTGCCCAAGCTACTAAGCAAGGTGCTCCACTATAGCAAATCACCTTACTTAGTGGCTTGCGCAGGATCTAAGCTCTCATGCAACCGATGCCAGGAGAATAGGATTTAGTTTATCTGAACCTATTCAACCATAACACACGACAACAAGATACGAGTCGACCATGGTTGTTCAAGTGTAGTGCCAGAATAGCGAGGCACCTCATTTTGCCAAGCCAATCTGGTCCACTTGAACTATTCTGGGTGACCTGTGTCCTAAACTATAATATCATAATGTATTATCATCTAATCATTAGAGTTGACTACCAATTAGCCTATATAGTGATCTTTATGTTATAATAATACTCTATCCATCATGTAGCAGGCCAAACACACTTGTGACAATAAAAGTAGCATAACCCTTTGTACATTTAGTGTAAACACAAGGGGTTGAAAATGACTGCAAAAATCCGTTTAGTGCTTCTTTCACAGGTCTTACCGAAGCATGTTGTAGCAGATGGTGGGACGGAGAGTGGTCAGACCAAATGCCACCAGATCGCGGTAGTGAAGACTGGCCTGCGTCAGCCCAATACCCACAGAAACCTCTTCGTTGTCAACATTCAGGATGACCTCAATGTCATAGTTCTTCATGTCGACGTTCCAGCCAAAGTACGTCTGGACAGCGGAACCAAAACTTGCCGCAGCGGACATGGAATTAAAGCTGTGGTGCTCACCAGCACGGTTACAAGTCACTCGAAACGTTGGCTTGGTGGGGTCTCGCTGACGTTTTGGTGTCGAGGCATCTTCACCAGCATTACTGGCTAGAGAATCTGTCTTTTCTTGTGGAAGATTTTTGGGATCAGCGGGCCCTGCGTCGTCTGAGATCAGGCTGTCATCAGTGGTCATTTGGTCAGTGAGATTATCGCCGTCAGATTTTGGGGACTGAACTGATGCAGCTCTTGCAGCATTCTCTTCTAAAGTTCCATCGCTGGCAATGCCTTCATCAATCTGAGTTGAGGAGTTTGTATCAGAAAATGTGAAAGAAGACAAAGAATCACCTGATACGATCGAATCTTTGTCCGCTTTCTCATTTTCTACCTCTAAGCTTCCATCAGCAACAGCTGAACTTTTTTCAACAGCAGCTGCTTGGAACTTGGCCACATCCCCTGTCTCTCCTTTCAGTGGCAATGACTGCTTCTCCGATGGATTTATTTTCTCTATCATTCTCTTCTTTTCTGAAGATCCAACACCTTCATTCCCCATATCAGCATTCATTCCATCACCAACAGGTAACTCTGGCTCCGCAGCAGACTCTGATCCATTTTCAACAGCTCTGGCTCTTTCATCTTTTTCAACAACATCCCCGTGACAGCTCCTTTCTTCTGTGCCAACTACGGCTGGCGTTCCATCCGATTCCTCTGTGGATTTCCTCTGCTGGTTTCCTCTTTCTTTTCTGTCCTTTTTCTTGTCTTTCTTGTGTTTGTTTTTCTTGCCTCCAGAAGATGACGAGCCTGGCTGAGGTTTGCGTTTCATTATGCAGACATCGATCAGTTCTTCATCAGTGGGGATTTTATCTGGTGTTGAGGCCACTGGGTGCTCAAAAGAGAAGAACTCTTTCCACACCGTCAAACCCTCGGACCAGTCTACCGTTTTCACTGTTAACTGCAGCCGCGAAAGGCAGTCATGCTGAAAATGCACACACGATATACATGTAATCAATTATCATTCATCATAGACGGGATCACATAAGTACTGACTCCAATTT
This sequence comes from Semisulcospira habei, assembly GCA_036245525.1. Lineage (NCBI taxonomy): Eukaryota > Metazoa > Mollusca > Gastropoda > Semisulcospiridae > Semisulcospira > Semisulcospira habei. The sequence goes on from BTPG01000003.1 coordinate 239,978,737, forward strand.
CTCTACAGCAATACAAACGTCCAAGGACAATTCTAGCATTGACCCCTCTGTTGCCAGTGAAAGAGTTAACCCATTTAACCCCATAGCCGTATTTCCCAAATTTTGTAGTTGTCCCCTAACGACTACCAGTTGCTGAAGATGGACTGACCACAATAATTCACAGATAGTGCCAGATTAGCTTGGCGCCACAGGGCACTAAGCTAATCTGGCACTACATTTGAATTATCATGATCAATCCATCTCCTACTACAGTGTGATGGGGCTAGTCGATCCATCTCCCGCAGCTGTTATAGTCATTTGGTGACACCTCCCACATTTGAAAAATGAAGTCTTGCAGTTAAACAGGATAATCTGTAATTTGAAACATGAAAGGCACCTTGCACTTGACACCAATTGTGCAGGAAGGACCAAGTCTACTAGCACATCACCAAATGCTAAAATATTTCTTGCATATATATTATATGTTTCTGTTTGTGGCAGCCTAAATGACAAATGCAAATTTCAGTGCATGCGTACACATGAAATTGTTAGCTCTTTGGGTGTCGTTAGTGGCTTTAGTCACGCCGAGTCCTTCAGGAATTACCGCAACTAAAACCGTTACTGATACCCAAAGGGTTCAGGCCTCAAGCAAATAATTTGAGCTCCCTTACATAATTCACTTGGATGGTTGTCCCAATGGCTACTACTAGTGTCCTGACAAGCAAAAGAAATATGACGTTTCTGGAATCATCAGAAACACTCAAGTGTTGCATTTCTTTTGCTCATCAGTATACTTGTCTTGAGTCTCAGTGTATTTGGTCCTGAACGTAAGTGACATTTTTAGCTAAATCCAAGCTAGTGACCTGCAATCTCTGACCTGATGACTGCAGTATTGGACATTGGCCACCAGACCACCATTTCCTAATGCAGGCGCCTCAATACAATACAATACAATACAACTTTATTGTCTGTTCGAGTCCAGGCACAACAGAAATTTGCCTTTCGGCTCGTCATGAAACAACAATATAAGACATTAACAAACGCTGCAAAAGCATATCATGAAAAATTATCATTGCAGCAATCTATCACAAGCAATCTGTCACAAGATGGGAGGTAATGTTAAGTAGATCATACTTATCGCGGCGTTATAAATGAGAGTTCAAAATCGAGACAGCAGTTGGAATAAAAGACTTCTTAAAAACATTCCTTTTGGCAAGTGGCATGTTGAAACGTCTGCCTGATGGTAGCATTTGAAACTGATCAGAGAGTGGGTGACTAGGATCATTGACAATGCTAGCATCTATCCTTCGGATACTAAACATGATACTAAACTAGTATCATGTTTTCTTTACACCATATGCTGAAACTGCAAACCCAAAGCTGAGAACATTTCATTATTATCATTAACCTTATCCGCTGGTACAACATACCACATCGTCTGTGAATCCAAAGTTCGCGATATGAAGCGTCTGAACTCGGCAGTTGTCAATTCCACCAAGCTGCAGAATCTGTGCAGTTTAAACAAGGAACAAGACATGATAGTATTCATAAATAGCAAATGCATAATACGTGTAACTAAGGACATAGGAAAAGGAGTCTCGGATATAACACTTGTGGGGGATAACAAAGACTTACATAAAGATCTAATTAAAATAACATCAAGTTTCGTTTTCTCATTAGCTTTGAGATCGTCTGCTACACCTCGAGACATGCGGTAAAAACCAACCTGTTTAACTCTGTCGAAAGGGACCCGGAATGTAATTTTTCCCCGCACGGATCTGCCTTCTAGTCCAAACTTTTCGACTGCTTCTTCTCGAGCCATTTCTTCGAAGCCAGTGGGCACAGTAGCCTCGATAATAACGATTTTCTCATTAGCCATGCTGTCCTGTTCTGCCGCCATCTTTTTTCTCACACAGCTCTCGCCGAATCTCGCGTGTCTATTTCGGGGCACACACTTCGGTAATGTTTTCATGTGCGTCAGAAAGAGACAGACTGTGTGTGTGTGTGCGTGTGAAAGTGTAGTCGTGTTTCGTCTCTACTTGGGTCGATGCAGCGCTAACAAGCACACACTGATACAACTTACACCTATGTGTCAAGGAGAAGGCCACTGGAGTGTTTTGTGAACGACGCCGGCGGCGTGTTGGTACCGATGCTATGAGGTGCAGTTTTCGGAAAGTGTCGTACTGTGTACTTGGTGTGTACTGTTTGGTAACGTGTTACACGGGCTTTCTGCTCATCAAGAGGAGGGCCTACACGTACGCTACACAGGATAAGGAACAGTACCTGCTTGACAAGATCAAATCATTGTCAGGTGAGATCGGAATCGTTCTATTATAACTGCATGTACCCCGTACATTCAGTCAACAAATGCACGACTGAAACTGACACGATGAAAGAAATGACACGCGGGCTTCGATCTTTCTCGAGGTCTGTCTGTTGCATTCTTAGTATCTTTCCAACCTCACAGTCTTGCATGAAAGTCCGTGCCAGCGTTTCACATTTCTTTCGTCCTAGCAGTTTCACTCAGTGCATGTGTCGTGCATTTGCTGTCTGAATACACCATGTACTTAGCATTTTCATCCTGATACACTACTGCTTGAAACGAAATTGACTATCGTAGTTCAAGGGTGGTGCCAGAATAGCTTGGCGCCTAAGGCGCCAAGCTATTCTGGCATCACCTTTGAATTAAAATGGTTGATCTATCTACTAATCTGTAATAGAGCCTTCATAAGACAAAAAAAAACCAACTTTTAAAAATTCAGCCTCAGGGTGTAATCGGTTAATACGGAACCACAAACAATCTGACTGTGTGTGGTCCTACATATAAATATGCGCTGTTCAGCTGCAGGTGTGACTTGTGTACCCAAGTCAATTCATCAAGCCAGCACAAACTCATACAAACAAACAAATGAACAGAAAATATCTATGCATTAATTCATTTGAGACATGCCGCCTCCGGCCGGATGTTGAATTGCATCATATTTTGGAAAATATATATTTGATTTGTTTGTGGTAAGTTTGACACATTGCAACATATCAGTTTAGTGTGTACACTCTGTCACCCTGTGCACAGGCATGTGTGGGGCAACAGTGTCTGATGTCAGCCAGATGGACTTTTCGGCACACTGGCCAGTTGCAGACACTGATGCAGAGATACAGTGCAGACACTTATGCAAGGATACAGTGTATTATGGCCTGTCCATGAACGATCATGTGTCTCACCTGTGCCGCTGCTGCTATCTTGAGCTCAGGAGGCTTAGCTCTGTTAGACAGCACCTTACTGACGATGCCTATAAGTGTAAGCAAATTGCTTGTTTACAGATTTTGTCAAGGTTTGACTACTGTAACTCTGTAATGTCAGGTATTTCAAACGATCTGCTCTACAGGTTACAGAAAATTCAAACCACGCAGCAAGATTTGTACCAAAAAAATCAAAGCATGACCACATCACTCCCTTGCTTAAGCAGTTACACTGGCTTCGTGTGAAGTTCAGAATTGATACAAAATTGCTTCCCTCGTTTTTCAGGCCTTTGATAAAACACTCCCGGCATACTTGTCGTCCAGTCTCCCTGTCTATACACCAGGCAGAGTATTGCGGTCCAGCACTGACGACAGAATATTGACTACCCCCAGAGTGTCCCTAAAAAGCTTTGGACAGCGGTCCTTTTCTTTCCACGCTTCCAAAGTGTGGAATGGTCTTCCCCATGATATTCACTATGCACCCTATTTGGACATTTTCAGGGATAGATTGAAAATTTTTTCAATCTTTTTGGCCTTTGAAAAGGATTGATAAACCCTACGTTTTCCCATCAACATATATCAAATATATATATATATATATATATATATATATATATATATATATATATATATATATATATATATATATATATATATATATATATATATATATATATATATATATATATATATATTATACATTATATAATCTGATTAGGCTCTTGGAATGTTATGTTTTTTATTTCAGTATTGTGTCAGTGTGCATTTGGACCTATGAATGATTGCGTTTTTGTATTTTGCCGGTACCTTAGTTAATTTCAATTAGTTAGATTATCTAGATGTAAAGTGCTCTGAGCCTTTCTTTGTGGGGATATTGTGCAATAGAAGAGTTTTATGTTATTATTATTATTAATTTTCACCCCTTGGTGACTATTGAAAAATGGTTGATTTAGACAGGTTCTCTCCTTACGCAGGTTCATACAGAGGGAAGACCATGGGATAAAAAATGGGTGGTCTGTTTAGACAGGTGGTCATCTTGAACAGGCAGTTGCTTTGACAGGTTTGATTGTGTTTTGCCAGCATGGTGGAGACGAAAGTGCATGTAGGTTGATCAGGTGACAGCTGCCAATCAAACACGCTGGCACCAGCTTTGATACAGTCCACACGTTGGTTACAATACATGGGTGAGCTTAGTCCTGTGCAGTCCATCAACCCCTTCAGCCCTGACGCACTACGGCAGGAGATGGGTCGACCATGATAATTCAAGGGTAGTGCCAGATTAGCTTGGCGCCTGTCGGCGCCAAGCTAAGCTGGAACTGCCCTTGAATTATCATGGTCGACCCATCTTCTGCAACTGGTGCATAGTCATTTGATGACACCTACAAAATTTGGGAAATACGGCCGTGGGGATGAATGAGGTAAGCATGGTGTACCACCACAGTACAACCTGTTTTGACCATACCTACCTTTTTATACATGTGAAGAAAAAAAAGGTGGTCTCTGGCACAGATCCTGGTTACTAACTCCTGCGCTGCCACTGTATGCACATGTTGCTTTCTGAAATATTTGTTTATTTAACTCCTTGTACCCCAAGACCGAAATCCTTAAATGTTGCCATTGTCCTCTGAAGACTGCATTGCAGTGCAGGACACAGATCAACCATGATAGTTGAAGGGTGATGCCAGTATGGGCGCCAAGCTATTCTGGCACCACCCTTGAACTATCATGTTCGATCCTTATCTTCCTGTGGTGTGTCTGGGGTAGAATGATAGTTGAAGGGTGATGCCAGTATGGGCGCCAAGCTATTCTGGCACCACCCTTGAACTATCATGTTCGGTCCTTATCTTCCTGTGGTGTGTCTGGGGTACAGTGAGTTAGGGACCAAAAGCCAAAATCGACCAAGAAACGTGTCTACAAATTGGTCTCAGAATGAGACATAGATAGTCATGCACCTCTGCAGTCGCTGGGCTCACGAGGATCTCTGTCTCTTGCCGTTGGATTTTGTTTATTTTTTACCCGCAGTGAAGGAGTCGAGGACCATCATTTAGCTGGCTACATGAGCCACCGAAATCATGGTCTTATATGACAGGTTAGCTCTCCAAAAGGTGGTTGTTCAAAACAGGTTCTGCAGTATTTGGTTTTGAAAGTAATAGTGATGGATGTTTGATCTGGATACCTATCATGCCCGTTGGCTTTGATCTCCTGCTCCGTCTCCCATCTGTTGCCAGCTGCATTGTTTGGCGTACAATCCCGCGCCTCCCTGTAGGTTATTTGCTGTATGAATTACTTCATTCATCGTAAAGTTGGCACACACACATTAATTTTGGACAAGCTGTGCATCAGTAACAGCTTGCATACAGCACTAAATTGTAACAAAAAGTGCCTGCACATTGTGCATAACTTGAAACAGTGAGGAGAGAGAGATAGAGAGCCAGCGGATTTGTGAATGAGAGGAGGATGGGCAGGGGTAGGATGCATCACGAAGTGTTGAGCTGTGGGGAGTTGAGGGTCCCAAAGTGCTCATTCCGGAACTAGAAAATGGGTGATTGGGCATCGTCTGCTGGTCAGTCAGAATTTATGCTTGCAAATTAAAAAAAAAAATAACCCTGCCTGTTTGTGGATGGTGGGGAGCATGGTGTGTGTGTGTGTGTGTGTGTGTGGGGGGGGGGGGGGTGGCAGTGTCGGTGGTTGGAGAGGTGGATCCTGGCTCAAACCCCCACCTCAATCAACACTGACCAACTTGTCATCATCATGTCTTCTGGCTGTGGCTAAAACAAAGTTGTACACAGACCCTATGACCGATCTCCGTCATTACATATATCTCTACACAGACCCTATGACCGATCTCCGTCATTACATATATATATCTCTACACAGACCCTATGACCGATCTCCGTCACTTTATTACATATATCTCTACACAGACCCTATGACCGATCTCCGTCATTACATATATCTCTACACAGACCCTATGACCGATCTCCGTCATTACATATATCTCTACACAGACCCTATGACCGATCTCCGTCATTACTCACATATATCTCTACACAGACCCTATGACCGATCTCCGTCATTACATATATCTCTACACAGACCCTATGACCGATCTCCGTACAGACCCTATGACCGATCTCCGTCATTACATATATCTCTACACAGACCCTATGACCGATCTCCGTCATTACATATATCTCTACACAGACCCTATGACCGATCTCCGTCATTACATATATCTCTACACAGACCCTATGACCGATCTCCGTCATTACATATATCTCTCTACCCCACCCGGGTCTGCCCTGGGGGACTTGGGTGGGGTTAGGTATTTTTTAGTTCCCAGGGTCACCCTGGTCAGCCCCACAGGGTGGGTTTTTCTCTCTATTCTGGGGCATGTGTTTCTGTCTACCCTTTGTCCATTCACCTGTATTTGCCTTTTTAAAACTCTCCCTACTGTCTGCACTGCCTGTAGCTCGTGATATTGGATGTGTGTTGCTAAATGGTCTTAGCTTTATTTAGGCCCCATGTGTTAGGTTTATTTAATGTATTTGACCGGCTGGCGACATACATTCAATGTTCTGTTTATTTTTTTTTTCACAAGCAGTGCAGGCACGTCCTGAGAAAGCCTTGTTGCTGTCGGGACGTTAAGCAATGTACAATCAATCAAACATATATCTCTACACAGACCCTATGACCGATCTCCGTCATTACATATATCTCTACACAGACCCTATGACCGATCTCCGTCATTACATATATCTCTACACAGACCCTATGACCGATCTCCGTCATTACATATATCTCTACACAGACCCTATGACCGATCTCCGTCATTACATATATCTCTACACAGACCCTATGACCGACCTCCGTCATTACATATATCTCTACACAGACCCTATGACCGACCTCCGTCATTACATATATCTCTACACAGACCCTATGACCGACCTCCGTCATTACATATATCTCTACACAGACCCTATGACCGATCTCCGTCATTACATATATCTCTACACAGACCCTATGACCGATCTCCGTCATTACATATATCTCTACACATACCCTATGACCGATCTCCGTCATTACATATATCTCTACACAGACCCTATGACCGATCTCCGTCATTACATATATCTCTACACAGACCCTATGACCGATCTCCGTCATTACATATATCTCTACACAGACCCTATGACCGATCTCCGTCATTACATATATCTCTACACAGACCCTATGACCGATCTCCGTCATTACATATATCTCTACACAGACCCTATGACCGATCTCCGTCATTACATATATCTCTACACAGACCCTATGACCGATCTCCGTCATTACATATATCTCTACACAGACCCTATGACCGATCTCCGTCATTACATATATCTCTACACGGCATGGGGCAGTTGCATGAGCTAAGTTCTGCGCCAGACCCTATGACCGATCTCCGTCATTACATATATCTCTACACGGCATGGGTCAGTTGCATGAGCTAAGTTCTGCGCCAGCCACTAATCACTAAGCAAGGTGCACAACACTCACCCCGCTATAGCGGAGCACCTTGCTTAGTGGCTGGCGCAGGACTAAACTCCCTCATGCAGTCGGCCCCTGGTCCTCTTTAACGAGTGTAAGTGAATATTGCTGCTTGGGAGCGGAGCCGACGGCTGTATTGTCTATTTCTGCAGATCCGTGTTAATGGTTTCAGTTTGCACGTGCAATGAATAGGGAGTGTTTGCAGGCCACTGGAGGAATACATTTACGCCTCATTTGCTGCTGGACCTATTCGCCTGCTGCGAACGTCTTTCATCTGCTAGACCTCACAGCCTTGAGTCGTAAAATGTTAACAGTGGGACAGACCAGCACACGATATGATGATTTGCTCTGATGATGTGGGGTACTTGTGTGGTGATCATCATGGCGCTCGCAAGCTCGGTCAAGCTCATTATTCATCTGTTGCATTGACCGAAGAGTTGGTTCCAAGACTAGTAGTAGGTAGCTTCATCATATAGCTAATTAACCCCCCTCACTGCCAGTAGTCGCAGACTTTGTTTCTTAACCCTTTTAGCCCCAGATCCCTGCAGCAGGAGATGGCTTGACCATGATAATTCAAGGGTAGTGCCAGGTTAGCTTGGCGGATGGCTTGACCATGATAATTCAAGGGTAGTGCCAGATTAGCTTGGCGGATGGCTTGACCATGATAATTCAAGGGTAGTGCCAGATTAGCTTGGCGCCTGAAGGCGCCAAGCTAATCTGGCACTACCCTTGATTATCATGGTCAAGCCATCTCCTGCAACTGGTACATAGTCGTTAGGCAACACCTCCACAATGTGAGAAATGGGACCTCGGGGCAATAGGGTAAAATGTGTCTTTACTGTTCGTTGGGCGCCAGAGAGACTCAGCCGTGCCAAGAGGCACAGATCCTGATGAGCCACGGCAAGCGCAGGGACTCGTGATGATCAATGCCTCGTGCGGTTGGGTCGTTTTCACTTTTCGTCCGCAGCGAAGGGGTTAATGCATTTAGTGTCAAAGACTGAGAACCAGATCATCAGGCTGAGAACCAGATCATCAGGCTGAGGACCAGATCATCTTTGAGGCATTAAGCTGCGGATGCTGGTTTGGGCGTCGGCTTTGCTGTTCCGATGGTATTGGTACAAGTTGGGTTGTTGTTTTTTTTCGAGATGAAGTCTCGGCGCTCGTAAGGCCCGTGTGCGCTCCACCACATCCCTCAAAAGTTATCTTGGTGTTCCTTTCGACATTGCCCAACCCGTTGGTCCTACTTACATTAAAACTTTAGACGTTTCTTTTCAATTCCAGTCAGTTTATTTGGCTGCAGAAACGGCGGAGGGAGGTCAGTCAGAAAGCCTTATTCTCAGTTGCATTTTATTTTTTACTGCATTTGGCGCAGGGAAGGACAAAGGAAGTCTGCCAGTGGAAAGTAACGATTTTCATTGTCCGTGGACTGACCACGGAAGGGACGTCCGATTAGTACTGGCGTGAACATTGGCGCAACTTTTCAATGGCCATCACCATTGTAGGGTGAGCGTCTGCAGTGTCCTCCATCATGTACGAGGACCGTCCACAGAGGAACAAGCCGGAATAAAGAATAGACTGACAAGTGGCCTAGATCCTCATGAGCCCCCGCGAATGCGGGGGCTCATGAGGATCTATGCCTCTTGCACGCGGGGTGGAGGGCGACGCTGGAGTGCTTTGTGCATGTTACGTCTACTGTCGCCGGGTATTTACCAACAGTCGAGCTCCCGACGTCACGTAATGCCGTGAAGGCACCGACAGAAAGGGAGGCGTCGCGATAACAAGATGGAATCAGCCCGTACTTGAAGAATGAACGAGCGAAAGAACGAATGAACAAACTAAACCGTTGTTTGATGGATGGATGGACTGAATGAAAGAATGAATGAATGCCCATTGTTTCTTACAGTGCAGTGAATGAATGAATATTTATTTATTTATTTTACTCCGTTGTTTCTTATATATTACTTATAATACAATGACAGTTACCATCAGCTGTCCAGACAAGAGCAGGTGACCATCTTCCGTCCGAGGACCGGGCACAACTGACTCAATTTCCACCTGCACAGACCGCTCCCACCTCGTGTCATCTCCCCTGTGCCCTTGTGGAGAAGCAGAGCAGACCACAGAGCACATCCTCCAGGACTGTGGGAACCACCAGCTGCTGAGGGAGGAGATGTGGCCGAAGCCCGCCACTCTTCAAGAGAAACTGTACGGGCCTGTGGAGGCGCTACAGAAGACCACAGATTTCATTTTGAGAGCCAAACTCCAATTGTGACGGCGTTCAAGAAGAAGAAATACAATGACGATAAAATCGCGCTAACAAATGACATGTAACTGGAAACTTGTCCAAAGGATACTGCTGACAACGTTTGTCCTTGCCTCCACACCCACCCTTCCTCCCTGTACACCCCCCCCCCCTCCCGTCTTCCTCCCTTCAACCCCTCTCCACCTCATCTCCTGTTTCAAAGAACACAGTAAGTGGTAATGCGATCTGTGTTTGTCGGGTACAGTACCCCGTTACCTGACACGTACACGCTTTTGAAGGTGTGAAGCGTGCCCTCATTGAACACGTGCAATACGCGCCGCGCCTCTGACCCCCAAGCGGCCCCGACTAAACCGGAAATCCGACGCGGGCTAGCGCCCTTCTTATTACTTCAACCCGTTCACTGCCGGGGAAAGGTGAACCCGATCCAAACGCAAGAGACACAGATCCTCATGAGCGCCCGCACTTGCGGGGGCTCATGAGGATCTCTGTCTCTTGCAGCGACTACTTCGTATGGCACGTTCCTTCCACGACCGAAGATCTTTGACGTTTGCAATGATTTCAAAAACGCAACCTGCCTCCGCTGATAATGACGGGGGGGGGGGGGGGGGGGGGGGGTTGATGCATGCAGACACATTTCGCTGTTTAACCCATTCTCACTAATAAGTGACCGTGAATAAAATCTCAGCAACCGTCTCCAGCAGAACTGCCTGAGGAAAACAGACGTCCCGTGGGAGCCAGAGACCTGTGCGCGTTGTATCGGACACCGCGTTTTACACAGGAGCGCGTTATACTGAGGCTGGGCTGTCTTTTTTTTTTTTTTTTTTTTTTTTGAGCCGTTTGTTGGTTTGCGCATGGGTGGGTCTGCTGTTTCAACGCAGTGGAAGACGGGCGCATATTTTCTTTGAAAGAGAAAAAGTTGACAGATGGAGGTTTGCCAGCGGGACGGATAATTCTCTCGCTTATCTGCTTTTATTCTGCAACTCGATCTGTTTCTGGTCAACATGGCTAAAGTTCGCCCTGATTATGTGGGTTATTTATGTTCTGACATTTTCAAACATTGTTTCGTTGAAATGTTTATTACCAAGCAATTTAAACTCTCCACAGCGAGATTCTTTCTGAACTGTCCGTTATTCGACACGAGAGAGCTCAAGCCGTACCAAAGAAAACGGATACACATTGATGTCAGCAAGAGGCATAGATCCTCATGAGCCCCCGCGACTGCGGGGGCTCATGAGGATCTATGCCTCTTGCAGACGAACCTTGTTCGCTTTTTCTCGGCATTAAACCCAACGAGATTCCACCGCGCGGCTTCAACAGGAAAGTTTATTTTGCTCCGGGCATCCCATATTGTTGGGATTGAAACTCGTGAAGGTCAGTCAAAGAAAGACAGCCAAGGACACAGTTCTGGGTCTGGGTTCAGGATGTGATGAGCTGCGTGCCATCGGGTCAGTGGTGTCGGTTTCAGTTCCTGATTGACGTAAGCGGGACATCGGCGCCTAATACTGCAATAGAGTTTCAGACAAATCAGTTGATAATGTATACATACGATCGTTGAAAAAACGTTCTTCTGTTGGAGGAGTTTTCTCAGTGTAACCGCTTCAGTGCCCGTGGACACAGATTGTGCTTTTGAAACCAGGTTCATCGTCGACGATTCCCACTGTCCAAGGAACATCGATACAAAGTGGTCTCAACAAGAAGCATAGATCCTCATGAGCCCCCGCGATTCTTGCAGTTGGGGGACGCTCAATTTGTGTCGGCAGTGGAAAGTGTTCGCTAACCCCATTGTGTTTGCATCTACCCGGTAACTTGACAGCAATGTCGGTTGCATGCACAAGCAACTTGGCGTTGTTTTCCAGCTCGTCACCACAATAGAACCTTATCGCCAGAATATCCAATGTCATTGTTGGCAAGCCGTGTCCGTCCGCGATATCAGTCGTCATTACACCAGCCCAGATCAGTAGGGATCGAATGTTGCAACTCGTCAGCTCTACCAGACACTGGTACTCTGACTCGCAACATCTACTCAGCCCCAGTTGAAGGAACGGAGTGGAGATAAACTTCGCAGGACAAATAGACACGTGTGAGTCTCCGCCACTGCAGGGTCCCATACGGATCTGTGCCTCGTGGAGGGATGCGAGGTTTGTTCTGAGACTCGGGACACCAGGACAACATGCCGCGCGGCGTCGGGAACCACGCAGGCTAGGTTAGAGAGAGGTGGTTTTCACGACGTGCATCAATGCTAAGTATGTGGTCCTTGACGTTGCCGTAAAACCGTTCTCTGGAATGATATTTCGGACCCTCATCTGGGAAGTTGTATGGTCCAGATGTCAGACCAGCGTACAAATACTTGTAGCCGTTTCTGCTGCTCTGCGCCCAAGGTTACGGGGACCTGATCTGATCTGATGTTTGCAGGACATTAACCACCCCTTGTGTGCGGCCACCAGCGGCGTGTTAACCCTTTGGCTGTCGGTAGCGCTTTGTGTCGAGGTGATCCTGGTGATTCCTTTCAGGAATCACCTCGACACAAAGCGCTACCGACAGCCAAAGGGTTACCCGTCTCGTGCATGTAGCCGCCCGTGCTGTAAACAGGGCCGACAGGTGCATGAACTGTAAACAGGGCCGACAGGTGCATGCACTGTAAACAGGGCCGACAGGTGCATGCACTGTAAGACAGGGCGACGGGTGCATGCACTGTAAACAGGGCCGACGGGTGCATGCACTGTAAACAGGGCCGACAGGTGCATGCACTGTAAACAGGGCCGACGGTTGCATGCACTGTAAACAGGGCCGACGGTTGCATGCACTGTAAACAGGGCCGACGGGTGCATGCACTGTAAACAGGGCCGACGGTGCATGCACTGTAAACAGGGCCGACGGGTGCATGCACTGTAAACAGGGCCGACGGTTGCATGCACTGTAAACAGGGCCGACGGTTGCATGCACTGTAAACAGGGCCGACGGTTGCAAGGCCGACGGTTGCATGCACTGTAAACAGGGCCGACGGTTGCATGCACTGTAAACAGGGCCGACGGTTGCATGCACTGTAATGGTAATGTAATGACGCTGTAGCAGTCAGATGATTTCACGGCGAGCGGCACAGAATACATGGTGCTGAAGCCGGCGACCCGTGGGTCGGGTTTCCACTGAGGTGTGAAAGCGATAGGATTGTTGTATGATGGTGATTGGATTTCCAGGGTGATCGATTTGTAACCTTTATACTCCCACAGCCAGACAGCTTGCAGCGGCGTAGGAACCGAGGGTTTGGGACGGAGCGGGAGGGGGGAATCAGGCATTTCCTGTCCCCCCTCCACTCCCCACCCCCCCACCCACCCCAAGAAATTAAAATAATCAATTTCGCTGATAACACGGTCAGACAGGTTTTCTGCTAGCCAGTTTTGATTGTGTTTTTGTTTTCTAGGGATATTCCCATGGTGCCGGTGAGACGATTTCACTTGGTGACATTTGACGATATACTGTCAGAAGAAAAGATTGACGCTAGGCTAGCCTCCTTTTTCGTGTGTGTGTGTGACATCAAATTAAACAGTCAAAACCCGTTATCCCCTCCACCCGAGGAAAAAAACGTGAAACGTTTAGGGCTTAACTGTCTTATGTCCACCACGAAGGTGATTTCAAAGACGGGGCACCGAAATGAGGTCTGTACAAACTTTGACCCCTGCTGGGTTCGAATCCCACGACCTTTCGGACGAGAGTCGAACGCTCTGAGCCGCCCAGCTCCCCTCCACCCGAGGATACATGTATGAGGTCCACAGGTGACTTGAATGAACCCCACCCCCCGCATGACGATCCGCTATAATTCTTGCAAACAGGTGTTGGGCGCCGTTATATGTGCGATCCTTCGTCCAGCAAGGTTCTCCGCTACAGCGGCCAGTTGCACGAGCGAGTTTAGTCCTGCACCAGCCACTAAGCAAGGTGCGCCGCTATATAGCGGCGCACCTTGCTTAGTGGCTGGTGCAGGACTAAGCTCGCTCATGCAACTTGCCCCAGCGCCACAACACTCACCCCGCTGTAGACTAGCTCCTTGCATAGTACCCCACCCGGGTGTGCCCTGGGGGACTTGGGTGGGGTTAGGTATTTTTTAGTTCCCAGGGTCACCCTGGTCAGCCCCACAGGGTGGGTTTTTCTCTCTATTCTGGGGCATGTGTTTCTGTCTACCCTTTGTCCATTCACCTGTATTTGCCTTTTTAAAACTCTCCCTACTGTCTGCACTGCCTGTAGCTCTTGATATTGGATGTGTGTTGCTAAATGGTCTTAGCTTTATTTAGGCCCCATGTGTTAGGTTTATTTAATGTATTTGACCGGCTGGCAACATACATTCAATGTTCTGTTTTTTTTTTTTTTTCACAAGCAGTGCCGGCACGTCCTGAGAAAGCCTTGTTGCTGTCGGGACGTTAAGCAATGTACAATCAATCCTTGCATAGTGGCTGGCTCAGGATGGAAACTCGCTCGTGCAACTAATCGCTGAGGCCAGTTGCTTGCGTAAAACTAGTCTTGCGCCAGCCACAGGGAATAGCGGAGCACCTTGCCTAATGGCTGGCGCAGAATCGAGCTCACTCAATGCATAGGTGAAACTTTTCCGGCTACAGCCGGATTCCCGGATTATAAAAAAAAAAAAATTATAATTTTTTTTTTTAACTTAAAAAGTGCCCCAAGACCCTCGCTTCAGGATTCAACTTTTTTTTCGGTTACACCCATGTTTATGCAACTGACCGCCCCCCCCCCCCCCTTTTCAGAACCTCCCCCCCCCCTTTGACCCTTCCCCCCCCCCCCCCCGCCACCCCCACGCTGGGGTGTATCACTGACTTGAGACATCGCTGGTTATTTCCCGTGGCCGCTTGAGCGAGTGGGTTCCTGTGAAGGGGGCCATTCCATGTTGACTTACTGACGCCCGTGAAGAATTGGCGGGTGAGTGGGACATCATTATCCTCGTGCCCTGGACACCCGTGTGTGCATTCTGCCCTAGTTTCAATACACTTAACCGCTTCACTGCCAGTGGACTCTGATCGGTTTTTTTTTTGCGGAAGCATTGCATATTTAACTTCAATGGTCATCAGTCGTGAAACTGGGAACATGGATACAAAGTGATTTCAGCAAGAGGCATAGATCCTTATGAGCCCCCGCATATGCGGGGGCTCATGAGGATCTATGTCTCTTGCATTTGTATCGTGTTCACCTTTCTCGTCTGTGAAGTCTCATGGCTTGACTTCGCGAACGAAGATTCTATAGGGCTTGCCCACGACGTCTGCAGGCATTTTCGTGACTGCGGAGGCCAATCCGGGACAGGCAGGTTCGACCGCAGTGGCTGCAGGGGAAGGTCTGGTCAGGGTTCTGAGTTACGACAACTCTGTTTTTTCTCCTGAGCCGCTTGTCCTTGAGGTTAGCTCTGCGAGAGTCCTCAAAGGAGACGGCTGCCTTGTAAATGGTGGAGCGCCAGGTGTCACGGTCCGCAGCAAGCGAAGACCACTGGCGGTGGTCGATTTGGCAGGCACTAAGTGACTTCTTGAGACCGTCTTTGTATCTCTTCTTTGGTGCCCCTCTGTCTCGGTGTCCAGTAGCAAGCTCGCCGAACAGAGTGATCTTGGGTCTGTGAAGTGGTTAACAAGTAAGTGGCTCATGCGGTGGACACGCGGGGAAGTTCGGATGTGATGGACATGGTCGTGTTGTGGGCTGTTTCCGTACAGCTTATCTACAAAGGAGGTTTTGCGGGTTTGAACCCGCCATGTGGGGTCAGAATTTGTCCAGACCCCTTTCGAGTCGATCCGCCGTCTATGAAGCCACCTTGGTGGACAAAAGACGCCCAGCCCGAAACAGTTAACCTATAACGAAAATAAATATGAGTGGGTGGTCTCTGACAATGCACACTATATGTGAAATCTTCTTCTCGAACGCCGTCACTTGGAGTCGCTCCAAATGAATCTGGCCTCTGTGCGCTCACAGCCGTTTCCTGAGAGTGGCGGCTTCTGCCATATCCCTCCTCAGCAACCCCCCGGGCGCCTGGGGACTGGGGGGGGTATAGTCCAGGTCCCTGTCCCCCAGGTGGTTTTTCTCTTCTGGGCATGGTTCTGTCTACCCTTGTCCATTCCCTGTATTGCCTTTAAACTCCCTACGTCTGCACTGCCGTAGCCTGATGGATGTGTTGCAAGGTCTTGCTTTTTAGCCGCATGTGTAGGTTTAAGATTGACGGCTGGCGACATTCAGTCTGGGTTCTTTTCACAGTGCGCACCTGAGAGCTGTGCGTCGGACGTTACATCAATCATCCTCCTCAGCAGCTGGTGGTTCCCACAGTCCTGGAGGGTGTGCTCTGTGGTCTGCTCTGCTTCTCCACAAGGGCACAGGGGAGATGGCACGAGGTGGAAGCGTCTATGCAGGTGGAAATGGAGTCGGTTGTGGCCGGTCCTCAGACGGAAGATGGTCACCTGCTCTTGTCTGGACAGCTGATGTCAAACGATGATAACACAGTAATAATAATAATAATAATAATACCGTTATTTATATAGGCGCTTTTTCTCAATTTTTGGGCGAATCGACTCAAAGCGCCGCGAACTGAAACCCAACACGCACACTCACGTAACAGACACTGATTTACGCCATTTAAGACAAACACAGTACAAGACAGACGAAGGGCCAGTTCAGCTACTGAAGTTACAGAGATTTTTTGATCGCTTATATTTGAAATTTGTAAAGTGGCCTCAAACCGGTACCAAAGTGTGTGTGTGTGTGTGTGTGGGGGGGGGGGGGGTGGAAGAACCGGAGTACCCGGAGAAAAAAACCCCGACGGTCCGCCCGAATTAACGGTGACACTTACCATAGGAGAAAAGTCCGACGCCGGAACCCGTTTTCGAACCTCGCACCTTTGGCATTGGTGGCAGGTGCCTTAACCACTGCGCCACGGACCGGCTGCGACAGAACGAGGATCATATTCTACTTGCGATTACTTGTATTGTATGTATAGTGTACATGATGTTGACGCCGTCGAGGAGCTTGCACCTCGGATGTCGCAGTGACATCTTGCAAGTGGCAGACTCGCTCGGCCTATGCCACTGACACTGTGGTCATGTAGTGGGTTGTGGTGTTTTTTTTTTTAATTTTTCACCATTGTCATAAGGTGGCTAAAACCGTACGTGCACATGTGATCCCAACGAAAGATAATTTGTCGGCTAGACTGACACAATAAAGTTTTTGAATTGAATTTGAATTGTATGAACAGGAGAACGTGAGTGCACCCTGCCTGGAGTGCGGCCAGTTTACGACGACGTGGCGTCGGATCGGAAATGAGATCGGCGTAGGTATGGGGACTTCTTGTATAACAGGCGCCTGCCTAGTTGCATGCGTAAGCTTTGTCCTGCGCCAGCCACTAAGCAAGGTGCTCTGCTGTTGCGGAGCACCTTGCTGAGTTGCTGGTGCAGGACTCAGCTCACTCGCGCAACTGGCCTGTCCGTGTGCTGCCAAAGCCTCCACGCTTGATACCCGGCGACAGCGCTATGCGGCGATAATGAAAGCCAAAAGCGGTCACCTGCATTCAGACATTTGATTTACTATGAGTTGCACAGATAGTAATAAGCCAGTTAATCTAATGGCAAGAGTCACGGATTATCTGCATTCAGACGTTTGATTTACTATGAGTTGCACAGATAGTAATAAGCCAGTTAATCTAATGGCAAGAGTCACGGATTATCGTGAGCTCGGGGGCACATGATAATCTGTGACTTTGCAGTTTGCAGGCTCAGCGCAGCAATAGTGGAAGCTAACGACGGACACAGAACTTTACACTTTGCCCGCAGTCTGACTTGATTTGTTCACCGCCGATTGTGGGGCCAAATCTTGCTAAACTCTACCAAAGAGGCATAGAGTACCATGCACCCTTGCGACTGCAGTCGCAGGGCTCATGATACTCTGTCCTTGGAAACTTCACCGCTAATTAGGAAATATAATGGTGAAGACGGACACAGTCCATTTCTCTCAGCCTGAGGTACAGAGATATCAGACTTATAACTTATAGAAGGAGTGTTTAGGATTGCGAAGTGCTACTCACTGAAATATTAACCCCGACAAACGCATTGTAAGAACTTTGTGTTAACCCATTCAGCTCTGACGCACTACGGCAGGAGATGGATCGACCATGATATTCAAGGGTAGTGTCAGATTAGCTTGGCGCCGACAGGCGCCAAGCTAATCTGGCACTACCCTTGAATTATCACAGGACGAGACACAGATCATTACGAGTCCCTGGCAGTTGCGGGACCGGGCGCCTGAGAATGTACACCACCTTGGTACCGTGTTCCGTGGACGGCTAGTGACATGGTGTGCAATTTGCAATAGTTTCAAAACTGTCTGCGTCTGCTGGCACTTACGGGGTTAAAGACGAACGAAATTAGGAGCGAATGGTTCAACAGCAGTCCATGCGCTGTACTCAACTGTTCGGCGTGGGAGGGTAGGACTAGGATAGAGAAACACAGCTTCGCCCGGACTGTCTGTTTGTAGTCATAAGACAGGTACGTATTCACAAGATATTTCCGGAGTCAAACAGGGAAAGGTGATACAGATGCGGATTCGGGAGGTAGATCGACCATGATAGTTCAAGGGTGGTACCAGAATAGCCTGGCGCCCGGAGGCGCCAAGCTATTCTGGCACTACCCTTGAACTATCATGGTCGATCCACATGTTGCTGTAGCGCGTGTCAGGGGGTGGACGCTGAAATTCTCTCTCTCTCTCTCTCTCTCTCTCTCTCTCTCTCTCTCTCTCTCTCTCTCACACACACACACACACACACACACACACACACACACACACACACACACACACACACACACACACACACACACGTACACGCACATACACATACACGTTGAGAGGGACATCGGATGTACCCAAACATCTGTCTCCCTCTCTCCCATCTCCCACCCCACCCCACCCTATTGTTCCCCCTCTGCCTTTAGCTAATGAAATTTGTACTCAAGTTTTGTGAGGCTAATTGCCTGCGTTCGGATATCGAAATGCAGGGTTGAGATTGCCAGTGAGTTGACACCGCCAGTTTCCACACCGTGGTCTTTCCTAGTAAGCAAAAGAATTCCTCCGGCTGACGTTGACCTTGAAAGGCCCGTGAGAAACCGACATTCTCCCGATCACCATCTAATAGGTCTATAGGCACTGGCGCCGCACAGAGAGGGAGCTGACATGCAATGAAATGATATTTTTCAAGGGAGAGAGAGGGAGAACATGGAATGAAATGAAACGAAACTTTGTATTTTTTCAAGGATAAATGATTAGGTATATTGATCAATTTTATTTTCTCCGTTATGTTTTTGCTACTTAAGCTACAAACACTCACGCAACATGTACATAATGGGTGGACCATCGAAAGCCGATGATGTCGTCATTGTGCATGACTTCTATTTGTGGGTGCGGGTGTGGCTGGCCAAGCCAATCCTGGAACCACACCTGCGAGGGCACTGGAACGTAGCAGTGGGGAGATCCGACGCTGTCTTTCTGCGAGCTCTGGCACTGGTGATCCGTTCGCGCCGATTGTGTTCAAAGAGCGAGCAGGCTTTCCTGGTTGCGGCACGCCAGACAGATCTGTCTTGCGCTTGTGCTTCAAGTTCCTTTACCGGGAAGACGCAGTGCTTGAGGCTGTCTTTTATGCAGTCTTTGAAGCGTTTCTTTGGCCGTCCTTGCTTCCTGTGGCCTTTTGAGAGTGCACCATACAGGAGTTGGCGTGGCATACGAGAATCATCCATGCGTATGACATGACCTGTTGAGCGAAGTTCTTTAAGATCAAGGCTTCAACACTCACTACGCCAGCATTATCCAGGACTTCCAGGTTTGTCACCTTGTCTTGCCATTTGATGCCAATGACGGCCATGAGTGAGCGCAGGGATCTCATGTGGAAACGTTCAAGCTGCTTGAGGTGCTTTCTGTACAGCGTCCATGACTCACAGCCGTAGAGGAGGCTGGGGAGGACTACTGCTTGTAGACTTTGATCTTAGTGGAGAGCTTGACGTTGTTGTTTATTCAACACACGAGTGCGCAGACGACCCAGGGCTTGGCTGGCTTTGCTGATGCGAGCTACGATTTCCTTGTCGGTAGTACCGTCAGAAGAGATGATGCTCCCCAGGTATTTGAACTGGTCGACAGTCTTCAGCTCGGTGTCTTCAATATGCACTTTTGGTGGGGGGGGGGGGGGGGGGGGGGTGGGGGGGGGGGGGGGTTGGCTCTTATGCCTGGGGCTGGTTGGTGCAGGACCTCGGTCTTGTTGAGACTGATTGTGAGGCCAAACAGTCGAGAGGCTTCCGAGAACCTGTTGACCATGGTCTGGAGGTCAGACTCCGTGTGCGCCATCAGCGCACAGTCATCGGCAAACAGCGCCTCAAGGATCAGTCTTTCGATGGGATGGTCTTAGTCCTGGCGTTCAGTCGACGGAGGTCGAAGAGAGAATCTAGTCTGTACTTCAGGTACACTCCCTTCTCAAGGTCACGTACTGCATGGGTCAGGACACACGTGACGAACAGGTTGAACATCACGGGGGCAAGAACACAACCTTGTTTCACACCATTGGAAATGTCGAAGGGTGCGGGTGTGTCGCCGTTTGACTGGACAACTCCTACCATTCCATCATGGAAGAGGCGGATGATGTTGGTGATTAGGTATATTGATCTATTTTCTCCGTTATGTTTTTGCTAAGCTACAAACACTCACGCAAACATGTACATAAACAGGCATATAATTATATATAAACAGTATTGGCACGAGCAAGCAATAGCAATTCGATTTTAAATAGAGAAATGAAACGAAACTTTAATTTTCAAGGATAAATGAGGTACATTGATCTCTTTTCAATCATGCCATTGCTAGGCTACAAGCGCACACACAGACATGTACATAAATATGCATATAATAATATATAAACGAGAGGAGAGAGAGAGTAAATATCAGTATCCCACACTTTCCCCCCCCCCCCCCACCCCGACACGCGCTACAGCAAGAGGTGGATCAACCATGACAGTTCAAGGGTGGTGCCAGACTAGCTTGGCGCCTAGAGGCGCCAAGCTATTCTGGCACCACCCTTGAACTATCATGGTCATCTACCTCCCGAACCGCAAAACAGTCTTCAGACGAAAGCTCACCGATTTGAGCAAATTGACCTTCTTGCTCGGTGCGTTGGACGGTTTCACCCCCACCCCTCCCCCCCCCACCCGGGTCTGCCCTGGGGGACTTGGGTGGGGTTAGGTATTTTTTAGTTCCCAGGGTCACCCTGGTCAGCCCCACAGGGTGGGTTTTTCTCTCTATTCTGGGGCATGTGTTTCTGTCTACCCTTTGTCCATTCACCTGTATTTGCCTTTTTAAAACTCTCCCTACTGTCTGCGCTGCCTGTAGCTCTTGATATTGGATGTGTGTTGCTAAATGGTCTTAGCTTTATTTAGGCCCATGTGTTAGGTTTATTTAACGTATTTGACCGGCTGGCGACATACATTCAATGTTCTGTTTATTTTTTTTTTCACAAGCAGTGCAGGCACGTCCTGAGAAAGCCTTGTTGCTGTCGGGACGTTAAGCAATGTACAATCAATCAATCAAACCCACCCCTCCCCCCATATTACCCCCCGCCCCCCCCCCCCCCCCCACCCACTCACCCCTCTCCCCATATGTCATTTTTAACCCCACCGCATCCATTTGACGCAAACCGTTTCTGGTATTATGGTTAATTCAACGCCTGCACTTTCCAGCCCGAAGCCGGCAGATGTACTCACAGTGACGTCACAGAGAGGCATAGATCCTCATGAGCCCCCCCCTGTAGGGGGGGGGGGATGAAGATCTGTGCCTCTCGCCGATGGATCGTGTTGACTCTTTCTGTCAGGGGTTAACAGTTGAGGGGTTAACCCTCGTGATCTTTCGCCACCCAGCGGCCGCGTGTGTTTGACTCGCCACAAAGGTCAGCAGCCCGACGGGAAAAGGCAGGCAACACGAAGGCCAGGAAAAAACCACACACAGTTCCCTGGTACGCTTAATCCATGTAACCGCACGGCCGCATTGCACAGATTTTGGAGGGGTCACCTGACGACTGTGTATAGTTCGAGGAGATGGATCGACCATGTTCATTCAACAGTAGTGCCTAATTAGCTTGGCGCTTGATGCTACCCTTGGATTATCATGTTTTAAGACCTTTCTCTTAGTCTGGCTGACCAGACTCCCCCCCCCCTACCCGCCGTGAGATGGATCGACCATGTTAATTCAAGGGTAGTGCCAGACTAGCTTGGCGCCTGATGGCGCCAAGCTAATCTGGGCACTACCCTTGAATTATCATGTTTTAAAACCTTTCTCTTATCTGGCTGACCAGACCACCCCCCCCCCCCCTCCCCCCCCCCCCGCGAGATGGCTTTAGTCTCCAAACCCCAACAACTAACTAATAGAATTAGCACGGTCGATCCATCTCCTGCTGTCGTGCGTCGGGACTAACCCATGCGACCGGCCTCATGTTGAGGATGCAATTAGATCAGATCTCCATCTCCCAGCACACGCAGCTAGATAGATTCTGGTATTGCAGACGAAGGGTGTTGACTCACGAGCTGGTTTGTGACGGACCTACCCCTCAGTGCTCGCGTTCGGGAGAGTCAGACGACAAACAGTGACGTCAAATTAGGTTTAGTCTGACGTCCATAGTGACAGTGATTTGAAATTGAGTTAAACGCGACCAGCTTCAGGCAGTGACGGGCTAATAGTGTGTATTATCTCTTGAAATACCGAAGCGCTTGGAAAATCTTTAGATGGCTCCCCCAAAATCCTTCTTCTAAGTTATTTCGCGTCAGACGGTCTCGCACACCGTGTTTGTCGGCGGTACATCCGCCAGATGCGTAGCTCGTTGGCTGTCGGTAGCTCGTTGGCTGTCGGTAGCTCTTTGGCTGTCGGTAGCTCGTTGGCTGTCGGTAGCTCGTTGGCTGTCGGTAGCTCGTCGGTAGCTCGTTGGCTGTCGGTAGCTCGTCGGCTGTCGGTAGCTCGTTTGGCTGTCGGTAGCTCTTTGGCTGTCGGTAGCTCGTTGGCTGTCGGTAGCTCGTCGGCTGTCGGTAGCTCGTCGGCTGTCGGTAGCGACAAAAACCGCTGACGACAGCCAGAGGGATTTTTTAAAAAGAAGTTGAACTGGGGGACTTCTGTACCACCCACACATCCTGGCGATAAGTTTCTTTCACTCGTCCATGGTGAGAGTGGAATCGCTTGCAACCATTAACTCCGGGGGGGGCTGTGACCACAAATCGTCGGCAAATATACACTGGACTGCAAAGTCCATGGGCCAGGCCCACCTCACCTTACAAACGCCATAGATTCTCAGAAGCTCCAGCAGTAGGCGATGGTAATCTTTTTAACACGATGGTGGCGGACATATCACGTCTCTTATCCGTCCTGGAGTCTCTGCTCGTCCAGTTACCCTTTAGCCTAGATGGCCATCTTCGGGATAAAGGCTGTACGTCTGTGGACGACAACTACCAGCAGGGGGTATAGATTCTCATGAGCCCCTGCAGCTTTAGCTGCAGGGGCTCATGAGAATCTATGCCTTGTGCACCTGGAAGGTGTTGACTGGGAGGACTAGACTGTACACAAGGGAGGTTTTGTAGTTCACCCCACAGCATCACATGTTCTCGGGAAAAAATGATATAAATGCAGGCTAGGGCAGCCAGAGGTATAGATTCTCATGAGCCCCTGCTGCTACAGGGGTTCATGCGCATCTGTACCTTTTGCTGGGGACCGTACACAGGGGAGGTGATCGGACTGGTTGACTCGACACCACACCGGACACTTTGCGATGGAAAAGAAAATAGAGCCAGGCGGAGGTCATTAGCACCTTGCTTTTCTTGTTTCTGGACGTCCCCAAGTGAACTTTTCACTCCAAGTGACCTTTTGGTGTGTTTGTGTGGGGGGGGGGGGGGGGGGGGGGCGGGGAGCGGCCACACATTCTTTTTCTTTGTTGGGTGTAATGTATCAACATGGCACAGGAAAAAACGCTCCGCATCTCCAACAACGGCGCACCGCGTCCTCCCCTCCGGCCGCGAGACAGACAGACCCATGAATGCGCGGAGAAGCCCAAGACGCCGCGCTCCGGTTCTGTCGAACGGGCCTCCTCTCGGATCGCCCAGAAGCACCACGGTCCCGTGACCTCCAGGCCCACCCCATCGTCCGCTCCTCTCAACGTCCCCCGATCATCCAACCTCTCTCCCACCACCCCACGCCTCCCGCCTCGGCCTTCCGCCATCAGTCTTTCTCGTCCTTCTTACCATCCGTCGCAGCCCGACCTCCATCTCCGGAACCGTCTCCTCCGGCCCCCGAGAGCAGCCCTCCTACTCCCCACGTACTCCATCCTATCTCTCCGCTCCGCCTCGCACGCCTCCCCTCCACTAGATCGCCCGCCTCTCGAGCCCGCTCCCAGCGTCGATCCCGTCAAAGAAATCCTCGTCCCGCCGTCCCGGAATCCAAATCCGCGGCGACCGTTCTTCCCATCCTCTTGCCTCCGCCTCCTCTCCGCCCTCTCATGGGCGGTTGACTCGCTCGTCTATCACTCTCCACTCGGCTGTTCCTTCAGAAGCTCGTGGTCCCTTGCTCTCCCGGGTCGGCTGTAAGATAATCGACGGGAATCTCCACTCCCTTCCGCTCACATCCGACCCTCTCCTCCTCACGTCTCCAGGCGTCGTCTCTCAGGTGCTCTCTGGTGCTCGGTCCGGGCACGCTGCCGCGACGCGGATCCCCTCTCCTCCGTTAGCATTCTAGGCTGGTTCTTCGGCTTCTTCGGGGCTGCTACCGGAGAATCCCTGTTCCCTCCCGTCCTAATCCGTCAATCTTCCTCGACCAACTCTCTCTCTCTGCCACTCGACCCTGCCGGCATGCCGTCCACTCGCTCGTCGTCATCGCGGTCCTCTCCCCTCTCCTCGATCGCACTCGAGGCCTCCGCTCCTCTCCTCCCAATGGCTCCCACTCATCTGCCCGCCGGACCCCGTCCAGACCCAACTTCGCCCCCCCGGCCACTCCCCCTCCTCTCGCCCTCCTTTCCCTGCCCTGTCGTCCCGCAGGGCCATGACTCGCCTCTCTCCAACAACATACATCATCTCGCCTCTGGTGTCGGTTTACTCTCACATCCCCACTCGCTCCCTCACTCCGCTCACTGCTCTCATCAGCTCTCACCGACTAACTGCTCCCCCCCCTCCTCCCCCTCGGGCCTTCAACCTCCCCCGTCCCCCGACCGCACTCGATCACTCGTCTCTCTCCTCCTCCGCAGCGTCCCCATCATACTTACCCTCCACGCTCCGTTCTCTCGATCGTTCCCTCTCTCCCATCTCCGCTCTGACTCCTCAGCTTCCGCTCCCATCCCTCACCCCAACCCTCCCTCCTCTCCAGGACTCCCTCTCGACGACGCTCTCCTCATACACAACCAGACCCTCTTCCACGCACCCTCGTCCTCCGCTCACGCCCTCGACCAGCAGGAGGATCGCCACCGTCTCTCTACGCCTCGGGAGGGCAGTCTCTTCTCAGTAATCCCACACAGGTCTCACCCTTCAGTCATCTCTCTCCGTTCTCTCTCTCTCTCACTCCCTCTCATCTCTCTCTCTCTCTCTCTCTCTCTCTCACATCACTCCCACACCCACACAGATAAATGAGGAGGGGGGGGGGGAGGTAGGCCCCTGCCGTCACAGATTCACGATTTATTTTGCGATTCTAGCATTACGAATTACAAATAATATCAGTCACGATCAAACCAGACGGTGGAGGGACAACGTGTCTCTTATTTTCGCTAGCGGTAGACTCAGACTGCAAGTGGAGGGCCGGCTTCCACAACGTCCAACTGGAGGGTGGTGGTGGTGGTGGTGGTGGTGGGGGGGGGGGATGGCAGTATTCAACAACCTAATATTAATATATTGATTGATGTAGTGCATCCGTATATTGGAACATATTTACATCGCACATCTAATGCAGCTTGAAATAGTACAGTCAGAATTTTTTTTTTTTTTTTAATTTTTATTTTTGGGGGGGTGGGTGGTGGTGGCATATAGGGGGGGGGGCATAGTTTACGTCATGTGGTTAATTGACAAATTGCCCACAAGTAGGTTACAGTCTCATTTTCTGGAACCTGTTAATTTACGTCACGCAAATAAAGCCGACTGCCAAAGTACAGTTATATTTTTGTCCTTTTTTATGTGTGTGAGAACGAGTGTCCACAGAACTTCACTCCACGTTCAAATTACTTGTTATTTACCAGGAGAATATTTGCCCAGAAATTTGCCTGATTGATTTCTCAGGGGGCTGCGTGTTTTCTGCCTGGCCGGCTCCGTTTTGTGTGTGTCGTTTGGAGCTTTGTGTCGCTCTGTGTCCCGGGCGCATGCAAAGACGCGCCTCCAAGTTGCATGTCCGCACATGGAACACTGGGTATAGAATGATCCTGGGGGTGTTACCCCCGCTGGCAAGAAGTGATGTATTGGATTTAACCCTTTGGTTTTGGGTAGCGCTTTTTGTCGCGATGATTCCTGCAGGATGTCAGGATGATGTTATTCTTGCAGGATGTCAGGATGTTACTCCTGCAGGATGTCCGGATGTTATTCCTGCAGGATGACCCCGGTGTATGTTATTCCTGCAGGATGTCAGGGTGTAGTTATCTCTAGGCAGGATGTCAGGGGTGATGTTATTTCCTGCAGGATATGTCAGGGTGAGTTGAGTTATTCATGCAGGCTGTCAAGGGTGGTTGTTATTCCTGCAGGAATGTCAGGGTGTTGTTATTACCCTGCAGTGAGTGTTCAGGTTGTTTTGTTATTGCCCTGCAGGATGTCAGGGTGTTTGTTAATCCTGCAGGCTTGTCAGCAGGAGCTCTTTGTATATTCCTTGCAGGACGTCAGGGGTGTTGTTATTCCTTGCAGGATGTCAGGGTGTGTGATGTCCTGCAGGATGTCCAGGGTGCAGTTATGTCCGCAGGATTGGTGGGCTTTTGTAATTCCCCATGCGGATGTCAGTGGGCTGTTGTTATTCCAGCAGGATTGTCAGGGGTGTTGTTATATCCTGCAGGCTGTCAGGGTGATGTTATTCCTGCAAGGATGTCAGGGTGGTTGTTATTCCTGCAGGATATCATCGCGACAAAAACCACTACCGACAGCCAGAGGGTTAATCTTTTGCCTGCCAGAACTAAGTGATTTCCATTCTATGGAATAGGTTTATGAGTCCAAGAACTTAAAGGCGCTTTGTACGGACAATTATTGTGTGCCGGCACTGTAGGTTATTTGTATTTTTTTATACCTTAAAGGCGCAACAACCGGCTATTGGGCAACTCAGCTGGCTGGCTGAGCGCCGATGCTGACAACACTGACAGGCCCAGCCATTACAGTCCAGCGTTATTGATTGACTGAGGGATTAGTAATTCAGTGGGGGTTGTAACGTCCACTGTACGCGGAGTGATTATGGACGGCCGCAACAGGCAGATTCAGTTAAAGGGGGGGGGGCGGGGCGGGAGGGGGTGGGGAGTGCAGCAGCAGCAGGCGACAGCTAATCGCCTAAGACGTAAGACTTGAACAGCTGATCAAGTCCTGGCACTAGGCTACTAGTTTCGCGTGCTAGTTGGGTGTACTATTGTGTAATCTGTGCCGCTTTGATTTACCAGGACTTCTCAACGGACAGAGTATAGAACAGGTTCTGCGTTAGGTCTGTGCACTGTATAAATACAATATACTCTGATTGTCCTTTTGGCTGTCGAAGCGCTTATTGTCGCGAATGATTCTTTCATGTGGGGGGGATGTCGGGTGTTTTTATACCTTGCAGAAACGATCAGGGTGTATGTTAGTCCATTCAGGATGTCAGGGTATTGTATTCCGCAGGATGTCCATGGGGGTTGTAAATCCTAGCAGGATGTCCGGTGGTAGTTAAACCTGCACGGATGTTCCGGGTGTTGATAATCCTGCAGGATGTCCTGGGTGATGTAATTCCGCAGGACGACAGAGGAGTTGTTATTCCTAGCAGAAGATCAGGAAGTTGTTCATTCCTGCAGATGTCAGGTATTGTAAATCTCCTGCAGGATTCCAGGGTGTTGTTTATCCTGCAGGATATCAGGGTGTTGTTATTCCTGCAGTGATGTCAGGGTATTGTTATTCCTGCAGTATGTCAGGATGTTGTTTTCCTGCAGGATGTCAGGGGTTGTTATTCCTGCAGGATGGTCAGGTATTGTTATTGCCTCAGGATGTCAGATGATGTTATGCCTGCAGGATGTCAGGGTGTTGTTAATCCTCAGGATGTCAGGGTGTTTGTTATTCATGCAGGATGTCAGGGTGTTGATTATTCCTGCAGGATGTCAGGGTGTTTTATTTCCTGCAGGATATCAGGTCTTTGTTTAATTCTGCAGGATTGTCAGGTGTTGTATATTCCTGCATGATTCAGCTGTTGTTATTCCTATCATAATGTCAGGGAGTTGTTATTCTGCAGGATGTCAGGTGTTGTTATTCCTGCAGGATGTCATGGCTGTTGTTTGGTCCTGCAGGAGGTCATGGTGTTGTTAATCCTGCAGGATGACAGGGTGTTGTTGTTATATTCCCTGCAGGATGTCAGGGTGTTGTTATTCCTGCAGGATGTCAGGTGTGGTGTTAATCCAGCAGGATGTCAGGGATGTTGTTATTACCCTGCAGGATGTCAGGCTGTTGTTATACCTGCAAGATTCAGGCTGTTGTAATTCAGCAGATGTCAGGGTGTTGTTATTCCTGCAGGATGTCAGGCTGTTGTTATACCTGTGACAGATGTCGGTGACTGTTTGTTATTCCTGAGGATTCAAGCTTTTGTTATCCTGTCAGGATATCGGGCTGTTGTTATTCCTGCAGGAATCATCGCGACAAAACACGCTACCGACAGCGACAGGGTTAAGGTGTTAGAGCTACAATGTCTAAAATCACTTTCGCTCGGCATGGATCGATGCCTCCACAATGATTTTCGGGGCGTAAAATTGTTCCAGATAGTGGGCTGTGGTGGTTTATCGTCCGCGCTGTGGGTAGACTCCCAGTCGTAAAGACTTGCACTGAGTTGCGCGAGAGCAGGACTAAGCTCACTCATGCAGCTAGCCCCAAGACCAAACTACATGAGAAAACGTAAGCAATGCTGTTCGGTCACTCGGGATAGACCGTCACGATCCTGGGCAGAATTCAGGGTGCTATGAGTATCGATGCCCTAATTATTTTCTGTGCTGTGTTGTTTATGTTCCTACATCTTCCAGCTGTATCTTCCGGCGTTAGCATTGTGTCTTGTAGAAGATCAAGAGTCCCGGAGTTTTAAGACGACAAGGCACTGCGGGCATGCGCGGCGCTAAAGGAGGGTGAAACGGAGTTCACAACAGCATCAGGAATCTCGGAGGGTCTTGTACGATCGTCAGGCACAGATTCTCATGAGCCTTTGCGGCTGCAGGGTGAAGGTCGACCTCACTTTTTTTAGATCTGACCAGCACGGCCGGACTAAACCCCTGACAACAGCCAACAGTGACGCACACTGGCTGTCTTACACGTTGGGTAGGGCCGTCTCCCGAGACTCGACACCGACTCGAGGGAGAAGACACCCAGTGCTGACCGGATTCCGCTTGACGGAAAAGACCCGCAGTTACCGGTCATGACCGCACCGCGGCACTGTCTAGCAGTCTAAATGGCTATGACGTCATTATCTAGGGTTCTTGATGTCAACATCAGAGAAAACGCTACAAGATTTCGTCTTTTTTTTTTCTTTTTTTTCTTTTTTTTTTGGTGGGGTGGGTGGGGGGGGGGGTGGGCTTGTCAACTCGTTATCGCTGTTTGATGGGTGGGCTTGTCTAAATACTTACGAAGAAGTTAGTTCGCTGTTGGATGGGGGTGGGGCTTGTCTAATACTTACGAGAAGTTAGTTCGCTGTTGGATGGGGGTGGGGCTTGTCTAATACTTATATTCGAGAAAGTTAGTTCGCTGTTGGATGGTGGTGGTGCTTTCAAATAACTTACGAGAAGTTAGTTCGCTGTTGGATGGGGTGGGGCATTGTCTAATACTTACGATAAGTTAGGTTTCGCTGTTGTGATGGGGGAGGGCTTGTCTAATACTTCGAGAATTAGTTCGCTGTTGATGGGGGTGGGGCATGTCCTAATACTTACGAGAAGTTGTTCGCTGTTTGATGGGGGTCGGGGTTTGTCTAATACTTACGAGAATTAGTTCGCTGTTTGGATGGGGGTGGGGCTTGTTCTAATACTTTACGATGAAAGTTTAGTTCGCTGTTGTGATGGGGGGTGGGGCTTGTCTAATACTTACGAGAAGTTAGTTCGCTGTTGGATGGGGGGGTGGGCTTGTCTAATACTTACGAGAAGTTAGTTCGCTGTTGGATGGGGGTGGGGCTTGTCTAATACTTACGAGAAGTTAGTTCGCTGTTGGATGGGGGGGGGATGGGGGGGGCTTGTCTAATTACTTAAACGAAAGTTATTATTTCGCTTTGGATGGGGGGGGGGGGGGGGGCTTGTCTAATACTTACGAGAAGTAGTTCGCAGTTGGGATGGGGTGGGCTATAGTCTAATACTTACGAGAAGTTATGTTTCGCTGTTTGATGGGGGGTGGGGCTTTTCTAATACTACAGAAGATAGTTCGCTGTTGGATGGGGGGGGGGGGGGGGGCTTGTCTAATACTTACGAGAAGATTGTTTCGCTGTTGGATGGGGGGGGGAGGGGCGTTGTGTCTAAAGACATAACGAGAAGTTATTTCGCGTGTTGGATGGGGGGGGGGGGGGGCTTGTCTAATAACTAACGAGAAGTTATTCGCTGTGGATGGAGGGGTGGGGGCTTGTCTAATAATACGAGGAGAGTTAGTTCGCTGTTGGATGGGGGTGGGGCTTGTCTAATACTTACGAGAAGTTAGTTCGCTGTTGGATGGGGGTGGGGCTTGTCTAATACTTACAGAAGTTAGGTTCGCTGTTGGATGGGGGGGGGGGGGGGGCTTGTCCAAATACTTACGAGCTTGTCTAATAACTTACGAGATCCCCCACCCGGTCTGCCCTGGGGGACTTGGGTGGGGTTAGGTATTTTTTAGTTCCCAGGGTACCCTGGTCAGCCCCACAGGGTGGGTTTTTCTCTCTATTCTGGGGCATGTGTTTCTGTCTACCCTTTGTCCATTCACCTGTATTTGCCTTTTTAAAACTCTCCCTACTGTCTGCACTGCCTGTAGCTCTTGATATTGGATGTGTGTTGCTAAATGGTCTTAGCTTTATTTAGGCCCCATGTGTTAGGTTTATTTAATGTATTTGACCGGCTGGCGACATACATTCAATGTTCTGTTTAGTTTTTTTTTTTCACAAGCAGTGCAGGCACGTCCTGAGAAAGCCTTGTTGCTGTCGGGACGTTAAGCAATGTACAATCAATCAATCAATCAATCTAATACTTACGTGAGAAGTTAAGTTCGCTGTTTGATGGGGGGGGGGTGGGGGCTGTTTCTAAAAACTTATGAGAATTAGTTCCCGCCCCGCCCTTGTTGGATGGGGGGGGGGTGGGGGCGCTAGTCCTAATGACTTACGAGAAGTTAGTTCGCTGTTGGCATGGGGGGGGGGGGGGGGCTTTTCTACATACTTACGAGAAGTTAGTTCGCTGTTGTGATGGGGTGGGGCTTGTCTAAATACTTACGAGAAGTTAGTTACGCTGTTGGATGTGGGGGTGGGGCATGTTCTAATACTTTACAGAAGTTAGTTCCTGTTGGATGGGGGGTGAGGCTTTTCTAATACTTACGAGAAGTTAGTGTCGCTGTTGGAAGTGGGGCGTGAGGGCTTAACCTAATGACTTATCAGAAGTTAGTATCGCTGTTGGATGGGGGGGGGGGGGGGCTTTTCTAATACTTACGAGAAGTTAGTTCTCTGTTGGCCTGGGGAGGGGTGGGCTTGTCTAATACATACGAGAAGTTAGTTCGCTGTTGATGGGGGGGAGGGGGGGGGGGGCTATGTCTTATACTTACTAGATAGTTAGTTCGCTGTTGGATATGGGGGGAGGGGGGGGGGCTATGTCTAATACTTACTAGAAGATATAGTTCCTGTTGGATGGGGGGGGGGGGGGGGCTTGTCTAATACTTACGAGAAGTTAGTATCGCTGTTGGCATGGGGGGGGGGGCTTTGTCTAATACTTACGAGAATTAGTTTCGCTGTTGGATGTTAACCCCATCATTAGCCAGAGGACGCCGTGATTTTGCTTCTGACGTAGTTCATGTTACATCAACAAATCCTAGCTTTCCACAAAACATGGCTTCACAGTGGCATCACAAGAGGCATAGATCCTCAAAAGCCGATCTGTGCCTCTTGTAGTTGTATCGTGTTCGCTTTTTTCTCAGCAGTGTATGGGTCAACATAAAGCAGACGGCTAAGACCTGCTCTCTGCCCTCTGCCCTCTGCCCTCTGCTCTCTGCTCTCTGCAGTTCTTACCTCAGCAGAAAAATGATCCCAGCCTAATGTGGTTTCATCGTTCGCCGAGCTGTCCGCTAATCAATTGAACATGGCGCATCTTGCCTCTCTCTACAGCTCTGTAATTAGAAGAAAGAGAGAGAGAGTCAATGAAAATTTATTTTACAACAGTTAAGGCATTGACATCGTCGTTGACACAGCCAAATTAACAAACCTGCCGATTGCTAACAACTACAAAGACTATCTACACATGTACATACATATAAGTAAAACATAATACTTGCAAACAATTGACAACACTGGAGAGAGAGAGAGAGAGAGAGAGAGAGAGAGAGAGAGAGAGAGAGAGAGGAGAGAGAGCACAAAAAACCCCAAAACAACCCAACACGTTCATTGTCACAAGAACATATTATTTTTCTTTGATCACCGCAAAGAAATAGTTGGACTGTCTCAGAGATATTAAAGTCTTTTTGAGTACGGAGACCTAATCACAGAGACCGGCAACAAAGGATGACTAGTTCGTAAGATCTTCTTTATAAATGTTGTGAGTATGTCACACAGTAATGTGCGACAAAAGGACTAATTATTTTATTAATCAATTACGTTTGAATGTCGTAATGTTAACAGACTTCTCTGCGTGTCTTACAAGAATGCTGCGTAAAAAGGGCTGATTTAATTAAATTTTTTTTTCGCAGAGGTTTGAATGTGAGATCAAAGGCCTTTCTGCGTTTCCTCTCCTTTGTGTGTGTGACATTTTCCTGGTTGCGTACAAGCGGCCGCAGACACGTTCGGTTACGTGTTCCTACTCGCCCGCATTGTAGAAAAAGAAGGGTACACAATGCTTATTTGAGGCAAGGCAACGTTGAGAACCCGTCGTCTGCCTAATTTCCGCAACCAGTGCCCGCCGTAGAGCTGTAACCCCTTCACTCCCAGTGGACACTGTTTTTGAAATCATTGTGAACTGCATGCACGTCAAAGATCCCAGTTCTCACATCAACATGTGCGAAGCGGTTTCAGCAAGAGGGATAGATCCTCATGAGCCCCCGCGACTGCGGGGGCTCATGAGGATCTATACCTCTTGCAGTTGGGTGGTGTTCAATTTTTCTCGATCGTTAAGGGATCAAGCTAGAGGCTGCGGAGTTAACTGGCTACCTTGTAACAGTAGTGTTGCGCCGTTACGCTAAGTACCTTCGTACCGCCTTTGGCTGCTCCGTCCCCTCATTAACCACGAAAGGAGCGGAGGCAAAGCTCCGAAAGAACCCGAAGATCGGGGAATAACGACAAGATGGAGGACAAGTCAGCAGGAATCGTCTGCAGCCAACACCGGATAAGTCCTCACCTTACAACTCCAGATGAGAACACCCACGACCATGCGGCACCCAGATACCCACAAGTCCATTTTTGCAAGTCCAGAAGAGAACACCCTACCGAGAACACCAATACCGCCCCTTCGACTGTTCAAAGCATTTTTTGTTTTTTTGTTTAATCGCGTTGATTCCTACAGGAATACAGGAATATTCCTACAGGAGTCACCTCGATAAAAATGCGCTATGGACAGCGAAAGGGCCGAGTGTCATAGGTTTTCACAAGTCCTTGCAGAAGAGAGCTGGGGACAAATAAAATGATGGATGTCATTGCAGTAGAGGCATGAATCGTCTGTGAAAACCGTGGTAAGTCCGACGTAGTTGCGAGCCCAGAAGAGAACTTCCTATGTTGTGCAAGAGTCATAGATTCTCATGAACCTTCGCATTGCAGGGGCTCGTGAGAATCTGTGAGTCAAAATGGTAAAGTTCAGCGTTAGCTGCATCTGTTCTGCACGAGTGGAGGGCGTTGGTAGGGACGGATAACCACGACACTGCCAGTGGACTCGTATTGGCCAATTTAGCGTCAGAGATGCCCAGCCACGAATACAGAGTGGTGTGAGCAAGAGGCATTGATCCTCATGAGCTCCCGCAACTGCGGGGGCTCATGAGGATCTTTGCCTCTATCAGCTGGAGGCTGCTCAACTTTTTCTCGGCAGCAAAGGGGTGAATTTGCAGGTGAAAAGGCGTTTGATGTCCAGGTGAAAAAGCGTTTGATGTCCAGGTGAAAAGGCGTTTGATGTCCAGGTGAAAAAGCGTTTGATGTCCAGGTGAAAAAGCGTTTGCTGTCCAGGTGAAAAGGCGTTTGATGTCCAGGTGAAAAAGCGTTTGATGTCCAGGTGAAAAGGCGTTTGATGTCCAGGTGAAAAGGCGTTTGATGTCCAGGTGAAAAAGCGTTTGATGTCCAGGTGAAAAAGCGTTTGATGTCCAGGTGAAAAGGCGTTTGATGTCCAGGTGAAAAAGCGTTTGATGTCCAGGTGAAAAAGCGTTTGATGTCCAGGTGAAAAGGCGTTTGATGTCCAGAAGGGGGGGGGGAGGGGCTATGGGTAGCTGGAATGCAATTTTCTTATTGATAAGCCCCAGGATGCATAGGCCCACACGTCATTGACTTTGTAAATGAATCGACTTGATCTCCCAGTGATAGTGCCTGATGACCTCTCCAAGCTGAACAAGCACTATTTTTGAGCTGTCAAGATCGATCCATCACTTGTCTCGCGTGGCCTGATGCTGCCCAAGGACCAGGCGGGTCATTAAACACCACTCGTCAGGCCTCACCGCCGGATGGAGTTTCAGCGTCGGGTGATCAGATCAGTGGCCGGGACACCATCATCATCATTAGCACGCCACTTCCACTGCTACCTTGACTTTCCGTGGCGAGCAAAAGGTCGTCGTGCCGCCATCAGCCTTATAGCTGGCTTGGGCAACGCTCATTTGTAGCAGGAGCTTCTCGCTGTCTGGGTTTTGGCTGTGGTGTGTGCGCTCCCTTGGGCCAAAAATAGATTCTTCGTGCGCTTCTGCTGCTTCGCAGCAGAAGCACACGAAAAATCTATTTTGGGCCGAGGAGCCGCACAGACGGTTTGTGCCTCTTGCTGGAAGTAGAACACATGGGCCCATTTACATCTGTGGATTGAGAAGGATGCAGATATTCTGAATGGAGCCTACGCGTTATAAACATTAGAAAACTTTTTTCATTATTTTTTGGAAAAAGAACGATCATTTGATCGTCCCAAAAATATTTTTTATTATATTATTATTGTATTATTATATTATTATTATTATTATATTATTATTATTATTATTATTATTATTATTATTGTTAATTATTATTATTGTTGTATTTATATTATTATTAGTATTGTTATTATTGTGATTATTATTATTATTATTATTAACTAATTTTATAAAGATAACTTTATTGTCATATGCATAGCAATAGGAAATAGTTCTGGCATACAAACAAGCATCCATTGTCAAC
>BTPG01000003.1:240014502-240074502 GCA_036245525.1 Semisulcospira habei
ACAAAACCAAATGAATTTGTAAACTAGAAAACACGAAGGTGAATTGAAAAGCTTGGGCGTCAAAACAGGTCTTATTCATTTCCTCTGCTGCTTAGGGTTTCGAACTCGGTGCGTCTTTTAATAACTTCAAATAACGTCATGTCTAGGACGCGAGGTATGATTGCTTTTAAGCTATTCTCCGCCGAGCACGTTTGGTCGCAGTTTTATAAATTTGCATCGAGGACGAATCAACAAGAAAGTCATCTGACAGAGTTGATTCTGTCTGGTTTGGATTGGGACTATAATGGTAAGCAGTGTAGCTGGAATATCGAGGTATTGATTACTCAATCACATCACTCGCCATGCTCCCAGACTGAACTCCTGGTGTCCTCATCCCATCTGAGGAGTATTGATCTCACAATGGTTGACTGTCTCGATTGGATGCAACTGCGGTGTCTAATGTGAATCAGTGCTTCTGATTGGTCGGTATGTATTCTCCATTTACTTCCGTCGCTGTTCAGACGTAGGGCAAATCATGTTTGAAGACTGCAGACGTTCCGTTGGAGGGTGGTCTCGTCCAGCTTTGTGTCCTGGTCTCTGTGTCTTGCAAATGACTTTTGCCGACTTCAGTGTTATGTCTTGGCCACGATGGTAATCTTCGTCAGACTCAGAGATAGCCATGGGCTCATATGTCGTGGACTGACAGCCATGGGTTCAAACGTCGTGGACTGACAGCCATGGGTTCAAACGTCGTGGACTGACAGCCATGGGTTCATACGTCGTGGACTGACAACCATAGGTTCAAACGCCGTGGACTGTCAACCATGGACTCAAACGTCGTGGACTGGCAGCCATGGGTTCAAACGTCGTGGACTGACAGCCATGCGTTCAAACGTCGTGGACTGACAGCCATGGGTTCAGACGTCGTGGACTGACAGCCATGGGTTCAGAAGTCGTGGACTGACAGCCATGGGTTCAGACGTCGTGGACTGACAGCCATGCGTTCAAACGTCGTGGACTGACAGCCATGGGTTCAGACGTCGTGGACTGACAGCCATGGGTTCAGACGTCGTGGACTGACAGCCATGGGTTCAGACGTCGTGGACTGACAGCCATGGGTTCAGACGTTGTGGACTGACAGCCATGGGTTCAGACGTCGTGGACTGACAGCCATTCGTTCAAACGTCGTGGACTGACAGCCATGGGTTCAGACGTCGTGGACTGACAGCCATGGGTTCAGACGTCGTGGGACTGACAGCCATGGGTTCAGACGTCGTGGACTGACAGCCATGGGTTCAGACGTCGTGGACTGACAGCCATGGGTTCAAACGTCGTGGACTGACAGCCATGGGTTCAGACGTCGTGGACTGACAGCCATGGGTTCAAACGTCGTGGACTGACAGCCATGGGTTCAGACGTCGTGGACTGACAGCCATGGGTTCAAACGTCGTGGACTGACAGCCATGGGTTCAAACCTCGTGGACTGACAGCCATGGGTTCAAACGTCGTGGACTGACAGCCATGGGTTCAGACGTCGTGGACTGGCAGCCATGGGTTCAAACGTCGTGGACTGGCAGCCATGGGTTCAAACGTCGTGGACTGGCAGCCATGGGTTCAAACGTCGTAGACTGGTAGCCATGGGTTCAAACGTCGTGGACTGGTAGCCATGGGTCCAAACGTCGAGGACTGACAGGCATGGGTTCAAACGTATAGGACTGACAGGCATGGGTTTCAAAACGTCGTGGACTGACAGGCATGGTTTCAAACGTCGTGAACTGACAGCCATGGGTTCAAACGTCGTGGACTGACAGCCATGGGTTCAAACGTCGTGGACTGACAGCCATGGGTTCAGACGTCGTGGACTGGCCCTAACCCCTTCACTGCTGAGAAAAAAATGAACGCGATCCAACTGCAAGAGACATAGATCCTCATGCGCCCCCGCGACTGCGGGTGCTCATGAGGATCTATGCCTCTTGCTGAAACCGATTTGTCTCTATATTCCTTGAACGGCTGTGGTTCATGGTCGTTTAATGGACACAAATTTCACAAACAAGTTATGCGTCCAGTGGTAGCGAAAGGGTTACCGATGTCCTCCCATGTCACGTGATGGGCACGGACTCGCAAGAGCCCCTTTGCAACCGTGTTATTTCATCACAACGTGTTTCTGACAGGAATCACGCTGAAACATGTTTGGACGATGCACGCTTACAAACAAAGTACGATGTCCAAAAGATTACAGTGAATGGGATTAGTATCACTTGGTTAGTATCACTTGGTTAGTATCACTTGGTTTGGACTTTAGGGGCGAATAGGTCGTACAGTCCAAAACGTCTGAGTTCAGACCATAATTATTAAGGTCCATTTAAAATCACAGACTTACACACATCAAAGTTCTCTTGAGTGCGACGCCGGTGAGGTTCGCCGATTTTCTCATTGTTCCCCCCCCCCCTCCCCCTCCTCCCATCTGTGACATCACATACATGCTCTTTGGCGCGTCTGGTGGTCAATTCCTTGAGCTGCCGCATGCTGCTAATTCCTTCCTGGAGAGTCTTGGAGAATGTTTGCTGAGGGGTTTGACAATCACGGTCCAATATTTGCCTCCTTATGGGGGGCGGTCGGAAAATGTGTGGCTTTGAACGCCACAGAGTCAAACCGCCGTTGACCGCGGTTTGACCGCCTAACGACCACCCGTTCTTCGGGACCACAAACGCAGAGAGAGTATTGGCAAGAGACATACATCTGCACGAGGCCCCGCAATTGCGGGGCCTCATGAAGGTCTATGTCTCTTGTGTGGTTTGTTGTTTGCCGAAGGACTTCAAGCCGAGAGGTGGGATTTTTTGAAGCCTAAACGACTTACTCTTCCTTGATTAAACAGACGCACGCAGAACAAGGAAAGGGATTGATCTACAGTAACCCCGCATTGGGGGGCACATTTAGATCTGTGTCTCTTGTGGACGGACGGTATTTGCCGAGAGAATTCAAGACGAGAAGTAGGAGTTTTGAAGGCGACTTTGCGAGGACTTCAGAAGCGCCGAGGGTGTTTGACTTACTAATGGAAGACCTTGGCTGTTCCATCAAGTCAAGCCCCCCCCTACCCCCCCCCCCCCCCCCCCGCAGATGCGTAGGCTTCGACCGCACGCATGGTGCTGGATCGGAAATGGCGATTGAAGGCGAATTAGAGGGTGTGTGTGTGGCGGTGGGGGGGGGGGGGGGGGGTATGCGGTGGGGAGAGGAAGTTAGTTGCCCGGGGCTGTCGTCTTGTTAGCTGTGTCAGACGCCCGAGATAATGACTAATAGTATAGACATTGAATTATCGAACACAGACAGTTCAGAGTCTATGATAGTGTCTCACCCAAGCCCCCCCCCCCCCTTCACACCCACACCCTCTTAAATCTCGTTTTAGATGCCTGTGCTGTTTAAATCATTTGGCAAAGAGTCCTGTTGCAGACGACAGTGTTCTATATTTAGCCACAGGCTCGAACCCTGATGTCTTTTTCCGCATGCGTAGAACAGAGACGTAAATGTGGTTGATAAATACCTTAAGAGGCGTAGATTCGCATGAGCCCCTGCAGCTGTATGGGCCCATGAGAATCTGCGCTACTATTAGATGCAGTTTTTGGCCGTAGGGAGGTTAAGAGCATCTGGAAAATCTCTTGTCTGTGACGTGTTGTACGATCGTTGCACAATGCACAACATTATAATTGCTTCAGAGGCAGGCCTACGCTTATAGCCGGAAGTGACGCCCGACATTTGAGGCGCAGTTGCAGCCAATTTTCACGATGCAGAGGCGTAGATTCTCATGAGCCCCTGCGAATGCAAGAATACATGTGAACCTATGCATCTTGCGGAAGGAACGCGCTGGCTAAAACAACACCACATTGTTGAGTGTACAGATCGAAGTTAGCCCACTGCCCCACCCTCAGCAAACAGCCTCTGGAGGAGAGATCCTCATGAACTCTCCCGTC
This sequence comes from Semisulcospira habei, assembly GCA_036245525.1. NCBI lineage: Eukaryota > Metazoa > Mollusca > Gastropoda > Semisulcospiridae > Semisulcospira > Semisulcospira habei. The sequence continues at coordinate 240,018,447 of BTPG01000003.1, forward strand.
GCAGGTTCGGGTGGGCGATTTGGGGGGGGGGGGTTGGCGAGAGAGAGAGAGGAGAGAGGAGAGAGAGAGAGAGAGGAGAGAGAGAGAGAGAGAGAGAGAGAGAGAGAGAGACTTGCGTTAATGATCCACACATCTTGTCTGTTTAATTTTAACTATTGTGTTTATTAGATGCAGGAAACCATTGCCGCTCCATCTATGTTCTGTACATGATTTTATTATTATTTGTTTTTAATTCCGAGGTGATGTATCGATATTTTATGTGTTTGCACTTGCTACTAAACGGAGAAAGTTGGCGAGTTTTTCTTTTTTAAATTTCAAAGAAAAAAAATCTTTTGGGGGATAAATTAGCCGTCTGCTTCCAAATACTTAAACACGTGCGTCTTAACGTGTGTGTGTGTGTGTGTGTGTGTGTGTGTGTGTGTGTGTGTGTGTGTGTGTGTGTGTGTGTGGTGTATGTGTGTGATCGTAGTCATTAGTCAAACTTGCCGACCTTACAGAACAATCGAACAAGTTGTGTCCTCACCATGCTCTATTTTGTGACTGAGTTTGTAATAAGGTATTTAACGCTTTGTGTTTCGCTAGCGATTTTGGTTGAGGTAATTCCTATAAGAATCACCTCAATCAAAATCGTTAACTACACTCAAATGTTAACTAGTGTCATTGCTTAAGTTAAAGTGGCAAAGGCTTTGCGTTGTACAACAGAACCTGTGGTGAACGACCACCCTTAAGATAGATCACCCGTCATTAAAGACCATCATTTAGGTGGCTGTAGCTGTGACTGTGGCTGTAGCTGTGGCTGTGACTGTGGCTGTAGCTGTCGCCACCTGAATGATGGTCTTAATGACAGGTGACACCTTTTGTCCGTCAAGACTTCTCCAGACAGCACCTGTCTCTTGCGACCACCTTTTCTTGCTAAACAGGTGGTCGCCCCAAACAGGTTCTACGTAAGGCCACATTTTTTTCTAGCAACAACGGAGGTTGCTTAACCTTTTGAGCCCCAAGGTCCCATTTCTCAAATGTTGGAGGTGTTGCCTAATAATTATGTACCAGTTGTAGGAGGTGGATTGACCATCATAATTCAAGGGTAGTGCCAGATTAGCTTGGCGCCTTCAGGCGCCAAGCTAATCTGGCACTACCCTTGAATTATCATAGCCAATCCATCTCCTGCTGTAGGGATTGGGAACTGAAGGTGTTAAACCAAGTGCTGTCGTACTTAGTACAGTGCTCGTCAAGAACTCAGTCATCTTTCGGTCTTCTATCGTCATTTTAATAGACCAGACTAACTAAAACGTTGTAGATGGCCTGCATAATTATGATTATTGAAGGTCTACACGTGATTCTTGGAGAGGAATCAAACTGAAGAACACTCCGAGTATCCAGGACGACACTAGGACACAATCGAATCCCGATACACGTATTAATAGCGAAGTGCGTTGGAGCTGTTTTGCTCAACAACATCTTTTCTATGAAAGTCTTTGTCTTTGTTGCAAGGTCCCGGCACAAATAAAGTAGACCCAGACAATCAGGCAGTCCGTTCGACGAACAACAAATCACCGTGTAGACAAAACGCACACTTCCCACCACTGTAAACACCCACTAGTTTTGTCGGCTTCTTTTCCCTCGAACTCTTTTTGGCTGTCGGTAGCGGTTGTTGTCGCGATGATTCCGAAAGGAAGGGTTACGGACCCACAGGAATCATCGCGACAACATCCGCGACCGACATCCAGCGGGTTAACAGCTTTTTTTTCGTCGATAAGGCGGCCTGCTGCAGTTACGTGTCGATAAGGCGGCCTGCTGCAGTTACGTGTCGATAAAGCGGCCTGCTGCAGTTACGTGTCGATAAGGCGGCCTGCTGCAGTTACGTGTCGATAAGGCGGCCTGCTGCAGTTACGTGTCGATAAGGCGGCCTGCTGCAGTTACGTGTCGATAAAGCGGCCTGCTGCAGTTACGTGTCGATAAAGCGGCCTGCTGCAGTTACGTGTCGATAAGGCGGCCTGCTGAGGTTACGTGTCGATAAAGCGGCCTGCTGCAGTTACGTGTCGATAAAGCAGCCTGCTGCAATTACGTTTCAACAAAATGGATTTTCTCAACCATCATTATTCTTGAGAACAGTCGACAATCTGTTATAATAAATAATAATAATAATAACAATAATAATAATAATAATACATGGTATTTATATGGTGCATTTCTCATATTTATAATATAACGCAATGCGCAGGCGAAAACCACACACACACACTCACACACACACACACACACACACACACACACACACACACACACACACACACACACACACACACACACACACAGAGCAGAGAGAGAGAGAGAGAGAGAGAGAGAGAGAGTTTGCAGGGGGTGTGTACAGAAAACCGTAGAGATCACACGAAAGTCTGCGAGAAAAGTAAGTTTTACCTTTGCTTTGAACTGCGTAAGGGGGGGGGGGGGGATGCATTTCTCAGCTCAGTCGGTAAGGAATTCCAAATTAAAGGAGCAGTACATCTGAAAGAGCGTTCACCGGCAGATTTGAGATGGTACTTTGGAACTTTGAGAAGTTTCTCTCCCGATGAACGCAGTGAGCGAGAGGGCTGGTAAGTGATTCATCATCATCATCAGTCCCTTGCCCGAACTGGGCGTTGGGGGGACTGAAAGGCAGCAGCAACAGACAGTGCTCTCCACTGAGTTCTATTTTGGGCGGTGGCAAGCAAGTCTGGCATCTCGAGTTCGGTCCATTCTTTTATGTTTGCGACCCAACTCTTTCTCTGACGACCTCGCCGACGACTTCCTTCGAGAGTGCCTTGGAGGATAGTCTTGGACAAGGTGTTGTGTCGGGTCACGTGGCCAAACCAAGCAAGCTTGCGCCGTTTCACGGTTGCCAGAAGGGGTTCATGTGGGCCCACCAGGGAAGTGACGATGCTCCGTACATATTCGTTGGTCTTGTGCTCGCGGTACGAGATGTGGAGCAACTTCCTCAGGCACTTGTTCTCAAAGGCCTGGATTTTCTTTTCTGAGTCTGCAAGCAGCGTCCAAGTCTCACAGCCGTAGAGTAGAATAGACACTGCGAGGGACTTGTAAAGCCTGTACTTGATGGTGAAGCTGATGGAGTTACTTCGCCATATCCTGTCCAGCCTGGCCATTGCGGATGTTGCTGTACCTATCCTGATACGGATCTCTGCTATGCAACTACCGTCTTTGGACAGGGTGGCTCCCAAGTACTTGAAGCTATTGACCTCTTCTAGCTTCTGGCCGTTCATGTGAATGTTGCTGCTGCTGTCGCTTGTGGTGTTGATCATCACTTTGCTTTTATCCGTACTGATCTCCATGCCATAAGACCCTGCGCTACTTGAAAGTTTGTCTGTCAGGTTTTGGAGCTCACTATTGCTGCCTGCCATGAGGTCAATGTCGTCTGCGAATCGAAGATTGCACAGGGATCTGCCACCAATAGAGATTGAAGTATGGTGGTCGTGGAGGGTTTCCTGCATGATCTTCTCCAGGAATATGTTGAAAAGGACAGGAGAGAGCAGGCATCCTTGACGGACACCGATCGTCGTCCTGAAGAACTCGCCTGACTGATTGTTAAGTAGAACCGCGCTGCAGGCGTTCTTGTAAAGCGCTTCTATCATTTGGATCAGTCCCTCCTCTATGTTGAACGATCTCATGACTTGCCAGAGTCCGTCGTGCCAGACGCGATCAAATGCTTTCCTGAAATCAATGAAGTTGTGGTAGAGTTCGCGCTGATGCTGCAGATGTTTCTCGATCAGGACGCGGCAGTTGAAAATCTGCTCTACAGTGCTTCTTCCAACTCTGAAGCCAGCCTGTTCTTCTGCCAGCAGTTCCTCGGCGAAAGTTTTGAGGCGGTTGAGAATGATTCTAAGCATATACTTTGCTAGGGTGACTTATCAGACTGATAGTTCTGTAGTTCTGGCACTGTTTCAGGTTTCCTTTCTTGGGGAGCGGGATCACTAGAGACTGTGTCCATTCTACTGGCCATTTCTTTTGCTCCCAGATCTTTTGACAGAGTGTTAGTGAGGACCTTCGTTGTTACTTCTCCTCCATGTTTCAAACAGTTCAGCAGGTACGTTGTCTACACCTGGAGACTTTCCTCCCTTCAGGCCGCGTACAGCTGTTTCCACCCTCTTCAGCTCAACACTGGCAGGTCTTCGGCCTTCCTGGCCCAGCCTGGTTGTTTTGGAGGATGCTGGTGTCTGGCTCAGCCTTGTAGTTATACAAGTCTCGGCAGTACTCTCAGTCCATCTGTTTAGTACAGCAGTGTTTTTCCGTAAGGAGTTGGCCGCTGCTGTCTCGATGACTGTGGCTGTTCGCTGTTGAGTCTTGGTGAGGGTCCTTAGCGTTTCATAAGCCTTCTTGCTGTTGCCGTTTGCCATGCCCTCTTCCACCGCTACGACACTGGTCTTCAATCCAATCTTCTTTGCTTCTTTCATCCTCTTCCTGATCTTCTTGTTGACAAGTCTGTACTTGTTTCTGAGTGCTGATGTGAGGTCTTGGCCTCTCTTTTTCTTCCAGGCTCTCCTCTCATCACAGAGATCAAGGATGTCATCGGTGACCCAGGGCTGTTTGCGCTTCCTCTGCTTCCCAGCACTTCTTCTGCTGTAGAAAGTAACACCTCTTTTATATTTCCAGCAAGGGTGTCTACGTCCCAGTCCAAAGTAGCCAAGGCTGCAAATCTACCTCCCACCTGCGCTTGGAAGACCTCTTCTACTTCCGGGTCTTTTAGCTTCTCGAGGTCGAATCGGATGCGAGGACTCTTGCTGTCTCGTTTCAATGCCAGCTTCAACTTGAGGCTAGTAAGGACGAGGTTGTGGTCGCTGCCAATATCAGCGCCAGGAAAGGACCTCGTTTTGTGCTTTGTTAACGCTGGATTTGAATCGTCGAGGCAGCAAGATGAAGTCAATCTGGTTATGGACCAGGCCTCCTGGCGATTGCCATGTCACTGTTCTTGACTTCTTGTGTGGATGGAGGGTATTAGCAACGGTAAAACGGTGACTCTGTGCGAACTCTAAAAGTCGCAGGCCTCTGTCGTTTGTTTCTCCAAGGCCAAACTTGCCAGCTGTTCCTGCCCATTGTTGGTAAGCGTCAGGGCCGATCTTTGCATTCCAGTCACCGAGGACAGTCAGAATGTCTTTCTTAGGTGTTTTCTTGATGATGTTGTCCAGTTGTTCGTAAAATTCTTCTAATTCCTCATCATCATGATCTGCTGTTGGAGCGTATACTTGTATTATAGTGATGTTGTGCGGTCGGGCGGAGATGCGGATGGAGATTAGTCTGCTTGACACGGGGGTGCAGCTGATGACAGTTCCAGCCACCTCTTTCCTTACGATAAAAGCTACGCCATGTTCGTGCTTGGTTTCTTTTCCGCTGAACCAGATTTTATGGCCTTCATCTGTTGTTGTTTCTCCGAAGCCTGTCCATCGAACTTCTGCAAGTCCTACAATGTCCCAGCGATAGCGCTTTAACTCGTGGGTGAGTTCCTTCACTTTGCCGCACTGGTAGAGTGTGCGAACGTTCCAAGTTCCGATAGTTATTCCTTGCGTGGGCAGCTTGATGGTGGGTTTGGTTCCAGTAACAGTAAGTGATTAGACTGGAGGAAAGATATGACGGAAGACTGCCATCAAAGTGGCGGTATGCAAGGGTCGCTATCTTAAACTTTATGCGGGATTGGTTTGGAAGCCAGTGAAGGTCTTTCAGTATAAGGGCTGCGTGGTCTCGTTTTCGCCTGCGCTTCACAAGCCTTGCGGCATTATTTTGAACTCGCTGAAGGCGGCTTATCTGCTCAGATTGAAGACCAAAAAGCAGAGATTTGCAGTAATCAGGACGGCTCATGACTAAAGCATTCACTAACTTTGCAGTGGCAGATTCAGAAAGACTGTCGGACAGAGGCTAGGAGAGTATGAAGCATCACGACAGATTTCACCGACGTGATCCTGCATACTCAAAGTCTTATCGAGCTTGACACCAAGATATTTGACCGAAGACTGAAATGGAATATCAGTGTCATCTATGCGTAAAGACTCATTGTGAATTTGTTGAAGCCGGGATGCTGAGCCAACGTGCAGTAACAGTTTTTTTTTCTTTTCTTTTCTGGGTTTAGGCTAAGTTTTTTACTGAGGCTCATAGCCCCATAGCAGAAAACAATCCATTTGCAAGAGGTATAGATCCTCATGAGCCCCCGCGGGGGCTCATGAGGATCTATGCCTCTTGTTGACATCGCATTTGTTTTTTGTTAGACAGGCGGAGTCAATGGGCGGTTGTGTGGTGTCTGCCTTGTAGACATTATAGATTTTGCTGTAAATCTTGGACTCAATTAATGTACCCATTACCAGCCGAGGAAGGTGGTCGAACCACTGTAATAGCGCAGTGTCTGAGGAGGATATGATGGGGTGGGAAGGGGATTCCAGCAACTTGCCCCACCCCTCCGCTACCCTCGCCCAAAATACTTCACTTTGCTATGAAATTTTCGCTTTTGGGAAATATGGACCCCCCACCCCTCCCCCCACCCTTCCTCCGCACGCACGCTTGCACACACACACACACACACACGCACACACACACACACACACACACACACACACACCCGCCCCTGTGGAGAGCGGAAACACCAACCCCCCCTCCCCCTTCTTCGAGAGTGTAGCTCCCATCCCCGTCGTTCCATTTTTCAGACAGTGTGGGAAAGCCCCTCCCTCCCCCCCCCCCCTCCAATCCCGTCCCTCCACATCGTTTGATTTTCTATTTCGGCCAATGGAAAGCAAGGTCTGGCCTCTTGGCGCCGTCTGTCTCACGGTTAAATGTCCCAAGCATGAAGTAAGCCCCCCCCCCCCCCCCCAGTCGGGACGTAACTGATCCGCTCCTGTGGAGTAGCGCCCCGCCTCATCAACTCGTCTGTGAGTGACTGAAGCGCCCTGAGCTACCATAACGTGATGTCGTCGATCTGTCACCCGCGACCTGTACGTATCGCTTAGCAGGTGATTGTGGAATGGAGCCAAAGGGCTGTGGAATTGCAAAGCTAACCCCTTTACTGTTTCTGAAATTTCCTTAATAATTCAACGCCCAAGAATCCCCGCCGTCAAAGGAACATGGATGCAAAGTGGTGTCAGCACGAGGCACAGATCCTCATGAGCCCCCGCTACTGCGAGGGCTTATGAGGGTCTATGCCTCATGCAGGTGGGTGGTGTTCACGTTTTCCTGGCAGCGAAGAGGCCAATGTATTCCCCTTCATGACACAGCGTCTGTCTAGATGTTTTATCACAACCGTCATGTCGAATGTATTCCCCTTCATGACACAGCGTCTGTCTAGATGTTTTATCACAACCGTCATGTCGAATGTATTCCCCTTCATGACACAGCGTCTGTCTAGATGTTTTATCACAACCGTCATGTCGAATGTATTCCCCTTCATGACACAGCGTCTGTCTAGATGTTTTATCACAACCGTCATGTCGAATGTATTCCCCTTCATGACACAGCGTCTGTCTAGATGTTTTATCACAACCGTCATGTCGAATGTATTCCCCTTCATGACACAGCGTCTGTCTAGATGTTTTATCACAACCGTCATGTCGAATGTATTCCCCTTCATGACACAGCGTCTGTCTAGATGTTTTATCACAACCGTCATGTCGAATGTATTCCCCTTCATGACACAGCGTCTGTCTAGATGTTTTATCACAACCGTCATGTCGAATGTATTCCCCTTCATGACACAGCGTCTGTCTAGATGTTTTATCACAACCGTCATGTCGAATGTATTCCCCTTCATGACACAGCGTCTGTCTAGATGTTTTATCACAACCGTCATGTCGAATGTATTCCCCTTCATGACACAGCGTCTGTCTAGATGTTTTATCACAACCGTCATGTCGAATGTATTCCCCTTCATGACACAGCGTCTGTCTAGATGTTTTATCACAACCGTCATGTCGAATGTATTCCCCTTCATGACACAGCGTCTGCCTAGATGTTTTATCACAACCGTCATGTCGAATGTCCTGCCCAGTTAGCTCACCCATAAATATTGCCTGTTTTGCGGATGCAAGCAATAGATATAAATTGCCGCGAGCCCGTGCGGCTGCAAGGCGCATGACAGTCTGTGTCTCTCCCAGGCGGAAAACCACGACTGAGCGTCCTGCCGCCCGCGAATTGAAGTCTGCGTCATAATGACTGCAATTTGTTCCCTTTAACCAGGTTCGTGGGTTGTCTTTGTCAGCTCGCCCCACGCAGTCGTCTAGGTATGTTTAACTCATTCTACCCCAAGACCGAAATCCCCAAATGTTGCCGTTGTTCTCTGAAGAATGCATTGCAGTGCAGGACACAGCCCATAGGCGCCAAGCTATTCTGGCGTCACCCTTGAACTATCATGGTCGATCTTTATCTTGCTGTGGTGTGTCTGGGGGAGAATGAGTTAACCCATTTTTCCCCGAGTCCCTACAGCAGGAAATGGCTTGACCATGATAATTCAAGGCTAGTGCCAGATTAGCTTGGCGCCTTCAGGCTCCAAGCTAATCTGGCACTGCCCTTGAATCATCATGGTCAATCCATCTCCTGCAACTGGTACATAGTCATTAGGTAACACCTCCAAGATTTGAGAAATGGGACCTTGGGGCTATAGGGTTAACCAGTCTGGTGGGTATTCTCTGTCAGCACTCCCCCCGCTGTCGGTCTAGGTACATTAACTTGTCTTGTGAAATATCATGGCTTTATACCTACAGACCTCATCACTTTGAAAGATAAATAGACAACAATCCAGGATCGTCTGCGACGATGAACTATGTGCTGGTATGTGAGTTTGGACCTTACTAAAAGCCGTCGGGTTCGACGTCACGAGCACAGGACAGCACAGCACGCAAAAGACATGTAGGGGAAAGACCACTAAACTGGGCCGGCTTCAATATCGAGCCACCTCGCTTACAGTCTGCCGGTTCTGTTCGATGAATGTTTCTGGTGAAGGCACACTTACTTACTTACTTACGCCTGTCACCCCTACCCGGGTATAGGCCGTCGACGAGAGACCTCCAGCAACTCCTGTCCTGTGCTTCTCCTTCGATTCTACTCCAGGTGGTTCCCAGTCTCTTGATGTCTGCTTGGAGGTCTCGACGCCAGGAGTTTCTCGGCCTACCACTTTTCCTCTTTCCTTGGGGGTTCCATGACAATGCCTGCCTAGTGATACTGGAAGCTGGCTTTCTCAGACTGTGACCGATCCATCCCCATCTTCTTCGCCCAATTTCATTCTCTGCTGTTATCTGCTCTGTTCTCTCCCAGAGTCTGATGTTGCTGATCTTCTCTGGCCAGTGGATTTTCAAAATTCTTCTAAGGCAACTGTTCATGAAGGTCTGTACTCTGTTAACTGTGGTTTTTGTCAATCTCCAAGTCTCTGCTCCATATAGGAGAACTGTTTTTTACATTGGAGTTGAAAATCCGGACTTTGGTGTGTTGTGACAGCTCTTTGGAACTCCACACTTTTTTCAACTGGAGAAAGGCTGCTCTGACTTTACCGATTCGTGCTCTGACATCTGCATCAGTGCCGCCTTTTTTGTCTATGATGCTCCCGAGATAGGTGAAGGACTCCACTTCCTCCAACGGGGTGCCAGCAAGCAAGACTGGTTCTTCCCTGGTTGCGTTCAGCCTCATTGTCTTTGTTTTCTGTTTGTGAATGGTGAGGCCCACTTGGGACGAGATGTCAGCAAGCCTCGTGGTCTTGTCCTGCATTTGTTGATGAGTGTGGGACAGTAAAGCCAAGTCGTCTGCAAAATCGAGGTCCTCAAGCTGTGTCCACAGTGTCCACTGTATTCCACTTCGTCTGTGCTCTGTGGTCATCTTCATGACCCAGTCTATGGCCAGTAGGAAGAGGAACGGAGACAGCAGACACCCCTGCCTGACACCAGTTCTGACCTGGAGCTCCCTGGTGAACTGCCCTTCGTGGATCACGCGACATGTCATGCCATCATAGCTGCTCTTGATCAGGCGGACGAGCTTTGTGGGTACACCGTAGTGTCGTAGGAGTTTCCACAGAGTCTCTCGGTCCACGCTGTCAAATGCTTTCTCATAATCCACAAAGTTGACGTACAGCGGGGAGCTCCACTCCAGAGACTGTTCCACGATGATGCGGAGAGTGGCGATCTGGTCTGTACATGATCGGTTCTTCCTGAATCCTGCTTGCTGGTCTCTCAGCTGGGGGTCAACGGAGCTCTTCATTCTCTCTAGGATGATCCTGTTGAAGACCTTTCCTGGTACTGACAGCAAGGTGATTCCTCTGTAGTTGGAACACTTGCTGAGGTCGCCTTTCTTGGGAAGCTTGATTAGGTACCCCTCCTTCCAGTCAGCCGGCATCACCTCCTCTTCCCAGATCTTTCCAAACAGTGGGTACAGCATCTCCACTGTTGTCTCTAGGTCTGCTTTCAGAGACTCCGCTGGGATGCCATCTGGCCCTGCTGCTTTGCCATTCTTCAAAAATGCCACTGCTCTTCTGATCTCTTCCCGGCTGGGTCTGTCACAGCTGATGGGTAGGTCGGTCTCTGCCGGCTGGATGTCTGGGGGGTCGGGTGGGCTAGGTCTGTTCAGTAACTCTTCAAAATACTCAGCCCATCTGTCGAGTTGGTCTGCTCTGTCTGCAATAGGCTTGCCTTCTTTGTCTTTTACTGGTCTTTCTGTATGGCCATACTTGCCCGACAATCTTCTGGTAATGTCGTAGAGCTGTTTCATGTTACCGCTGCCTGCTGCCTTTTCTGCCTCTGCTGCCTGGCTGTCTGTGTAGGCCCTCTTGTCTGCCCTGATACTCCTCTTCACCTCGCGGTTGGCTTCCGAGTATTCCTCCTGTGCCCTTGCTTTGGCTGCTCTCGTGCGACCGTTGTTGACAACTGCTTTCTTCTGCTTCCTCACTTCTATCTTCTTCAAGGTCTGTGCCGACAGCTAGTCCTTGTGATGGTGTTTCCTGAACCCTACAGTGTCTTTGCAGGTTGAGTTCAGCGCCTCTCTAACTGCCTTCCACTGCTGCTCTGTGGTGACTGCCTCTTCATTTACTAGCTCCTGTAGCGCTTGAAACCGGTTGGACAGCACCAGTTTGAACTCTTCTCTAACTCCAGTTTCTCTCAGGAGGCCTACATTATAGCGCTGTCTTCTTGTTGTCTCTGTGCGGCTTTTCTTTAGCTTGAGCTTCATTCTTAAGGTAAGCAGATGGTGGTCTGAGGCGACATCTGCTCCCCTCCTCACTCGAACATCTTGAAGGGATCTTCTAAATTTCTTGCTAATGCAGATATGGTCTATTTGGTTCTCTGTTGTATGGTCAGGTGAGACCCAAGTTGCTTTGTGTATTCTTCTGTGTGGGAAGATGCTGCCTCCAATGACAAGTCGGTTTAGAGCACAAAAGTCTACAAACCTCTCCCCGTTCTCACTCATCTCCGAGCCTAGTCCCTGTCTCCCCATCACTTCTTCGTATCCGGTGTTGTCCTCCCCTATTTTGGCATTAAAATCGCGAAGGCACACTTGTTAGAGTGATTTAACCAGTTCACTCCCGGTAGCACGATCCAGTTGCAAGAGGCATAGATCCCTATGAGCCACCCCCCCCCCCTCCCCCGCAATTTCTGGGCCTCATGTCCTCACCACTTTGTATCCAAGTTCATGGGAAGGGCAAGGTTCTTTAGCGTCGAATTAACACAGTCCTCCTCAACTGGCAATGAAACGGTTATTATAAGAATTGAACAGTGTACAATCTCTGTTTTCTCCCACACCGGTATGGAGTGCGGGTATTGGGGGTGGGGGGGGGGGGTGGGGGTGGGGGAGAGGGCGGGAAGGAGGAGGCAGTGCATTGTGGGTTCACGTCCAAGCGGTGAATATAATATGAATGGACACACTGCTCTTATCTGTACGAGCCCCCTTGGTGTAGTGTAGTTCTGCGCTGCCATTAGTTAAATTACTTCCATTCAGTGGGTAAATCTTTTTTTATACATTATTTTCATTTTTTTAAATATTTTTTAACCCATTACATCCTGAGGCTGATTTTGTAAAAAAAAAAATGTGCTTACTGTCCTATGAAGGCTACATGACAGATTAGGAGATAGATCAACTGCTTTAGTTCAAGGGTGGTGCCAGAATAGCTTGGCGCCTAAGGCGCCAAGCTATTCTGGCACAACCCTTGAACTATCTGTCAAATTTATTTCAAGCAATGGGTGTATCAGGATGAAAAGGGTTAAGATGTTCGGCCTAGGGACGCACTGTAATGCGAGCTGTAGTGTAGCTGTAGGATCTAAACTGTTTGTCTGTCCAGCGCTGTGATTCCCCTTGGTTTGTATACAGAGCTGTAGTGTTCTCCTGACCCGTGTGACGTTAGAAGGCCGTGATCTGTCAGTACTCATCTTCATCGTCTCGAGACCTACGTCTTTATGAATTTCTGTATGAATTTCCGAGCCATTCAAACCAGGAATTTCATTGATTTCCTAGGATATTTTATGGATTTCGTGAAATCCCAGAGTGAACAGTAATTTCTTGCATTTATGAAATTTTCAGGGAATTTCTTCATTTCCTGGTTTTGTAAATTTTCTGTAACGTACACTCCGTGTACAAATACAGGGTCCATGGACATAAGTGATTCGAAGGAGGTCATAAAAATCTTCGCCTCATGCTATCATTGCAGCATCTATGTTCCTCAGACGAAGGACATCGGACGTCCGGTCTGTCACAGCCGGTCTGCATTAACTCATTGTACCCCAACACCAAAATCCCCAAATGTTGCCGTTGTCCTCTGAAGACTGCACTGCAGTGCAGGACACAGATCGACCATGATAGTTCAAGGGTGATGCCAGAATAGCTTGGCGCCCATAGTTCAAGGGTGATGCCAGAATAGCTTGGCGCCCATAGGCGCCAAGCTATTCTGGCATCACCCTTGAACTATCATGGTCGATCCATATCTTGCTGTGGTGTGTCTGGGGTAGAATGAGCTAATTACTCTTCATAAAACCACATCAGACCTTTGATCCCCAGTTCTGTGTTGCCCGCGCACGTCTCCTTCGCATCCAGAAAGCGCAACCCCCCCCCCCCTCCCCACTTACGTCTTCCTATTGAGGACATATACTTAAATGACACAAAGCAGGCATTTATTCTCAGAAGCCCCTGCGACCGCAGGGACCCCTGAGAATATAATTATGCCTCTTGCAGATGCTTGAGAGAGATTCCTGTTCATGGACCCCAGTTTTTCTCCGCCGCGCGGTCGCCTGATCTATTGTTGGTTATGAAGCCCTGGAGAGGAACATCCTGAGATAACAACATCCATCTTTAGATATAGCAGTGCACCAGCGAAACAGTTCACCCTCGTCAGACCCTCTTTGCCGGCCCGGTTCATGGGCAACAGACTTAGATTTTAATGAGAATTGGAAGCTTTGTTTTTTGCTGACCGAGATTAGATCTAGTTGATTCCTAAGATTGTTCCTAAGATTTGAGAGGTTGCCATTTGAATTTTCAAAAGGTTCTGAACTGTGGCGGCTTTTCCTCAGAGTGGTTATCCGATGGAGAGGAAAATGATATAAATGTAAGTTGTAGGGAGATTTCAGTCTTCCGCGGGTTTTCTGTAACAACATTTCTTGCCACACTGACAAAGATGTAGTGCGTTTATGTTACATGCATTCTGTTTGATATCCATATGTCTGTTTAGAAAAAAAAAAAAAAAAAAAAAAAGCAACCCCCCCCCAAAAAAAAAAAAAAACCCAAAAAAAAAAAAAAACCACCCCACCTCCGTCCTATTGTCCTTTCTAAGCCTGTTTTTTTAATTATCGTATACTTCACCCGTGACTGCAGGTGACCGCAGGCTGTGGTTTTGAGATCATTGTAGCATCTGCGTCGGAGATCTCCACAAAGTGGTTTCAGCAAGAGGCATAGATCCTCATCAGCCCCCGCAATTACGGCAGCTGGGTGGTTTCAGTTCTCGGCAGTCAACGGGTTCAGTTAGTTACTTGGGTTTAACGCCGAGCAGGCAACTAAGGCCACCTCAAGGCGTCAACGGGTTCAGAAAAGCGTGCTGTGTCCGTGTCTTTGGCCAGGCTCAAATCCAGCCGCACAAGGTAAACCGGTATCAACTCATTCGAGACGCACCGCCTCCGGATACGCGGCTTATGCCGCGTATCCGGAGGCGGCGCGTCTCGAATGCGTTAACCCTTTGCGTGACGGTAGCGGTTTTAGTCGCTATGCCTCGTGTAGGAATCATCGCGACAAGACCGCTAGCGACACGCAGAGGGTTAAAACTCAAAGGGAAGAACTGCCGATAGCGGCCAGGCCAGCAAGAAACAGCCGTGCAGCCTGCAGGGGGCTCATGCGAATCTCTGCCTCTTTCAGATGGAATTAAAGTCTGTTTCCGTGTTTTGGGCCTGCTGGGGGCGTTGCGTGCCTGACATTAATTGCACACCCATGCATTTTCGATTGCCGCGAACGTGTCGTGACGGCGATAAGACGTTGAGGGTTCGTCCAGGCTCCGAGCGCACACTTTGATTTCCCACGTCAATGTCCCTTGGTGATTCAGTCTGCGCACTAGAGAAAAAATATTAAATAAAATCTAGAAAAGAAAGAGAAATTACAGAAGAATAGGGCTCACGTCGTCACGCTGGTCGTGGCGGCCATCTTGAGAGGATTCGCGATAAGGCCCCCATAGGGAAATCACTGTCAGGACAATGTCAGGAAAGTCCTGACGTGCTATAGGCAATAACAACAAGTCTTGCCATCACCGTAGGGAACCGCTCACCAGAATCTGTTTTTGTTTGTTTCAAAAGATGGAGAAACGTGAAGAAAAACGTGTTGAAACACTACTTCGCTACTATCTAAAGCCTATTCTATCCTCTTAAGATGGCGGCTGACGCGCCGACGCTGCTAGGCAACGCGGGGAACTTTCCGAGCCCTAGAGATAATAAGAATATAAAAAGAGATGGTTGGTTGGTTAGCTGGGAGTTTAACGTCCACGGCACCGAAGTGATAATAGACGGTATGAAAAGAGAGAAGTTTAAGTCGACTTTTAATTACTTTGATAATGGATCTCTACTGAATGAAAAATCCCAATATATTTAATGAAAAACCTTTATACTTTTTTCTTCTGATGACAAGTATTTACCCCTTTAGCCGGGGATTCCAACAGCAGGAGATGGATCGACCATGATAATTCAAGAGTAGTGCCAGATTAGCTTGGCGCCTTCAGGCGCCAAGCTAATCTGGCACTACCCTTGAATTACCATGGTGAAGCCATCTCCTGCAACTGGTACATAGTCGTTAGGTTAGTTCGGGGTTTAACGTCCTAGACACCTAAGTGATAATGGACGGCCCTGACGGGGTGGGTTTATGGGGGACAGAGAAATCTATTTCCTATGGAGTACGACCTGAACACATCATCAATTCAGGCGCACTGCCACTGTGGCGCTTTGATTGACCAGGACCTTTCAACGGACATGCTATGGAACAAGCCCGTCCTCCCCCCCCCCCCCCCCCCCCAGATTCATAGTCGCTAGGCAACACCCCCAACATTTGAAAAACGGGACCTTGGGGCCAAAAGGGTTACAAGGGAATTGTACTTCACGTCACCGACCACCGTTACACTGGACACTTCCGGTACACTATTATACATTGTTATATCCCGGGTTTGGTACGCGTCGTTACACTGGACACTTCCGGTACACTATTATACATTGTTATATCCCGGGTTTGGTGCGCGTCGTTACACTGGACACTTCCGGTACACTATTATACATTGTTATATCCCGGGTTTGGTGCGCGTCGTTACACTGGACACTTCCGGTACACTATTATACATTGTTATATCCCAGGTTTGGTACGTGTGGAATGAATGTCATAGAAACAGTGTGGTCGGGAAAGCGCGTCGTGTTATAATATTAGACGTGTGTGTTATCCGCCCTTGTTAGACCCGAAGTGTATTGTATCTGTTGAGCATTGACTGAATGGTTCCAACATCCGTCCTGCTTTGGGGGAAGGTTGATCTCTTAACTCAACACCCCCCCCCACCCCCCTCTCCCAGGGTCTGCCCTGGGGGACTTGAGTGGGGTTAACTACTTTTTAGTTCCTAGGGTCACCCTGGTCAGCCCCCCCCCCCCCCTCTATTCTGGGGCATGTGTTTCTATCTACCCTTGGTCTATTCACCTGTATTTTCCTTTTTAAAACTCTCCCTACTGTCTGCACTGCCTGTAGCTCTTGATATTGGATGTGTGTTGCTAAATGGTCTTAGCTTTATTTAGCGTATTAGACCGGCTGGCGACATACATTCATTATTCTGGGGATTTATTTATTTTTCACAAGCAGTGCAGGCACGTCCTGAGAAAGTCTTGTTGCTGTCGGGACGTTAAGCAATGTACAACCAACCAACGTTTCGAGTGTGTTAGCCCTTTGGGTGTCAGCAGCGGGGTTTTTTTCTTTTTTTTTTTTTTTTTCGTGATGATCCCTGCAGGAATCATCACGACAAAAACCGCTACATAAACGGCTGCATCAGCGTGATTTCATGACCCTTTGTGAAATCAAGCCGACGCAGCTGTTTCTCTTGCAATTGTGTCAGAGGAATTAATATGTGGCCTGTACTCGGAGTACCTGTCACCCCAATTTGGCCGTGAAGTAGACAGCCGCCAGATCATACCGGTTACCTCCCTCGATCCCTAGATACATCGTGTTTGGCAGAGGTAACCAGTTTTCAGCCGGACGCCGGTCTCGTTGGGGTTTCATTAACCTCATTTTCGGTATCAATCAACTGTGTGCACCGATTTGTGTCGGAGATTTGCGTCTGACGTGAAATTGATTAAACTGGTGCATGAAATTTGCGTGGTGTATTATATTCGTTTTACCATGCGGCTTAAAACGTGACCGGTCATGTCTCATCTCCTCACGTCTTTTGAAAAAGTAAATTGTGGAACACTTTCGATTAACGTAATAGGCGAGGCCTCATTCAACACATTCTGCCCCGAGGACCGAAACCGCCCAAATGTTGAAGTTGCCCCCTGAAGGACTGTATTACAATTCTAGCGACAGCTCGAGCAGGATAGTTCAAGGACGGTGCCAGAATAGCTTGGCGCCTAAGGGCGTCAAGCTATTCTGGCACCACCCTTGAACTAGCACGCTCGATTCGTGTCTTGCTGTGGTGTGTCGGGGCTGAATGGGTTAACCTGTCGCATCCGGGCACGGGGACAGGAAGTCGTGTCCAAAAGCAGGATGTCTCCAATGAGTCATGTTTTACTTAACCCCTTCCCTGACGGGAACAAAAGGCAAACACCACTCAGCTGCAAGAGGTAAAGATCCTCATGAGCCCCCGCAGTCGCGTGGGCTCATGAGGATCTATACCTCTTGCTGAAAACACTTTGTGTCCACGTTCTCTTGACTCCTATGCATCTTCGCCGTTGAATAGGGCTCGGGAAGTTCCCCGCGTTGCCAAGCAGCGTCGGCGCGTCAGCCGCCATCTTATGAGGATACCATAGTCATGAGATAGTAGCGAAGTAGTGTTTCAGCACGTTTTTCTTCCTTTTTTGTTCCTCTTTGGAAACAAAACAAAAACAGATTCTGGTAAGCGGTTTCCTACAGTGATGGCAAGACTTGCTGTTATTGCTTATAGTACGTCAGGACTTTCCTGACATTACAACAACAGCGATTTCCCTATGAGCGCTTAGTCCCGTATCCTCACAAGATGGCCGCCACGACTTGCGTGATGACGTCAGCTTCCCCAGCCCTATTTACAGTGATTGCAAAAAACACAGTCTGCCTCCACCGACAACTAAGGGGTGAGCGTAAGTAACTGTTTCATTAACTCATTGGAGACGTGCTGTCTCCAGATACCCAGCTTGAAGCCGCGTGTCCGGAGCCGGCACGTCTCGAATGGGTTAAGTTTTCTGAAAGGTTTGTATTTAGCGCAGACACGGTAATGTAAGTATGAACACGGCGTGTCAGATTTCCAGACCGTATAAATTAGCGTCATTTTTTCAGTGCGTCCACTACCTATACAGTTCAACCTTGTTTTGAGCGCTCACCTTCTCTCTCTCTCTCTCTCTCTCTCTCTCTCTCTCTCTCTCTCTCTCTCTCTCTCTCTCTCTCTCTCTCTCTCTCTCTCTCTCCAAGCAAAATGGCTTAAAAGACCGGTGGCCTGTAGGGAAAAGTCCAGATGGGAGAAGGTTGTCACCTGTCATCAAAGACCGCCATTGAGGTGGCTACAGCCACGCGAATGATGGTCTTTAATGACAGGTGATTCTGTCATAAGGGTGTTGGCTCAGAACAGGTTCTACTGTACAGTGTGGGTGGGAATAGCGCAGAGTCGTTTTCAGCGTCTGCTTTGACGCGGAAAGAGGAGATGAGTATACAACTGGACAAACAGAGCAGAATTAATTATATGAAGACATGGATGAAATGCGCTTTATATTTAACCCCGAGTCACTACGGCAGGAGATGGATCGGCCATGATAATTCAAGGGTAGTGCCAGATTAGCTTGGCGCCTGCATGCAGGCGCCAAGCTTATCTGGCACTACCCTTGAATTGTCATGGTCAATCCATCTCCTGCAACTGGTACACAGTCATTAGACAACACCTCCAAAATTTGAGGGAAAAAAAAACACCTTGGGGCTAAAAGAGAACACATACCACCCCACCAAACAACGTGAACGACAACAGTGAGAACGACGACGACGACAACAAAGACGCCGCCCCCGCCGACAGCAACAACAACAACAACACAATTCTGCTAGACGAAGTACCTCTGCACTGAGCTGTGCACTAGTAGTGCAGTCGGGGGGGGGGGGGGGGGGGGGGGGGGGGCTACCGGATAAATAATAATAATAATAATACATGGTAATTATATGGCGCATTTTTCATATTTATAATATAACTCAATGCGCTGGCGAAAACCACACACACACACACACACACACACACACACACACACACACACACACACACACACACACTCTCACACACATACACACACACAGACACACTTACGCACGCACACACACACACACACACACACACACACACACAGAGTCTGCAGGGACGGGGGGGGGGGGTGAGGGGGGGGGGGGTGTATAGAAAAACCGTCAGGAGGACTCGGATGCAGCAGGACTCAAATCATGGCTGGTCAGATAAGATGCTGCGCTGATTTCATTTTCCGTTGCATTCATGAAGGTATATTATGTTGAGATTAAACAATGATGGCTGCCACCAATTTACTGTCGATTTTCCCCTTCTGTGCCACCTTATTTTTGAAATGTTCGATAATTCAGCGCCAAAAACATCAGCTATCCAAAGAACATCCCTGCCAAACGGTGTCAGCAAGAGACATAGATCCTCATGAGCCCCCGCAACTGCGGGGGCTCATGAGGATCTATGTCGCTTGCACTTGCGTTCCGGTTTTTTCTTTTTTTTGGTAGTGAAGGAATTGATAATACATTTTGTTTGACCGAAGCACAGGAGCAGCACAGTCGTTTGCCAGGATGGCCATCGCAAATCATGACATGTGACACTTCAAGAATTACGACGAAATTACGTCATCGCTGTCGTTCAGTTTATTGACCGTGGCCAAATTAGGCCTTGAAAATGTCCTTCTGAACTGCGTTCCCGCCCATAAACTATTCCATTTCCGCATGCCGATTTTCTGCTTGCTCGACTGGCAAAACTGCTTGTAATGCGCTGTTGAACGTTGCTAGGCTGCAATTGGTTCTTCTCCTAAATAACATCATTGGCTCCACATCTGAATATTTCTGCCCGTTTTCGAGTTATGACAAAGAAAATTGAGGGGGAAAAGGTCACCGCTCATACGGCGTCTTGTCGTAAAAAAAAGTTAAACGTGTTGGGCTTAACGTCTTTTGTCGACCACGGAGGTGATCTCAAAGACGGGGCACCGAAATCGGGTCTGAACAAATTTTGACCCCAGCTGGATTGAAACCCGGGATCGTTCGGTCGAAAATCGAACCCTCTACCACCGCGCCACCCAGCTCCCCCGTCTTGTCGTAGCCCATCATAGAGACAACGCATTTCTGGCAGGTATACATTAATAATAATAATAATAATAATAATAATAATAATAATAATAATAATAATAATAATAATAATAATAATAATAATAATAAATAGCATTTATATCACGTTGAATCCCCATGAGCAGTGGGCTCTAAGCGCGTTACAAAAAAATGTATAATGCAGAATCTCACTACCTTTAAAAAGATTTAATCTACGCACACGCGTACAACCAAAACACACATAACAAAACCATTGACAATCACAAGTCAAACGCATTTTGATGATGCTGCTGCGCCACCACGATGGTGCTAAACATTGCACTTCCCAGATTGATGTGTGCAGAATTATCGTTATTTCTCAGAGCAGGAAAACGACAATTAGTCCAGAATTTGGCTGTGCATGCATTTCTGTATGATGCGTTCGACGTCATATAAGAAGGTTGATTGCGTCATATCTTTAGGCGGACCGTTTAGTACGAATCAATGAGTATTTCGTATTTTGGGGCGTCTCTTGTTTGCAGTCGAAATAGCGGCTGATTTCTCTGTTTGTTTGTCTAATTTGACAGAGGGTATTTACCCGAAATATTAATAAATTGTGTTGTAACCGTTTTTTCTAACGGTGTTTCTTTCTCCGTTGGGTACTTCTTTTAGTCGAAGTAAAGCCCGTTTTTTGGCGACCAAGTTCCACTGTCTTGTTTCATGCGATACCTTCAGAAACTGCTTCGCTTGCTTCTTGATGTGGCATTCCTATTTCAGTATTGGAATTGAATGGAATGAAATGGAACGCATTGTATTGTCCATTAGCCGAGTTAACCACAAAGCCGCTTTTCCCGAATTGTGGAGGTGTCTGTCACCTAACGACTATGCACCGCTTGCAGAGGTGGAAGTCGACCATGATAATTTAAGGGTAGTGCCAGATTAGCTTGGCGCCGTCAGGCGCCAAGCTAATCTGACACTACCCTTGAATTATCATGGTCGAGCCATCTCCTGCTGTAGTGCGTCAGACCTGAATGGGTTAAACAAGATACATCAACGGTAAGATCCAAAATCACAGGCCAGCATAACCCTACATTAGACCCTTCTCTCTCTCTCTCTCTCTCTCTCTCTCTCTCTCTCTCTCTCTCTCTCTCTCTCTCTCTCTCCCCCCCCCCCCCGCCCCCCAAGACCCCTTCCCCCCACCCACCACTTCAAGACGCCTTGTTCCTCCTGTCAAATGCAGCCCGGCACTTGGCCAACTTGGTGCCGTGCCCCTCCACGCATACGAATCAGCAATCTTTCTCTCCCCCCTGCTCTCCGACTTCAGACGGTTCAGGCAGGAGAGCGTTGAAGTGTTTTGCGCATGCTTCAATCGTTAGCCGGATGTGAGAGCCCATAAACTGATTGCTGCCCGTGCAAAGGTGGGCTACGTGGGCCCATGTTATTGTTCACACCGGTTCTCTCCCTAGCTTCGCCACCCGCTCCGCGCCGAGACAACCAGTCTGGCCATTGTTCGTATTTCCAGCGAGAGGCCGCGGTGTTTTATTGAACAAAATTGAATTTTCATTGAATCCGCGCGGCGTGCGACCACCGGAACTGCAAACGTTACCCGTGGCTGCTTGCACAAAAAGTTGGAGTGTGGGGAGATAACACATTTGCAGAGCGAACTCTGCGAGATAATTTTACCGCGACAGCTCAACATAGTGCCTGGTCAGTTGGCTTGGCTCCGTGTCCAGTCACCAGACCGTACCTCGGGTGGCCAGGCTGGAGCCGGGAGTAGATTACGAGGACCGGCTCCAGGGGTCAGATGCGCACGAGAGCCCTGTGCGCAGGATTCAAGGTCACTTATGCAACTGGGGCCAGGCAACGAAGGGTTAATAGCTTTTCTTTAACCTTTTATGCCCCGGATCCATACAGCAGGAGATGGCTTGACCATGATAATTCAAGGGTAGTGCCAGATTACAGAAGAATAGATAATAACAATATAAAAAGAGAGAAATGTAAGTCGACTTTTAATTACTTTGATAATGGATCTTTACTGAATGAAAAATCCCAATATATTTTAAATGAAGACCTTTATACTTTTTTCATCTGAAGACAAGTATTTCACCCCATTTTGCCCCGGATCCATACCACAGGAGATAGATCGACCATGATAATTCAAGGATAGTGCCAGATTAGCTTGGCGCCTTCAGGCACCAAGCTAATGTGGCACTACCCTTGAATTATCATGGTCAAGCCATCTCCGGCAACTGGTACATAGTCGTTAGGCAACACCTCCAAAATGGGAGAAATGGGACCTGTGGGCTAGAAGGGTTAACTATTTTTGTCGATATTTGTCTGAACCTATAGTTTGCTTATTTTAACCCTTTGACGGTCGGTAGCGGTTTTTTTTTTTTCGACGATTCCTGCAGGAGTCATGGCGACTACAAAGGCCGCTACCGACACCGCGCGGTATATTGTGGTGGCTTGACGGCAAGTCCTCATGAGCACCACGTTGTGACGCTGTTTCACTTGGTGATTGAGCCCGGCCCTCACCGCGACGCCCCTGGGATTCTCACCAGGAGGCCCTCGGGCTGCGCATGCGCACGACGAGACGCGACAGTGATGACGGTGCATTTTTGATCCGAGCGGGCATCGGAATAAGAACTGTAATCGAGCGGACGCGCGCGAATTGTCACAACTCCTCTAGTCAATTCCCGTCACCTTTACTGGTTCTCAGTTTGGGAGAGAGATGCCTGCAGCGCAAGTTGCATTGTACGTACGGGGTGCAAGGGATGGAGGAGGAGGTGGATCGACAGATAGTTTAAGGGGCTGTGCCTGATTAGCTTTGGATCCTTTCCGGTTCTTTGGGGTATATTATATTCTCAGAGCCATGTCTAAACCCGGCCTGTCAGCGCAAAACAGATTGTGTTTGTGAAATCGTAAATTCAGAGTCAATGATGATCCGTAGTCGTTCACCCTTTCAGCGCCATGAGCGCATTTCCCGAATTTTGGAAGTCTTACTTAACGACTATGTACCAGTTGCAGGAGATGGTTTGACCGTGATAATTCAAGGGTAGTGCCAGATTAGCTTGGCAAGCTAATCTGGCACCATCCTTGAATTATCACGGTCAATCAATCTCCTGCTGTAGCGTGTCGGCTCTAAAACTGTTAAAGGAATATGGACACAAAGTGGTTTCAGCAAGAGGCATGGATCCTTATCAGCCCCCGCGACTTCGGGGCACTTGAGGACCTTTGCATCTTGGTGGTGTTCAAGTGGTCTGGGCTGTAATGGGGTGAAAAGGCTGCTGTTGTCGAGATACACGCTAAGCCTTGTGGCGTTTGACGTACAAGAGCTGTAACGAGTCCAAGTCTGTTGATGTGAACCCATTCAGCCTGACGCACTACAGCAAGAGATGGGGCGACCATGATCATTCAAGGGTAGTGCCAGAATAGCTTGGCGCCTATCGGCGCCAAGCTAATCTGGCACTGCCCTTGAATGATCATGGTCGCTCCATCTCCTGCAACAGGTGCATAGTCGTTCGATGACGCCTCCACAATTTTGGGCAATACGTGCGCCGGGATGAATGGGTTAACCCATTTACTGCCATTGGATGTATACTTTGTTTCGGAAACCTGTGTTGATTTATCGACCAAAACGCATAAGCGTGTAAAGAAGGAAATAAATTGCGTTGTACCCGTCTTTTCTAAGCGTGTTTCTTTCTCCGTTGGGTACTTCTTTGCATTTTACACGCTTGGCAGTCAGCGTTTTGGTCTGGATGGCATAAGCGTGTAGGGAACATGGATACAAACTGGTGTCAGCAAGAGACATAGATCCTCATGAGGCCCCGCAACTGCGCGGGCTCATGGGGTGTGTGTCTCTAGCAGTTGGATCGTGTACATTTTTCTCCTCGACAGTGAAAGGATTAATAATAATAAGAAGAAGAGGATTGGAGATTTGTTAAGTGATCATTTTAAAAGCAGCTCTAAGCGGCGGTACAAAGTGAAAACTAAGAGCTAACACACACACACACACACACACACACACACACACACACACACACACGCACACACGCACACACACACACACACACACACGCACACACACGCACACACACACAGACACACACACACACACACACACACCACACACGCACACACACACAGACACACACACACGCACACACTCACACACACACACACACACACACACACACACACACACACACACACGCACACACACACACACACACACACACACACACGCACACACACGCACACACACACAGACACACACACACAACACACACACACACACACACACACGCACACACACGCACACACACAGACACACACACGCACACACACACACACACGCACACACACACACACGCACACACACACACACACACACACACACACACACACACACACACACACACACACACGTAATCTATTAAAGCCAATCTATTTTTGAATCAAACGCCTATATAATAACCGGTATATTATTATTATTGATGTTGGGTTACCCTTGGTGGCGTCAGTAGCACTGGCTGTAGTGTGGTGACACCCTGGACGTGTTAATATGCGGCGTGGGACTGTACACCAGTTAGTCCGCTTTGTGCTAATGACGCGGTCAGCGGATCGTAACTTGGAGCCAGGCCCAAGGGAACAGTTGCGACCGTGATAGATGGTTATTGGAAATCTCCCTGGCCCCCGTCAATTGCCACATCATCTGGGCCTGTCGATCAGGCTCTGAATTTCTTGCCGTTACGGCGACGATGGCTTGTCGATCAAGCCCAGAATTTCTAGCTGTTACGGCGATTTCTAGCGATAGAGCTTATCTCTGTGCTGGACGCGAGAGTTGTTATTTTTGTTATTGTTGTTCTTGTTAATTTTGTTGTTGCTGTGCCGACAACACATTTGCGACATGTGGCATTCAGATTCCCGGCATTGCTTTAGTGATAGTCATGGTATTGTAGATCTGCGGCGGTTTTTTTTTTCGCTGTCTTTATCTCCTTGGGTGTCCTTAGCGGTTTTAGTCGCGATGATTTCGACAGGAATAACAACACCTGACATCCGACAGGAATAACAACACCCTGACATCCGACAGGAATAACAACACCCTGATATCCTACAGGAATAACAACACCCTGATATCCTACAGGAATAACAACACCCTGACATCCGACAGGAATAACAACACCGTGACATCCGACAGGAATAACAACACCCTGACATCCGACAGGAATAACAACACCGTGACATCCGACAGGAATAACAACACCGTGACATCCGACAGGAATAACAACACCGTGACATCCTGCAGGAAAAACAACACCCTGACATCCTGCAGGAATAACAACACCCTGACATCCTGCAGGAATAACAACACCCTGACATCCTGCAGGAATAACAACACCCTGACATCCTGCAGGAATAACAACACCCTGACATCCTGCAGGAATAACAACACCCTGACATCCGACAGGAATAACACCAACCTGACATCCGACATGAATAACAACACCCTTACATCCGACAGAAATAACAACACCCTGACATCCGACAGGAATAACAACACCCTGACATCTTGCAGGAATAACAACACCCTTTACATCCTGCAGGAATAACAACACCCTGACATCCTGCAGGAATAACAACAACCTGACATCCTGCAGGAATAACAACAGCCTGACATCCTGCAGGAATAACAACACCCTGACATCCTGCAGGAATAACAACATCCTGACATCCGACAGAAATAACCACACCTTGACATCCGACAGGAATAACAACATCCTGACATCCGACATGAATAATAACAGCCTGACATCCTGCAGGAATCATCGCGACTAAAACCGCTACCGGCACCCAAAGGGTTCAAAAGCTAAGGGGGGTCTGTGAATAACGCCCTTACAAGAGACACCCAGACAGTTGTTGTTTGTTGCTGGTTTGAATGTTTGCAAACTTGGGGTATAACAAACTGCCAAGCGACTCTCATTGTTTGTAGTTGTTTCATCCCAAGTTTGTTATTAGCAAAGTAGTGTACACAGAAAGTTAGTTGTTGGGACCTCTTTATAAGTCACGGGGATAGGATGATCGTTAGTGTTCGAGGAAGAAGAAGAAATGTTGGAGGAAGGATGATCGTTGATAACTGGCACCTCTCTTAGCAGCAGTAGTAGCTAATTAAGAAGTGTCCAACTACGGACCTATCATCATATGCCTGTGGGAAAAGTCATGTTTTATCCAACTTTCTTGTAAGTAAAGCAGCGAAGTACTATTTTTTGGTTTGTTTAGGCTAAGCCCCTTTATAGCAAGGAAGGACAATAGGTCGCCTCCCCCTCCCCTGTTTTTAAACCCGTCTAATCCCTACGCATAACAGCAGGAGATGGCTCGACCATGATAATTCACGTGTAGTGCCAGATTGGCTTGGCGCCGTCAGGCGCCAAGCCAATCTGGCACTACCCTTGAATTACCATGGCCGATCCATCTAAAAAATATATCACAAGCGCTTTAGTTAATAGTAGAGTGGAGGTTTGTAATAATAATAATAATTACGGTATTTGTAATGCGCTTATCTTATAATAATTATAACTCTAAGCGCGCACTCACAACTCGCGTACGCATGCGCACGCTTTAGACAATGACTCACGTACCACAAATAGTGAAAAACATTACGACGGTCAGCTTGCGGTGGGGAGTGTGGTGATATAGTGCTAGAACTGTTGAAAGAGGTGAGTTTTGAGGGCGGACTGGAAGGAGGAGAGAGAGTGTTTCTGACGAAGAGAGAGTGGGAGAGTGTTCCAGGTGGATGGACCGTGGACGGAGAAGGAGCGGGGGCCGAAAGTATTGAGTTTGGTGCGAGGGATGTGGAGGCGGAGAGAGTCGGAGGCGGAGCGGAGGGAGCGGGAAGGTGTGTAGGGGTGAAGTAAGTTGGAGAGATAGGCAGGAGCGCAGTTGTTCATGGATTTGTAGCAGAGAGACAGAATTTTGTATTGGATGCGTTGGGGGATGGGGAGCCAGTGAAGGAGTTTGAGCAGAGGTGTGATGTGGTCGGATTTTTTCTTTCTGAGGACGAGGCGTGCAGCATTGTTCTGGACGCGTTGGAGAGTGAAAGTGGTGGAGTGAGGGAGGCCGGAAAGGAGAGAGTTGCAGTAGTCGATGCGAGATAAGATGAGAGACAGCAAGTTTGGTGGCAGCTTCAGTAGTGAGGTATTTTCTGATCTGACTGATGCGGCGGAGGTGGAAATAGCATGCCTGGGCCGTGGCGGAGACGAAGCTGGTCATGGACAGAGAGGAATCGAGGATAACGCCGAGGTTCTTGGCCGAGTCAGAGAGGGAGATGGGTGTGCTATCGAGTTGAAGGTGGAGTGAGGGAGGGAGCTGGGAGAGTTTCTGGCGAGTGCCTACCAGCATGGCTTCCGTTTTGTCGTCGTTCAGTTTAAGCTTGTTTGCTGTCATCCAGTTTTTCACGTCTTCGTAGCAGTCAGCCGTGCGAGTCAGTAGTGACTGAGTGTTGTCGAGTTTGTCTTTGTCTAGCAGTTGTGAGTCGTCAGCGTAGAGGTGGTGGTGTATGCGGTGAAACTGGTTTGCACATAAAGTAGCGCTTAGTAGCAGCAGGCTTTCAAAGCTTCAGCTTCCATCCCTACGGCGCCTTGAGCATCTTTAATTAGAGGGATATGTGCGCCTCGGAGACACCATACTATCTCCTGCAAGTGGTACACAGTCGTCAGGTGACCCTCCAAACGTTTTGGAAATGCGGCCTTGTGGTTAAATGGGTCAGGCGTCAAGCTAATGTGGCACTACCCTTGGGAAATGCGGCCTTGTGGTTAAAAGGGTTAAGAGGAAGACGCCGCTGAGATGCGTGCAGACAGGAAAATTGAACCGTCGTCTCTCTGCCCATGGTTGTGCTTGAGTTCAATCTGAACTCATTAAAATCACGACCTCCCCAGCTTTTACTGCCTGGCCTGATGGTTTCCGCAATCACTCCGCCCTCTGGTGGCGCAAGATAGTAAGTCCGTTGTCCTGAAGAGCGAGAATTTCGTTGTATTGCAACGAAAAGGTGGCTTTTCACTACTGCCCTGCGATGGCAAAAAGCGAGCAAGTCCATTGTATTACAATACAAATTTCGCTTTTCACTAAAGTGGATTTACTGTATTTTGCCATGGCAGGTTAATATTGTGATCACTCTTACATCTTTTAAAGCAACTCTGCAACTCTTTAAACTGGTTTAGTTTTTACAGCCCTAACTCCTTCACGGCCAGTGGGAACAAAGTTGTGTTTCCAAAATCACCGAGAGTTCAACCCCGCCGAACCTCGCTGAGCAAAGGGCATGCTTACAGTATGGCAAGCAAGCGGCATAGCACCTCATGAGCCCCCGCAGGTGCGGGGGCTCATGATGTTCTATGCCTCTTGCAGTTGGGTTGTGAGTGCGTTGTCAACGGCAGCAGAGGGGTTAAAGGCCTCGTGCAGTTGGATTCTGCGTCCGTTTAGATCTGGGCAGTGACGGAGTGAAAGTCTGGCGTAATACAACTTGTCGCAAGTTCACTTTTTACGTCAGCAGTTAATGACGGCAGTTCGTACAAGAGTACAACAAAGGTCTGTCGCCAGCCGGGCCTTTGATCATTCGCGGCAGATTGAAAAGTATTATGGCTTTCTCGAACCTCAGGCCATGTCAAACGCTTAACTCACTTTTTACTGCAGTCTCAGACTTACACCGTAATGTCTGCCTCCGTCAGGAACGTAGAGTGATCGGCCTATATTTCTCTCGCAAGAGGCCGACCAGGCAGCAGAATGTGTGTCTCTCAGATATAAGGAATGAATGAAAAGGACAGACTACAGAGACGCGAGCTGGATCAGTGAACCACTTTGGTACCGGTTTCAGGCCACTTTATAAATTTCAAATACAAGCAATCAAAATTTCCGAAACCTCAGTAGCTGAGCTGACTCTTCGCACCACGTGAATGTCCTGTGTTTGTCTTGTACTGTGTTTGTCTTCAGAGTGAATGCGTGTGTGTCACGTGAGCGTGCGTGTTGGGTTCAGTTCGCGGCGCTTTGAGCCCATTCGCGGAATTAGGTAACGCGCCTGTATAATAATAGGCATTATTATTATTATGTTAACTCATTCGAGAGGAGCGGCATTAAGCCGCGAGTCCGGATGCCGTTCGTCTCGAATGAGTTAAGAAATCGCGACAAACGACCTGGTGTGCCTGAAAGACATACTTAATCGTGATGCAAGTCTGACATTAGCTTATGGGCGCCAAGCTATTCTGGCATCACCCTTGAACTATCATGGTCGATCTGTGTCCTGCACTGCAATGCAGTCTTCAGAGGACGAGGGCAACATTTGGGTGTTGGGGTACAATGAGTTAAGCAAGAGTCTCCTTTTGGCCTACAGGACGGCGTTCGTTTAAGCCGGATCTGTGTGTGTGTGTGCGCTGTTACCGGGTATAGACGTGACCGGAAGCCGTAAGGTCTAAAATCACACACACACACACACACACACACACACACACACACACACACACACACACACACACACACACACACACACACACACACACACACACAAGTCTCAGGCGGACGGAGCCGTTGTCTGCGGATTGATCTGACGACCTTTTCTTGATTGCGTCTCTTGGCAATGTCTCCGCGCGGGATCTGGGGGGGGGGGAGGGGGGGGGGGGGGTGTTGGTATACTGATGGAGCGAGGTACTAAAATGTCGAGGGTGACTAGGTCTGTGCAAAGACTGTGCAATTGCACAGCGGGAGGGTGGTCATCCCGTTTCCTTTGATTCCACACAGTTACTGTGAGGTACTATAGAACCTGTTTTGGGCAACAAGCGAATATTGCAAGAATAAAATAATTTTAATGGACAAGTATACTTTCGAGAAAAGTCTTGAAGGGCAATATGTCGTGTCACCTGTCATTAAAGACCTTCATTTGGGTGGCTGATGGTCATCAATGACAGGCAGTCTCTCATTAGGGTGGTGGTGGGGAGGGAGGGGGGGAGGGGTTTACCATATTTGGAAAAGAACACTGTGATTTCGTGGAGGAAAGAAATGTATTTACTCAAGTGTCAATTTTTCGTGATTCTTGATTGACGGAAGGAAGTCTTCGAGAAGTAACCCTCCCCCTCCCCTTCCTCCCTCCCCCACCCCCTCCCTCTCACCACCCCACCCGGGTCTGCCCTGGGGGACTTGGGTGGGGTTAGGTATTTTTTAGTTCCCAGGGTCACCCTGGTCATCCCCACAGGGTGGGTTTTTCTCTCTATTCTGGGGCATGTGTTTCTGTCTACCCTTTGTCCATTCACCTGTATTTGCCTTTTTCAAACTCTCCCTACTGTCTGCACTGCCTGTAGCTCTTGATGTTGGATGTGTGTTGCTAGGTGGTCTTAGCTTTATTTAGGCCCCATGTTGTAGGTTTATTTAGTGTATTTGACCGGCTGGCGACATACATTCAATTTTCTGTTTAGTTTTTTTTCACAAGCAGTGCAGGCACGTCCTGAGAAAGCCTTGTTGCTGTCGGGACGTTAAGCAATGTACAATCAATCAATCAAACCCTCCCTCTCACCAGCTCCCCCGTGCCTGCACTCACTCCCGTAAGGACAGTCTGCTCCAGCTCTCGATCTCCAATATTTCCATTAGTTATCGACGTTTCAAACTCTGTACATTGCGGTTTTTCTGGTAGTCTATCGCAAAGCTTTGAAGTCCACACAAAAGTGGTGACTGCCAAGCAAGTAAAATGCAAAGAAAATGCCAGCAGAGAAAGAAACACGCCTAGAAAGGTCAAGTACAACACAGTTGTGTTGTACTTGACCCTTTTAACTCATTCTGCCCCAGGGCCGTAATCCCCAAATTTTGAAGTTGCCCACTGAAGGAATTTATTACAATTCTAGAGACAGATCGAGAAAGATAGTTCAAGGGTGGCGCCAGAATAGCTTGGCGCCTATGGGCGCCAAGCTATTCTGGCACCACCCTTGAACATTCATGCTCGATCCATGTCTTGCTGTGGTGTGTCGGGGCGGAATGACTTAATCGTGTTTCTTTCTTCGCAAATTATAAGAGTTCCCGCTTGTCCATCTGCTTCACCATCGTCTGAAATCTCTCGAGTGTCCCCAATAGACCAGTCACTCCACTGTCAACCTGTTTGTGTCACTGGCTCCAGACCCCAGCACCTTCCTTGTACTGCAGCAGTCACTCAAACAGCACCTTCCGTCTGCAAGGGTCATAGAGTGCCATGAGTCCGTGCATCTACAGGGGGCTTATACAAATCTACACCGCCATCTGTCAGAGCTTGGCACCATTAGCTTCATTACATCTGGAAACTCGTCCTACAAATAACTTCATTCTTCTGCAAGAGGTATAGAGTTTCATCGAGGCCCTGCGCAACGGGGCCTCATGGAAATCTACATCTTTTGCTCTTGAGACGTACACCGTTTGCTTACTCAGGCTGAGGGTGTCGTCCCGGTGTGAATCATACGACCGACACAGTCTCGTTCCTGTGGGCCAGACAAGCTATTAATTTGTCTTCCCTCACCCGGCCAGGTTCGTCCATCGTAATCGAGATAAACGACTAGTAGTCCCTGGCTTAAACCCCACGGCCTCCTGCATTTAAGGGGCACAGATGTAAAGGAGGCGAGCAAATGCAGCTGGAGGAATAGATTCTCGTGAGCTTCTGCCATCGCAGGGGCGCATTATAATCTGTGCCTCTTGTGAATTGAAGGGAGCGTGGAGGGCTAAGGTACAGGAGTCAGTTGCATCAGTGAGCCGAGTCTGGCGCAGGACTAAGTTCACTCATGCAGCTGACCCCAGGACTACTGGAGTCAGAGAAAGGTCCCCGCGTCAAACTGTGGCTGACCAACAAATAAAGACGCACTGGAAAGCTCAAAGGCAGAACATCAGAACAAAACCCGAATAGCAACAGGAAGATGACACTTGTCAGTGGACGAGGGACTGCAAAGGTACAGATAGAAAACGGTTTTGTTTTTTTAAGTGACCCCGCGTTGGATACTGTCTGGGTTACAAGCCCGTACATTACCGGAAGCTATACGACAAAAACTCCGGAATGTACACGAAAATACTGAATAGAAACAGTTTTGTTTTCTGTCGGTGTAGAGTAGACAGCCCACCTGCGTAGTAATCCCGAATCAGTCCCCAGTCAGTCTCGGTCTGTTTTAAATTTCATTTTTAATATCAGAGGCAGATGCATTCGTTTCCAGACGGACCTCGCCATTGACCATCTCAAACCGAAGCCTAGTCCCGTTAGAGTCCAGGACTCGATTTCAGAATGTGAGTCCGCGCGAGGTTTGTCTAAAAATGATAGTGTACTAACACTCCACTCCTGTCCAATGACAGTCTTACGTTCAAATGCCTGTCACCACGAAATGGCACCCCTCCTTTCTCTCACTCCGACCTCCCCCCCCCCCCCCACCCCCACCCCGTCTACCCTGTTCAAGACTTCCAGAGAAGGGGTGGGGAAGACTAAATTGGTAATGAATGCTTTCACTCAGATTGTCGCCGGAACTAGTCTTGCACATACACCCTGAAGCCTCCCCTCGCTCTTGGGATGTAAATGTACTGGTCTCTGCTATAAAGTATAAGGCAAAAGGCTTTGATTTTCCTTAACCTTCTGGCCATCCTCTTTCGCGAAATACATTTATAACTTTCACTTGCAATACTCTGTTACTTTGTTCCTCCTCTATCGTGAACCAACTCTCGCTTGTATTACATCGTCTGACACTGGGTCCAACTGCAAGAGGCATAGATTCTCATGAGCCCCCGCAGTTGCGGGGGCTCATGAGGATCTATGCCTCTTGCAGATGTGGCCAGTTGAGTGGGGGAACTGGGGAACCGATCCCTTATTTGTATTGTGCAGCTTCACAGCCGGTCTAGACTTACAGCGGATCGATTAAGCTGAGAACACGCGCGAGAGGCCGGTGTACCTAGCAATTGAGTTACGAGTCCATTTCTTTGATTGCAGCACCTCAGGCTCCCTGTCCCAGTCAGGCACAGTCAAACCTGTCTGGGCGACCGCTTGTAGAAGGCGGCCGCCTGTCGAACCAAACCACCCATTGTTCTCAAGGTCTTTCTCTTCGCAGTACACAACCTGTTTAAGGCCATCTGTAGAAGGCGACCTCTTGCCTAAGGAGACCACACATTTCAGGTCCGATGGTCATCTTGTTGTTGCGTATTTGACCTTTTTCAAAGACACGAACTGTTAAAGGCGACCACCTGTACAAAGACGACCGCTTCTCAAATCTTACCCATCGTCTTCTTGTTTGTTACTTGCATGGTCCTTTGCGTGGACACCATCTTTTTAAGGCGACCATCTGTACGATACGACCACATGTCTAAAAGGACCACTCATTTTATGTCCTATTGCCTCTCTGTTACTTTATGATCCTGCGTAAGGAAACCACTTGTCTCAGGCGACCACTTGTTTGATAGTCCCTAGAGTGGTCACCTTACAGTTTAGTGAAAGACATCCTAGGTGCTGAAGACATACAAACTGATCATTTCCTCTGACCAAAAAATAGGTAAAAATAACTACGCGTAATTTGACGCAAACAGTGGATGAAAAGCCCGGACAAACATGCGATATATCGCATGTTTGTCCGGGCTTGTGATCCACTGATGTTTATTTTGTCGAAACACGTGCAATTTCGACCTGCTTCTGAACGTTTTCCAACATTACTTGTAAGTTTCGTGTTCACTTTCTTGTCCTTGCAGATGTGCTCTATTCAGAGAACTATGGCGCCAAGCTCACCTGGCACTACCCTTGAATTATCATGGTCAAGCCATCTCCTGCAACTGGTACATAGTCGTTAGGCAACACCTTCAAAATTTGAGAAATGAATCACGATTCACGAAGCTTAAGACTTGACCTATCACGATATTGTGAAAAAAAATTTTCGCGGATCACTCACCAGGGTCATGCACGAATCCTGGAAATCTAAAGCGCGACAACCGCATGTCACTATCTTAACACATACCCCCCCCCCCCCTTCCTCCCCCCGTCCAGGGAGTGGTACAGAAAAGGGTCGCCAGCACTACGTATCACCATGACGTCAAGTGCTCTATTCAGCGAGCTATATTTCCCTCTGCTATGTTGTGTGCAGAGATCGCCGACGACTCAGACTGGAACCCGTGGGGTGAGGAGTTCGAGCAGGAGGGGGCCATCCAGCGGCACCACGCGGCCCCCGAGATCCTGTGGGGCCCGGTGGAGAGACCCCTGGGTATCCGCAGTCCCCTGGTCAGCTCAGACAATGCCACGACGGAGGAGTTCATCGTGGAGGTGTGGGGCAAGGCGGCCATTGGTAAGTCCACGTCTACACCATTGTTAAGTCCACGTGTACACCATTGTTAAGCAAGTCCAATCTACACCATTGATAATTCCACGTCTACACCATTGGCTGCTCACAGCGATACCGTTTTCGGACAAGACACACAGTTACACGTCATTTCCGCCGAGTGGTGATGTCAATAGTAGTCTTAACCCCTTCACTGCAAAAAAGTGACACCATCCACCTGCAAGATACCCCCACCCCACATCCCCACCCCCACCACACACACACACACACACACACACACACACACACACACACACACACACACACACTTACACACACACACACAAACCCTAAACAAAACATGACAACCCTTTTTATTCTGATACACTACTGCTTGAAATGAGTTTGACTATGATAGTTCATGGGTGATACCAGAACAGCTTGCCGATGGAGGCACACCAAGCTATTCTGGCACCAACCTTGAGCAAACATGGTTGATCTATCTCCTAATCTGTAATGCAGTCTTCACAGAACAATAAGCAGATTAACTCATTCTCCCCCAGACACACCACAGCAAGATAAGGATCGACCATGATAGTTCAAGGGTGATGGGCGCCAAGCTATTCTGGCATCACCCTTGAACTATCATGGTCGATCTGTGTCCTGCACTGCAAAGAGTCTTCAGAAGACAACAGCAAGATTTGGGGATTTCGGTCTTGGGGTACAATGAGTTAAAACACAATCCGCCTCAGAATAGGTTAATATTGCCAGAGCGGACACAGCTTCTCCTTGTCTGTCGAACGTGGGATATGAACCTTACATGCTTAGTCTTAGCTGCGAAACCTTTCTTGCGCGTTGCGCGTAATTCAGTGTGTTGGTCTGCGATTTTGCACCTTACGGCCTTAGAGCCGTAAGGTCCTAAATCACAGACCATCACACAGACGTACACACCCTTGTTGCCTGCAATAGTCGCCCCGTTTTCAACACCGGGTCAACTGCAGGGCCGCTGGCCGTGTGATGGATGTGACACAATTAGCAGGAACAATAGGAGGCTTTCACCACAACGCTATTTATTATGACGGGGTTGATGTTTCACCCAGACAGGGGGCCGCCCGTGAAGGATGTGGGGGGTAGGATGTGGTGGTGGTCACACTGGTTACCTCCTTTGATCCGCTACGCATTATACGCGTAGCGGATCGAGGGAGGGAGTGTGAGGAGTGTGTGTGTGTGTGTGTGTGTGTGTGTGTGTGTGTGTGTGTGTGTGTGTGTGTGTGTGTGTGTGTGTGTGTGTGAAGCAGAGTAGCTGGTTGGTTGGTTGGCACATTGCTTAACGTCCCGACAGCAACAAGACTTTCTCAGGACGTGCCTGCCCTGCTTGTGAAAAAAAAAAAAAACTAAACAGAATATTGAATGTATGTCGCCAGCCGGACTAATACGCTAAATAAACCTAAGACCATTTAGCAACACACATCCAGTGGGGCTGACCAGGGTGACCCTGGGAACTAAAAAGTAGTTAACCCCACCCAGGGCAGACCCGGGTGGGGGTGAAGCAGAGCAGCGTGGACACAAGATGCATATGGCGGTGGTGACGGCCGGCGACACGCATCGTGTTCTTGCGAGTGTACGATACAACTCGTCAGTTGACGATGCACACTTGTGATGCGATGATTGCAACGACGCAATACGATGTTCGCTACGATACGCTACGATACGCTGTAGGATACGGTACTCTACGATATAAAACGATTCACGATGCGCTGCACGATACGATATGATACGATACGCTATGCGATACGATATGACACGATACGCTGTGCGATACGATATGATACGATACGCTATGCGATACGATATGACACGATGCGCTGTGCGATACGATATGACACGATGCGCTGTGCGATACGATATGACACCATACGCTGTGCGATACGATCTGACACGATACGCTATGCGATACGATATGACACGATACGCTATGCGATACGATATGACACGATACGCTATGCGATACGATATGACACGATACGCTGTGCGATACGATATGACACGATACGCTGTGCGATATGACACGATACGCTATGCGATACGATATGACACGATACGCTATGCGATACGATACGATACGCTATGCGATATAACACGATGCGCTGTACGATACGATATGAGACGATACGCTATGCGATACGATATGATACGATACGCTATGCGATATGACACGAAGCGCTGTACGATACGATATGACACGATACGCTATGCGATACGATATGATACGCCATGCGAAACGATATGATACGATACGCTATGCGATACGATATGACACGATACGCTATGCGATACGATATGATACGCTATGCGATACGATATGAT
This sequence comes from Semisulcospira habei, assembly GCA_036245525.1. Lineage (NCBI taxonomy): Eukaryota > Metazoa > Mollusca > Gastropoda > Semisulcospiridae > Semisulcospira > Semisulcospira habei. Next base: position 240,055,043 of record BTPG01000003.1, read on the forward strand.
ACGATACGATATGATACGATGCACTGCACGGTGGGATATGATACGCTATACGATACGATACGATGCACTATACGATACGATGCACTATACGATATGACACGATGCGCTGTACGATACGATACGATGCAATACGCCACGTTACCATGCGTCAGAATACAATGCCAGTGTTGCTGTCTGTACGCATACATGTTATGTTGACGTTGGATTTGGGCGTACACCGAGCGACTAGACAGACAAGACACTTGAAATTGGAGAGTTGACTTTGCGTTTGTCAGGGTCGTGGGGGTGGGGAATGTTGGCGGTGGAAGGAGGGGGGGGGGATATAGCATGGAGGGCAGGCACACCATAAGCACTAGCAAACTCACGTTTAGTCCTTGCTTCGCCCCACCGACCCCGCAACACCTGAGTAGCCTCTGCGTACTAAGGTGACATCCCCCCCCCCCCCTTAATCTCCCTTTCTTATTGTCTTCTCCTTTTCTCAACTGTCTGGGTCGCACCGACCTTTTGTCATGAGTCCCCAGCGGTGAAACTGACCCATTCGCAAGAGGTCTAGATCCTCATGGGCAATTGCGGGGACTAATGAGGATGTACATTCTTCTGTGTTCCCAGGCGGAATGGTCAGCGAGCGTCCTAGTGCTCGCTGGACAGTTCTCTCATTAACTCATTCTCCCCCAGACACACCACAGCAAGATAAGGATCGACCATGATAGTTCAAGGGTGATGCCAGAATAGCTTGGCGCCTATGGGCGCCAAGCTATTCTGGCATCACCCTAGAACTATCATGGTCGATCTGTGTCCTGCACTGCAACGCAGTCTTCAGAGGACGACTTCAACAATTTGGGGATTTCGGTCTTGGGATAGAATGAGTTAACATATTGGGCCCGCGGGTCGCGACTGATTCTCCAAACGCGGGATCGGGCGTTGGAGGAGGAGGGGGTGTGTATGGGGGTCACGCCATTACCGAAATTTCGTTTTGCCAGTCACGATTTACAAAGCTGAAGACTTGACCTATCACGATATTGTGGAGGTTTTCGCGAATCACTCGGCATCAGGGTCTTGCACGAATCACGGAAATCTAAAGCGCGACAATCGCATGTCACTATTTTAGCACATAACCCTCCTTCGAGGCAATGGTACAAAAAAGGGTCGCTAGCACTACGTCTCACGATAACTACGTGTCGATAGCTCTGCAATCGTTAGCACTACGTGTTGATGGAAATACCATCTTTTAAAGAGTCAGTAGACATGTCCCTTAACTCATTGCTCCCGAGGTACGAAATACCCACAGTTTGGAGTTATCCTCTCAGCGTTGGGCTATCGAGCCGGGGTCGTGCTACTGACGCGTAGCTCCACCAGTCGTATCTTTTCTGTCGACGCGTACTGCTCGTGGTACGTAGTACTAACGGGACATACAGCATATGCTGACTTTGCATTGCGCTTAAGATCCGTCTCTTCGCCTTCCCCTCACATTTGCGGCCCCTGAAAACGTTAACGTTTTACACAACACTTGTGACGTTGACTAAAAGAGAGCAGTGCCAATGTACCGTGTGATGCGGTTGAAGGCGGTTTAAGCAAAGTGTCTGTGACCTGCTTATCCATTGTCGTTGTATTGGCGCCGCCACGTGATGTCCAGGTGGCATTATTATTAACGTTGTCGTCACCTTTCAGGGTGAGTTATAGCGCGTATTGTTAATCCCACCATGAGATATCGTCGTTTGTTTTCCTCCCCACGTCACACGACCAGTCACTTTAGCGCAAACCGTACCATGTGACCGTGATATAAAAACCCCTGTAGCGAAAAATGGCGGACGTTTCAGTTGTAGCCCTCTGGATGACGCATCTTGGATGCCAGTTTTGTTCTATAAAAGATCGCCAAACGTTCTAAAGTACAAAGTTACTTAGTGTTGTTCGAAACAACAAGCACACTCAGTACTGGAGACGGCAACGTCATGACATTTTAAATTACGTCAAAGTCTATTATGTATAAATGTATATTCCTTTGACGTCAGTCATATCTGGCGTGATCCAGGTCGCAAGATGTCTTCTTGATTTCTTTTTACGAAAATAGCGGAGGAATGAAAACAAATACGTTATTGGTCGGAGGGGTTCGCTGCACTGACCCTTGTAGGCCTTCGGGAGGTCAGAGGAACCTCAGGCCTTCGGGGTACAATGATACCTTTGACCTCCCTCAGGTCTACAAAAGTCCTTTTAGCGAACCCCTTCGACCAGTAACTTATAATAAATATACCACCCTCTTCTGTACAACATAGCGACCGTGTCCATCCTATTCTGCATGATGGCGTTAGCTTGCATGGTGCGTTTAGAACGGTTTTCAGTCAAATCGTTTCATCTAAAGGAGGCACAGGTTCTCATGAGCCCCTGTGGCCGATCGGCCGCAGGGGCTCATGAGAATATGTGCCTCTTAATGCCCTTGGGCCGTATCCACTTACTTACACATGTAGGAGGAGGTGCATGGATTATACTCGGGACAAGATAGGCGTGATAATGTTATTCAACACGAGGCAATATAATCCCGCTATAAAGAAGACACCCCGCTAACACGACACAGCCCAATTATTACTGCCTTCTGGACCGTCAAACAGCCAGGGTGTGCGGTGCGGACGTTATGTTTTGTGGTATTGTACACGATTCACGAAACTCGAGACACCGTAGGCGACGGTAAATTCCACAGGCTGCGGTGGAGGAACGCATTTTAACGGCAGTGTACAGTGAACTTCGGATGTGACAAACCGCCTGGGACCCAAGTGACGTGACAAACCGCCTGGGACCCAAGTGACGTGACAAACCGCCTGGGACCCAAGTGATGTGACAAACCGCCTGGGACCCAAGTGATGTGACAAACCGCCTGTGACCCAAGTGAAGTGACAAACCGCCTGGGACCCAAGTGATGTGACAAACCGCCTGGGACCCAAGTGTTCACGTTGTTTTATCCCAGGGGCGGATCAGGTGGGAGGGGGCGGGGGTACAGGGGTTCCGGACCCTCCGCCCCCCCCCCCCCCCCCCCCCCCCGCAAAAAATAAATAAATAAATAAAATTAAAAAAAAATAATTTAAAAAAATCTGTTATATGCTATAACGAAGACCCATTTTGGAGTATTTGGAACCCACCTTCCCCCCGGCCCCCCACCCCCACCCCACCCCCACCCCCACCCGCGTTTGATATTTTGGCGAGTTTTGACTCACGCACGCACACGTTCACCACCCCCCCCCCCCCCTCCCCCCGCCTCCCACCCCGTTGTTTGATATTTCGGGGGGTGGCGAGAACCTTAACACACACGCGCCTTCCCTCTCTTTACCCCGTCCCCCCGGCCCCCCCCCCACCCCCCAGGTAACTGATCCGCCCCTCTTTTTTCGGGGCCTCTAATACCATGTATTTAACACGATTTCTCTGCTTGCGGAAAGCACCAAAGTCTTTGTTGCGCTTTAGTTTATTCCTGACAGCCATGGCCTCTTTAATGTCATTGCTTAATCATTGGGGTAAATGCACATGTTTCACCCTCTTTTCGCGCAACGGCGCATGCTTGTCAAGAACCCGACGGAAAAAATCTGTACCATTCGGCCAACGATTCTTCAGGATTCGTATGATTGTAAACCGAAAGAAAAGAGGTTTCAATTAGCTCGGCTAGAAACATATCCCTATTAGACTTTTTAAACGATCTATAATAGATAGTGGTATGCTGGTTTTTCCGATTTTGTTTGTCCACCCTCAAAGCCCAGCCGCAGCACACAGGGTAGTGGTCACTGATCGCCACTTGAAGGGCACAAGAACTAAGAACCCTTAAATTGTTGGATGTGTATACATGATCAATTAGATTGGCAGACGACTCTGTAACTCTAGTTGCAGATGTGATAATCTGCTTGAGACCGACCATAGTGATTGTGGATTCCCAAGCAGGGTTCGAGACAAACAAATTAATGTTAAAATATCCGGGTAATAACACTTCAGTGCTGCTTTTGTTGGCTCACGTGCGAAGCAAAAGCGAGTCTATGTTCTGGGCCAGTGGTCGTCTGTCCGTCCGCCGTCCGGCGTCGTACGTGGAAAACTTTAACGTTGGCATTTTCTGGGAGACTATTCAAGCTGCAGTCTTCAGACTTGGCCCAAAGATACTTTGTGGCAAGACCTTTCTAAACATACCAATTTCAGTGACCTCTCACAATGGTCAAGGTCATAGTGGCTCAGGAAATATATGAAAAATAGCTATTTTGGGACATAATTTCTTTTTTTCTCAAATACTATTCACAACTTCAAAACCGAAATATGGTACAAAGATACCTGATGGTAAGACCTTTATATGCACACTAATTTGGTTCACCCCTCGGAAAGGTCAAGGGTCCAAGAGCTCAAGAAATAGGTCCAAAATGACCATATTATTTTTTTTACAAAAAAAAAGTTTTTTCGCAAATACTATTGACAACTTCAACCCAAACTTGCTACAGAGATACCTGATGGTAAGACCTATTATGTATACTAATTTGGATGACCCCTCGGAAAGGTCAAGAATCACAAGAGCTCAGGAAATAGGTAAAAAAATAGCCATATTTCGATAAGAAACCTTATGTCAGACATGTGTGGATCGGTCGATACACGTGAGCCATATGGGCTTTGCCCTTTTTGTTAACCTTATCCGCCATATTTAAAAAGTCGTCATACCACTCAAATGACGCAGACGGGTTTCTGTATACAAATCCAACAAGCAGAGGGGCCGATCTGTTTGTCTTCACCTCAACCCACACACTTTCAACAGAGTCTGATTCCAGGTCTGTTCTTCTGCGTGTAGAGTGCGCAATAGAGTCATGTATATACACAGCTAATCCTGTTTTCTGAGGACGTACAGGATCGCGCCGGATTACTGAAAACCCCGGTATCGAAATAGATGCGTCACTTATGTCGGAACGTAAACGAAGCTCTGTAATTCCGAAAATATGAAAGGGGGTGGGCTGAGAGAGGAGAACACACAAATCGGGATTCTTGTTCAATTTTTATGTGATAAATATTTAAATGACCCAAATGTAAATTGTGAAATGTTGAACTATTCGACATGTTGAAAGAAAGAAAAGTATAAATGCGGCTGATGTGGCTGTCAAGCTTACCGATCATGGCTAGAGCAGAAGCCAGCTGTTGTTTGGTGTCATTCATTTCACGTTTGACTGTCGTCTGCATGTCATTGTATATATGTGGCTGTCAAGCTTACCGATCATGGCTAGAGCAGAAGCCAGCTGTTGTTTGGTGTCATTCATTTCACGTTTGACTGTCGTCTGCATGTCATTGTATAGGACACCAACAACAGCGTAGGCCGCCACGTGGCGCTGAAGCTGTTTAGTGGCAAAATATTGGAGGGGGAGACTGAGGCTGGTGTGTAGAGTCGTTGTCCGTTGATACTGCTACTGGTCGGCAACCAAGCAGTGTGTCAACAGGCGTCTGGTCCGCAGTCAGAAGTCTGCAGTTGGGCTGTAATCCGGCAGTAGCAGAAGCAGACTGGTCGCCGGGGAGATGAGGGGTGGAGGAAGGGAGGGGATTAAGGTTGTCTGTCTCAAGGATGGTGGGGACGGGCGGGTGGACGACGACTGTGGGCGGGGCAGGGATCTTTGACGGCTGTACCGAAATGACATCTTCCCTTAATACTCTTGAGTGGCTGGTTGTTGCATGGATATGGTTGCTGGGCAACTCATTCACAGTACGGGTGGTGATCACAAGTCTAGTGGGAGTAGAGCGGAGAGGCTTACGGGCAGAGATAAGGTCTGTAAGTGTGACGTTAGATGTCAGAGGGGAGAGGGCAGGAAAGGAGGACGCGGCCGGACTGGGTGGTGCGCTAATCGGCTGAGTGAATTAGGGGAGAGGGCAGGAAAGGAGGACGCGGCCGGACTGGGTGGTGCGCTAATCGGCTGAGTGAATTAGGGGAGAGGGCAGGAAAGGAGGACGCGGCCGGACTGGTGGTGCGCTAATCGGCTGAGTGAATTAGGGGAGAGAGGAGTTCGGAGTGTGCTTGAGGGGATCGGTCAGCATTCGACACGGTGTCTGACTCGGGGGTGTTTGGGGGTAATGGCGGAAGGGTGGAGGCGATGCCATCGGTTGCTGTGGTGCTCAGCGCTTCATTAGGTTCCAATTCTGTCACTGCCAGTGAGGGCGTGTCTGAGGAGTCCGATGTGTCCAGGGAAGTGCGGACAGGGGTGTCGCCGGGCAGCGTGACGACTGGAGAGGAGGGCACAGCGTTTGGTGCGATTGCAGACGGTGTGGGCGGGGCATCGTGCACTGATGACCTGTCGATTGATTAATTCCGGGTTTAACGTCCACGGCACCGAAGTGATAATGGACGGCCCTGACGGGCGGGTTATGGGGGACATGGAAATCTATTGCTATGGAGTACGACCTGAACACTGATCAACTCAGGCGTACTCCAACCGTGCCACTTTGATTTACCAGGACCTTTCAACGGAGATGCTATTGAACAAATCCGTCCCCCCCCCCCCCCCCCCTGGATTGTGAGTCCAGCTACCGGGGCCAGGACGGGGATTCGCTCTCCTTCTCCGACGCTTAACCGCCTGAGCCATTTCGGACTCTGATGACCAGTCGTCAACAGGGAAGCTAGTGAATGCGCGATGTGTGACGTCAGGGGTAAGCACAGTGTCCTCTCTGAGGTCAGTCACCATCAACAGTTTAACCAAGTCTGCAAGCTGGTGAAACTCTGTCGTCACCCACACACCTGAGGCCCTGGATTAGACATGAACCTCCTTTTGATTTTTTTTTTTTTTTTTTTTTTTTTTGTAGAAGAGGGTGACGGTGATGTAGGCCTACATCACACCTGCCCGCCAGATCTGCACGAAAGTCAGTCTGGGAGAATGGCGTTCTTGCTTCGCAATTTAAAGTCACGCAGAATGATATCACTTTCCTCAAAGTCAATGTCCCTCCACACTACATAGAAAACGTCATGGTATTGCTTGAGCATGTGGTTGTAGCGCAGATTGAGCGCCTGACGCCAGCGCCTGAGAACCGTTACATCACTAGTCTTGAAGACCTTTTGATTATCGTCCCTAGCGTCAGTGATAGTGGGCGTGTCAGGGGAGCCTCGGGGACGATGCCTGGTGGGCTGGCTCGCTATAACAGGGGACAGCATGGCCATTGTTTCATGTAGTTGCAGTATTCGTACACTTTGCGCTGCCAGGGAACCTCAGTTATCAGGTCACGTTATACATTTAAATTGGGAAGTTGAGGCAGTAAGAGGCCCCGTGTTTTTAAAAATAATTTTTGCCTTGTTTGAAAATTTGCAGTTTGGGCTGAATGTTGGAATTTGCTGGAAATTTGTGGTTAGCTGAGAAGAGACATGTTTGGTGCTTTGATTTATACCATCCTGAGCTTATCCAGTGGACAATTGTGGGCCTATGTTGAGTTGCCTTTGACGTAGTGATTTGAGGGGCACGCTGATTTCAGCTGTGCTTGGGTGTGGGGTTGGTAAGGAACCAGTTTCATAGCCAAGAAATGAGACGGGTGATGTGCTGGTTTTTTGTTGTTGTTGTTGTTGTTGTATTTTGTGCATGGCAAATGTGCAGCTGGTGGGCGGTATTGTTTTTTAGGGAATTGAAAAATTAGGGGATGACTGGGACTGACTAAGGCTAAGAGACTGGACAGTACGGAAACGGCACTGCGGTCCGTGGCCATCAAGGGTGACAACTGACGTTAGGGAGAGAACTCGTTGAGTTGCAGCAGGGAGATAACTCCTAGAGACCATGTATTAGATCAAAACGAAGCACATCAGTATGTTGGGCAACAGCAAATGTCCATGGTTAGAACAAAAAGGAAAATGCACGCCTATCCTGGGTCCCCACAAATCACATCTAGTGAGATGAGAGGCACTGGAAATCCGTTCGAAACAATAGAGACATACAGTTAGACACGAACTGGAGCTGCCTCTTTTAGAGCAAAGCAATTATAGTCTTGAATGAGTTAGATTTGGTATGTGGATAGCTCGGTCCAGGAGTAAACGGTAAATTATTCAACTGACCGATAGGCAGTTTAGTCTATGCTCGTTAGTTTTCAGCTGTGCTGGTCGGCACTCCCTGGAAGAAATTTGTCAGATCGACTTCGTGAGAGCACAGAGAGAGAGAGAGAGAGAGAGAGAGAGAGAGAGAGAGAGAGAGAGAGAGAGAGAGAGAGAGAGAGAGAGAGAGAGAGAGAGAGAGAGAGAGAGAGAAACATTTGATAACGATAGAGATGTAAATAAAATCAAGGATCACGCCATTTTTCGCACCTGCCCTCAAAGAAACAAACAACAACCAAACAGCTGGGGAAGGTGGGGAGGGAGGATTAGCCAATACACCAGGAGTAGCAGTAAACAAGGAAGACAATACAGCAGCATACAGAGAGAGAGAGAGAGAGAGAGAGAGAGAGAGAGAGAGAGAGAGAAGTGTTGCGTGTGTGTGTGGGGGGGGGGGGGGAGCAGGCGTTTGTTACGTGCGGATAATGAGCGGTTAGACATACCAAAAACTGCAGGTGTCTGTCGCTGCAACGGCCAGATCACTTAGTCAACACCAGCACCAACACCGTGAGTCATCGTGGACAAGCGAAGATGCCTTGCACCGTGATGCGCTCGCTGTCTCATCACCATGACGCACCCACGTACCTGGGCCAAGTGTTGAGGATGAGGTTTTGCACTTATACTGACAGCCACAAGAAACGCACCATTTCTGCAATCATCGGAAACAATTGAAACGATTCTACAAATGTCGCATTTCTTTTTCTGGTCAGTGTAATGTCTGTGATTTTGCACTTTACGCCTTGAGACATAAGAGGTTTAAAATCACAGACCAGTGCTCATTCGACCCCCCACCCACCCACGCACACACACAACACACTCATATGCAAAACTAGTTCTTATAAATGAATGTTCTTTGTATCACTGACTGGACAAGTGATTATAGAGGGCAATGTCAAACTGACATGTTAACCTTCTCAATGCCAGTTTAATGAATGTTGTTTATATCACTGACTGGACAAGTGATTATAGAGGGCAATGTCAAACTGACATGTTAACCTTCTCAATGCCAGTTTAATGAATGTTGTTTATATCACTGACTGGACAAGTGATTATAGAGGGCAATGTCAAACTGACATGTTAACCTTCTCAATGCCAGTTTAATGAATGTTGTTTATATCACTGACTGGACAAGTGATTATAGAGGGCAATGTCAAACTGACATGTTAACCTTCTCAATGCCAGTAGACGCAGATTGTGCTTTTGAAATCACAGTGAATATGTCAGCGTCAAACATCGACACCCGTAAAACAGGGACGTGGAAACAGAGTGATTGCAGCAAGAGGCATAGATCCTCATCATCAGCCCCCCCCCCCAACCCCCATCCCCCCCCCCGCTCCGCAACAGCGGGGGCTCATGAGGATCTAGCTAGACCTCTTGCAGTCAGGTGGATGTTGTTGGATTTATCCGGGCAGTGACGGGGTCACCACCTGACGAATCCGGCACAGTGTCAGTCAATCCGGCACAGTGTCAGTCAATCCGGCACAGTGTCAGTCAATCCGGCACAGTGTCAGTCAATCCGGCACAGTGTCAGTCAATCCGGCACAGTGTCAGTCAATCCAGCACAGTGTCAGTCAATCCGGCACAGTGTCAGTCAATCCAGCACAGTGTCAGTCAATCCGGCACAGTGTCAGTCAATCCGGCACAGTGTCGGTCAATCCGGCACAGTGTCGGTCAATCCGGCACAGTGTCGGTCAATCCGGCACAGTGTCAGTCAATCCGGCACAGTGTCAGTCAATCCGGCACAGTGTCAGTCAATCCGGCACAGTGTCAGTCAATCCAGCACAGTGTCAGTCAATCCGGCACAGTGTCAGTCAATCCGGCACAGTGTCAGTCAATCCGGCACAGTGTCAGTCAATCCGGCACAGTGTCAGTCAATCCGGCACAGTGTCAGTCAATCCGGCACAGTGTCAGTCAATCCGGCACAGTGTCAGTCAATCCGGCACAGTGTCAGTCAATCCGGCACAGTGTCAGTCAATCCGGCACAGTGTCAGTCAATCCGGCACAGTGTCAGTCAATCCGGCACAGTGTCAGTCAATCCGGCACAGTGTCAGTCAATCCGGCACAGTGTCAGTCAATCCGGCACAGTGTCAGTCAATCCGGCACAGTGTCAGTCAATCCGGCACAGTGTCAGTCAATCCGGCACAGTGTCAGTCAATCCGGCACAGTGTCGGTCTAGGGAGAAACATTCCGCTCACGGCGTCTGGACATAAGAAAAAAGACTACAGGGGCCACTTGCACGAGAGAGCTTAGTCCTGCGCCCGCCACTAAGCAAGGTGGTTAGTGGCCGGCGCAGGGCTAAGATCACTCACGCAAGTGGTTCTAGATATCCGTCGCGGCAATAGTTGCGCTAATTAGTCAGGTGCGCGGGTCACAGTACGAGGGAAAAAACATTGCAGGACCCTTTTGTTTGAAAATATATTTTTAACTCATTTAGCCCCGACGAACTACAGCAGAAGATGGATCGACCATGATAATTTAAGGGTAGTGCCAGATTGGCTTGGCGCCGACGGGCGCCAAGCCAATCTGGCACTGCCCTTGAATTATCGTGGTCGAGCCATCTCCTGCAACTGGTGCATAGTCGTTAGCTGACGCCTCCAAAATTGGCGAAATACGGTCGTCGTGCTGAGCGAGTTAAATGCCGGGCTGTGAGTTTGGACCTTACCGGTGTAGGCCGTTAACTCATTGTACCCCAAGACCGAAATCCTCCAAATTTGGAAGTCGTCCTCTGAAGACTGCACTGCAGTGCAGGACACAGATCAACCATGATAGTTCAAGGGTGATGCCAGAATAGCTTGGCGCCCATAGGCGGTCAGTCAGTCAGTCAGCCCATAGGCGCCAAGCTATTCTGGCACCACCCTTGAACTATCATGGTCGATCCTTATCTTGCTGGGGTGTGTCTGGGGCAGAAGGAGTCACGTAAAAAGATTACAGACCAACAGACGTGTAGGGAAATAAATGAGTGCACTTCTCTTTACAAGGAAGCTTTGTTTTGATTCTTTTTATCTGAAATTAGCTTCTTCTTTTTTTTTTTTTGGTGGAGTGGGAAAAAAATATGAATTTGCCACAGTATCTTTAGCGAACCACACGCACACTAGCATGAACAGGTTTACTACTTGGGGAATAAACTTTCACTTGATTGAGGGGAACGTGTGTGTGCGTGCGTGTGTGTGTGTGTGTGTGTGTGTGTGTGTGTGTGTGTGTGTGTGTGTGTGTGTGTGTGTGTGTGTGTGCGTGCGTGCGTGCGTGCGTGCGTGCGTGCGTGCGTGCGTGCGTGCGTGCGTGCGTGCGTGCGTGCGTGCGTGCGTGCGTGCGTGCGTGCGTGCGTGCGTGCGTGCGTGTGTGTGTGTGTGTGTGTGTGTGTGTGTGCTGTCGTGTTTCCCCCAAAGGCCCACTTTTGTCTGTATTATGTATGTTTACGTACACCAGTGTATAACGCAGATACGGCAGAACCTGCTTTGAGCGACCACCCTAATAAGAGACCATCCGTCTTTAAAGACCATCATTCAGGTGGCTGTCGCCACTAACCCTAACCCATGGCTGTGGCCACTAACCCTAACCCTGGCTGTCGCCACTAACCCTAACCCTGGCTGTAGCCACTAACCTTAGCCCTGGCTGTAGCCACTAACCCTAACCCTGGCTGTAGCCACTAACCCTAACCCTGGCTGTAGCCACTAACCTTAGCCCTGGCTGTAGCCACTAACACTAACCCTGGCTGTAGCCACTAACCCTAACCCTGGCTGTAGCCACTAACCCTAACCCTGGCTGTAGCCACTATCCCTAACCCTGGCTGTAGCCACTAACCTTAGCCCTGGCTGTAGCCACTAACCCTAACCCTGGCTGTAGCCACTAACCCTAACCCTGGCTGTAGCCACTAACCTTAGCCCTGGCTGTAGCCACTAACACTAACCCTGGCTGTAGCCACTAACCCTAACCCTGGCTGTAGCCACTAACCCTAACCCTGGCTGTAGCCACTAACCCTAACCCTGGCTGTAGCCACTAACCTTAGCCCTGGCTGTAGCCACTAACACTAACCCTGGCTGTAGCCACTAACCCTAACCCTGGCTGTAGCCACTAACCCTAACCCTGGCTGTAGCCACTAACCCTAACCCTGGCTGTAGCCACTAACCCTAACCCTGGCTGTAGCCACTAACCTTAGCCCTGGCTGTAGCCACTAACACTAACCCTGGCTGTAGCCACTAACCCTAACCCTGGCTGTAGCCACTAACCCTAACCCTGGATGTAGCCACCAACCCTAACCCTGGCTGTAGCCACTAACCTTAGCCCTGGCTGTAGCCACTAACACTAACCCTGGCTGTAGCCACTAACCCTAACCCTGGCTGTCGCCACTAACCCTAACCCTGGCTGTAGCCACTAACCCTAACCCTGGCTGTAGCCACTAACCCTAACCCTGGCTGTAGCCACTAACCACTAACCCTGGCTGTAGCCACTAACCCTAACCCTGGCTGTAGCCACTAACCCTAACCCTGGCTGTAGCCACTAACCCTAACCCTGGCTGTAGCCACTAACCCTAACCCTGGCTGTAGCCACTAACCCTAACCCTGGCTGTAGCCACTAACCCTAACCCTGGCTGTAGCCACTAACCCTAACCCTGGCTGTGGCCACTAACCCTAAACCTGGCTGTGGCCACTAACCCTAACCCTGGCTGTAGCCACTAACCCTAACCCTGGCTGTAGCCACTAACCCTAACCCTGGCTGTAGCCACTAACCCTAACCCTGGCTGTAGCCACCAACACTAACCCTGGCTGTAGCCACTAACCCTAACCCTGGCTGTGGCCACTAACCCTAACACTGACTGTCGCCACCTAAATGATGGTTTTTAATGACGTGGTGACATATTTTGCCCTTCAAGACTGTGGGCCTTATGTCTATTCCTTTTGCTGACACAGGGCTGTTTGGCGCGGACTTGAAGGCCCACCACCGCCGTAACTGTTCAAAAATACACTTGTGCAAACCAGATGGTTATCAAACGCTACACACAGGTCTAGTTATGCTTCATTTAGACACCGGACGATCCAGCCCAGCACACGTCGTCTGCGTATCACGTAACCCGACAATGACTCCACTCCGTTCTCGAAATACAACGCAATTGGTACGAGAAACAGCTAAAAATAGACTGGCACGCTAACGGCAGCGGAATATAGAATTTAATAAGTGCGATTACGCGTGTGCTTTTGCTGCGTGTCCAAACTGCTGTTGAACTTCATTATGTGTGTCGACAAGGCGTAGCGAACACAAATATCGCTTCACCCTTTCAGCGTCAACACCCTGCAGCAGGAGATTGATGGACCATGAGAATTCAAGGGAATTATTTATCATGGTCAATCCACCTTCAGCAAGTGGTACATAGTCGTTAACTCCTTGTACCCCAAGACCGAGATCCCCAAATGTTGCCGTTGTCCTCTGAAGACTGCAGTGCAGTGCAGGACACAGATCGACCATGATAGCTCAAGGGTGATGCCAGAATAGCTTGGCGCCCATAGGCGCCAAGCTATTCTGGCATCACCCTTGAACTATCATGGTCGATCCTTATCTTGCTGTGGTGTGTCTGGGGGTAGAAGGAGTTCAGTAACACTTCCAAAGTTCGGGAAATGGACACATGGCGCTAAAAAGGTTAAACGTCTCTGGTAATGCTACTTTAACCCCTTCTGCCCCAGACACACCACAGCAAGATAAGGATCGACCATGATAGTTCAAGGGTGATGCCAGGATAGCTTGGCGCCTATGGGCTGACTGACTGACTGACCGCCTATGGGCGCCAAGCTATTCTGGCATCACCCTTGAACGATCATGGTCGATCTGTGTCCTGCACTGCACTGCAGTCTTCAGAGGACAACGGCAAAATTTGGGGATTTCGGTGTTGGGGTAGAATGAGTTAACAAAGATAACGCAATCGGCATTGAAGGGGTGAATAAAAAGCCAGGATGTCCGATCCGAGTTCTTTTGGCTGTGTGGAGACCTCCGTGGTCTACAGCGATAATTGTATATAGAATGCAGAAGAAAATGGGTGGTGGTGTGGTGGTGGTGGTGGTGTGTGTGTGTGTGTGTGTGAGGGTGGCGTGGGGGGGGGGGGGGGGGGGGGGTATCCTCCATAAAACAGCGTCTTGCGTGAGCTGAGAAGAATGGAAGATACTGTGGTAGAATGTCGAGCTGGAGTGAAAGTCGTCCCTTTATCGCCGACAACTATGCATAAGAAACGCCGAGAGATAAGAGTTTAAAATGGGTGTGCAGGCGGAAAAGCCGGTGTATACAATTTGAGGGCAAGAGACATACATTGTCACGCAAAACAAGAGGGGGCTCATCAGTCAGAACCTATGTCTCCTGCTGCTGGGACGGATTGGCCCAGTGACATCGTCAGACTGAGTGCAGTGTTGAGCATGCGCAGTGCGGTGCTGTGCAAGAGCAGGCTCTGGTGCTGGCCTTGTGACCAGGCTTGAGTCTAGCAGGCACACGGTTTATGGCTTGCGCTTGAGTGCAAGATAAAGGGACGGGTTTGTTCCTTATTTTATACCTCACCTCTCCAAAACTGCCCCTCTCCTGCCTCCTCCTCCCCCCTCGTACCTTCTCCTCCCCCACCCCCACCCCACCCCCAACAAACACACACGTACACCTCACAGACAGTGGTTGACGTAAAAAGTTGTTTGAAGTCATTTTACCTCAAATATTGCAGTGGCGGATCTGTTACCTCCTACTTCGTTTTTTCCTTCTTTTTTATTGATGGGGTTGGTGGGGTGGGGAAGGTTTGTGGGTGGATGGGGTTGGTGGGGTGGGGAAGGTTTGTGGGTGGATGGGGTTGGTGGGGTCGGGAAGGTTTGTGGGTGGATGGGGTTGGTGGGGTGGGGAAGGTTTGTGGGTGGATGGGGTTGGTGGGGTGGGGAAGGTTTGTGGGTGGATGGGGTTGCTGCAATATTACAATATTTTGTTTGTGACATTTATCCTGACACACAAGGCGCTCAGAGGCGAGACCTTGCTTTTTGCACTCTCAAAAATTAAGAGGATATGGGAGGTGTGTGTGTGTGTGTGTGTGTGTGTGTGTGTGTGTGTGTGTGTGTGTGTGTGTGTGTGTGTGTGTGTGTGTGTGGAGGGGGGGGGGGGAGGGGGGTGTATGGGGGCGTGCGAGTATTTTTCCACCACTTCCCGAAAAATCAATCGTGGGGTGGGGTGGGGTGGGGCGAGGTTGGGAGGATGGTTCCGACACCCCAAAGAGGGGTCTCCACATTATTCTTCCTCAATACAGTATTCTGTTTCGACCTACTCAACCCTTAATGTAATTCGAAACACAAAGAACAAATTTGTTTGCACAAGCTCCCCATTATTATGCAGCTGCAATTTGTTTTTCTTCTTATTTTTCTCTCGACACCGCATGGGATTAAATGCTGGATAAACAAAATGCCTCCACCGCAGGTCTACACTGTGATGACAGCCTACCAGTTGAACGACCATTTTGCTTGGTTTGAGGTGAACGTCCAGTCAGAAGTGCAGACCATCAGAGATGAACTCCAGGCTCTTTCTGATGACCGCAGAGTTATAGAGATCAGCGAGGAATAGGTGTTGATGGTCCTCCGCTGCCTTCAGCCACACAAAGCCCCAGGCCCAGACGGAATCAGCGGTAAGGTGCTGCAGTCCTGCAGTGCCCAACTGGCACCAGTCCTCACGCAGATCTTCAACGCATCCCTCACTTCCAACTCAATCCCATCAGTCTGAAAACACTCCCTGATCTGTCCAGTTCCCAAGAAATCAAAACCCTCTTGCCCTAATGACTACAGACCTATTGCCCTGACCTCTATCATCATGAAGTGCCTCGAGAGACTTGTCCTTAGTCGACTACTCAGTCAGACGAGTGACCAGCTCCACCCCCTACAGTTCGCATATCGCCACAACAGGGGTGTGGATGATGCAGTCATCACTCTCCTGCACCTAATCCTCACTCACTTGGAGACTCCAAAGTCCTTTGCCAGAATTCTCTTCGTTGACTTTTCCAGCGCCTTCAATACGAGGAGGCCTCACCTTCTGGCTGACAAGCTGCGACACATGAATGTCAGCCCTTTTCTGATCCTATGGATCTTGAACTTCCTAGTGGAAAGGACGCAGTGTGTTCGTGTAAACAACTTGATGTCCTCCGTCATCACCGCGTCCGTGGGCAGCCCCCAAGAATGTGTGGTCTCGCCTGTCCTTTACATCCTATTCACAAATGACTGTACCAGCTCCAATGACAGGACTCACTATGTCAAATTTGCAGACGACACTGCAGTTGTAGATCTGTCAAACTCAGATGCTGACTACTTTGCAGAAGTGGGTCAGTTTGTCTCATGGTGTCATAACAACCATCTACAGTTTTAAAAAAAGTCAGTTGAACGTAGGCAAGACTGAGGAGATGGTTGTCGACTTACGGAAGCCTGACAGTGGGCCAACTTCCGGGAGCCCACTCCCACCTCCTCAGTCCCTGGTGATTGACGGCACTTTTGTCACATGCACAGATGTCTACAAATACCTAGGGACCTTGATTGATTCACGGCTATCCTTCACCGACAACACAGACCTCATCTGTAAGAAAGCCCAAGGGAGACTGTATATGCTGCGCAAACTCCGCTCCTTTGATGTGAGCCCCCAAATCCTCAGGCAGTTCTACCTCTGCTTTATAGAAAGCCTTCTTACGTTCTCCTTTGTCTCATGGTTCGGCTCCCTGGGCGAGAAGAACTTTAGGAAGCTGAATAAGATAATCAGGCTTAGTGAGAAAATCGTTGGGGGCAGGTTGGAGAGCCTTGACGGCCTCTACAGGATGAGAATGATACGGAAGGGCAGCTGACACTTCCCACTGCCTTTCTAAGCACCTTCAAAAGCTCCCGTCTGGCCGTAGGTTCAAGGCTCCTCTTGTTAAAACCAAACGCTACAAGGGCAGCTTTGTAACCTCGGCCATCCGTCTCCTAAATGAAGAGTGTGTTAACTAGCGTATATATCTCTCTCTCTCCTTGTTGACGCCGTCGAGGAACTTGCACCTCAGATGTCGCAGTGTTGTTGTTGTTGTTTTTGTTGTTGTTGTTGTTTTTTGTTTGTTTTTACCATTGTCATAATGTGGCTAAAACCGTACGCGCGCATGTGATCCCAACGAAAGAAAATTTGTCGGCTAGACTGACACAATAAAGTTTTTGAATTGAATTGAATTGAACTCTGCGTTCGAAACTGGCGCACATGTGGCCGGCAAGAGGTATAGACCCACATGAGGATCTATTCCTCTTGAAGTGTGCATCTCAGGTTTATTTGTGCGAGAGCGGCGTGTTATTAAGTGGCTGTAAATCGCCCGTGTGTAATCCCGTGCAGGACTGTGAGTACGCGTCAAGTTGTGAGGCAGCTTGTTGGCGGGAATCGTCTGCGTACATGTACCTAACACAGGACGTGCTGTGCCGACACGTCAACATGTAATAACATGACAGTTACGTTGGACTTTTTCTAGCCGGACGACCAGGCCCATACCCTCCCCGGAACACTGCAAACAAACAAACAGACAAGCAAACAGCTGACCAACTAACCAACCGACCAACCAACCAACCAACCAACTCAACCAACCAACCAACCAACTCAACCGACCGACCGACCGACCGACCGACCGACCAACCAACCAACCAACCAACCAACCAACCAACGAGACACAACAAACAAAGATACTCACAAACCAGATAGGTGAGGCTAGCGCTGGCAGAATTGTACAACAAACCAAGGGGAATTACTCAGCGCTGGACAGACGAACAGTTAGATCTAACTGTTCGTCTGTCCAGCGCTGAGTAATTCCCCTTGGTTTGTTGTACAACAAACAAAGAAACAGCGACAAAACGGAACACAACAAACATGCAAACAAACCACTGTTGTATACTGTCTTTTAAACTCTTGAACAAAATGGCTTCCGTTGCAAATTCGTATTTATTATTAATATTATTATTATTATTAACACGGTGTTTGTATGTTGATCACTCAAAGTACCATTGCGCTTAAATCCGAAGACACATTTCAGCATCATTTGTGTTTGTTATGCCTTGTCGACGCACCTAATGAACTTTAATAGCAGTTGGGACACGCAGGAAAAGCACACGCATAACCGCACTTATTTATTTTATTCTGCGCAGACGTTAGCGCGTCAATCTATTTTTAGCGGTTTCTCGCACTGAAAGCGTTATATTTCTAGAACGGAGTGGAGTCTTGTCAGTTTATTTAATATAAAGACGACGTGTGCTGAACTGGATTCTCCTGTGTCTAAAGGCCCCGCCACACTTGCCGGTTGTGCCCCGATTTTGAAGCCGATTCCGATCCGTTTGCGATCGGATGACGTCATATATCCGATCCCATCCCAATCAGCTGGGAATCGGGTGTCTAGAACCTGGTCTATTTTTCCGATCCGAATCGGCCCCGATTGTAAGCTTCAACCAATCAGAGCGCGTCTCGCAAAGCATGTCGTTTCAGTTTGAAAATGGCTGAAGATCAGTACTACCTTCGTTGCCGATGTTTCGCCCGCCTCTTCCCGAATATGATGCAAAACTGCTGATAATGCAAGCACATCATCATCACTGTCAAAACTAGCAGCCATTCGCTGAACAAGTACGACCTTGATCTTCGATTCAAACCGGTCGGCTATAAAAAATAAAAGAAAAGAGTCGGGGAATGTGTGGCAGTGCACACGTTTTTGCAGTCCGGTCCGATCACACTCCGATTCGAAACTGCTCGAGAATCGGCCTCAAAATCGGGCATGTGTGGCGGGGCCTTAACTGAACCATAGCTGGACCTGTGTGTAGCGTTTCGTAACCGTCTGTTACAGAAGTGTACCTTTGAACAGTAACGGCGGTGGTGGGCCTGGAAGGGTTACTAGCGTTAATTAGCGTGGTTACTGGAACTCTGTATGCACCGTCAAGTAAGTAAAAGTCACAGTAGACAGAGTCGTCATGAAAGTTTTGTTTAATCTATATAAAAAATAAAAAAAAAATAAAAAAATAAAAAGAAAACTAGGAAAAGTTATACACAGTCGTTGTCAAAGTCGTTAGAAAAGTTAGGAAAAGGTTATAGCTAATTGCTGTCAAGGCTTTGAAAGAAAAGAAAAGTTTACGAGGTCGTCAATTTCTAACAGTTGTCTCAATCTTGTCAACCACTAGACCTATTTCTGTGGGTAACGTTTCCAAATTTGGAAGTTGTGATAATTATGTCGACCATGATTGTTCAAGGGTGGTGCCAGAATAGCTTGGCGCCGACAGGCGCCAAGCTATTCTGGCCCCACCCTTGAACTATCATGGTCGAAGTGTATCGCGTTCTTGCGTGTCACAGCTAAGTAGATTAACGTATCGTTTTCTCCCGACCCAGATGAGAGCCTGACGAATGTTGTCTCCAGAGGCCGCCAGTCGTGAAGTGACCG
>BTPG01000003.1:240077002-240104502 GCA_036245525.1 Semisulcospira habei
TTAGGGCCGGGTTCGTACTGTGAAAAACTGAGACAATGGGTACAACCTTCACAGCACTGTGCTCCAAGTAACAGGGTATTGCTTGGTGTGTGCGTGGGTAACGGTTGGGGTGTGCGGGGGGGGGGGGGGGTGCAGGAAGGGGGGGGGGGGTGTAGTTGAAACGGAACGAGAGAGGAAAATAAAATAAAAGGTCAGATTTTAGCAACAATGTAGCGATATATAATAATAATAATAATACATAATTCTTGTATACCGCTGTTCTCCAGGAAAACACTGGACTCACTGCGCATGCACAGCAGCACACCCTCTCTCTCAGACAAAAGCACAATTATACACTACTTTAAACCACCCCATCCCTTCCCAACACCTTACATTCAACAAATATGCAACATTCGAGCTACACAACAAAAATCGATCGCAATTCTACAGGCAAAAGAAAACGAATCACACCAAAAAAGTACTTGATTCTTATCCAAAGTAACTCAACTGAACATCGGACTTTTCCCGTATGATCAACACACACATGCCCTAAAAAGAATAGCACACACACACACACAAGCGCGTAAGCAGTCACCAACTCATATTTTCGTAGGGGAGCTCATTATCATCCTCCTGAAGATGTAACTGGCGCTGTCGGGAGGCATTTCACTCCCTACCGCCCGCCTCCGCCGCTGTCCTCGTGTAATCCTCGTCTTTCTGTCTTGATTTTTAGAATCCTTTCTTCTCATTTCTGTCTCTTTTCTTTTTGTTATTGCCCTCCATTTCCTTATTTCTTAACGAGCTTCATCCCGCGGTGATTAGGCCTTCAAAGCGGATTAGAAAGAATCTGGTTTTCTTCCCTTTCCTGTTAGTTCCCTTGTTGGCCGTCTTTTTCTGTTGTTGGCCCTAATCCCAGGACAGACTCCGTGAGCAGAAGACCTTTGGGCGACGTTAGCCTTATTCGATCCGCGCACGGCTAGTAACCTCGTTGAAACGCGTAGCAGGGTTGCTGTTAAAAAAAATAAATCATTTATTTATTTATTTATTTACTGCCCCTTGTGCACAACGGGGGAACTCTCCAACGCGGCACAGGGGAAGAGAGCAGAAAGGTCTTTCATATTACGACACTGAAACTTCGTAATTAACTCATTCAGCCCGACGCACGTGTTTCCCAAAATTTAGAGGCGTCATTTAACGACCATGCACCTGTTGCAGAACATGGATTGACCATGACAATTCAAGGGCAGTGCCAGATTAGCTTGGCGCCGACAGGCGCCAAGCTAATCTGGCACTACCCTTGAATTATCATGGTCGATCCATCTCCTGCTGTAGTGCGTCGGGGCTGAATGGGTTAATTAAAGGTTACCTCTGTCTTTTTGTGCAGCACTGTATTGAACACACACCAAGAACATCAGGGAGATATTGTGAATTATTCACCCCGGGGGCAGGTCGCTATTACTCTGTTGTTCAAGCCAAAGTGCAAAGTGACAACCTGGATCAAATGATCGCGCGGCCGACTTCCCGACTAAGTTGGCAACAGCCCATACTTTCCCCACCTCTTTTCGTGCGTGGCTTTAGGTCCTTATACCCGGGGCTTCGCCCAGTGAACAATATTTCTTTGGTCAGAAGCCGCTCAACTCGCGGTTGGGGCACGCGCGTGTACACGCGCGTGCCAACCGCGACCGGCGTCTGACCAAAGAAATGTTGTTCACTGCGTACATCATCCCTGCTTGTTCTCCTAAGACGGTTGTCTTATTTCCAGAGCTTTTCAAAAATCGGACTTGCATGCGAAAGGCAACGCGCGAAATTCGGCAAACATAAATTTGAATGCGCTCTGACAGTGGGCTTTGCAGTGGCTCAGCCCGCGGGTTTCTGGGCAGGACTAAATTGCGTGTGTTTGTAACGGAGCAGGGAAGCGGCGAGAAGGACGAGCTTGTGTCTTCTTACCTGTTGTATTTTCGGATCACGCCGCGCGGGGAATCTTTTGTGTAACCTTTCAACGATAGCCGCATTTTTCACCCCTGGGCCTTGTTTTCCATTTATCGGTCCATCCATCCTTCCAGCCCTACGTCCCGCCCGTGCTTCCGTGCCTTTATGCATTTGTATAATCCATCCGGCATCTACCATTGAATCCGCGCATCCATAAATCCATCCGTAAATCCCACCATGAACCCGCCCGTCTGTGTCTCCATAAATCCATCAGTAAATCCGTCCATGAATCCACCTACGAATCCATGAATTCACGCATCCATGAATCCATCCAACCGTCCATCCTTCTTTCAATCCGTCCATCCATCCATCCAGCCGTTCAGCAGCCATTAAGATCCGTCCGTCCGTCCGTCCATCCATCCATCCAGCCGTTCAGCAGCCATTAAGATCCGTCCGTCCGTCCGTCCGTCCATCCATCTATCCAGCCGTTCAGCAGCCATTAAGATCCGTCCGTCCGTCCGTCCATCCATCCAGCCGTTCAGCAGCCATTAACATCCGTCCGTCCGTCCACCCATCCACCCACCCACCCATCCAGTTGTCTATATTCTACCAGTGCACCATGGCGCTGTGGCGTCTGTTCGTCCCTTATTAAAATCGCGTTTTTTTTTCTCTGCTGCACATGGATGTCGTTTCGAGAGGACGTCTAACAAAATCGCCTCGCAGGAAGAAATTGTGCTGGTCTATGATTTTGAACCTTCCGGATGAAAGCCGGAAGGTCCAGAATCATAGACCAGCACACAGGAAACTTTAACATTCAAAATGACAGCGCATTACACACGCATACACCGTGGTGTGGAGGGAGGGGGGGGGGGGGAGGGATTCTCAAACAAAAGTGACGCTGCATTCACGAGTTGATCCCTCTAGCGAGTTGATCCCTCTAGCTAGGTGTAATGCGGAACGGCGCGGTAATGTTGTGTTCCGGTTTATTTAGGAAATTATTGATTGTATTGATTGTAGGATCCAAAAGTTCAGATTCTTTGAGATGCAGATGAAATAATTTCTAGCCCCAGGCGCGCGGCCGGTTTTCCCTCCCATATGCGATTAGAGTTTTTGCTGTCAGAAATTCGTCGCCAGTGATGTGGTGTGTAATCGATTGCAGGCTGAAATGTATTTCTTATTTGCACATGTGTGCTGGCCGGTGGTCTGTCTGTCTGTCTGTCTGTCTCTCTCTCTCTCTCTCTCTCTTCCCCCCCCCCCACCCAAACATCTCCGTCGACACCCCTCACCCCCACCCCAACCTCTCGTCCAACCCTTCCTCTACCGCCCACCCCCCTCCTCACCCTACCCGCCCCCTTCCCCCGTTATAACATCAATTTGTATCATGACCAGAACTACCAGGGCATGCAAAGAATAATCAGATCCATATTGCAGAATAAAAAGAACAAAGGTACGTGTGTGTGTGTGTGTGTGTGTGTGTGTGTGTGTGTGTGTGTGTGTGTGTGTGTGTGTGTGTGTGTGTGTGTGTGTGTTATTTATTTATCTATTTGTCAAACAATCCTGCTACAACGCTTACCTCATTCAGCCCGACGCACGTATTTCCCAAATTTGGGAGGCGTCATCTAACGACTAATGCACCTGTTGCAGGAGATGGGTCGGCCATGATAATTCAAGGGTAGTGCCAGATTAGCTTGACGCCGACAGGCGCCAAGCTAATCTGGCACTACCCTTGTATGATCATGGTCGACCCATCTCCTGCTGTAAGGCGTCAGGGCTGAATGGGGGTAAAGTAACAATGGAAAGCTCGGTTTGCCAAAAAAAAAAAAAAAAGTGGACGTGGTGGGACGTGGTGTTTTTTTTTTCCAACGACGCAGCGCCATGCTCAGGACAAACAGCGATTAACCCTTTTAGCCTCAAGGCCGCATTTCCCAGTTTGAGGAGGTGTCACCAAACGACTACGCACCACTTGCAGGGGACACGTCGAGCATGATCATTCAAGGATAGTGCCAGATTAGCTTGGCGCCAGGAGGCGCCAAGCTAATCTGGCACTACCCTTTTATGATCATGCTCGATCCGTCGAATCAGCAGCTGTGGGTTGTCGGGGCGGGGCGGAATGGGTTAAACACGCAGTACATGTCAAACGCAGACGGTGCTGGTGTATTATTCAGCTTCAGTGTTTATTAGTGCGTTTAGTCCGGGGCAGTATGGTGTCGCTGTAATGTGTTACACAGGTGACTGAAAACCGACACGCTCCAGTTGTACTAAACAATGGTTTCTGTGCAAACTAGGGCCGGATGACACATGTTGTATTTAACTACTTTTCAGCACCTTCAAACGGCAGCGTAGTTCTGGTATATATTAATATCTAGATATCCCCCCCCCCTCCCACCGCCCACACACACTTACACTACCCCTCCTCCCCCTCCAGACACACACACACACACACACACACACACACACACACACACACACACACACACACACACACCGCATCGCCACCCCCCAGTATTCTTGAGGTGAAGGTCGCAACTAGCCTCGTTTTCGACCCGTCGTGAGATGGCCTTTGTTGCCTGCTCGGCGTTAAACCCAAATAACTAACTAACTAACTCGTTTTCGACAAATAGTTGATGTTATTTGGAGTGCAGTTTACGTCACTGCAAGCCGCGAACCCAAGGGAGACGTGTCATTCGGGGACACTAACAGGGGAAAATTGCAATGAAGACACATGGAAAGAATGATGCGAGTCGCAGCGACCAGAAGAAGCCTCGCTTTTGCTGACGTATTGGTCGATAATTCTTAACCCATTCGAGACGTGCCGCCTCCCAATACGCGGCTTTGAGCGACTGAGTAATCTGCAGGATGCAATCGGTACCGTGTGACCCAGATTCGCATGAGCGGCTCATAACCATCTATTCCTCTTGCAGAAGAAAAGGAGCTGGCCGAAGGACTGTTGCCAGTTGGTGAGCAGTTCTTGAACTTCAAACGGCTTACGTTTGAAAGCCAAGTTGACACTCTTTTTCAAAGTTGCTTCAATATTTCATTGCCTTCCAGATCGATGCTGGGGGAGAAATGGACAAATACGGCCCTAGCATTTAATTGGAGCACATATTTGACATGCACCGTGCGAGAGGATCGCTTTGAGAACTGGTCCTTTCATGTCCCACTTGCAGTTTTTGATGTCACTGGCCTAAAACCTCCGCGCTGTCCTCCCATTGGGCAGCGGAGCTCTCAGCAGATCTGGTCACCCCCTTGTTGTAAGAGACATAGATTTTTATCAGCCCCAGCAGCCTACGGCTGCAGGGGCTGATAAAAATCTATGTCTCTTGCAGGTTGAAGGGTAATGGTTGAAAGTTTTTGAAAGTGTTTTTCTTGGCTGACTGGGCATCGCCTGCCGACCCGTGTGTAAAGTACATCGACAGCGATACGAAATTGTGAAACACCAAGAGGATTAGAAGGGGTTTTGGCAGCCCGATTTCGTGTGGGTGTATGTGGGTGTGTGCGTGGGTGGGTGGATTGGTGTGTGGGTGTGTGTTCTATAGGACTTGATGCGATATTCTTTTTAATTTGAGACAGTTGGTGGACTTGTGTTGCTCGCTCAAGTTTGATTCCGTTTGTTCGCTTGCCAAGTGATCAGTATTGTCTTAAATTACAAATGTAACAATTGTAACAAAATTATGGATGTCACTTTGGAGATAAAGCCGGTCAAATGATGCAAAGAAACACATGAATAAATGAAAAAGTAAACAAACAAAACATTCTTGCGACCGTTTTTTTTTTTTTTTATAGCTACTCGAAATGTCAATGTGGAAACAAAACGCAACACACCTAGAGTCTGCACCACCACCCCCCCCCTCCCCCCACTCTCCTTTCCAGTTAACAAAAAAAAATCAATCCAAGTCACAAGTGATCAAAAGACTTATCCCTGCCCTGTGAAAACAAAAGAGTGCAAGTCCATCTTTGTGATAAGCGAGGTTTTCGGTGTAATATGATGACAATATCTCGCTCTTCAGAAAAAGGACTTGTCATGTTCTTTTGCCGTCACGGGGCGCGTACAGCCTGTCAATACTGCTGGCAAATATCAGTATGAAAATGAAAAAAAAAAAAAAAAAAAAGGAAGACCGCCGCTTGGATTAACCCGTTCAGCGCCGAGAAATGTTGCACGAGGTATAGATCCTCATGAGCCCCCGCAGTCGCGGGGGCTCATGAGGATCTATGCCTCTTGCTGACACCAGCTTGGAATCCACGCTCCTGCTGTTTTGGGGTCTCGCGTTAGCGAAGGTTGCGGAAACCCAGTCTGCATCACCTGGCACTGAGCGGGTGAACGTGTCAGGTCGGTGCGTCCTTTGATGTTCCGTCACCGACAGGTATTATTGGCCTTGTCTCCGGCATCAGCAGCAGCTACAGACAAAGACATGGAAGGGACTGGCGTATGCCATTTTCATTACATTTCATGTCTCCTGTATTTATTTGCCTTGCGTGGCCGTAAGAAATGAAGAAAGAAAAGCTCACAGCTGACGCAGTCCTTCAGAGAGGTCGTTCAGCATGGAAGGGGGGGGGGGGGGAAGATTCGCATGAGCCCTTTTGCGGCCGCTTGGGCGCATGAGAGTTGATACCTCTTGCCTCGAAAGGATAGGTCTGATTTACTCCTCTTAGATATTCTCGACGGAAGACGTCAGCGGAGTTCCCAAAATGACGATTCTGATTGTACATCATACCGTACTCTATCAAGATGCTGTCATGTCCCTTCTATTTCTGTGTGTTTGCTGGGTTCCACGATAGAGCTTATAATTCCTGCGCAAGCCACCAAGCAAGGTGCTCCGCTATAGCGGAGCACCTTGCTTGGTGGCTTGCGCAGGACTAAGCTCCCTCATGCAACTTCGCCCTGGGTAGAATTGTACGTAATTGTCAAGAGCCATTACCTGCCTGCCACAGTCCTTAGTCTTTGTTTTGAGCTATGTTTTAGCCCAAAGCATAGAAATCTCGCAGCTATGCATAGTGACAGTTGGTTGGCAGTTACTGGCTTGGAAAAGTGTCCTGCAACCAGTGACAGAGATCCCTAAAGACTCCGATCTTGCGGCACAATTATCCATCTCCTCAGTATTGTGGCTTGAAAGCGGTTCTTTACAATCTGCGCTTTTCCCCGTCGGAAGACACTGACCATGCTAGCCTGGGCAATAGGTAGGGCCTATGCATTTTCAATAGCCCCTTGCAGCTGCAGGGGCTTCTGATGATCTATGCCTGTTGGAGGTGCGGGTCGCTGACCGTCCCATCTCAACGTGTGATGAAGCCAGGAAATGAAGCTTTCCACGCGGATTGCGATGTATAGATTTGTGACAACTCGGCGCCCGGGGTTTGGTCAGATACCAATAATTGAATCTGGAGCTGGATGTCTTTGTGGCTAATTTCGGACAGATCAATGAAGCTGGCATCAAGTATTGGCAGAGGGTTTGAAGCATCGAGAAAATTCACTTGCGGTTTCCGTTCTTGTTCAGTCGTAGATAATTTGTAGCGAGACATTACCCCCCCCCCCCCCCTCCACTGCCAGCGGACGCAGATTGCGTTTTAGAAATCGTCATAAATTCAGCGTCACAGATAGCTTACGTCAAAGGGACGTGGATGAAGATAGTTTCAGCAAGAGGTATAGATCCTCATGAGCCCCCGCAACTGCGGTAAGTTAGTGCAACTGCGGGGGCTCATGAGGATCTATACCTCTTGCAGTTGGCCGGTGTTTAACTTTTTTCGGCAACGAAGCAGTTCGTTCGATATTGACGTTGCTTACGTCATTTACGACGACGTCACAATACAATTACATTCTTGACACTGTTTACGTCGCTTACCATTGACGTCATAATATAATTACATTCTTGATTTTTTTTTTTTTTTTTTTTGGGGGGGGGGTGGTGGTTAAAGCTGCTCTTTAGTCTATCGCTGCCCCCCCCCCCCCACTCCTTATCTCTCCCCACTCCCCCCCCCCCCACCCCCTCCCCCACATTCCCGCCAAAGTTCGGAGTAAACCGTTGAAGTGGACGAGGTCTGTGTAAGTTTAATTTCGCGTCGGTCTGCTGACTCTGAAGTCAGCGGTTCATGCGCAATGTATGGCCTTTTGACGCCGTGTAACTGTCGATAGGAGGGCGCTTGGAGTGAGATGAAGGTAAATGTAATGTGTCTCGAAGCTTACTCGAGGTGTTGCCATGTTGCCAAGACGGTCCTTTTTTTTTTTTTTCTCTTTTTTTGTTAAGAAGTATTTTAACCGCGTCCCTGCCAGTACTGTTGGCGTCTTTGAAAGCAAAAAGGCAAAATTCAACACTGAATAATCCGGTCACTCCGAGGCACGCGGATGTGACTAGGGTTAGCAAGGGGCTCATGAGGTTCTGTGTCTCTTGCAGTTGGATGGTGTTCGCACTTTAACAGCAGTCAAGGGGTTACGAGTTCCCCCCCCCCCCCCCACATCACTCCTCCCCCCTCTCTCCCACCCCAACCCCATGAGTCGTTATGTTTAGTTCTGAACTCAGTGGAAACACACGTGTGCGATATGTTCTTCCAGTGTGGGCCTTCCGGCATGGACCCATAAGGTCCCGAATGACAGAACAGGACTCTTTTACGCAGTAAACGCAGCGTGCTCGCACATACAATGCGCCCTTGTATGCCACTAGGTCGCACTGAAAGGCAACCAAGTTCAAGCACTATGACGCGATTCAGTCCCATTTTGACGATTTGACGTCGAAAGTTGTCGCGTGCAGTTTCCATTTCAGTTCTGTGCGTGATTACCACAATAAAAATCCTGAAAGAGTTCATAAAATTGTCTGGCCCTTCTATTCATTGCCGCCTTGGCCTTTTTGGCTGTCTGGAATCAAACTCTGCCACAATTTGTTTTTCTTCAGGGTGAGGTTGTGTGGGTAGTATTCCTAAGGTCGAAATTCCTAAATCTGGAAGATGTCCTCTTAAGACTGCATTACAGTTTTAAGAGACGGATCGACCATGATAGTTCAAGGGTGGTGCCAGAATAGCTTGGCGCCTGTCGGCGCCAAGCTATTCTGGCACCACCCTTGAACTATCATGCTCGATTCCTATCTTGTGGTGTGTCTTGGGCTCGGAATTGCATTACTGATCAACTTGTCTGAAACAAGAGCATTTTAATTTTTATTTTAATTTATTTTCATTAAACTTGGGATACAACGAACTGCTCGGAGACCCACGGCTTCTTGTTGTTATATCTGATGTTTGTTGTAAGTGAATTAAATTTGTTGGCGGAACCTCCCAAAAAGCGTTTCTATAACCGACAAATTGTGAGTGTGCGACCTTGTT
Organism: Semisulcospira habei; assembly: GCA_036245525.1. Classification (NCBI taxonomy): domain Eukaryota; kingdom Metazoa; phylum Mollusca; class Gastropoda; family Semisulcospiridae; genus Semisulcospira; species Semisulcospira habei. The sequence continues at coordinate 240,086,213 of BTPG01000003.1, forward strand.
ATCAGCGAAGTAGACTGTATTTTCTTTCAGCTTCAGAGACAGTCACAAGTTCCGTCGGATATTTAAAACAGAGGTCTCAGGTTCACTCTTTTTGTGGTGTCACATCTAATCAGTGCCACCATTTCTTTCACTCAATTGAATGCTCATGTTTTCTTGTTAATTTCTCCCGATTATATTCTCGTTTCCATGGAAATCAGCATTGTGTATTTTGTTGCCCTGACGTGTGTGATACGAAACCAGGATTTTTTTTTTTACCACCATAACAAAAGTGAATAATATAAAGAATACACACTGACATCTCTATCATGAGCTCGATCGTGTGTATTACCTGTCTCAATATAAAGAATACACACTGACATCTCTATCATGAGCTAGATCGTGTGTATTACCTGTCTCAATATAAAGAATACGCACTGACATCTCTATCATGAGCTAGATCGTGTTTATTACCTGTCTTCTTTTTCAAGTGGAGTTGCGACGATCACAGAAGTCCCGGATTTATTAAACTACGGTTGATCTAAGCAAATAATCGCGGGTTCATCTCAGAAAATAGTTCTTTAACACATTGTACCCTAGGACAGAAATCCCCAAATTTTGGAGTTGCCCTGTGAAGAGCTATATTAAAATTCTAGAGACAGATCGAGCCTGACAGTTCAAGGGTGGTGCCAGAATAGCTTGGCGCCTATGGGCGCCAAGCTATTCTGGCACCACCCTTGAACTATCAGGCTCGATCCACGTCTTGCTGTGGTGTGAATGAGTTCAAAGCATACAAAAGGACTGCGTGCCGTCGCTAGTCATATGGAGCGCAGTTTTGTGCATGGAGGCTTAAAATGTGTCCGCATTTATTTATTTGCCTGAAGATAACCTGTGAAAGACGGCATTCCAGGCTCGCATCGAGCCCGTTCAAAGGGCAAGACACATAGATTCACATGAGCCTCTGCAGCCTCTGTAGGGGCTCATGAGAATCTATCCTGTTAAAGAAGACCGGTTGCATCTGTTCCTGAAATTGAAGTTGTTATCACAGGTTGACCCCGAGTAGATTGTCTTTCTAATATCATGGGTAATTCAACGCCCAAAAAACCAAGCCGTGAAACATAGATTCAGAGTGGTGTCAGCAAGAGGCATAGATCCTCATGAGCCCCCGCAACTGCGGGGGCTCATGAGGATCTATGCCGCTTGTAGTTGGATCATGATGCTTTTTTTTCGGCTGTAGGTTGTAATTGCTTAACGTCCCGACAGCACTAAGACTTTTTCAGGACGTGCCTGCACTGCTTGTGAAAAAAACAAACTAAACAGAATATTGAATGTATGTCGCCAGCCGGTCTAATAGTAATAGGCTAAATAAAGCTAAGACCATTTAGCAACACACATCCAATATCAAGAGATACAGGCAGCGCAGACAGTATGGAGAGTTTAAAAAAGGAAAATACAGGTGAATGGACCACGGGTAGACAGAAACACATGCCCCAGGATAGAGAGGAAAACCCACCCTGTGGGGCTGACCAGGGTGACCTTGGGAACTGAAAAAGTAGGTAACCGCACCCAAGTCCCCCAGGGCAGACCCGGGTGGGGGAGCCCAGGGCAGACCCGGGTGGGGGAGCCCAGGGCAGACCCGGGTGGGGGAGCCTTTTTTCGGGCAATCAAAGAGCTTAAACAGAACTATGACTCAGTGCTTTTGGCGCACAGGCGCGTGGGGTAATGGTAGATAGCATTTACTACAGTTACCCTTGGTGTCACTGCAATGACGCAACAATCACCCCGCGCCTGTGGTTTAAGGAGCCCTTACCACAGAATCCAAGCCGTCCCATAGATTCAACAGGAACAGAGATTCAACAGGAACATAGATTAAACAGGAACAGAGATTCAACCGGAACAGAGATTCAACAGGAACATAGATTCAGCCGGAACAGAGATTCAACAGGAACATAGATTCAGCCGGAACAGAGATTCAACAGGAACATAGATTCAGCCGGAACAGAGATTCAACAGGAACATAGATTCAGCCGGAACAGAGATTCAACAGGAACATAGATTCAAAGTGGTATCAGCAAGAGGCTTAGATCCCCATGAGCCCCCACATTTGCGGGGGACCCATGAGGATCTACGCCACTTGCAGTTGGATCGTGTTGGCTTTATCTCGCCAACCCCCCCCCCCCCCCCACCCGGGTCTGCCTTGGGGGACTTGGGGGGCGGGGGAGGGGGTGTTAACTACATTTTAGTTCCCAGGGTCACCCTGGTCAGCCCCACAGGGTGGGTTTTTCCCTCTATTCTGGGGCATGTGTTTCTGTCTACCCGAGGTCCATTCACCTGTATTTTCCTTTTTTAAACTCTCCCTACTGTCTGCGCTGCCTGTAGCTCTTGATATTGGATGTGTGTTGCTAAATGGTCTTGGCTTTATTTAGCGTATTAGACCGGCTGGCGACATACATTCAATATTCTGTTTAGTTTTTTTTTTTTACAAGCATTGCTGGCACGTCCTGAGAAAGTCTTGTGGCTGTCGGGACGTTAAGCAATGTACAACCAATTTGTTTTGCCATTCAAGGAGTTAAGCTTACCACCGACATGCGACTCGGTACGTTTCGTCGAGGCCTGGCCGGCCTTTGGCAAGCGGATTGGAATTTTGAAGGGTATCAGCACGTGCTGAAGATTTTCAATATGATCTGTGTTATCTGCGGCCCCGCGGGAGATTTGTTTTCCGCAGCGCAAACCTTGGCAGGCTTGCAAGTTTATATTTGGCAGGCTTGCAAGTTTATATTTGGCAGGCTTGCAAGTTTATATTTGGCAGGCTTGCAAGTTTATATTTGGCAGGCTTGCAAGTTTATTTGGCAGGCTGCAAGTTTATATTTGGCAGCTTGCAAGTTTATATTTGGCAGGCTTGCAAGTTTATATTGGACGGCTTCTAGCGGGTTTTGTATCAATTTTCCGGCCTGGTGTTGCTGTATTGAAAATCTGTTTCTTGCCGTCTTTTTTTGTTGTTGTGCCACTCCGCAGCGAAATGCACGGCGAACTTTTATTTTTAATTTTTCTCTCCCATTTCTTCCTTGTTCATTGCTCTTTTTTATTCTCTTTCTTTCTCTTTTTCTTTCTTTTCCTGTTTTGTTGCACACGAAAGTCCACCAGTCCACACCAAAAACAGGTCACTGGCAAGCGTGTAGAATGCAAAGAAGTTTAAAAAATAAATCCTTGAAAGAAGGAAACACTATATAATTAAGTAGCTATTGTACTTGCTAAGCGCGTTTTTGGTGTGGTTTTTTTTTTTGTTTTTTTTTTGTTATGTTTTTGTTTGTTTGGGAAATAAGATGTGTTGTACGTGTTCTTCTTTTCAATCGGTTTTTTTTTTTTTTTTTTTTTGGGGGGGGGGGGGGGGGGGGTGGGGGGGGGGGTGGGGGGGAATTTCTGTGTTGAAAACAAAGTTTTCTTTTACTAAAATGTTTTCTTGTTTTGTATTTGCCCTTTGCATGCTGGTAGCGGTTTTTGTCGCGATGATTCCTGCAGGATGTCAGGGTGTTGTTATTCCTGCAGGATGTCAGGGTGTTGTTATTCCTGAAGGATGTCAGGGTGTTGTTATTCCTGCAAGATATCAGGGTGTTGTTATTCCTGCAGGATGTCAGGGTGTTGTTATTACTGAAGGATGTCAGGGTGTTGTTATTCCTGCAGGATTTCAGGGTGTTGTTATTCTTGCAGGATGTCAGGGTGTTGTTATTCCTGCAGGATGTCAGGGTGTTGTTATTCCTGCAGGATGTCAGGGTGTTGTTATTCCTGCAAGATATCAGGGTGTTGTTATTCCTGCAGGATGTCAGGGTGTTGTTATTCCTGAAGGATGTCAGGGTGTTGTTATTCCTGCAGGTTTTCAGGGTGTTGTTATTCTTGCAGGATGTCAGGGTGTTGTTATTCCTGCAGGATGTCAGGGTGTTGTTATTCCTGCAGGATGTCAGGGTGTTGTTATTCCTGCAGGATGTCAGGCTGTTGTTATTCCTGCAGGATGTCAGGCTGTTGTTATTCCTGCAAGATGTCAGGGTGTTGTTATTCCTGCAGGATTTCAGGATGTTATTCCTGCAGGATGTCAGGCTGTTGTTATTCCTGCAAGATGTCAGGGTGTTGTTATTCCTGCAGGATGTCAGGCTGTTGTTATTCCTGCAAGATGTCAGGGTGTTGTTATTCCTGCAGGATGTCAGGGTGATGTTATTCCTGCAAGATATCAGGGTGTTGTTATTCCTGCAGGATGTCAGGCTGTTGTTATTCCTGCAAGATGTCAGGGTGTTGTTATTCCTGCAGGATGTCATACTGTTGTTATTCCTGCAGGATGTCAGGGTGTTGTTATTCCTGCAGGATGTCAGGGTATTGTTATTCCTGCAGGATGTCAGGCTGTTGTTATTCCTGCAAGATGGCAGGGTGTTGTTATTCCTGCAAGATGTCAGGGTGTTGTTATTCCTGCAGGATGTCAGGCTGTTGTTATTCCTGCAGGATGTCAGGGTGTTGTTATTCCTGCAGGAATCATCGTGACAAAAGCGCTACCGACAGCCTGTGGGTTAATATTCTTTTTCTGTTCATGCGTACGTAACATCTTGCATATTTCTATCGCTCTGTCTGTCTGTCTGTTTCAGGTCTGTACCTGTGGGAACACATTTTTAGCGCCGCTCTGGAGGAGAGACTTGGCGGCGTGTGGAGTTATGGGACCAAGAAAATTGGATCCATTACATTCAGGTAGGTGGCGCTGCTTTCGCAGTTTCTGAAAAATTTGACTTTTTTTTTTGGTTTATGTGCGAGGCACATCTCATATGAAACAAATTTGATCAGTTAGGTTTTGCCAGTGGGTCTTGTCGCCTCAAGGATCCGATCAGGGAGTTTATGTCAAAGGTAAAAGTCGAGGGCGAAAACCGAGGATTACGTTGAGGGCTAACGTTGAGGGCGAAAGCTGAGTGCTAACTTTGAGGGCGAAAGTTGAGGGCGAAAGTGAGGGCGAATGTTGAGGTCGAAAGCTGAGGGCTAACGTTGAGGGCGAAAGCTGAGGGCTAATGTTGAGGGCTAACGTTGAGGGCAAAATCTGAGGGCGAAAGTTGAGGGCAAAAGTTGAGGGCTAACGTTGAGGGCTAACGTTGAGGGCTAACGTTGAGGGCTAACGTTGAGGGCGAAAGCTGAGGGCGAAAGTGGGGGCTAACGTTGAGGGCTAACGTTGAGGGAAAAAGCTGAGGGCTAACGTTGAGGGCGAAAGCTGAGGGCTAACGTTGAGGGCGAAAGCTGAGGGCCAACGTTGAGGGCGAAAACCCTCGACTTTTACCTTTGACATCAACTTCCTGATCGGACCCGAGCGATGCACATCTCACATGACCCAAAACTAGGACATATTTGGACTTCAGGCAGGTGGTTCTAGGTACATAGGTTTCTGACAAATGTGTCTCATGGCTGGTTTATGCGATGATGCGGGTCACACTTGAGGAAACTATAATAAGACATTGGAAGGTTTAAGCAGATTGGTTTTAGTTTCACACGCTTCTGGAGAACATTTGGATGTTTGTGTAGGTGGCGCTAGTTCCACAGTTTTCTGACAAATGTGTGTTATGTCGGTTCTTGTGCCATGCACAGCGCACATGAACCCTGGACAGGTGGTGTTTGTTGCAACTTGTCAATTGTTTTTATTTGCGGTTCGTGTGCGATGTACACGGGCCATGAGCCGAAAATAAGACACATTTGAATGCTGGCATAGGTGCCTGGTGAGTCTGATTTGTGTGTGTGTGTGCCACGTACATCATTCGCGTCTTACTTAACCCCTTGGCTGCAAGTGATCAAGAATTTTGCGTCTAAAACGACTGCACGTTGACCGTCATTCGCGTGCAGAACACAGATAAAGATGGGACAAAACTAGGCACACAGAACACAGGACTAACAAGAGACAGAGATCCTCATGAGCCCCCATGACTGCGGTAAGTTAGTGCGACTGCGGTAAGTTAGTGCGACTGCGGTAAGTTAGTGTTACTGCGGTAAGTTAGTGTGACCACGGTAAGTTAGTGCGACTGCAGTAAGTTAGTGCCACTGCGGTAAGTTAGTGCCACTGCGGTAAGTTAGTGTGACTGCGGTAAGTTAGTGCGACTTCGGTAAGTCAGTGCAACTGCGGTAAGTCAGTGCGACTGTGGTAAGTTAATGCAACCAGGGTAAGTTAGTGTGACTGCAGTAAGTTAGTGTGACTGCGGTAAGTTAGTGCGACTGCGGTAAGCTAGTGCCACTGCGGCAAGTTAGGGCGACTGCGGTAAGTTAGTGCCACTGCGGTAAGTTAGTGCCACTGCGGTAAGTTAGTGCGACTGCAGTAAGTTAGTGCGACCGCGGTAAGTTAGTGCCACTGCGGTAAGTTAGTGCCACTGTGGTAAGTTAGTGCCACTGCGGTAAGTTAGTGTAACTGCAGTAAGTTAGTGCGACTGCGGTAAGTCAGTGCGACTGCGGTAAGTCAGTGTGACTGTGGTAGGTTAATGCAACCGCGGTAAGTTAGTGTGACTGCAGTAAGTTAGTGCGACTGCAGTAAGTTTGTGTGACTGTGGTAAGTTAGTGCGACTGTGGTAAGCTAGTGCCACTGCGGCAAGTTAGGGCGACTGCGGTAAGTTAGTGCCACTGCGGTAAGTTAGTGCCACTGCAGTAAGTTAGTGCGACTGCAGTAAGTTAGTGCGACCGCGGTAAGTTAGTGCCACTGCGGTAAGTCAGTGCCACTGTGGTAAGTCAGTGCCACTGCGGTAAGTCCATGCCACTGCGGTAAGATTGTGCCACTGTGGTAAGTCAGTGTGGTAAGTCAGCATGACTGCGGTAAGTTAGTGCGACTGTGGTAAGTTAGTGCGACTGCGGTAAGTTAGTGCGACTGCGGTAAGTTAGTGCGACTGTGGTAAGTTCGTGCGACAGCGGGGGCTTCATGAGGGTTTATGTCTCTAGCTGATGGGTAGCGTTCGCTTTGCCCCGGCAGTTATGGGCCCATTAATGACTCACGAATTTCATCTCTGAAGACTAATACACGCTTCAAGACTGATCTGGTTCTACTCTTGAACTATCATGGTCGATCCATCTCCCCACTGTTGATTCTTATAGACGGGTGCGGCATGTACTCTTGAACTATCGTGGTCGATCCATCTCCCCACTGTTGATTCTTAGAGACGGTGCGGTATGTACTCTTGAACTATCATGGTCGATCCATCTCCCCACTGTTGATTCTTATAGACGGGTGCAGCATGTACTCTTGAACTATTGTGGTCGATCCATCTCCCCACTGTTGATTCTTATAGACGGTGCGGTATGTACTCTTGAACTATCATGGTCGATCCATCTCCCCACTGTTGATTCTTATAGACGGTGCGGTATGTACCGCACGTAAAGTGAAATGAGACATTTCCGGAGCTTTTTCTTTTTTTCTCGTGTTTGACTGGAGGACTTGTTTACAAATGTATCGTCCCTGTTCCACATTCTGGATAACAAACAGAAGAAAAATAAGAACAAGCGCACATTGTTCACATTTATGTTGATTTTCTTTGGCACGGTTCCGCGGCTTACTTTTTCATTGCTGTTAGCGGCCAAAAAAGAGCGTACATGTTGTTTGTTTTCATTTTCGCTTGCGTTTGTTGTTGTTGCTGTGCTTGATGTTCCACTGTAATCACTGGCGGCAATGCATAGCCCGAGGGAGGGGGGGGGGAGGGGGGAGTAGCTGTTATGGTTTATGATTATGATGCAATTGTCTTTTTAACACTTTGGCTGTCGGTAGCGGTTTTTGTCGTGATGATTCCTGCCGGACTGGCAGGCTGTTGTTATTGTTGTTATATCTGCCGGACTGGTAGGCTGTTGTTATTGTTGTTATTCCTGCTGGACTGGTAGGCTGTTGTTATTGTTGTTATTTCTGCCGGACTGGCAGGCTGTTGTTATTGTTGTTATATCTGCCGGACTGGTAGGCTGTTGTTATTGTTGTTATTTCTGCCGGACTGGCAGGCTGTTGTTATTGTTGTTATATCTGCCGGACTGGTAGGCTGTTGTTATTGTTGTTATTTCTGCCGGACTGGTAGGCTGTTGTTATTGTTGTTATATCTGCCGGACTGGTAGGCTGTTGTTATTGTTGTTATTTCTGCCGGACTGGTAGGCTGTTGTTATTGTTGTTATTTCTGCCGGACTGGTAGGCTGTTATTATTGTTGTTATTTCTGCCGGACTGGTAGGCTGTTGTTATTGTTGTTATATCTGCCGGACTGGTAGGCTGTTGTTATTCCTGCTGGACTGGTAGGCTGTTGTTATTGTTGTTATTTCTGCCGGACTGGCAGGCTGTTGTTATTGTTATTTCTGCCGGACTGGCAGGCTGTTGTTATTGTTGTTATATCTGCCGGACTGGTAGGCTGTTGTTATTGTTGTTATTTCTGCCAGACTGGTAGGCTGTTGTTATTCCTGCTGGACTGGTAGGCTGTTGTTATTGTTGTTATTTCTGCCGGACTGGCAGGCTGTTGTTATTGTTGTTATTTCTGCCAGACTGGCAGGCTGTTGTTATTGTTGTTATTTCTGCCGGACTGGTAGGCTGTTGTTATTGTTGTTATATCTGCCGGACTGGTAGGCTGTTGTTATTGTTGTTATTTCTGCCGGACTGGTAGGCTGTTGTTATTGTTGTTATATCTGCCGGACTGGTAGGCTGTTGTTATTGTTGTTATATCTGCCGGACTGGTAGGCTGTTGTTATTCCTGCTGGACTGGTAGGCTGTTGTTATTCCTGCTGGACTGGTAGGCTGTTTTTATTTCTGCCGTATTGGTAGGCTGTTGTTATTGTTGCTTATTAGAGATTATTTTTTTAGTATTTTTAGAGATAAGTAATAATCTCTTGCTGTTTTTGATTCTATAGCTGAATGGGTAAAAATTAAGCATCACACACTGCAACAACATACAAGATATATTATACATAGCTGCCAACCCTCCCGATTTTTTCGGGAATTTCCCGATTTTTTTTCAAGTCCCGATTTTCCGGGTTTTTTGTACATTTTTCCCGATTTTCAGATTTTCAAGCTTTGTTTTAAAATTCGAGGCATTTTGGCGTACCGCTCCCGTTCAAGCGCCTGTAGTTGAGAGCCTGCCGCTATACTGTACCGCTAAGCTTTCAGGGACCCACAGCCAGTCTTGATTACGCATGCGCAGCAAATTTGCATCCATTCTGTATGTTATTGTTCCTATTTCTGCCGAACTGGTAGGCTGTTTTTATTGCTGTCGAACTGGTACTTACTTTCTTACTTACTTACGCCTGTCACCCCTCCCCGGGTATAGGCCGTCGACGAGAGACCTCCAGCGACTCCTGTCCTGTGCTTCTCCTTCGATTTCACTCCAGGTGATTCCCAGTCTCTTGATGTCTGCTTGGAGGTCTCGACGCCAGGTGTTTCTCGGCCTGCCTCTTTTCCTCTTTCCCTGGGGGTTCCATGACAATGCCTACTTTCTCAGACTGTGACCAATCCATCCCCATCTTCTTCGTCCAATATCATTATCAGCTGTTATCTGCTCTGTTCTCTCCCAGAGTCTGACGTTGCTGATCTTCTCTGGCCAGTAGATTTTCAAGATTCTTCTAAGGCAACTGTTTATGAAGATCTGTACTCTGTGGTTTTTGTCAACTTCCAAGTCTCTGCTCCATATAGAAGAACTGCTTTTACGTTTGAGTTGAAAATCCGGACTTTGGTGTGTTTTGACAGCTCTCTGGAACTCCACACTTTTTTTCAGCTGGAGAAAGGCTGCTCTGGCTTTACCGATTCGTGCATCAGTGCCGCCTTTTTTGTCGATGATGCTCCCGAGATAGGTGAAGGACTCCACCTCCTCCAACGGGGTGCCAGCAAGCAAGACTGGTTCTTCCCTGGTTGCGTTCAGCCTCATTGTCTTTGTTTTCTGTTTGTGGATGGTGAGGCCCACTTGGGACGAGATGACAGCAAGCCTCGTGGTCTTGTCCTGCATTTGTTGATGAGTGTGGGACAGTAACGCCAAGTCGTCTGCAAAATCGAGGTCGTCAAGCTGTGTCCTCAGTGTCCACTGTATTCCGCTTCTTCTATGCTCTGTGGTCCTCTTCATGACCCAGTCTATGGCCAGTAAAAAGAGGAAAGGAGACAGCAAACACCCCTGCCTGACGCCGGTTCTGACCTGGAGCTCTCTGGTGAACTGCCCTTCATGGATCACGCGACATGTCATGCCATCGTAGCTGCTCTTGATCAGGCAGACGAGATTTGTGGGTACACCGTAGTGTCGTAGGAGTTTCCACAAAGTCTCTCGGTCCACGCTGTCAAATGCTTTCTCGTAATCCACAAAGTTGACTTACAGCGGGGAGCTCCACTCCAGAAACTGCTCCACGATGATGCGGAGAGTGGCGATCTGGTCTGTACATGATTGGTTTTTCCTGAATTCTGCTTGCTGGTCTCTCAGCTGCAGGTCGACGGAGCTCTTCATTCTCTCCAGGATGATCCTGTTGAAGACCTTTCCTGGTACTGACAGCAAGGTGATTCCTCTGTAGTTGGAACACTTGCTGAGGTCGCCTTTCTTGGGAAGCTTGATTAGGTACCCCTCCTTCCAGTCAGCCGGCATCACCTCCTCTTCCCAGATCTTTCCAAAAAGGGGTACAGCATATCTACTGTTGTTTCTAGGTCTGCTTTCAGAGCCTCCGCTGGGATTCCATCTGGCCCTACTGCTTTGCCGTTCTGCAAAAATGCCACTGCTCTTCTGATCTCTTCCCGGCTGGGGCTGTCACAGCTGATGGGTAGGTCAGTCTCTTCTGGATGGATGTCTGGGGGGTCGGGTGGGGTGGGTCTGTTCAGTAACTCTTCAAAATACCCGGCCCTTCTGTCGAGTTGGTCTGCTCTGTCTGGAATAGGCTTTGCCTTCTTTGTCTTTTGCTGGTCTTTCTGTATGGCCATACTTGCCAGACAATCTTCTGGTAATGTCGTAGAGCTGTTTCATGTTGCTGCTGCCTGCTGCCTTTTCTGCCTCTGCTGCTAGGCCGTCTGTGTAGGCTCTCTTGTCTGCCCTGATACTCCTCTTCACCTCGCGGTTGGCTTCCGAGTATTCCTCATGTGCCTTTGCTTTGGCTGCTCTCGTGCGACTGTTGTTGACAACTGCTTTCTTCTGCTTCCTCACTTCTATCTTCTTCAAGGTCTGTGCCGACAGCCAGTCCTTGTGATGGTGTTTCTTGAACCCCACAGTGTCTTTGCAGGTTGAGTTCAGCGCCTCTCTGACTGCCTTCCACTGCTGCTCTGTGGTGACCGCCTCCTCTTCATTTACTAGCTCCTGTAGCGCTTGAAACCGGTTGGACAGCACCAGTTTGAACTCTTCTCTCACTCCAGTCTCTCTCAGGAGGCCTACAATATAGCGCTGTCTTTTTGTTGTCCCTGTGCTGCCTTTCTTTAACTTGAGCTTTATTCTTAAGATAAGCAGATGACGATCTGAGACGAGATCTGCTCCCCTCCTCACTGGAACATCTTGAAGTGATGTTCTAAATTTCTTGCTAATGCAGATATGGTCTATTTGGTTCTCTGTAGTATGGTCAGGTGAGACCCACGTTGATTTGTGTATTCTTTTGTTTTGGAAGATGCTGCCTCCAATGACAAGTCTGTTTAGAGCACAAAAGTCTACGAATCTCTCCCCATTCACACTCATCTCCCCTAGTCCCTGTTTCCCCATCACCTCTTCGTATCCGGTGTTGTCCTCCCCTATTTTGGCATTAAAACCGCCCATGATGATGGTGATGTCTCGCTCCGCACATTTGTCCACAGCACTCTGGAGTCGTTCGTAGAACTCTTGTTTCTCTTCCTCGTCACTGTCATTAGTGGGCGCATAACACTGGATCACGTTCAGCTTGATCGTTTTCCTGGTTCTAAAGGCTGCTGTGATAATTCTTGGCCCAAGAGGTTCCCAGCCCATCAGCGCTCTCTGTGTCACTGGTGACAGCATGAATGCTACACCTTCTGTATGGGGGGGGGGGGGGGGGCATTCTCCTCTTCATGACCTGAATACAGAATCATCTCCCCACGTAACAGCCTTTTCTGGCCAGACTGCGTCCATCTGGCTTCACTGATACCTAGCAGGGAAATGTTGTACTTTTGCATTTCCGCTGCTATCTGGGCGGCCTTGCCGCTCTGGTACATGGTCTTGACATTCCATGTGCCCATGATTGTGTCCCTGGATAGAGAGAGGCGGCTCGGTCCTGTGGCTTCCGAAGACTTCCGGCTTTCACCACACGACGTCATAAATCTTCTGGTAGAAGAACCTTCCTCCTCCAGGAAAGAAATTGCTGTTTGTCTATTCGTCGGCGTTTTTGTAGCTATTTCTTTATTTGCAGGGTGGGGAAGCTACCCCTACGCCCAACCCCCTTACTAAGAGGACCATGGGTTTTCTGTCGGGGTCACCTTCCCTTAGACCATGTTGGTTCACGGCACCTTATTTCATTCGGTGCACCCCTCTCGCGAGGGACCCCCTATCCACCACCCAGGGGACGCGCCTCAACGCCGTATGATCCCAGCGCGAGGGTCGAACTGGTAGGCTGTTGTTATTGTCGCCGGACTGGTAGGCTGTTGTTATTGTCGCCGGACTGGTAGGCTGTCGTTATTCTCGCCGGACTGGTAGGCTGTCGTTATTGTTGCCGGACTGGTAGGCTGTCGTTATTGTTGCCGGACTGGTAGGCTGTCGTTATTGTTGCCGGAATCATCGCGATAAAAACCGCTAGCGACTGCCAAAGGGTTAACGTAATGCTAGTTGGCGACTCGTCAGACACAAAACTCTCTTGTCCACTTAGTCACAGAACATCGTCAAGAGACAACAGTCCTCATTGCCCCCCCCCCCCCCACCCCCTCTCCCGCTGGCAGCGTGTGCCTATGAGGATCGTTGTCTCTTGTGGCATGACCCAGGGTTTTTCTGTTAACGTCAGTTTACCACATAATTATTTACAAATTTCGGCGACGTTCCATGTTTCTGTGATGCGTTTTTAGGTCAGATGTTTGTTTCATTTTACCTTTCTGGCTGAGGAGGTTGATGAAGTTCTTTGGTCTCTGCTGACATGATTTTTACATCTGTGTCTAATTCTCTAGATGGTCAGGTTCCGATGTGCTGCAGCCTGTCAGGTCACGTGTGTGTTTCATTTTGTGTGTCTGTATTCTTTGTGGTGTTTCTGTTTTTCTTCTCTTCCCCGCCTTCCTGTTTCTCTCCACATTGGTTGAGTTTTGGCAGGTCGCCGGTGGGGGTGGCAGTTACTCTCGCAGGCTCTTTCTCCAGCACCACGCACAGATTCTCATGAGCCTCTGCAGTCGCAGGGTCTCATGAGAATCGTTGCGTCTTGCCTTAATAGATCGGCTCCAGTTGTGTCTGAAATTGAGGGGGTATTTTGTGCTGGGTGTAAGAGTGTGTATGTATGTTGCTGGTTTGTTGAGGAAACAACCGTTTGACCTTACGCGAGTCTGCTCGTATGTTGAGATTCGCCGACCGTGGATTTGGCAAAGGTAAGAACCACCTGTTCTGCCAGTGTCTTTTTTTCGCACAGGCTTCGGTTAAAGCAGGTTATGTGTTCCGGCCAGTCAAATACATTTGAAACAGCTGTGTCTAGAATCCGTTTTTAGTCCCCATAGGCCCATAGTAATACTTGTTGAATATAGCACACTCCGTGGCGCAGCGGTGGTAAAAGCGCAAGAGGTGCGAGGTTCGATATCCAGTTTCAGCGTCGGACTTTTCTCCTGTAGTAACTGTCACCATTAATTCGGGCGGGCCGTCGGGGGTTCTTTCTCCGGGTACTCCGGCTCTTCCCCCCCCCCCCCCCCCCCCCCTACGAATTCGGTATTAATTTCAGTCCACTTAATCAAATTTTAAAAATATTTATTAAAAACACCACGATTTAAATTTCCAAAATTTCAGTAGCTCGCTTGAGCTTGCCCTTAGCACCACGTGAATGTTCTTTGTTGATGTACAGTGTGTGAGGGAATGCGCGTGATTCACGTGAGCGTGCTTGTTGGGTTCAGTTCGCGGCTATGTCCTGCGCATTGATTTATATTATAAATATGAGAAAATAAATGTGCCCTATAAATACTAAGTATTATTATTATTACTATTATTAAAATCCGTTCTGCTGAAACTGAATCGGTTCCTAATCGGGCCTCGGTCATACAGGATGTTTTCAGTCATGTCATAAAAACTCAAATGATACGGTATGTGTGAAAAGGGGGGTGGGGGGGGGGGCGTGTTTCACAAACTTCACGGCCGCATTTCCCAAATAGCGGTTTGACCTAACGACGGTATATCATATGCAGAAGATGGATCGACCAAGATAGTTCAAGGGTAGTGCCAGATTAGCTTGGCGCCTTATGGCGCCAAGCTAATCTGGCACTACCCTTGCATTATCATGGTCGATCCACCTTCTGCTGTAATGCGTCTAGGACACGCTGATTTGACTGTATGTCTGGGACTAACGCTGGTCCTTAATTTGAGCACATCGTGTTTCTCCGGGAACCAGAAAAGGCTTCTTAGCCTTGGCGAAGCGTTCAACCAAGGGGAGGTCTACCAGGCTGGCGCGCGAAAAACTTCCGGTGCTGAAAAGCTCTTTTTTGTTTCATTCACCTGTTGCAAATGAACGGCCAGCTTATTCAGCTTTCGCGCAAACATCGACACATACATGTTGAGTGGGCTTGCCTTGGACGCTACTTGCGATAGCGTTAAACCCAATAGCTCAGTTATACTATGCAACGCGAATGCGTTACACATACCAAGGGGAATTACTCAGCGCTGGACATGCACACAGTTACATCCCCTGTCCCCTCCTGTCAGGCACCCAATCGCCAGCCCACGGAAAATTACGCAGGTAAAGAACAAGACGATCATCTACATCAGGTCAAGCCTTTTACCCATGATGGGAGTGGCGCCTGATGAGGAGGGGGCAGGGGATCCGTCCAGCGCTGAGTAATTCCCCTTGGTATGTGTACCGTTCTGCCAGCGCTAGCCTCGCCTATTTTGTTTGTGACTGTCAATGCATGCAATACTAGTGTCCACACAGACGTTGCTGTAAGCTTTGTGAGAATGGATGATTACAAGCACTGTCAGGGGAGAGAAGTGTGCATGATCGACCAATGATCATAGATCTGCTTTGGTCAAAGCACTAGGAAAGAATGGGTGCGCTAAGCAAGTGACTGGAAGCAATGCATGTGGAAGCACCCTCCCCCTCCCCCCGAAGGGGGGCGTATCACAGATCCCACTGTTCCAGCCCCTTGGTGCATGGAAATTTAAATCTAGGTCCCCAAAGGGGGGTCCAGATATTTAGCCGGTGTGGACAGCTGTTTCGGTCTTGGCGACCTCGTCAGCACACGATTCGGCATACTTGTGGAAGGCAGGAACTGTTGCCTACATGCAAAGATAGCCACATTTTTGTGAGAATGGCTCGGTTTGGACAAGGCTGTATTGCGTATATTAGCGGGTGTGAAATAATGAACTCATTCAAGGCGCCCCGCATCAATAGTTGCTAAAGTGTCGTATAGCTATACCACCCTTTCGCAGCTGTTGATGCGGGGCACCTTGAATGAGTTATGATGGGTGGATAGTAGTTGATTGGACTGGATAAGTTTACACTGGATGATTGCGTGAACTTTGAGCGGGTGGATGGAGAGATAGATCGACCGATGGGCTGACAGCCGACGTCATCCCGCTAGCTGTGCTCAGTGTAACCACTGGGCAAAATGGTGATTGAAAGCGGTCATACCATGTGCCCTAAAACTCGCTCTATCGTACATTCACAAGCCTAGCTGTTAGCGGATAATTATGTCTTGTAACAGACTGTGTTCCTTGCGAGGGATCACCTGTAGCTGGGACTGTGGCGGTAGCTATGGCTGTAGCTGTGACTGTGGCGGTAGCTATGGCTGTAGCTGTGACTGTGGCGGTAGCTGTGGCTGTAGCTGTGACTGTGGCGGTAGCTGTGACTGTGGCGGTAGCTGTGGCTGTAGCTGTGACTGTGGCGGTAGCTGTGGCTGTAGCTGTGACTATGGCGGTAGCCACCTGAATGATGGTCTCTAAAGACAGGTGACATCCTTTGTCCTTCCAGACGTCTTGAGACATAATCACCTGTCTTTTAACTCATTCTATCCCAGACACATCACAGCGAGATATGGATCGACCATGATAGTTCAAGGGTGATGCCAGAATAGCTTGGCGCCCATGGGCGCCAAGCTATTCTGGCATCACCCTTGAACTATCATGGTCGATCTCTGTCCTGCATTGCACTGCAGTCTTCAGAGGACAACGGCAACATTTGGGGATTTCGGTCTTGAGGTACAATGAGTTAACACCACGTTTTTTTCACAAGAAAGGTGGTTGCTGACAAGTTCTGCTGTAACGGAGGAAGCGTCAGGACACGAGGTATAAGCGACTCGCGCGGGGTGGCCTGAAAGACAGTGCGAGGGATGGTGTAGAATTAGCGTTGATTACGCCGGCCGGCCGGCTGATCGATGGGGCGGAAATCACGGTGCTCCCGCCGCCTAGCTGGAACACTGCACGCGCCAATCACGCCGCTAACAAGGTCACCTCGTGTGCTGGTCTGTGATTTTGGACCTTACGGCTTCAGACCGTAAGGTCCAACTTCACACAGCGGCCCACATTGCGTGTTTTCGGGTGAGCATGCCCGAGAGTACGTGAAAGCCGCGGTGTCAGTGTGTACCAAAGGCACGATGTTTTGTTCACTGCATAATACTTCGCGATATGAATTTTTTTTTTCTCAATACACCTCTGCCCTTTCTGCGACAGACTCCATGATGTCTCAAGCCTCATTGAATGACCTTCGATAAAGACAAGTTGAGATTTCAATTGTTTAGGTAGGTGGGGGGTGGGGGGGGGGGGGGTGAGGAATCGAAGGTAGCTGGATAGATGGAGAAACGCGTCACGATAGTCCATTATTCGGGTGTGCGTGTGATGGGGGGGGGGGGGGGGGGGGGGGGTGGGAGTGTCTTACACGGCACTCCTAGCTATGTACCCGGACGGGACGATGTAGATAGGAAATAAACTCTCTTCCAGCGCAGCGCGCACGCCACCCCACCCCCTTACTTCTTCATGGCTTTCGCTGAGATTACGTGGGCTCTCTCTCACTCTCAGCACGCACCTTCTTTGTGCAAGAGGCATATATCTTCAAAAGCCCCCACAGCTGCAGGGGCTCATGAGGATCTATGCTTCTTGCTGGCCACAAACATCGTCGTTTTGTTTTTTTGCCGAAATGAAAGTTGTCGCCTGGTGTCAAATCTATGTTGGTTTTGGATCGCACCCCATGTCCAAGAGACATAGATCCTCATGAACCCCCGCGGGTCCATGAGGATCTGTGCCTCTTGCTGACTCCACACACCTACATTTTCCTCCAATGGAAGTGGTCGGCGGATGTGTGGTCTAGGGGGGTATTGGATTGCTTTGCTCCCCTTTGAAGAGCTAACTCTGCTGAACACTGTGAAGCCCGGGGGATGGTTTGTTTTGAAGCAGATTGTAAACTCATTAGACTTGCAGATGCACGGCATTGAGAGATCGTTACAGCTGGACAGATCACAATCCCTAGCTTGAAAGGTCTCCTCCGGATTCTAGACGCATGGAAGAAGTTCGCCCAGCTAGAACCATATAGGTCCTCATGAAGCCCTGCTATTGCAAGATGTCACGAGAACCTGTGTCTTTTGTAGATGGATCTGACCCCATGATGATCTCCGCCGCGTTGTGAACAGAGATCTAGATCAACATTCTTTGCCTGCAAGACACATGCTGCTGACGACCGGAGCGCATGAGGCTCTATGCGACTTCAGATTGAAGCAATATACGTTTTTTTTGTGAGCGTGTAAGTTTTAGGCAGAAGAAGCTGAAACCGCCATCATGTTCTCCGCCTCGTGAACGTAGAGTTATATCGCCATTAAAGAGGCATAGATCATCGCGAGTCCCTGCCTAACGGCAGGGGCTCATGAGGATCTATACCTCTTTCAGCTTGAGGCAGCACAGAGCGTTACTAAACGTGAAAGGGCATGGCTTTATTGGACTGCTGAGAGTTCGTTAGCCTTCAGTGTGTTGTGTGGCCGGGGGGCCAAAATTGAATTCGTCGAGGGCATCTTTGGGGATGTTAAGTCTGTTACGTTGGTCGGGAGTGAACTTTTCATAGAGCAGCACAACCATTGACAACATGATTATATTGGCATGATTTTCTGATGGTATTTCAGACTACTTTTATATTTATGCTCACATTCTCGATATGGAATAAGGTTACTGACCCTGTTAATGAACAAAATTAATGGGTTCTTCGCGAATGACAAAAGTCGCCGAGAGACATTCCTTGCTGCCTG
>BTPG01000003.1:240107002-240115784 GCA_036245525.1 Semisulcospira habei
ATCTCTTTATGTTATCAAAACTGAAATATTATACTGATTCAGATACCCGTAAACTATTTTATAACGCTCACATACGTTCTTATATCGATTACGCGTCATCGGTATGGGATGGGTGTAGTGAGGTCCATTTAAAGAGACTCAATTCCCTACACAGACGAGCGGCCAAAATAATCTGCCCTGATCAACACCTTAGCACTGAAGAAAAGCTCTCAAAAGCAGGTCTCCTGCCACTTCAAGATCATTTTAAATATAACAAAGCAATCTTTATGTTCAAAGTGTGGAAACGCAAAACACCTGAGTACATCTCCACTTTGTTCCGTAAGTCTGAGTCCAAGCTTGGAAACATCAGAAAGCTTTTCATAGTCCCAAAACCAAGGATCGATCTATATAAAACTAGCTTATCCTTCTCAGGGGCACTTATCTGGAATGCCCTTCCAGACCATGTAAAATCCGCCTCCTCGCTAGCCTGTTTTAAAAAGGGTCTCTTCAAATATTTTGTGGATCACTCGTAGGGATGACTCAACCACTTGTATTATATGTTTCTTTTTATGCTGGGTCCAATTTATTCCCAATTAAGTCTGTTATCCTTTTCAATTATCATTTGGACTACTTAGCTCTGTCTATGTGTGAAAGGGGGGTGGGTGGGGTGGGGGGTGTCTGTGAGTCTATGAGTATGTCTGTCTATGTGAATAGTGTTGTCATCTCTTTGCAAGTATTATGTTTACTTATATGTATGTATATTTGTAGTTAGTCTTGTAGTTGTTAGCAACGGCAGGTTTGTAAAATGGCTGTGTCGATGACGATGTCAATGCCTAAACCGTTGTAAAATAAAGTTTCATTGATTCATTGATTCATTGATTCATTGATTCTCTCTCTCTCTCTCTCTCTCTCTCTCTCTGCGTGTGTGTGTGTGTGTATGTGTGTGTGCGGACTGGTATATATCAGTGTGTGTGTGTGTGTGTGTGTGTGTGTGTGTGTGTGTGGTGTAATGTGAACATTGATTATTTGAAATGGAATTATTGTTGCCTGTACTTTTCACTCTTATACTTTTATATATAAAATTATGTGTATGTGTGTTTACGTGCGTGCTATAGCTTAGCAAGGACATGATTGAAAAAAAAAGGTCATTGAAGGTACCTAATCATTTATCCTTGAAAAATAAAGTTTCATTTCATTTCATTTCTGCTCCATTCCATTACTCCTGGAACGACTCAAGTTTGAGCGATTTTCTAGTGCTTTCCATTATGTGGAAGCTGTGAGTATGCCTCGCACATTTCAATAGTCTCAAGAAATTGTGACGTGAAGCCAAGTTAGATTTTCCGGCGAAACGAAGTTGAAGAAAATCGTAGCAGACCCTAGGTCAGCCTTTTCTTTGTGAGGGGCATAGACTGCCACGTGCCCATGCATCAGCAGGGCCTCGTGAGAATATACGCTTCACGATGGAAGAGAAATCACCCACCTCTACCTCTGAAGATTTAGATTTTGCCCCTTGCCTGGAAAACGTCAACACCGTTCAGCTGCATGAGACATAGATCCTCATGAGCCCCCCGCAGTCGCGGGGGGCTCATGAGGATCTATGTCTCTTGCTGACACCACGTTGAGTCTGTGTTCCTGGACGACCGGCATTAAAGGGGCCAACTGTACACGCTCTTGAACGTGGATTGAAAACTGCCCACTTTTTTTAAGCGTCTCGATTCTACCATGAAATCCTAATTGAATTTAGAGACTATGAGCTAAGCGCCCAGATACCGTCTGATACTTACGGACACAGATGTAAATGCGATCCAGCGAGAAGCATAGATCCTCATGAGCCCCCGCATTCGCGGGGGGCTCATGAGCATCTAATTTTCTTAATTGCAGATTTGCCAACGAGCGTAACTTGCTAATCAGCCCCCCGAGTCAGCCAAGTTTCTTTTTTTTGTGGTGGCTCGACGTCTTCAGATAAAAACGGAATTTCGTAATACAATTTGCTGGCGTGGAGTAACAGAGGAGGCTTTGCACAAGCGGGAGATTGCCCGAATCTGATTTAAAATTGAGTTTAGGCTGTCTTCAACTCCGTGGATGTCAGATGAACTCTAAGGTACTGGTGCGTCCTCCTTCGCCTGTGAGGCTTTGCACGGAATAAGAATCAGAGTCTTAATTTTGTGTATTGTTTATCACATTCACTGACAGTTATGTTTTATCACATTTTATTTGTTTTTCCTAGTATCAGTAAATGTGAAAAACAATAAACAAAATTAAGATTTTGATTCTAATATACGTTGTAAACGCTTGCTTATTAAGCTGTGATGTATTAAGCTTAAGTCGTGACATTGTCTTGTGAAGTATACTTAAATGCATTGATGTGTAACATATCTGAATCGAAAGGCGTGACCACAGCTAGGACTATATTGCGGAGCCCAACGCGGGTCTGCAGCTGATGAAGTCGTGAGGGGGGGGGGGGGAGGGGGGGGGGAGGGGGGGGGGCGTAGGGAAGGGATCGCTTCCAAAAGACACACACCTAGCGAGGTAAGACCCATACACCACATGCCATGCTACACTTTTATTTAAAATCTATCGTTAGTTACCTTCAATGATAGTTTGAGACAAAGAATACTCGGGTCCAGTTTTTTCACAAACGTAGGAGAAACTTGCCTTAAATTAACAGCCCGTACCATTTCATACGCTACTGAGTGTAATAATCATCACCTTCAGCGAAAAACATAGAGTCTCATGAGCAATCGCAGCGTAGCTGCGAGGGCTCATGAGGCTCTATGGTTCTGGCCCCCACCCCCCATTTCCTAAACTTTGGTTGTTTGGTTAGTTCGGGTTTAACGTCCATGGCACGGAGGTGATCATGGACGGCCCTGACGGACGGGTTATGGGGGACAGGGAAATCTATTGCCTATGGCGTACGACCTGAACACTGATCAACTCAGGCGCACTCCAACTGTGCCACTTTGATTTACTAGGACCTTTCAACGGAGACGCTAGTGAACAAGCCCGTCTTTTGCCCCTGGATTGCGAGTCGAGTCCAGCTACCGGGGCCGAGACGGGGATTCGAACCCACGACCTGGCGATTCCCTTCGCTCTCCTGCTCCGACGCTTAACCGCCTGAGCTATTTCGGACTCGATCCCAAACTTTAAAAGGGTAGCATCAGATGTGTGTTTCTCTCTCTCTCTCTCTCTCTCTCTCTCTCTCTCTCTCTCTCTCTCTCTCTCTCTCTCTCTCTCTCTCTCTCTCTCTCTCTCTCTCTCTCTCTCTCCACAACCCCCTCCCCCCCTCCCCCACATCTCCTCGTCCTTTCCCCCTGCTATCTAGGCAGGGTACGCGACTATCGATCTGCTCCTGACAGGGCCTTTTCCTTCTTGATCCCTCACACTTGTTAGCTGAACCATGACTCCTGTCACACTGGTCCATCGACTCGCTCCCGCTGATCAACCCTAGCGATCGAGCGAGACAGCCAGTGTGGATTAAACCATGACGCCAGTCAGTCTCTCGGCCAACCCCCCGCCGCCTCCCAAGTGGCGCAGATTCTCAGGGACCCTGCCGTAGCTTGTGGATGTGTAACATGTTTTGGATAATACAGTTTTGTTTTTTATATATATATATATATATATATATATATATATATATATATATATATATATATATATATATATATATATATATATATATATATATATATATATATATATAATTCAGTTCAATGGTTGATTTTACAAAGTGATACAATTGTATCTCTTTGGTTGTGGACGGCGGTTTTGTCGAGGTGATAAGGCAGGAATCACCTTGACAAAAACGTGCTACCGACAACCAAAGGGTGAATGAAGCCTGATTGAGCCTGGGCGTCCCACAGCTATAGGGTTAACACACGGTGAGACATAGTACTCGGGTGAAAATCGATAGCTCAGACATAAATTGACACATATCTAACATGCACATGCCAGGCAGTCTTTCGGAGAATCACTCCCTGCCATCGACCTTCGGATTTCAAGACAAAAAACTATGCTCGCTGAACTTCGACTTTCTCTAAATCTCTCATTCCATTCCACCCCCCCCCCCCCCCCCACACACACACACACACACACACACACGCACAAGCAGCGCAAGCACGTCCTGAGAACGTCTAGTTGCTGTTCGGACTCTTCGCCTCAGAAAACATTGACGTGAACCATGTGCAAGAAACATAGATCCTCATGAGCCCCCGCAACTGCGGGGGCTCATGAGGATCTATGCCTCTCTCTGAGACCAACGTGTATCCATTTTCGTGGTCGGTTGTTACTTTTGGTCGTTTTCATTGGTCGGTTGTTACTTATGGTCGTTTTCATTGGTCGGTTGTTACTTTTGGTCGTTTTCATTGATCGGTTGTTACTTTTGGTCGTTTTCATTGGTCGGTTGTTACTTTTGGTCGTTTTCATTGGTCGGTTGTTACTTTTGGTCATTTTCATTGGTCAGTTGTTACTTTTGGTCGTTTTCATTGGTCGGTTGTTACTTTTGTTCGTTTTCATTGGTCGATTGTTACTTTTGGTCGTTTTATTCATTAAGTAAACAAGGACTCCAGAGACAAAATATGCTTTCAGTGGCAGTGGCGGGGAAGGGTGATATATTAACCCTTATCATTCGGAATACACCAGTGTGCGAAATGAAAGTTTGACTAAAATAGTTCAAGGATAGTGCCAGAATAGCTTGGCGCCTCTAGGCGCCTAGCTATTCTGGCACCGCCCTTGAACTAAAGCCATTGGTCTATATCCTTATCTGTCAGTACTATAATGTAGCTTGCGTATGGCAGTGTACAAATTTGAAGCTTTTAGCCTCAGTATGATATGGGTTGACTCATTCTACCCTAAGACTGAAATCCCCAAATTTTGAAGTCGTCATCTGAAGACTGCGTTGCAGTACAGGACACAGATCGACCATGATAGTTCAAGGGTGATGCCAGAATAGCTTGGCGCCTACGGGCGCCAAGCTATTCTGGCATCACCCTTGAACTATCATGGTCGATCTTTATCTTGCTGTGGTGTGTCTGGGGGAGCAGGAGTTACACGCACAATCAACCAACCCATTCAAGTACAAAGCCTCTCAGCACAGCTCCTCACATAAATTGTATTAGGTTGTACCACAGCATCTTCAGTACCTATTAGCTGTAAGAGATGCGGAGGGTAGATGACCCGCACACCGCCGGGTCGATAGATCATTTCCCGGGCCGGCTTATCCATCGTGCGTGGAATTAGGAATTCCAGCCGCGTCAAACATAGATCCTCATGAGCCCGTGCAGGCTGAGGGGCACATGAGAAACTGTGCATCATGCTGGCAAAGACGGGACCATTTTGCGTCGTAAACTGAGTGATCTATGGGGGGTGGGGGGGGGGGGGGGGGGGGGGTGTTCGGTTTTATGGTAGCTTATCCATCGAGCGTGGAATTGGCTCTCATTCTATCACACCCACCGCTGCTGTAGTTTGCCAGTCTCTCTCAGCCCGTGTAGCTTGTAGCTGAAAGAGGCATAGATCCTCATGAGCCCCTGCCTTCAGGCAGGGGCTCATGAGGATCTAAGCCTCTTGCTGACAATCGATTTGGCCCCACCTGCTTCTACCGATGTAGACATTCGTCGTGAATACTCAAGAGTTTTGTATGCAGCCCGTCAACCACACGAGCTTCATTTGCGAGATGCATAGGTCTTCATAATCCCCTGGGGTCTGTAGGGTCTGATGCGAATCTATGTCCATTGCTGACAAGAGATTGGCCCAACATACCATCCCCTAACCGAGGAAGTCCCAGGAGTAATGTGGAGTCTGTACATGCAGCGTGATCTTCTCTAATCTGCTTTGCTAATTTTTCTGGCACCCGCTATGTGGTCTGGAGAGATGACGTGTATGTCAGTGTGAGAACAGCCGGGCAGGGCCCATGGCGGAATACCCAGCACGATACATGGACGCCCAGTGATCGCCCACAGATCCAAATGCCACCAGGAAGACGACTCCCAAGAGGACGGAGGGTCTTATGATGGACGATCAATGCAGTTGTGACCAAAGGAGGATACTTTGTCAGCTCTGTCCATGCAAAAGTCAGTAAGTCCACTTTGTGAAAGGCGAAATTTTTATTATTTTACAGTGAAAATCCCGCTTTTCACAAAAATGGATTTGATGTCTTTTGCAGAATTATTGCGATCTTCAACAACCTCCACAACGTCACATTCGAGATTACAAGGAGGTACATATTTTGTCATGATCCCCTGAGCTCATGAGGATCTTTTCATTGTATAGACGACAGGCGCGTGCTGTATGGGTACAAATACTGCATCTGAACGGTTTTCTGATCGATAGTAGGGAGCCGACAAGATCGAAGGGTGATTGTTTCTTGTACCCATGACATCATTGTCACACATAAAAATAAACCCTTAGGTCTTAACAAACCCTTAGGTCTTAACAAACCCTTAGGTCTTAACAAACCCGCAGGTCTTAACTCTCTCAGTCCCGACACACCACATCAAGATATGGCTCGACCATGATAGTTCAAGGGTGGTGCCAGAAGCTTGAACCACCCTTGAACTATTATGGTCGATCTGTGTCCTGAATTGTAATGCAGTCCTGAGAGGTCAACTCCCAAATGTGGGTACTCCATACCTGGGACACAATGGGTTAACGTCGTATGTCTACCACGAAGATGTTTTCAAAGACGAAGCACCGAAAAGACAAACGGTGACCCCGCCACCTTTAGGAAGAGAGTCGAACGCTCTGCCGCCCAGCCACTCGGCTCTCTTGTCAGTCGTAGAGCCAACAGGCCGTCCGCACAAATACATGGAACAGCAGTAAGCAACTCGTTCACGATGTGCCGCGCACGGACACGCGGCTTCATGCACGCATCTGGAATGAATTGGTGCCTAACGCATGCGCATACGCGTCGGATTGCACGAGTTTGTCTTACCTCGCAGCGCAGCAAGATATGGCTGGACCATGGTAGTTCAAGGGTGGTGCCAGAATAGCTTGGCGCCTGTAGGCGCCAAGCTATTCTGCCACCACCCTTGAACTATCATGGTCGATCTGTCTCCTGAATTGTAATGCAGTCCGTAGAGAATAACTCCAAAATGTGGGTATTTCGTACCTCGGGCACAGTGAGTAAAGTGCTTCATCAAGCGCATTTGCACGTTGCTTCTTGTTACGATTGTGGTTGTGTTGTCCTGTGAGAGCATACATGTGTTAATCGTAGGAAGCGATCCGATATTTATTTGAGCTATCATGGTATAATTCACGTATCTTTTTAAGTAACATTTTCTCTCGGTCGCGCAGAGCGGAATTTACTTCGTTATGATACGCTAAGTTTAGTCCAGAACGTTCTAGAAAGGTCGCACTGTCTAGTGACCTCGTATGTGTGACGTCGGTAAATTCGCGACATTTCGCAACATTTTGTTTTTCTGTGCGCGTGAATTGAGCAGCCTTTTTGTTTTTGTTTTGTGAAAGGTCGAGAATCTTCTAGAGCGGATATGCAAGGTCGTGATAGGGCTACCATACTTTTATGTGACTTCATTACACATTAGGATTTAGAGCTGAAATGAGCAGCCGAGTTTTTGTAGCCTATTTTAGTGATTCCAGAAAATTCTTATTTATGAGTTTCAGTTGAGTGTTTTGTTTTAATTGGTTGCGTTGTATGATTTTCTTGGAGTGTTCTGAAAGTGATTGTGTATATAAAGAGGGCGCTAGGAAAGCACGTTCGTACATTGTCTTGCATTGTCAGTGGTAGAGACACGCAGTCTATCGTAGGTACGTGGCCCGTATAGGGTGTACATTGTGTGAGACGCTGTGTATGAGAAACTTTGTGTCGGAGTGTGGACATTGCAGAAGAGACTTTGTATCAGTATTTGTGCATTTGGAAATGCATTGTGTGGAGATCGCATCGCTGAATTAAAATATTGTTGGAACTGTTACTCCGGTATTGTCTACATCCTTAAGCCACGTGTGACGGGTTGCAGCTGAATGAAGTTTATTTCAAAAGAACCTTACGTGCGTGCGTCTGGTGTGTTTATCATACTACGACTACAACTCCACCACGTAACACTTCTTTTAATTTTTAAAAAAAAGGATACTCGATGGGGTTCTCATTTAACTTCGTAAATGACATTTTGGCGCAAAATCATGTTTTGATGCGGCTGCCCTGATTGTATTGTTTTTCTCCATTTTTTTTGACGAAACCTGGAACCCGCAGCTCAACAGGAAATGCTGGTAACCGCTTTGTCAAGACAGTCTCAGTTCTGGCCAAAATGTAAACCCTTTTCTCTTTTTTTTTTCTCACGAAAACACACAATTGTTACAAGCATGCATGCGACCACACTGTACTGTGTCCTTAATAGTTACCGACCCGCGCCAGACGCCATACATAATGATCATCACAATAGTTACCGACCCGCGCCAGACGCCATACATAATGATCATCACAATAAAACCGAAGGAAGGATGTCCAAATATGTTGGATTTATGGCAGTTCTAGGTGGCCTGGTGCAGTCATATCTATTGTCCGTCGTATTTTCAACATTTTTAAGTCCCATCTATTTATAGAAGGGACTTTTTAGGAGGGGTCGCGGTGGGGCGAATTTAATAGCATGTCTATGGTGTCTGCAGGGCGGGCAGGCTAAACCTCTAACAATTGATACCCCACCCGGGTCTGCCCTGGGGGACTTGGGTGGGGTTAGGTATTTTTTAGTTCCCAGGGTCACCCTGGTCAGCCCCACAGGTTGGGTTTTTCTCTCTATTCTGGGGCATGTGCTTCTGTCTACCCGAGGTCCATTCACCTGTATTTGCCTTTTTAAAA
>BTPG01000003.1:240115804-240190814 GCA_036245525.1 Semisulcospira habei
CTCTCCCTACTGTCTGCACTGCCTGTAGCTCTTGATATTGGATGTGTGTTGCTAAATGGTCTTGGCTTTATTTAGGCCCCATGTGTTAGGTTTATTTAATGTATTTGACCGGCTGGCGACATACATTCAATGTTCTGTTTAGTTTTTTTTTTCACAAGCAGTGCAGGCACGTCCTGAGAAAGCCTTGTTGCTGTCGGGACGTTAAGCAATGTACAATCAATCAATCAATGTATTGGCGAATTTTAGCAAAGTCCGCAGATCGCTTTAACACATTTTGCCCTGAGTCCCAGGTGTTCAGTGTGGCCTTCAGGCGCCAAGCTAATCTGGCACTACCCTTGCATTATCACGGTCATTTTTATTTTCATTTTTGTCGACCTCAGAGGTCTTCTTCTCACGCCGCTCATCCCCGCCAACCCCAGTGTGCTCACCCAGGCCCTCTGGTTGTTCCAGACTCCCGGCCCTGCTGCTGTATATGATAGGTAGTAGGGGACTCCCTCCGGAGTCTGACGCTGACATGCCTTGTCGCTCGCCTCGCTGGCTACTTCCCTGTATCATGTAGAATGTACATATATATTTTTACAACTGTTAAGTCTTAAACTCTTTTTAACTCTTTTATACTGGTGGTCCTGAATTTTAACTTTGATTTGATTTTTTTTTCTTTTTGATGTAATAACACCCCCCCCCTTTTTTTTAAAGAAGTAAGGACCGTTCTTGGTTGCTAGCATATGGAGACTTAGGGCTGATTTTATATATAAAAGGAAATATAGTAATGAATGAAAATACTTTAAAAACAATTGTATACCAAACTAAGAAAAAAAAAAACTAGTCCCCGATCACTTCGGTGCCAGTGGGACAAGAAATAGGAAATAGCTAGCTAGACTCCCTCCGGAGGAAACTCCGCACTGCTGCCGAGTCACATCGGTGGTTTTCAGTGTGGCCTTCAGGTGACCACACCTACTATTCCCCCTTACTTACGACATGGTTCGCTAGTCGCGGAGTCGACGAGTGGGACCAGAGGAGGCGAGTGAACCACTAGGTCCTTCCACGCACAGCAGCAGGGTCTGGCCGAAGACAACCGCGCACCTAGGGCTCCTGGAGGACTGGGTTGAGGTCACCATGAGACGGAGACTTGAGGGATCAAAGACTTGGAACCGCATTTTTCATTTTGCATGATGATGATGATGATATGATGCCATGGTGGTCCATGTGGTTGGGGACTGCGTGACAGGGTCGCATTCCACGTTTTCTGTCATAAATATTCTGGTGTTAACCAGGCCCGGGGATGTGTCATACCCCGGGTAGCACCCCCAAAGTCGCACCCGTGAAGTGGGTGAGTCTCGGCTGCGTGGCATCAGCCTTCCCACTGGGTCCATAGCACACCCGCTCTGGGTAAGAGCCGACCCAGCTAGGAAAAATCCCGCTCGACTCGGCTGGGATTCGAACCCGGATCTCCCGGCCGCCAGTCCGACGCGCCAACCACTGCGCTACGGAGGCCGGTGTCGGGTGTCCATGTTCGTTTTGTCTCCCACTCTTTGTCTTAAATTCGATGAAACGTCGGCAGTTTATAACAAGCGTGGGCCAAAGTGTTGTTGTGTGCTGGCGTTCGTTTCACTAGAAGCGCCATGTCTCTTGAAAAGCAGCCAAACGTGGATAAATTATTTAGCCGTAATTCCTCAAAATAACACGTTGTAAAGGCTCCCCCTACTGCCACCACAACTTTTTCCAATAACAGCCTCGGTTCTAATGATTCGATGATTGCAGGAGATCTGCAGGGGAGGTATGGCTTAGCCATTACAAAACCATTAGCAGATCAAAGGCCCGAGGCGGTGGGGTAGGGGGTGGGAGGGGTGTGGGGAGGTGATTCCAGCCCCGACCTGGGGCATCATGACCAATAAACTCCATGCTAACATTACAATTTCGTGTCATTCTTTGCACACCTCTGAGCCATCAACAAAAGCTCTACTCAACCACTTGACGTTAGGGCCTAGAGAAAGTTGGTTGGTTGGTTAGTTGGGGAGTTAACCCATTTAACCCCGACGCTTTAAAGCAGGAGATGGATCGTGAATGATACTTCAAGGGTAGTGCCAGATTAGCTTGGCGCCTGATGGCGCCAAGCTAATTTGGCACTACCCTTGAATTATGTTCGATCCATCTCCTGGAACTGGTACCTAGGTCAACGCCACCTAAAATATGGGAAATGCGGTTAGGAAGTAAACGGGTTAATGACCACGGAGTGATAATGGACGACCCTTAATGGCGGACAGGATTAGCTATTGCCTGAGGAGTGCAACGACACTGTTGGGGTTTTACGGTTTGCCCACACGGTAACTCCTTTTGACAGCACACCCGACAGGACGCGACACCTATATACTTTGGCTGCCATCACGCATTTCGCACCAAGTTCCATTCATTCACACTAAACGCGCGCAGTTCTGGTTCTGGCGTAAGAATGTGCCAGCCGTCACGAAACAGCTTGAGAAGGTAATAGGTGCAGTCACGCCTTGCGAGTCTTCTTCTTCTTCTTCTTCTCTAACGCCGTCACACTTGGAGTTTGGCTCTCAACATGAAATCTGTGGTCTTGTGTAGCGCCTCCACAGGCCCGTACAGTTTCTCTTGCAGAGTGGCGGGCTTCGGCCATATCTCCGCCCTCAGCAGCTGATGGTTCCCATAGTCCTGGAGGATGTGCTCTGTGGTTGCGAGTCTTATTGCTGCGAAGAGACAACTCGGTGTACCGGAACGGGAAATGTGGGTCGAACTGCACGTCATTTTCAATAGCCAATACTTGCCTGTCGTATTCCCACAAGCTTTTTTTGGAGCAAGTTTTAGTCCAAGGCAAAAATCCGGCTGCA
The DNA here is from genome assembly GCA_036245525.1 of Semisulcospira habei. Lineage (NCBI taxonomy): Eukaryota > Metazoa > Mollusca > Gastropoda > Semisulcospiridae > Semisulcospira > Semisulcospira habei. Next base: position 240,118,654 of record BTPG01000003.1, read on the forward strand.
ATGCAGAGGTTCGGTTGGTGTGCAGTTTCTGGCTGGGTAAAGCTTCCTGCAACTGACAGGTCATTCTCGGGCAAGCTGCATGAGTGAGCTTAGTCCTGCGCCAGCCACTAAGCAAGGTGCTCCGCTATAGCGCCACAACACTCACCCCGCTATAGCGCCACTACACTCACCCCGCTATAGCGCCAATACACTCACCCCGCTATAGCGCCACAACACTCACCCCGCTATAGCGCCACTACACTCACCCCGCTATAGCGCCACAACACTCACCCCGCTCTAGCGCCACTACACTCACCCCCCGCTATAGCGCCACAACACTCACCCCGCTATAGCGCCAATACACTCACCCCGCTATAGCGCCAATACACTCACCCCGCTATAGCGCCACAACACTCACCCCGCTATAGCGCCACAACACTCACCCCGCTATAGCGCCAATACACTCACCCCGCTATAGCGCCACAACACTCACCCCGCTCTAGCGGAGCACCTTGCTTAGTGGCTGGCGCAGGACTAAACTCACTCTTGCATCTTGCCCCTGCTGCAATAAAAAAAAAAAAAAGCAATGCGCCGTCGTGAGGCAGCTATGAGAAGGCAGTGCCGATTGTGCCGACACCGGCCCGAGGAGCCTTGCTGTCCGTGTAATAGGTACAGTTGCACTTTGTGAGCCTTGTTGCAAGAGACAGCCCAGCTTATTAGGAGAGACGTTCTTTCCTACGGTTCTACAACATGTCGCGATCCACGCATACACAAAGCTAGGGTCGATTACACTGAGTAGCAATGATTCCGCACACACATTTACCAATTTACCTTGCGTGTGTACCAATCTCGCAAGATGCTTCTGTTGACGGCGTCAGCTTCGCTATCAATCTGTCGGCGTAAATCTACCCAGTCCGAATCACGCCAAGCGGGAATCTGCCCAGAGTACGCCAATCCAGCCATGTTTAGCCGAAAATCTACAATTTGCTAGTCTGTCTATTGTAAATCTGCCCAAAACGAAGCCAGGCAGGAAGGAGTCCGCTCAGTTGCCAAATCTGGGTGGAACAGCGACAGCACACATTTCTCGCTTGGCTGTGTATGTTCGCGCTGAGCTGATTCAAGCCTAAGTAATGGAAAGTTGTATGTTCGCGCTGAGCTGATTCAAGCCTAAGTATAGCGAAGTTGACCCCTTTAGCCTAAGTATAGCGAAGTTGACCCCTTCAGCGGCACTTTGAGGATCACGTTAGGTGTAAAATTGAAAGAATGATTTTTCTTAGTAAACAACAGTCTGGTTGTATTTCTGCGATGGCAGTTTATAACCTGTTGAGTCAGCACAGCAAAACTCTTATCGACCATGATAGTTCAAGGCGCCAAGCTATTCTGGCACCGTCCTTGAACTATCATGATGGATCCATCCCCTGATATAGTTTGTAGTCTTCAGAAGACAACTTACTGACTAAGATAGGACTGTCAGCATTACTAAGATAGGACTGTCAGCATTACTAAGATAGGATTGTCAGCATTACTAAGATAGGACTGTCAGCATTACTAAGATAGGACTGTCAGCATTACTAAGATAGGACTGTCAGCATTACGACTCAATTATTACCACTCTGTTCTTCTGTTCAAATGTTTCGATGCGATGAAAGAGGACCGAAATTTATTCTGTTTTCTTTTTCTTTTTTCTTTCTTTTTTTATTTTTGGAGGTGAGGTGGGGGGGGGGGGAACTCTCCGCCGTAATTATTATTATTTTTTTTTAAGCCGGTATTTCTCCACACAAGATCAAAGCCAAGTCACGGGTCGATCCACTGATGTAATCTGCGCATCAACCAATTAAGATCTGGCTCGTTTAACTGCACTGCCGAGAACACCGGAAACCCCACCCAGCTGCAGGAGGTATAGATCCTCATCAGCCCCCGCAACTGCGGGGGCTGATGAGGATCTATACCTCCTGCTGACACCACTTTGTGTCTATGTTCCTGGGCGATCCTTGACGTTGAAGTACCAACGATTTTAACTCATTCTTAAATCCTTAAATTTTGCCGTTGTCCTCAGAAGGTTGCATTGCAGTGCGGGACACAGATCGGCCATGATAGTTCAAGGGTGATGCCAGAATAGCTTGGCGCCCATAGGCGCCAAGCTATTCTGGCATCACCCTTGAACTATCATGGTCGATCCTTATCTTGCTGTGGTGTGTCTGGGGTAGAATGAGTTAAAGAAACAAGAAACAATGCGCCCACAGACTGTAAAGAGGATCCATCTTTTTACTCAGCGCGTATAACGACCTAACGACCATTCTTCGTCCTCTTATCGGGGCCGTAACAGATCTAATGACCTCATTAAATCATAATTATATTTATTTAAAATTCTGCTCTCAGAAGAAGGGAAAAGAGCTAAAATGTTGCTATAATGTGGCTGTGTTCCCCCCCCCCCCTGTGTTGGCAGATTCCGCACCGGGCCGGGGGTCCTCCCGTCCAAGGTGCCCAGAGACACGGAGAACGTTCTTCTCGTCCTCAACGGCCGTGACGCCTCCAAGATCGACTTCGCCAAGATGTGGCTGGACTTCCTTCCGGCCCTCCCGCGCCTGCGCAACGCGGCCGTCCTGTTGCTCGGCAGCGAGCAGTGTCGCAACGGCTGGGTGAAGAGTTACCTTGGCAACAAGCTGCGGAGCGTGTTCGTGGTGTACGACAGCCCGGACGTCGACAACGTCAGCTTCTACCAGTGGCCGCTAGGTGTCGCCACGTGAGTACCCGTATGAAGCGCTGGCACGGATTGGGACGAATTTAAGACGTATTGATTTTCTTAGGGGGGGGGGGGGGAAAAGTTTAACCCCTTCCTTGCCGGGAGCAGTTGAACACCACTCAACTGCAAGAAAAATAGATCCTCGTGAGCCCTGCCTCTTGCTGAAACCACAGGATACAGCCGCAAGAGATATAGATCCTCATGAGCCCCCGCAATTGCGGGGGCTCATGAGGATCTATGTCTCTTCTCTGTCTCCACTTTGTATCCATGGGGATGTTTAGCGTTGCCGTGTGATTTACAACGACCACAGCCGCAAAATCTGCGTCCACTGGGCAGTCAAGGGGTTGTGCGAAAACAGTCTTTACGTGTTTCATGAGATGTATGTCAGAACAGTGTATCACTGCATTCTTACCGTTCAGCAGGGCACTTGGACATTCTCTTCAGGACGTAGTGAAATATCTATCGCGCCACTACATGTCACACCTGACGCACAGTCGATAAATCGGTTTTACACTTGTGTATCAATATACAATTGATCGCTTCTGTTCACTGTACAGTAGACAACCCAAGCCCTGTGTGGCCTGTCGTGTTTATCGCGTTGCCTGCTGGCAAGCGTGTCTCTCGCGTAAAAACAGATTGTCGCACAAACAAGCACGCAAAAAAAAAAAAAAAAAAAAAAAAAAAAAAAACGAACACATTTTTGTGTCGTACAAATTACATGACGTCTTCAAAGGGAGGTAACAGACGAGAGGCAGAAAAATAAACCTTCAGTGTCTTGATCCTTTGACGTTTTCAAAAGGGATTTTATTTTCAATTTAAGATTAAAAAGAAGAGTGTGTGTGTGTGGGGGGGGGGGGGAGAGGGGTGGGGATGGGTCATTAGCATGGAACGGTTCGCGTGTTCAAAAGAAAGGAGTCCCAGCGGCAAGCAAGGAACTTGCACACAAAGTGGGTCTCAGCAAGACATAGATCCTCATGAGCCCCCGCGACTGCGGGGGCTCATGAGGATCTATGTCTCTTGCAGTTGAGTGGTGATCACATTTTTTCGACATTGACGGGTTGGTTGAATTCTGGGGATGGAATCTGTTAAGGCCAACAGCGCCAAAAACTAATCTTCCAAAGGTCGTCCTAATTGGAAACTCCATGCTTGACAGCAGGTTTGCTTTTGAAGTGAGCGCGGGGGGGGAGGGGAGGGGGGCAATTTAAAAAACACCCTCATTAACCCTTTCAGTGCCGAGAACGTGCGAACACCACCCAGCTGCAAGAGGCACAGATCCTCATCAGCCCCCGCAATCGCCATCTATGCCTCTTGCTGACACCACTTTGAATCCACGCTGCTGGGAGTGCTAGTGCTGGTTGGTGTTGAATCCACGCTGCTGGGAGTGCTAGTGCTGGTTGGTGTTGAATCCACGCTGCTGGGAGTGCTAGTGCTGGTTGGTGTTGAATCCACGCTGCTGGGAGTGCTAGTGCTGGTTGGTGTTGAATCCACGCTGCTGGGAGTGCTAGTGCTGGTTGGTGTTGAATCCACGCTGCTGGGAGTGCTAGTGCTGGTTGGTGTTGAATCCACGCTGCTGGGAGTGCTAGTGCTGGTTGGTGTTGAATCCACGCTGCTGGGAGTGCTAGTGCTGGTTGGTGTTGAATCCACGCTGCTGGGAGTGCTAGTGCTGGTTGGTGTTGAATCCACGCTGCTGGGAGTGCTAGTGCTGGTTGGTGTTGAATCCACGCTGCTGGGAGTGCTAGTGCTGGTTGGTGTTGAATCCACGCTGCTGGGACTGCTAGTGCTGGTTGGTGTTGAATCCACGCTGCTGGGAGTGCTAGTGCTGGTTGGTGTTGAATCCACGCTGCTGGGACTGCTAGTGCTGGTTGGTGTTGAATCCACGCTGCTGGGACTGCTAGTGCTGGTTGGTGTTGAATCCACGCTGCTGGGAGTGCTAGTGCTGGTTGGTGTTGAATCCACGCTGCTGGGAGTGCTAGTGCTGGTTGGTGTTGAATCCACGCTGCTGGGAGTGCTAGTGCTGGTTGGTGTTGAATCCACGCTGCTGGGAGTGCTAGTGCTGGTTGGTGTTGAATCCACGCTGCTGGGACTGCTAGTGCTGGTTGGTGTTGAATCCACGCTGCTGGGAGTGCTAGTGCTGGTTGGTGTTGAATCCACGCTGCTGGGACTGCTAGTGCTGGTTGGTGTTGAATCCACGCTGCTGGGACTGCTAGTGCTGGTTGGTGTTGAATCCACGCTGCTGGGAGTGCTAGTGCTGGTTGGTGTTGAATCCACGCTGCTGGGACTGCTAGTGCTGGTTGGTGTTGAATCCACGCTGCTGGGAGTGCTAGTGCTGGTTGGTGTTGAATCCACGCTGCTGGGACTGCTAGTGCTGGTTGGTGTTGAATCCACGCTGCTGGGACTGCTAGTGCTGGTTGGTGTTGAATCCACGCTGCTGGGACTGCTAGTGCTGGTTGGTGTTGAATCCACGCTGCTGGGAGTGCTAGTGCTGGTTGGTGTTGAATCCACGCTGCTGGGACTGCTAGTGCTGGTTGGTGTTGAATCCACGCTGCTGGGAGTGCTAGTGCTGGTTGGTGTTGAATCCACGCTGCTGGGACTGCTAGTGCTGGTTGGTGTTGAATCCACGCTGCTGGGAGTGCTAGTGCTGGTTGGTGTTGAATCCACGCTGCTGGGAGTGCTAGTGCTGGTTGGTGTTGAATCCACGCTGCTGGGAGTGCTAGTGCTGGTTGGTGTTGAATCCACGCTGCTGGGAGTGCTAGTGCTGGTTGGTGTTGAATCCACGCTGCTGGGAGTGCTAGTGCTGGTTGGTGTTGAATCCACGCTGCTGGGAGTGCTAGTGCTGGTTGGTGTTGAATCCACGCTGCTGGGAGTGCTAGTGCTGGTTGGTGTTGAATCCACGCTGCTGGGAGTGCTAGTGCTGGTTGGTGTTGAATCCACGCTGCTGGGAGTGCTAGTGCTGGTTGGTGTTGAATCCACGCTGCTGGGAGTGCTAGTGCTGGTTGGTGTTGAATCCACGCTGCTGGGAGTGCTAGTGCTGGTTGGTGTTGAATCCACGCTGCTGGGAGTGCTAGTGCTGGTTGGTGTTGAATCCACGCTGCTGGGAGTGCTAGTGCTGGTTGGTGTTGAATCCACGCTGCTGGGAGTGCTAGTGCTGGTTGGTGTTGAATCCACGCTGCTGGGACTGCTAGTGCTGGTTGGTGTTGAATCCACGCTGCTGGGAGTGCTAGTGCTGGTTGGTGTTGAATCCACGCTGCTGGGAGTGCTAGTGCTGGTTGGTGTTGAATCCACGCTGCTGGGAGTGCTAGTGCTGGTTGGTGTTGAATCCACGCTGCTGGACTGCTAGTGCTGGTTGGTGTTGAATCCACGCTGCTGGGAGTGCTAGTGCTGGTTGGTGTTGAATTATTAAAGAGTACAGACAGACGGACCTTTATTAAAGGTCCGTGGTACAGACTGTCTGCGTCAGCCGGCACTGAACGGGTTCAACCGCAGTCGGAGATTTGAAGACTACCTGCTGAGAAACCCCCTTGACTAATCTGAGCTAGCAATAGGCTTTATATTCTCACGAGGCCCTGCGGCTGCAAGGGACACGATGAGAATACGCACCTGTTGCAGGTTGAATGAGTTTCAACCCTCATGTCCTCACATCACTGGACTCTTCCATAAATGAATCTGTTGACCCAAAATAACATAACAGTTGAAAAATTAGCAGAAAATATGTATGGCATCTGACATATGCCAATAGTTAATATTATAATTCATAGTCCGGTGGGTAAACTATTTTAATAAGTAATTTGTGTGTGTGTGGTTGGATGTTAATTATTGCTATTCTTTGGTATTCACAAGTTGTGTGTTTGATTGTTGATTTTTTTAAATTTATTATTATTTTTTTTAAATTTATTATTATTATTATTATTATTTATTATTATTATTATTATTATTATTATTATTTATTATTATTATTATTATTATTATTATTATTTTGGTCTCTAATATTATCACCAAGGAAGGTGTGAAAAGACGTTAAATAAAATCCTGAGTCCTGAATCATGAACTCTTCAGAGTCCGAAATAGCTCAGGCGGTTAAACGCCGGAGCAGGAGGCAATCGCCGGGTCGTAAGTTCGAATCCCGTCCCCCGGTAGCTGGACTCACAATCCAGGGGGAAAAAAACGGATTTGTTCAATAGCATGTCCGTTGGAATGTCCTGGTAAAATCAAAGTGGCACAGTTGGGGTGAGGCCTGAGTTGATCAGTGTTCAGGGCGTACTCCCTAGGCAATAGATTTCCCTGTCCCCCATAACCCGCCCGTCAGGGCCGTCCGTGATCACCTCGGTGCTGTGGACGTTAAACCCGAACCAACCAACCAACCTCAACTCTTCCAGCCGATCTTAACTCTCCCTAGACATATAATCTCGCGTGCCCCTGCAGCTACACGGGCTCATGCGAATCTGTGCTTGATAAGGACGGATTAGCAGGCTGGGGTGGGGGGTGGGGGGGATGGTTGGCTAAAAGCTGCGATGCCAAATCAGTCGCGATTAAAACCGTCCCAGGGCGGCTTAGGTCGAGTAAATACGGGAGGAGAGAAATGGCCAATTTGGATTCAGTAAAATCACTTCAAACTGGCAGTAAATACGGCATCGCATTTTTGGTTTATTCGGGGGAAGAAGAGGGTGGGGGTGGGGGGTGGGGGGGTGGGGGTAAATCTACGTCAAAATAGCTGAAGTCGAATTAACTCACTCTGTCCGCGACACACCACAGCAAGATACGGCTCGACCATGATAGTTCAAGGGTGGTGGCAGACTAGCTTGGCGCCTATAGGCGCCAAGCTAGTCTGCCACCACCCTTGAACTATCATGGTCGATCAGTCTGGTGAATTGTAATGCAGTCCTCAGAGGATAGCTCCAACATGTGGGCCTTTCGTACCTCGGGCACAAGAAGTTAAATCCGCCAATGCCACGTTGAATTAAGTTGGCAATGTTCTCAAAGCTCTGCCAAGATAGTTTCAGTCGATGAAACGGCATACATGTCGGCTTGCGTTAAAAATATAATGTCTGGCTGACTGTAAATGATTTTTGTTAAATTTTATTATTTTCATTTTAAAGGTGATGTTTTAAGTTATATATATATATATATATATCAAGATAGTTTACGGCAGAATAATGCCATAAATGTCACAACGAGTTAAACATATAATGTCTGGCTGGCTGGTATTGATGTTTGTGTTTTTGTTTTACTCCGTTTTGATGGAAAGGATGCCAAGATTGCTTAAGATCAATTAACAGCGCGCTGGCTTGGCTAATTACATTTATTCTGCATGTTTCTGGCTGAAATACAAAGCACGTCTCCAGTCAGTTGGTTTTTGGCTCGCGTGCGAAGCAAAAGTGAGTCTATGTTCTGGGCCAGTGGTCGTCCGTCGTCTGCTGTCGTCCGTGGTAAACTTTAACGTTGTCATTTTCTCGGAGACTATTCAAGGCACAGTCTTCACACTTGGCCCAAGGATACTTTGTGGCAAGACCTTTCCAAACATACCAGTTTGAGTGACCTCTCACAAAGGTCAAGGTCACAGGGGATCAGGAAATAGGTCAAAAATAGCTACATTTTTACATACTGTATATCTTCTCAAATACTATTCACAACTTCAAACCCAAACTTGGTACAAAGATACCTGATGGGAAGACCTTCTTTGCATACTAATTTGGTTGATCCCTCGGAAAGATCAAGGTTACAAGAGCTTAGGAAATACGTGAAAAATAGCCATATTTTGACAAAAGATGTTTTTTCCTCAAATACTTTTCACAACTTCGAACCCAAACTTGCTACAGAGATACCTGATGGTAAGACCTATCTATGCATACTAATTTGGATGAGCCCTGGGAAAGGTCAAGGGTCACAAGAGGTCGGCAAATGTGTGTAAAATGTCAATTTTGGATAGAAATGTAGTTATTATGAACAGTCTTGCAAACTTTTCAACCAAATTTGGCACACAGGTAGTTGATGACCTACCTAAGTATACTAAATTAGTCGATTCATCGCAAAGGTCAAGAGTCACGGGTGTTTGACAGATGTGTGAAAATTGATTAACTTTGGAGGCGACATGGGTTATGCTGGTGCAGCAGCCATCTCTTTACTTGTTGTCACAAAGATCACACACGTAGATTGGACATACACGTGAGCCATTAGGGCTTTGCCTTTCTTGTTTATGGAAAAGATGCCCAAAATTAACCCATTTAGCTCGACGCACCGAAGCTGGAGACGGATTTGCCATGATAGGTCAAAGGTAGTGGCAGACCTGATCTGGCCATGATCGGTCAAGGGTAGTGGCAGACCTGATTTGGCCATGATCGGTCAAGGGTAGTGGCATACCTGATCTGGCCATGATCGGTCAAGGGTAGTGGCATACCTGATCTGGCCATGATCGGTCAAGGGTAGTGGCAGACCTGATCTGGCCATGATCGGTCAAGGGTAGTGGCATACCTGATCTGGCCATGATCGGTCAAGGGTAGTGGCATACCTGATCTGGCCATGATCGGTCAAGGGTAGTGGCAGACCTGATCTGGCCATGATCGGTCAAGGGTAGTGGCAGACCTGAGCTGGAACTACCCTTGAATTATCCTTGCCGATCCATCTCCCGCAGCTGATACACAGTTGCTAAGTGACGCGTCCAGAATTTGGGAAACGCGACCTTGGGGTTAAATGGGTTAATCTCGCAGACAATGCGGCTGCAGTTTCACCCCTTCGCCTTCGGTGCATGCAGACTTCGTTTCTGATATCTTCGTTCAGTCAAAGTGACAAAGACCCCGCAGTCAAAAAACGTGGACACAATGCGGTTTCAGCAAAAGGCATAGATCCTCATGAGCCCCCGCATTCGCGGGGGCTCATGAGGATCGATGCTCTTGCTGGCTTCACTTTCATCCATGTTCCTTGGGGCGGGGGGGGGGGGGGGAGGATGGTGAACGTTGGCGTTGAATGAACACACATTTTTTTTTCAAAAGCTACCTGCCACTACAGAAAATCTCAACAAACAAAGAAACACGCTTAGAAGGGAAAATTACAGCACAGTGCGTGACATCTCGGGTTGGAGCACTTTTCAAAATGGACACGCTGAATAGCAAACAACTGACTACTTATTTACTACTTATTTCTGACTGTCGAATGAGAATTCTAACTTGGAATTAAGCTTGCCCGGACAAACACACTTGCTTCTAGCAGGATGAATACAGGTTTTCTGAATTGAAATTTAAATTGGATTGAAATCCAGACGAAAGATGATAGTGAATAGCAGCGAGCTGCAGTTTGCTTTTAAATTGTCCCGGTTTACGCGAGTCGCAAAAAATGTGACTCAAAACACTTAAGCCAATTCATGGACGACCGCGCAAACCAAACAGAAAAAAAAGTGTAATAAGCTGAAGAGGGGGGGGGGGGGGGAGAGAGAGGGTGAACATATAGCAGGGCCGTTAAGCAAAGACCATATCACCATAAATTAGATTTACAGCCTAGCGTATCGGGATGAAGAAAACAAGCCCTCTCCCAAAGGAGCCGCCAAAAACAGCGCTGGAGGACGCAATTTACTGCAGTCTTTCACATTTGATCAAGCTCGGCGTTTAACCAAATTGTCAGCAGCGGTACAGCAGGCCTCTCACAAACTGCCAGACCCGCTTTCATCTGCTGTGGATCATGGCCAAATTTTATAGCAATCGTCTTCAAGAGGCATAGACCCTCATGAGCCCCCGGCTAGCCGGGGGCTCATGAGGATCTATACCTCTTGTGGAATTATTTTTCGTTTTTTTTTTTTCACGTCCGAATTTGTATTGGTTTTCTGCGGCGGAGTTTGGTGAGAAGTCTGCGCAGGATCATGTTAGTTTTGTAGAAAACGTCAGCAAAGTGCTGGAGGGCCTCATGAAGATCAACGCTGCTTGTTGAAGTTATTTACTCCGGTCGAAGTTTGACGGCAGAGGTTTGAGGCTGAAGCGAGTCGACAAGGGGGAAAAAGTGTCCTGCCGTTATTATTGGATTAGCGCTAAGAAGGGGTGGTGGATGTGGACCATCGCGGAACCATTCGCCCCACACCTGCGATGACCTCCCTTGGTGCATTTCTCCTATGCACCGTAAGCTAGGGTCCTCGGGCCAACGTCGGCTGAGATTGGTGCGCTCCCCAGCGAACTCCATCCTATCTGCTACAGGCATTGTTTCTCAAGTGTCCATACAGGATTTTGGCGAATTCTTGTCTCTTCTACCACTACCCCCAGCCGCACCCCACCCCTCATCCACACTACACAAACGCGCGCAAACACACACACACACACACACACACACACACACACACACACACACACACACACACACACACACACACACACACACACACACACACAGTCACTTGCATAATACTTATAGAGGCCTTCAGACATCCAGGATATCATACAGTGTTGATAGTCGTGCAAAATTCGCACTCATTTGGTGATCGCCATTGTTCTTCACAAAAAGGCAAAGATACTCACGTGCCGACCCCCCTCCCCCCCCCCCTCCATCCCACCCCACCCCACCCAGACCCCTTTTGGTGTTACTGTGAGGGGGTAGGAGCTCTTTCCAGCCCAAATTATACCTATGTTTCTTTACATGCGGTGGTCATCGAGCGTTGGTTTGTCGATGCATATTTTATATTTTTTCACTTGGTCCTTAGAAAAACACTGGTCACACTCCAACTGATGAGTCTGAAAAGTCCAGGAAGTCAAACGCTAAAGCCCACCCATCTACAAGAAGCGTACACTCTCATGACACCCTGCGACAGCAGGGCGTCATGAGAATGTGCGCCTCTTGCTCGCAAACGCCTCCCCCATTTGTATCATCAGAATACTCCAGATACTGTCTGCAACGCCGAGGAGTTGAAATAACTTCCCTTGGCCGTGCGGCGGGCTGTTTTCTCGTTACTTCTAATGTCCAGCCAACTGAAGCCAAGTTGAACATTAATCGCCAAAATAAACACACGAGGCTTCATGGCCAGCTTCCTGAAGCTTAATTTGGTTCCTCAGATCAGACAATCGGTCTCGAGGACTTTGTTGTTAAGGGCAGCGTCGGTTTGGTGCTCTTGCGACGGAGTGAGTGAGTGTGTGTGTGTGTGTGTGTGTGTGTGTGTGTGTGTGTGTGTGTGTGTGTGTGTGTGTGTGTGTGTGTGTGTGTGTGTGGTTTTTGGCATGATGGCCAAGAGACAGACTGTATTTATAAATGTGTGCTGGTCAGTGATTCTGGACCTCACCAGGGCTTCCAGCCGTAAGGTCCAAAATCACAGACCAGCAGACAAAATCCTGACGATGTCCGTCTAATGGCGAACAGAGATGTCGGTGAAATGGGAGTGTCGCTGTAAGTTAGAAGCAGAAATCCTCATGCGCCCTTGTGCCGGTTGGGAGTGATGAGGCTCTGTGCCTGTTGGTAGTGGAGGATGTTTGGCGAGGGATTGAGGAGCGAATTACTTATTTGATTTACAATTGCGGTCGGGGTTTGGGGCGACGCAGCAGAGCGATCAAGTGGACGGCGTCTTGCGTTGAATACGTCAAAACGTTTTTATCTGTGTTGACATTTCTCCAACTTTTTGGAGGATTTGTGGGTTCTTTTTCCCCCCAGAAGATTTTTTTAATTTTTTAACATCTCTCTCTCTCTCTCTCTCTCTCTCTCTCTCTCTCTCTCTCTCTCTCTCTCACACACACACACACACACACACACACACACACACACACACACACACACACACACACACACACACACACATCCCCCCCCCTTCCCCCGCTTTCTCTGACCTGATCAGCTGGGCCCAACCACACATGTTATGCACAGACAGCTGGCTGCTTCTCTCGATCGGCTTGTGCTGAGCGGATCGAGTTTGGTAACCAGTGTAGCCACTACGCCAAACATTTAGTGATGGCTTTTTACGTTACACCTTTTTTTCCGTCTCTCAAGAGATCAGATCAGTTTTTTTGCGTGTGTGTTGGGTGGGGTGGGATGGGGGGTTCGGGGGTGGGGGGTCTGGGGGGGGGGGGGTTGAGGGGTTGGGGAGGAAACCACATCGATCTGTATTTGATCTCAGAAAACCCGTGAAACAGTATCCAATTCGAACCGCTTTTTGTAATGCTTCAGGGATTTTCAGTTTCTGTACTGGCACGTGCGAAAACTGCACCAAACGTCTGATTCGAACGTTATCAAACAAAACGAAAAACGAACAAAAAAACTCATCAAACTGCTTCTGTTCATGTACACGTACTGATGCTCTAAACATTCGTCTCAGTGTCAAAAGGAATAGATTGTAATGGGCCCCAGCAGCCGCACGGGCTCTTCAAAATCTTTTTCTTGTTCGTGTAGCTTGATGGGTGACGAACTTACGTATTTCTGAAGGACGAGCGGTGAGAACGCTCTACCAGGCCTGGCTTTTTAACTTGCATGTAATGCTGAAGGACACGCGGTGAACTTGCATGTAATTCTTAAGGACGCGCGTTGAGAATGTTCTACCAGGCCTGGTTTTTTAACTTGGATCTGCCAGTGGACTCAGACTGTGTTTTTGAAATCACGGCAAATTCAATGTCAAAGATCCCCAGCCGTCCCAGGAACACAGATACAACGGGTTTTCTGCAAGAGGAATAGATCCTCATGAGCCCCCGCATTTGCGGGGGCTCATGAGGATCTATACCTCTTGCAGTTGGGTGGTGTTCATTTTTTATTTTCAAATTGTCACCGTCAAAGAAACATTGATGTAAAGTGGTTTCAGCAAGAGGCATAGATCCTCATGAGCCCCCACAACTGCGGGGGATCACCAGGATCTATACCTCTTGCAGTTGAAGTTTGCGGTCTCCTCTGTGCGTATGTTTCAGGTACCGAGATTTCCCCATAGTGGACAGCGCGAGTCTTCCCATCGAGCTGAAGAGGAAGTACGTGTGTAATTTCCTGGGCACCATCTACACCAACTCCTCCAGACAGACGCTTGTCGACGTTCTGGAGGGCAGCCCGCATCGCCTTTCCTGCTTCGTCAAAACACGAGCAGAGTACGTCACCACCATTCACTATTATCTTTATCGTGATCTTCGACGTCACCGTCGTTGTTTCTTCATCACTATCGTTGTCAATAGGCCGGTTGCGAGTTCCCGAGCAGCGCGAGAACGCTCGCTAGATTACGCGACTTTGAGCCGAGACTAGACTTGGCTAGCCACGAAATGTGGGCAACTCGGCTGGCTGTTTCGTGTAGCCGATACTGTTTTGCTGTAAATCACATACATGCGGGCGAGTTTGAACTTAGGATTGACAAAGAACTGTTGAGGATTGCTTCATGATCACACAATTGTTACAATACAACTTCTTTTTGGGGGCTGAAAATGATCTTGCAACATTTTTGAAAACTGGATATGGTGATGAAGCCAGTCACGGTAGCTTCGGAAAATGGTCAGCCATGTCGTTTCAATAGCTAGTATAATTATTTAACTGTGTTATACCAACAGTAGATGCATTTTGTTCAGGTAAATTCTGCTAGTATAGGACGATTTCACGGAATAATTTGTTTATATCCCACAGTTTTCCCGCCCGCACTGCCGATCATCCATAGTGACGCTTTAGTTCAAGGGTGGTGCCAGAATAGCTTCTAGGCGCCAAGCTATTCTGGCACCACCCTTGAACTATTGCTGTCTTGCTCACAGCCCTCTGTGATTTCTCACCTCTCGCGCTAAAGAGCGGGCTAGTTTGCGGGAACTCGCAACCTTGGTATTCGGCACAGTCGTGGACATTAATAATAATACTGAATAATTATCATCATCACAGAACGCATACCAAGGGAAACGACACACAAACCAACAGTTACATCCCCTGACCTCTTCCTTACGGCGCCTAATCGCCAATATCAGGGGACGTAACTCAATTGACGCGAGAAGCAGCACTCAAACAGCCCGTTTCCTCCTCCTTGTGTTTTACCTAGACGTACGAACTGTTGTGTAGGAAATAGAAAGGATGGCGTGGTGCAAGATCTACTGACCTTATTTAGGAAATAATGGATGAGGGTGGAGGTGAGGGGGGGGGGGGAGGGGGGCGGACCCGGAGGTGCGGGGTGGGGGTTGGGGGTGCTATAGAAAAACATTGATTTCATTTCACTCCGACAGCCTTTCAAAACCGGCCATGCGCAAGCATCAGCCCCGTGCCAGCCACTGGACGCATATTTTGTTTCCAAAGTCTGTCCGTCTCCCAGAGGTCGTAAGCATGCAACGACCGAAAGCCACAGCCATCCAGCGGACATGAATACACATTGATCTCACCAAGAGGCATAGATCATCAGGAGCCCCCGCATCTGCGGGGGCTGATGAGGATCTATGTCTCTTGCAGTTGGATCGGGCTGAGTTTTTCTCTGCAAAGCTTTAACAGACGCGTTCTGCTTTCACCGGTACAGTCTCTTAGCTCGCGCACACCCCCTTCTAAACGCGGCAGATGGATCGACCGTGAGAGTTTGCAGGTCGCGCCGGACTAGTTTCGAGCTTTGACCTTGATGTATCGTGGTCGATCTATTACCCGTGACTTGTAAGTATTGCTAGCCCATTCACCGCCAGAGTACGCGAATTGTGTGTTGACGTCATTGTCAGTTGAACGCCAAAGATCTCCCTGTGTGTTGACGTCATTGTCAATTGAACGCCAAAGATCTCCCTGTGTGTTGACGTCATTGTCAATTGAACGCCAAAGATCTCCATGTGTGATGACTCAATTGTCAATTGAACGCCAAAGATCTCCCTGTGTGATGACGCAATTGTCAATTGAAAGCCAAAGATCTCCCTGTGTGTTGACGTCATTGTCAATTAAACGCCAAAGATCTCCCTGTGTGTTGACGTCATTGTCAATTGAACGCCAAAGATCTCCCTGTGTGTTGACGTCATTGTCAATTGAACGCCAAAGATCTCCCCGTGTGTTGACGTCATTGTCAATTGAACGCCAAAGATCCCCCTGTGTGATGACATCATTGTCAATTGAACACCAAAGATCTCCCTGTGTGATGACATCATTGTCAATTGAACGCCAAAAAGATCTCCCTGTGTGTTGACGTCATTGTCAGTTGAACGCCAAAGATCTCCCGCCGTCCGAGGAGCGTGGACACAAAGTGGTGTCAGCAAGAGGCATAGATCCTCATGAGCCCCCGCGACTGCGGGGGCTCATGAGGATCTATACCTCTTGCAGATGGGTCGCGATCAGTTTTTCTCGGCCGTGAAGGAGCTAAGAGGAGGGTGTGGGGGTGTGGGAATGATGATAATTATTATGGGGGAGTTACTGAAGTCGGAGGCGACTGGTTGAACGGAAACTTAATGTCCTCGTTCGTCGCAGAGACACGGCACTTCATGTTTCACCTTCTTTTCAGCTCCATGTACCTGCCCCACCCGGGTTGTCTCCCCCCTGAACAGCGGTAACGAATCGAGGGAGACAACCAGCGTATACCCGGCCTGAGGGACTCGTGAGGCTGTGTAACTGTAACAGGCTGGCGGGTTTGTGTTGCGACCGCGCACAGTATTGATCGCCCCTGAATCTTAATGGGGGAATCAGACCAGTCTTTGGTCTTTGCCGTCAGGTGCGCAGTTGGAGGTCTTCCACGTTTCAGGACGAGGCATAGATTATCATCTGTCTCTGCAGCATTGGGCGCTCATGAGAATCTGTGCCTGTTGCTAACAAAGACAACCCTCTTCTCCCTTTCTTAAAAAAATTCTAATCAGTGAGTTGCTCCGCTTGAGATCTTTTCACTTTGTTGTTGTTGTTTGTTCCTCGCGCTGGGACCATATGGTGTTGAGGCGCGTCCCCTGGGTGGTGGATAGGGGGTCCCTCGCGAGAGGGGTGCACCGAATGAAATAAGGTGCCGTGAACCAACATGGTTTAAGGGAAGGTGACCCCGACAAAAAACCCCTGGTCCTAGTAAGGGGGTTGGGCACACCGCAAAAAAGGAAATAGCTACAAAAACGCCGACGAAAAGACAAACAGTAATTCCTTTCCTGGAGGAGGAAGGTTCTTCTACCAGAAGATTTATGACGTCCTGTGGTGAAAGACAGAAGTCTTCGGAAGCCACAGGACCGAGCAGACTCTCTCTATCCAGGGACACAACCATGGGCACATGGAACGTCAAGACCATGTACCAGAGTGGCAAGTTCGCCCAGATAGCAGCGGAAATGCAAAAGTACAACCTTTCCCTGCTAGGTATCACTGAAGCCAGATGGACGCAGTCTGGCCAGTAAAGTTAAGTGGGGAGATGATTCTGTATTCAGGTCATGAAGAGGAGAATGCCCCCCATACAGAAGGAGTAGCATTCATGCTGTCACCAGTGGCACAGAGAGCGCTGATGGGCTGGGAACCTCTTGGGCCAAGAATTATCACAGCAGCCTTTAGAACCAAGAAAAAGCTCAAGCTGAACGTCATCCAGTGTTATGCGCCCACTAATGACAGTGACGAGGAAGAGAAACAAGAGTTCTACGACCGACTCCAGAGTGCCGTGGACAAATGTGCGGAGCGAGACATCACCATCGTCATGGGCGATTTTAATGCCAAAATAGGGGAGGACAACACCGGATACGAAGAGGTGATGGGGAGACAGGGACTAGGGGAGATGAGTGAGAACGGGGAGAGGTTTGTAGACTTTTGTGCTCTAAACAGACTTGTCATTGGAGGCAGCATCTTCCCACACAGAAGAATACACAAAGCAACTTGGGTCTCACCTGACCATACTACAGAGAACCAAATAGACCATATCTGCATTAGCAAGAAATTTAGAAGATCCCTTCAAGATGTTCGAGTGAGGAGGGGAGCAGATGTCGCCTCAGACCACCATCTGCTTACCTTAAGAATGAAGCTCAAGTTAAAGAAAAGCCGCACAGAGACAACAAGAAGACAGCGCTATAATGTAGGCCTCCTGAGAGAAACTGGAGTTAGAGAAGAGTTCAAACTGGTGCTGTCCAACCGGTTTCAAGCGCTACAGGAGCTAGTAAATGAAGAGGAGGCGGTCACCACAGAGCAGCAATGGAAGGCAGTTAGAGAGGCGCTGAACTCAACCTGCAAAGACACTGTAGGGTTCAGGAAACACCGTCACAAGGACTGGCTGTCGGCACAGACCTTGAAGAAGATAGAAGTGAAGAAGCAGAAGAAAGCAGTTGTGAACAACAGTCGCACGAGAGCAGCCAAAGCAAGGGCACAGGAGGAATACTCGGAAGCCAACCGCGAGGTGAAGAGGAGTATCAGGGCAGACAAGAGGGCCTGCACAGACAGCCTGGCAGCAGAGGCAGAAAAGGCAGCAGGCAGCGGCAACATGAAACAGCTCTACGACATTACCAGAAGATTGTCGGGCAAGTATGGCCATACAGAAAGACCAGTAAAAGACAAAGAAGGCAAGCCTATTGCAGACAGAGCAGACCAACTCGACAGATGGGCCGAGTATTTTGAAGAGTTGCTGAACAGACCCAGCCCACCCGACCCCCCAGACATCCAGCCAGCAGAGACCGACCTACCCATCAGCTGTGACAGAGCCAGCCGGGAAGAGATCAGAAGAGCAGTGACATTTTTGAAGAACGGCAAAGCAGCAAGGCCAGATGGCATCCCAGCGGAGTCTCTGAAAGCAGACCTAGAGACAACAGTAGAGATGCTGTACCCACTGTTTGGAAAGATCTGGGAAGAGGAGGTGATGCCGGCTGACTGGAAGGAGGGGTACCTAATCAAGCTTCCCACGAAAGGCGACCTCAGCAAGTGTTTCAACTACAGAGGAATCACCTTGCTGTCAGTACCAGGAAAGGTCTTCAACAGGATCATCCTGGAGAGAATGAAGAGCTCCGTTGACCCCCAGCTGAGAGACCAGCAAGCAGGATTCAGGAAAAACCGATCATGTACAGACCAGATCGCCACTCTCCGCATCATCGTGGAACAGTCTCTGGAGTGGAGCTCCCCGCTGTACGTCAACTTTGTGGATTATGAGAAAGCATTTGACAGCGTGGACCGAGAGACTCTGTGGAAACTCCTACGACACTACGGTGTACCCACAAAACTCGTCCGCCTCATCAAGAGCAGCTACAATGGCATGACAAGTCGCGTGATCCACGAAGGGCAGTTCACCAGGGAGCTCCAGGTCAGAACCGGTGTCAGGCAGGGGTGTTTGCTGTCTCCGTTCCTCTTCCTACTGGCCATAGACTGGGTCATGAAGAGGACCACAGAGCACAGACGAAGTGGAATACAGTGGACACTGTGGACACAGCTTGACGACCTCGATTTTGCAGACGACTTGGCATTACTGTCCCACACTCATCAACAAATGCAGGACAAGACCACGAGGCTTGCTGACATCTCGTCACAAGGAGGACTCACCATCCACAAACAGAAAACAAAGACAATGAGGCTGAACGCAACCAGGGAAGAACCAGTCTTGCTTGCTGGCACCCCGTTGGAGGAGGTGGAGTTCTTCACCTATCTCGGGAGCATCATAGACAAAAAAGGCGGCACTGATGCAGATGTCAGAGCACGAATCGGTAAAGCCAGAGCAGCCTTTCTCCAGTTGAAAAAAGTGTGGAGTTCCAGAGAGCTGTCACAACACACATAAGTCCGGATTTTCAACTCCAACGTAAAAGCAGTTCTCCTATAAGGAGCAGAGACTTGGAGATTGACAAAAACCACAGTCAACAGAGTACAGATCTTCATAAACAGTTGCCTTAGAAGAATTCTGAAAATCCACTGGCCAGAGAAGATCAGCAACGTCAGACTCTGGGAGAGAACAGAGCAGATAACAGCAGAGAATGAAATTGGGCGAAGAAGATGGGGATGGATCGGTCACAGTCTGAGAAAGCCAGCTTCCAGTATCACTAGGCAGGCATTGTCATGGAACCCCCAGGGAAAGAGGAAAAGAGGTAGGCCGAGAAACCCCTGGCGTCGAGACCTCCAAGCAGACATCAAGGGACTGGGAACCACCTGGAGTAAAATCGAAGGAGAAGCACAGGACAGGAGTCGCTGGAGGTCTCTCGTCGACGGCCTATACCCGGGTAGGGGTGACAGGCGTAAGTAAGTAAGTCAGTTGTTGTTTGTTTAATTTTGTGCGGTCCGCGTAGATGCTCAGGAGGCGTCGCAGCAGCAGGAGTTCATGAGCATCTGTGTCTCTTAGTGTGTGTGTGTGTTTGTGTGTGTGTGTGTGTGTGTGTGTGTGTGTGTGTGTGTGTGTGTGTGTGTGTGTGTGTGAGAGAGAGAGAGAGAGAGAGAGAGAGAGAGAGAGAGAGAGAGAAGAAGAAGAAGAGAGAGAACAATGAACCTTTCATTTATAACGGTAAAAGTATTTGGTAACAGGACCAATTTTCAAACTTGCCGTTACTACCATTAAGCTAAGAACTACCATTAAACACTATCGCAAATAAAACAACAGTTTCACACGAAAGTAAATAAAAGCACACAGGCACAAACACTCTCTACATCACACACACGCATTCTACACCACACACATACACACAGACACACACGCACATACTGCAACACACGCAAACACACACACACACACACACACAACACAACACAACACGCATACACACACACTTACACGACAGAGAGAGAGAAAGAGAGAGAGAGTCTCCAGTAAAAGAGTCACAGATTGAGGAAATCTTTCGCGTTGGTGAAGTCCACGCCAATTGATGCACGCTGCTTTGTCAGTCAAGTCCACAGCTCTCTTTTTTTTTTCTCTCAAGTCTTTGAGATACGTTGAATGGTGGACAGGTGGACAGTGTTAATGGTGGTTAAATGGACTGGGAGCGCCAGATAGCACAGACACACCTCGATGCACAATAGCAGGAGATGAATTGACGATCATAATTCAAGGGTAGTGCCATCAGGCGCCAAGCTAATCTGGCACTACCCTTGAATTACGATCGGCAATTCATCTCCTGCTTCTGGTAATAGTTTGACGTGACACTTCTAATATGGGGCCCTTTGGTTAAAAGAGGTTAAGGTGACCACGCACGGGAAAAACAACTAGTCTGGTACAACCGACCCAACTCCCATACATGCGGTTAACATTCTTTACAGATGCTTCCCGAAAATTGCCTCCTACATCATAATTAGATATAGTTAACTCATTTAAGGTGCTCCGCATGAGTAGCTGCGCAAGTTAGTTAGTTATTTGGGTTTAACGCCGAGCAGACAACTCAGGCCGTTTCACGGCGGAGCTGCGCAAGTGTCGTGCTCGGGTTTGACCGCTTGACTGCCAGTGGGCGCGCGTTCTTCTCCTGAATTATTTTGTCAACACCAGAAAGCCCGCACGAAACGCGGACACGCAGTGGTTCCAGCGAGAGGCGTAGATCCTCATGAGCCCCCGCGAATGCGGGGGCTCATGAGGATCTATGCCTCTCGCGGCTAAATCATGTTCCGTTCTCCTCAGCGTGGAATGAGTCTAAATGAAGCCATCACTCTTGTTGCAGATGGCTTCCCCAGGAAACGGAGCGGACAAGGGAAGACTACCTGACCGCGCTGTCGCAAAGTGACCTCACCCTGAACCCCGTCGGCCAGAACACGGAGTGCTACCGGATCTACGAGGCCATGGCCTACGGCTCCGTCCCCGTCATAGAGGACGTCATGACGCCCGGCGAATGCGGCCCCTCCACGTCCTCAAGGCTGTACCCTCTCAGACTGTTAAAGGAGCTCGACGCGCCTGTGATTTACATCAAAGACTGGAAAACGCTCCCAGAGTTGTTGCGCAGGGAATCGGAACTCTCCCACGACGAGAAAGTCCGGCGGAGGCGCAGAGTGGTGCAGTGGTACGACAATTTTAAAACCCTCATGCGGAATCGTCTAGTGAAAGTGTTACAGGACAGGTTTTTCAACATCAATCGGTAGCATATCGTAATGGTTAGGATTTTCGAGGCGTGCCGCGTTCGGGTACGCGGCAAAATGCCGCCTATCTGGACGCGGCAGGTCTTGAATGTGTCAAAAATAGATCTAGTCTAAAAAAAAAGCATTATTTTTTTCTCGTCATTTTGTCTGTGTCGTTTGTTTGTTGTCACATGGGGATGTTTGTTGATGACGCGGCACGACTCATTCAAGGCGCCTCGCATCAATAGCTGCGGATGTGTCGCACAGTTTGCCGCCGGCAGAGCTATACGACGCTTCCGCAGATGTTGATGCGGGGTGCTTTGAATGAGATCCCTCGTATTTTCAGTGGAGTCCTCTTTCAACGATCTTACAGAAAATGTCTTTGCTGTAAGGGGACCTCACTCAGCCCGCTTGAATATGTGCGTGATCTGTGATTTTGGACCTTACGAGTCTAGGTAGTAAGACCCACAATCACAGACCAGCAGTGGTGTACAGTTTACGTCAGAAAGAAAATGGTTGACTTGTCGAGATCACTGTGTGTGTGCTGTCACATGAGGAGGAAGGCTTGTGACTGTTCGGGAGAAACCCGCCCTTGTCTTTCACAATTTCCAATACAAATTCATGGAATAACTTCACGCTTTTTTTCCCCCTGGAGAGGTTCGACGCGAGATCCTATTTAGATCTACGCCTCTGACTGTCGGTAGCGTATTTTGTCGAGGTGATTCCTGTAGGAATCACCTCGACAAAATACGCTACCGACAGGCAAAGAGATAAGATGTGATTTGGTGACCAATCACATTTCGCCTTGCGCTTCTTTCTAGTTTGAAGAAAGTGCAACGCGAAACTTGATTGGCTTTGCCGACCGTGTCTCACGCAAGTAGACCAATCACGTTTCACGTTGCACCTTCTTTTAGTGAAAAAGAAATGTTGCAACGCAAAACGTGACTAGTCTTGATTGGTGTCTCATGCATATTGACCAATCGAATTTCTGACTTAAAGAAAGTGCACCGCGAAACGTGATTGGCCTTGTCGACCGCAGGCTGTCTCAATGCAAATACGGTTTGGTGTCGAACCTTGACAGAGGGTATATTATCCTTGGGTATAAATATGTTGTTGATTGTGTGAATAAATGTTCATTACAATGCGTTGTTGACTGAATGACCCCTGTTCATGATGCGTTCTAAGCAGACATTGTTCGGAAATCACAAGTAGATCAAAATGCTGTTTCGACGAAAATTGTGGATTAATACAACGGACGAGTCCACGGTTTGCCTCACAAGACACGCTGTTTATGACGTATTTTTTGAGTGACGGATTACCTCGACTGTTGAATCTTGTCATTTCCCATTGTTTGTGCAGTATTGCAGTGTGGTTTTGTTTGCGCGGGCAACACTGAACTGTTTTTTTTTTAAATGATATTTATAACTAGAAGTTCATATTGCAGGTTGTGTGTTTGCGTGCGTGCGTGCGTTGTATTACGTCGTGTGTCCGTGGTAGAATGCGTGTGGCAGTAGTAGAGCGGTGTACATGTCAAATCGTTCGCAAAAATCTGCTTTCTTCCATTTTGTCTTCTTGTCCCAACGTGATCCCTTAACTGCCAAGGACACAGACTGTGTTTGACATTTTTGTTAATTCAACGCCAAAGATCCCAGGAACGTGGATATAAAGTAGTTTCAGCAAGATGCATAGATCCTCATGAGCCCCCGCACTTGCGGGGGCTCATGAGGATCTATGCCTCTTGCAGACGGATGTGTTGACTTATTCTCGGCAGTGACGTCATCAACTTACCGTGCATATGTCCTGGTTCACGCCATTCACTTCTTTTTGCGATTATTAAACGATACAATTTTGGCAAAGATTTTTTTTATATATATAACTTTACTGTTGTTATTCAGATTTGAATTGTTGTTTGCGCCATAGCGGAGCACTTGTTTAGTGGCTTGCGTAGGACTACGCTCGCTCGTGCAACCGAGCCCAATTGTTTTCTCCTTATGCGAGCTTACCAAAACGTTCTCCACACGCCTGTTGGTCCGTATATTGGACTTACCGACCTGGAGGTTCGCGTCTCAAAATCTCATTCAAGCGCACACGTATTTTTGTTTCTGGTTACCTCTGCGGCCCATCTTTTTGTTGGATGTTCACGTTTGTCGTTTTTCATATTTCTGAATGGAGGCGTTCAGTTTGTATTTTGTTTCTGGATTGTTAGGTGGAGGTTACACGTAAAACACTGAATTTGTTTTCTAAAGCCTTGACGGTACCGGTGTGTTTCCTCAGTCGATTCTAATCAAAAGTCACCCCTTCACTGCGGAGACCAACTCAACACCACCCCCAATGCAAGTGGGATAGATCCCCATGAGCCCCCGCATCAGCGGGGGCTCATGAGGATCTTTGCAACTTGCTAGATTAATATCCATGCCAGCTGTTTGCACGCACATGGGCAGCTTTCAGTTTGTTTGTGGTGTCAGAAATTTCAGTCATGGTTACAGTCAGTTAAAACCCCTTTGTGGCTGCAGCCACCAGTGCTGTAAATAGTTCAGTGGCTGCAGTGTACGAAGGGGTTAGCGAATTCTTGTCAAATAAGACTCATCGCTCGCTCTAACTTGAAGGATATTTGAATGTACAGGTCAGCCTCAGTATTACGCGCTCTCGCGTATATCGCGGTATGTGCTACATCGCGCTCGGGTCTCTCCCACGGGGATGCCCGGTAAGGAAAAGGTCTTTGGGGCCGACGCCAGCCTTAGCTGGCCCGCGCACGGACGTGCGCGGGCCAGCTAAGGCTGACATCGGCCCGATGACCTTTTGCTTACGAAATGGCTTTGTCTTCACAAGTCTCACATGAACAGAAAGCTCAAGCTGGCGCCATCACCAACCTGCGCCTGTGGTCAGGAAGACCAAACAGCGGAACATACTCTCCAGAGATGCCCCCTACTGGACGATGAAAGACAAGAAGTGTGGCCGTCGCCAACTCCACTGCAGACCAAACTCTACGGCAGTCGAGAAGACCTGGAGAAAACGACGTCAATCATGGCCGGTGCTGGACTGACCGTATAGCCCACTGCGAACGACAAGAAGAAGAAGAAGACAAGTCTTTGTAAACTCATCGCTACAATGACGCGATCACGAATAGCGCGATGTGACTTTAAGGCTCCCTGTACACCGCGACATACTGAGGCTGGCCTGTGTGTCATGCGTTTGATTTTTCAGTTTTATGTCTACATTTTTACTTCTGGACTACCTATCTCGGATGTGGGTTTACTTATTGTACATCTGGCATTGACCGGCCCCCATGCCCAAAGACAGATATTGGATTGGTTTTCCAGTTATTTATTATTTGGCCATGTGTTTAAAATGTTGTGACTGTACCTTTATCCAATTGCAAGAGGCATAGATCCTCATGAGCCCCCGCAGTCGCGGGGGCTCATGAGGATCTTTGCCTCTTGTTATCCATATTCATACCTGCTGTTCTTGCGCAGAATGGTAGTTGTACCTTGTACCAAGAAATATCCCCCCCCAAAAAAAAAAAAAAAAAAAAAATTCCCTCTTATAAATAAGTTCGCTGATGACAGCTGCCAGTTCAAATGTAGCCCTACGACAGTGCTGAATTTGTGTTAGAATTTCAGAAACCGATGCCTACTGCTTCTGTGGGCTACAGTTGTGCAGATATTTTATGTTTTGCGTGCTATTCATGGTTTACATTCAAACCTGGAGAAATGCGCGGCTCTACAAATGAACATCATTATTATCATCATCGTTAGCTTAGTCTAGATGTACTGCCTGGAAGTGTTGGCCGTTGTCATATGTGTAGCCCATGTATGTAGATTTTGTGTGTGTGTGTGTTTGTTTGTGTGTGTGTGTGTGCGAGCGCGCGCGCGTGTGTTTGTTTGTGTATGTGCGTGTGTGTTTCGTGTTAGGAATGTGCCAACATGGTGCGAGCTAGTGTTTATTTGTTTATTTATTTATTATAATCCCCCTCCCCCCCCCTTTAAAATTATTTCCATGTGTTGTAAAGCGCTCCGAGTTTGCTGTCTGTGGGGAAGGGCGCTATATATATGAAAACTTTGTTTTCATCCCTACGTCACACGGCCAGTCACTTTAGCGCAAACCGTACCATGTGACCGTGATATAAAAACCCTTGTAGCGACAAATGGCGGACTTTTTGTAGCCCTCTTTCTGACGCGTCTTGGATGCCAGTATTGTTATATAAAAGATCACCAAACGTTCTAAAGTACAAAGTTACTTAGTGTTGTTCGAAACAACAGGGGCACTACTTGAGACGGCAACGTCATGAAATATTTTAAATTACGTCATACGTCTATTATGTATAAATATATATTCCTTTTACGTCAGTCATGTCTGGCGTGATCCAGGTCGGAAGATTTGTTTTTGATTTTTTGTACGAAAATAGTGGAGGAATGAAAGCAAATACGTTATTGGTAGCAGGGAGTTGCTGCACGGACCCTTCTAGGCCTTCGGGAGGTCAAAGGAACCATTGTACCCCTCAGGCCTTTGGGGTACAAAGGTTCCTTTGACCTCCTTCAGGTCTACAAGGGTCCGTGTAGCAAACCCCCTGTGACGAATAACTTATAATGGTTTATTATTATTATTATCATCATACAGGCGCCAGCAACATAATAAATCACTGCCACGTCAAAACAAGTTCGGTTTTTTGTTGTTGTTGCTTTTTGCAACTGGAAAATTTATTGTTTAAAAAAAATAATCAGACTATTCACAGATTTTTCACATTTTTTTTTAAAAATAAAAAGTACTGCTTTGTGTATGTGTGTACACTATGTATTAATCAAGCGATTGTTTATTTTATACTGTTTTCAGTGGCCCCATTTCTGTATTTATCCTGTGAATTATTTCTTCAGTCTCTGCTCTCTGTAGATGTTTGCTGTGGCCTCGTTTCTCTGTTATCCTGTGAATTATTTATTCAATATCTGTCATATGTTTATCTTTTTAACAGTGAACCAAACACTCGGTGGCTGTGTTTATGAAAATACAAAGACGAAAATCAGTACACCCATACTAAAATCAGTACACCCATACTTTTACAAGAGACATAGATCCTCATGAGCCCTGCAGTCGCAGTACTGTACTGGCGCAGTCTCAGGGGCTCATGAGAATCTATGTCTCTTGCTTGTAAGACTTGTGGGTGGCAACATTGGTTGCTGTATTCTGCAGATTTTGTATTTTCGTTCTATGTTACGTATATGACTGATTGTGGGGATGTTTTTAGAACCTGGCTGTTTCTCTTTGTTCCTTCCTATCTTATTTATTTTCAACATTCCATTCTTTTTTATGAGCTATACATTTTCAACTGTTGAGTTGTCATTTTTTATTGACGGAAAAAAAACGACTTACAAAATTTGCTTACAAATTTCCTTACAAATTTTCATCTTACAAATGTTCATCTTACATTTTACAAATTTTCATCTCTTTTTGTGCTTGTAATTTTCTCTGTAGTTTGACTTTTCATCTCTTTTTGTGTTTTTAATTTTCTCTGTAGTTTGATTGCCCGGCAGTAACAAATAAATAAATAATAAATAAATAATACATAAATAAATAAATAATACATACTTAAATAATACATAAATACACGAATAAATAAACAATAAATAATCAATAAATAAATGAATGGCCGGTGTTCTGAGTTCTGCGCCGGGTTTTAGTAATTGAGGGGAAATAATGGACGTTACATGACTTGAATGGGTTAGCTCCCCTAGACTCATACCGCACAAGCTGTCGTGCACCTTGGGCGGCACCCATTTAACAGCACAGCCGCGTTTCCCGAATGGTGTATATGTTACCCATCGACTGCGCACCAGTTGCAGGAGATGGATTGACCATGATGATTCGAGGGTAGTGCCAGATTAGCTTGGCGCCTGAAGGCGCCAAGCTAATCTGTCGCTACCCTCGAATCATGATGGTGAAAGCGGCGCCAAGCTAATCTGTCACTACCCTCGAATCATCGTCATGGTCGATCCATCTCCTGCTGTAGGGACTCGGGGCTAATTGGGTTAAAACGTGCCTACAGATCACGAGAATGGAGACAAAAATTGTCCAAATGTTTCTCACTTGCAGTTATTTTAAAAAGGAAAAAGAAAAAAAAAGAGAGATGTCTCAGCATCATGTGCCACTGAAACCACTGAGCCCTGACATACTACATCCAAAAGTGGGGCGACCCAGTGTAGTCCATTGAGACACGCATACCCCGAAATAAATACAGTTAAAGTTGTGACATATCATCAAGACATGTTCGTCACGGTTGCTGATATATATAATTTTTTTTAATTAAATTCTGAAAAAATGCTGTGCTAATGCCATGGAATTTCCAGGCTGGTAAGCTTGCATTGTGTCATCAGGACATCAGCTGCACTTTGTGACTGCATCGCTTATTAGATCTTTTGAGCCTTCCACTGAACACCTATCACATAAAGCAATAGGGACTGCCCCCAGGCGCCCCGCCACCCGCTGGAGAATATCCAGTGTTCCGCCCGAGGGGGGTTGCTAGAAAATATTCCCAAACAGATTTTGGACCTGCTGAGAGATTTAAAGTTTTTGCCGCCTACGACCGGTTTCGCCCCAAGGTGGGGCTCTTCAGGTAGGCATACGGCGTAACCTGAAATTGCAAACACAACGCATGTACTAGAAGCCGCCTCCAGAATTTGACTGGTAGCAACCACTAGTCCAGCGTGGATTGCATCCCTAAATCTTTATGAGGTGTTGCAGTGGAAGAAGACAGACTAATTTTGAAAAGGCAACACCTAGGCAATTTTGTGGTACAATTATTCTTTACTTTTAACAAAGGCGTCGCCCAAAGCCAAAAAATGCACTCAATCAGAGTAGCTCCAAGGGACGTAATTTTTTTAAATTAAATTCTGAAAAAATGCTGTGCTAATGCCATGGAATTTCCAGGCTGGTAAGCTTGCATTGTGTCATCAGGACATCAGCTGCCCTTTGTGACTGCATCGCTTATTAGATCTTTTGAGCCTTCCACTGAACACCTATCACATAAAATTAGTTTGTCTTCTTCCACTGCAACACCTCATAAAGATTTAGGGATGCAATCCACGCTGGACTAGTGGTTGCTACCAGTCAAATTCTGGAGGCGGCTTCTAGTACATGCGTTGTGTTTGCAATTTCAGGTTACGCCGTATGCCTACCTGAAGAGCCCCACCTTGGGGCGAAACCGGTCGTAGGCGGCAAAAACTTTAAATCTCTCAGCAGGTCCAAAATCTGTTTGGGAATATTTTCTAGCAACCCCCCTCGGGGGGAACACTGGATATTCTCCAGCGGGTGGCGGGGCGCCTGGGGGTAGTCCCTATTGCTTTATGTGATAGGTGTTCAGTGGAGGCTCAAAAGATCTAATAAGCGATGCAGTCACAAAGGGCAGCTGATGTCCTGATGACACAATGCAAGCTTACCAGCCTGGAAATTCCATGGCATTAGCACAGCATTTTTTCAGAATTTAATTTTAAAAAAATTACGTCCCTTGGAGCTACTCTGATTGAGTGCATTTTTTGGCTTGGGGCGACGCCTTTGTTAAAAGTAAAGAATATATATATATATAATAACGCTGCAATAAATGTTTATTCTTCCCCCCCCCCCCCCCCCCGAGTCCTTGTCAACGAAAAATGGCACCTTTGAACACTTTAGACTTTGACTCAAAAACGTGTGACGGAGCCATTTCTTTTGAGAAGTATTGCGTTAATAGACAATTCCGTCTTCCGTTGTGAGTGTTTTTTATCTAAAGATTTTTTTATATTTTTTTTTTAACGGGTCTTAACCCTTTACAGTCAGGTGACGCAGACTGCGTGTCTGAAATCTGTGTTAACTGACGCAAAAGGAACCCACCCTTCCCCGGAACATGAATTACCCTTCCCCGGAACATGAATTACCCTTCCCCGGAACGTGAACTTCCCTTCCCCGGAACTTGAATTAAAAGCAACGTCAGCAAGAGGCATAGATCCTCATGAGCCCCCGCAACTGCGGTATGTTTGTGCAACTGCAGGGGCTCATGAGGATCTATACCTCTTGCAGTTGGATTGGGTTCACTATTTCTCGGTCGTGAAGGGGTTGATAACTCCTTTGTACTTTCCAATGATGCGTGTTGTGCAGGAATAGTAACGTTTGGACCTGCGCGTAGTAAACTATTCTGTACAAACGGCGTGTGGGGCGTGGCGTCTATTATTTTGGAGCTTACGGCTTTAGGCTGTAAGTCACAGATCACTTCATACATACTTTCCCGCTCTCCTACCATTTAAAAAATATATATATATATATTCTTTTTTTTAATTTTTCAACACATTCTGTTTCAACAGGCTTGCCAAAATATATTGCCTTCGTTGCCATTCAACGGAATCTCCTCGCTTAATACATTCAATTCGCCCCGTATCAGTAGCTGCGGAAGTGTATAGCGCTAATTGGTCAGCTAGTGGTGCGGGGCCACCTTGATTGAGGCCCGGAAGTGGACGAGTCAAATACGAAAAATTAAATATGAAATGGTTAGCTTTGAAAAGCGAAAGGTTGCGAGAAGGTGCCATTTGCACACATTACTGTCAGATGTGTTTTGTGGTAATAATTGGCGGTAATGTTGGAGGAAGTTCGTATACATACTGTTTGCCAAAGTTGTTGCTGTTGGTAACCGTAATTTATGCATGCATACATGATGTAATTACAATGTATATGAGATGATGTAATTATGATAATGTATGTCAGTTGGCGCGTCGTGATGTGGACGATCGGGTAAAATTTATTTGTATGTTTGGATACCAAAATAAATAGATGTGTCTGTGTGCTTGTCTGTGAATCTGGACCTTACGGCGTGTTGCCGCAATCTCCAAAATCCCAGCCCAGCACGCCAATAGTAGCTCTTGATGAATTGTTCACGTGTATTGTTGTGTTTGGGGAATGACGTGTTCTTGTCCTTGACGTGTTCCTGTCGATGACGTATTCTTGTCCTTGACGTGTTCCTGTCGATGACGTGTTCTTGTCCTTGACGTGTTCCTGTCGATGACGTGTTCTTGTCCGGCCTTGACGTGTTCTTGTCGATGACGTGTATGACAAGGGATAAATAAAGGAATGGATTTACAAATTGAGAAACTTGTCTTTGTGGATATTTGTTCGTACAGTCGCACACACCCGGACGTCCGCCCGCAGTCCGCAGTTTTCACACTGGTTGTATCCATCGACTCGCTGCCGCTGACTAGCCATGTACATGAATTATCCGCTGATTAGCCATGTACATGAATTATCCGCTGACTAGCCATGTACATGTATTAACCGCTGACTAGCCATGTACATTTATTATCCGCTGACTAGCCATATACATGTATTATCCGCTGATAAGCGGTAGCGAATCGAGGGAGACAACCAGTGCAGGAAGCACTATCTCAGAAACAGAGGAGGAGGTTCTCGTGCCTAGGCGAAAGGACGGCCTTGTTGTATAAGATGTCCATTGCAAGGCCCTGGTAAATCAATATGACACAGAGACATTAGCTGCGCCTGAATTGATCAGTGTTCAGGTCGTACTCCACGGGGAATGGCTGTCCCCTGTCCCCCATACCGTTATGGCCGTCCATTATCACTTCAGTGCCGTCGACGTTAAACCCGGAACTGACCAACAAACCGACGTTCCTTTTTTTTAAATCCGTTCTATTTATAGAAGGGACTTTTTAGGACGGGTCGCGGTGGGGCAAATTTAATAGTATGTCCATCATGTCAAAGGCGGGCAGGCCTAAACCTCTTACAATTGAAGTAACAAGATTTTTAAAAAAGTTCCTTCTATATGATAGCTGTCTTCCCTGTCAAGGGTCCCTACCTTTTGTCTTTGACTGATTCTGATGTTGAAACATCTCCTGAAGAAATGCATCATAGTGAACTCTAGAAGGGGCGCGCGCAGTGCACACTCGTCATTGGTTTGTCAAACGTCATTTGTCATGACGTATTTTTTAGTTTTTACGTAATTTTATATTAAACGTGATATGCGATTCGCTTTCGCTTCAAGACTTGGGAAAATGGTGACAAAACTTGAATTTCACGATACAATTTCAGTCTTGCTATAATTTGTGTGACAGCAGGTTGACTTTACCTAGCTACATGCTATACA
This sequence comes from Semisulcospira habei, assembly GCA_036245525.1. Lineage (NCBI taxonomy): Eukaryota > Metazoa > Mollusca > Gastropoda > Semisulcospiridae > Semisulcospira > Semisulcospira habei. Next base: position 240,150,294 of record BTPG01000003.1, read on the forward strand.
AAGTACACCTGCATTGTACCGTGAAATTCTAGTTTTGTCAACATTTTCGCAAGTCTTGAAGCAAAAGCGAAACTCATGTCACGTTAAATATAAAATTACGTAAAAACAACAACAACAAAAAACAACGTCAAGACAAATGACGTCAAGACAAATGACGTTTGACAAACCAATGACACATATATGCGCGCATCTCCAAGAGGCATAGATCCTCAAGTGCCCGAAGGGCGCATGAACATCTATGCCTCTTGAGGATGTTTGCAGCGCGCGCATGCAAACACGCACACGCATACACACACATCGACGCGCTTTCAGAAGAGCATGCAGATGTACTTAGTATAGCATGTAGCTAGGTAAAGTCAACCTGATTTCACACAAATTATAGCAAGACTGAAATTGTACCGTGAAATTCAAGTTTTGTCACCATTTTCCCAAGTCTTGAAGCGAAAGCGAATCTCACATCACGTTAAATATAAAATTACGTAAAAACAAAAAACGTTATGACAAATGACGTCTGACAAACCAATGACGCGAATGCACTGCGCGCGCCCATGGCACATCTGCGAGGTTTTTTCAAAAGGAGATATTTCAACATCAGAATCAAGTCTAAGACAAAAGGTAGAGACCCTTGACAGCGAAGACAGCTCTCATATAGAAAGGACTTTGTGGGTTATCGTTCATCCCATCTTGTTTAGGATTCACGTTGTCACCATTTTCTTGTAAACCCCCACCTGGGTCTGCCTGTGGGACTTGGGTGGGGTTAACTACTTTTTAGTTCCCAGGGTCACCCTGGTCAGCCGCACAGGGTGGGTTTTCCCTCTCTATCCTGGGGCATGTGTTTCTGTCTACCCTTGGTCCATTCACCTGTATTTTCCTTTTTTAAACTCTCCCTACTGTCTGCGCTGCCTGTAGCTCTTGGTGTTGGATGTGTGTTGCTAAATGGTCTTAGGTGTTGTTGTTGTTGTTTTTATAGCGTATTAGACCAGCTGGCGACATACATTCAATATTTTTTTTTTTTTCACAAGCAGTGCAGGCACGTCCTGAGAAAGTCTTGTCGCTGTCGGGACGTTAAGCAATGTACAATCTACCAACCATTTCCTTGTAAAATTATATCCGAGAACAGAAACCGCCGGGCTTCAGTGGTTTTTATTGGACACTCTTCGTCATCATCGTCCGGGTATTGCGGGTATTTATTGGCTCGTGAGTACGGCGAGCTGAAATCTGATTCACTTCCTTCAGAAAACGACATGGTGGACGTTAGGTTGAAATGTTCTGTGCAAGAAATTGCCAGCAAAGAAAAAACCACGCTTAGAAAGAGAAAAACACAACACAAATGCATGACATATTTAGTCAACTTCTTGCATCACTGATAAAGCTAAGTGCGTGTAGACCGTTATAGTTTTAACTCATTCTACGCCAAACACACCACAGCAAGATATAGATCGACCATGATAGTTCAAGGGTGATGCCAGAATAGCTTGGCGCCTATGGGCGCCAAGCTATTCTGGCATCACCCTTGAACTGTCATGGTCGATCTGTGTCCTGCACTGCAAAGCAGTCTTCAGAGGACAGCGGCAACATTTGGGGATTTCGGTCTTGGGGTACAAAGAGTTAACACGAAATTTAATTAATTGTGTTGTATTTATCCTTTCTGAGCGTGTTTCTTTGGCGAAAATTGTAATGCATTGTACACGCGTGGCAGCGCCACGTCTTTGGTCTGGTGTAGAAATACGCTGTGGTGATTTACACGGCGAGTCGGCTGATTGGTTTTGTGACGTAACCTCCGGTTTCATTCTTGGCAGACTTTCTTTGAGGACTACTCGCAACCTACAAGAGTTGGGTCGACCATGATCATAGTTCAAGGGTTGTGCCAGATTAGCTTGGCGCCTTGTAAGGCGCCAAGCTAATCTGGCACTACCCTTGAACTATCCTTGTCGACCCAATCGCCCGTTAAATCGTGTGAGGCGGGAATGGCTTGGCACAATTTCCAGACCAAAATACCAGATTCATATTGTTGCACCCCTCACACATCACAGAGTATCAACATTATTAAACCAACCCCGTCATTAAGTTTTGAAAGGATCGTAAATTCACGTCAAAGATCCGCCTCTGTCAGAGGAACATGGGTATAAAGTGGTTTCTGCAACTGCGTGGGCTAATGAGCATCTATATGTATATCTCTTGCAGTTGGGTGAAGTTCAGTATTTCTCGGCAGTGAAGGCTAAACTCTCAACTAACCAACCAGCCTACGACCAGAACACCGCCCAAGCACAAGCGAACAACACAAGCGTCACGGTATCATAATACCGGATTTGATTTTTTGTGTGTGTGTTCTGCCTGTAACGTACTTGATCGCGAAACAGTACAGTTATAGATCGCAGTCATTAGACACTTGGCAGCCAGCAGGGCGCAGCCGTGACCGTCAGACCGGATTTAATGATTAGGGTGTAACGCCGTGGAAAATACGAAGGACTATCTTAAGACCACGTTGGACTAGTGCTGTCCTGTGTTCGTTAAACTTATAGGACTGGAAACTGTTATGAACACAGGTGAATTCACCGAGAGTTCTAGCATACATGTGCAGATACTGTATGCATGCGAAGAGCCGCCCTAGAACGAAAATCCCAACAAAAGGAACACGCTTAGAAAGGACAAGTACAACAAAATTGTGTTGTACTTGTCCTTTCTAAATGTGTTCCTTTCTTTGTTGAGATTTTCCGGTGCATTCCACACACTTGGAAGTCATCTTTATAGTGTGGATATTTGGCCTCTAGCATAGGAATACTTGATGTGATTACCGCTGGAACCTGAGAGTTTGAACAGTGAATATGTCATCTGATCGACTCTAGTTGTAATTTACTTGAAACTTTTGTGAAGGAAGGCCCACAGGCAGACAAGACAGACAAGACAGACAAAACAGACCACAGATTTAAACCTGAGTTAACCCTTTGGCTGTCGGTAGCGGTTTCTGTCGCGATGATTCCTGCAGGAATAACAACAGACTGACATCCTGCAGGAATAACAACAGCCTGACGTCCTGCAGGAATAACAACAGCCTGACGTCCTGCAGGAATAACAACAGCCTGACGTCCTGCAGGAATAACAACAGCCTGACGTCCTGCAGGAATAACAACAGCCTGACGTCCTGCAGGAATAACAACAGCCTGACATCCTACAGGGATAACAACAGCCTGACATCCTGCAGGAATAACAACAGCCTGACGTCCTGCAGGAATAACAACAGACTGACATCCTGCAGGAATAACAACACCCTGACGTTCTGCAGGAATAACAACAGCCTGACGTCCTGCAGGAATAACAACAGCCTGACGTCCTGCAGGAATAACAACAGCCTGACGTCCTGCAGGAATAACAACACCCTGACATCCTGCAGGAATAACAACAGCCTGACGTCCTGCAGGAATAACAACACCCTGACATCCTGCAGGAATAACAACAGACTGACGTCCTGCAGGAATAACAACAGCCTGACGTCCTGCAGGAATAACAACAGCCTGACGTCCTGCAGGAATAACAACAGCCTGACGTCTTGCAGGAATAACAACAGCCTGACATCCTGCAGGAATAACAACACCCTGACGTCCTGCAGGAATAACAACAGCCTGACATCCTGCAGGAATAACAACAGCCTGACATCCTGCAGGAATAACAACAGACTGACGTCCTGCAGGAATAACAACACCCTGACATCCTGCAGGAATAACAACAGCCTGACGTCCTGCAGGAATAACAACAGCCTGACATCCTGCAGGAATAACAACAGACTGACGTCCTACAGAAATCATCGCGACAGAAACCGCTACCGACAGACAAAGGGTTAACTTGTGCTGCTGTGTTGTTTTGTAGCACAATCAACAAAATGGAAAACGAGATCTGGAACATTGCTGAATGTATACAAAACTGAGCTTCACCCTCAAGCGACTCTTAGACTAACCCATAATCCGAGCGGTAAATCATATTATTGTTTTTATCCCTACGTCACACGACCAATCCCTTTAGCGCAAACTGTACCACATGACCGAGCTACAAAAACCCTTGTAGCGAAAAACGGCGGACTTCTTGTAGCCCTCTTTGTGACGCATCTTGGATGCGAGTTTTGTACTTGAAAAGATCACCAGTAAAACGTTACTTAGTGTTGTTCGAAACAACAAGCACACTACTGAAGATGGCAACGTCATGAAAGATTTTAAATTACGTCATAAGTCTATTATGTATAAAAGTATATTCCTTTGAGATTAGTCATGTCTAGCGTGATCCAGGTCGAAAGAGTTCTTCTTGATTTCCTTTACGAAAATTGTGGAGGAATAAAAACATGCGTTAATTGTAGCAGGGGCTCAATCAAAGGAACCATTGTACCCCGAAGGCCGAAGACCTTCGGTGTACAATGGTTCCTTTGACCTCCCGAAGGCCTACAAGGGTCCGTGCAGCAAACCCTTGCTACCAATAAATTATATTGTACTAAAGGTGCTATACCCATCGGGTTAAGCTCATATCCGCTATTGGTAGCAGTTTCCACATTGTACACTCTACAGTCTTCTCCTGCAGCGGAAACGGATCCTCATGAGCCCCTGCAACCGCAAGAGACTCGTTTCTTCGGCCTCCTGCTTACAAGGTTTGTCCACATTTACAAATCTTTCTGTTGACGAGAAGAATAAGAAGAAGACAATCTCTGGTGCTTGATACGCACGGGTTGCCGAATGTCCCGTAAGATAAAGTTGGTCAAAAGGACGTCAGTCCCATCTGGGGTCGGCTGCGTAAGGGAGCTTAGTCCTGCGCCATCCACTAAGCAAGGTGCTCCGCTATAGCGCCACAACACTCACCCCGCTATAGCGGAGCACTTTGCTTAGTGGCTGGCGCAGGACGTATGGTGAGAAGTAATAGTGAGCTTTGTTCTGCGACAGAAAGAGGGAGCTTAGTACTGCGCCAGCCACTAAGCAAGGTGCTCCGCTGTAGCGGGGCACCTTGCTTAGTGGCTCGCGCAGGACTCGGCTCACTCATGCAGCTGTGCGCGGGCCAGCTAAGGCTGACGTCAGCCCCAGGGCCTTTTGGTAACCGAGTATTAGCTAAGCAGTTAATCGGGCGACTTTGAGTTTTTAGCTCTTACTGGGCGCTATTCGCCTTGGCCGCTTCGTCTGTGTAAAACACAAACATGGGGCAAAGGGGATTACATTTTTTTTTTTAAATCCGACCTTTCCAGGTGTGTAACTGTGAGGCAGGCGTGTAACTGTGAGGCAGGTGTGTAACTGTGAGGCAGGTGTGTAACTGTGAGGTTGGATTCAATGAGTGTGCTGGATTGTTCACACTCATCCTAGAACAGTTCGTGGAAAAAGACAGAGCAGTTGAACTATTTGGATACATGAACATTGCGAGGAAACTTCAGTCCAGCACTGAGGTAAGTATTGTTTTATATTATCAGATTATTTCTGTCGGAACAGCATGATTCCTGAATGCAATTCCGGCCTATAATCCAGATCTCTCAAGGAAATATTGGGACGCTATTTTTCCATATTGAGAAGTAAACTTGTGTCTGTATCTGAACCCATGTCATACTGAGGCTAAAAGCTTCAAATTTATACACTGCCATAATATGCGAGCTACATTATAGTACTTATAGATAAGGATAAAGACCAATGGCTTCAGTTTAAGGGTGACGCCAGAATAGCTTGGCGCCTAGAGGCGCCAAGCTATTCTGGCACTACCCTTGAACTATTTTAGTCAAACTTATTTCAAACACTGGTGTATGCCGAATGATAAGGTTTAAATATCGAGATGTGTCGTCTTGAGCTACTTCCCGGCAGATCAGTCTGATGCGAAATCACTTAGTTGATGGTATAAACTGGGAACACGTAAACGAAAAATAAGAAAATTGAGCTACACAAAAAGATTACCCGTAAGTGCCTTTGTCTGAAATACAATATGGAGATCATGAAATACGGATTAAGATTTAGAATAAACTAAACATTTGCCAAAGCAAAATACCGATTGATAGGCTATCTTCCGCTCTTTGACACCGATGTTTGCTGAACCGGCGGCACGAGAATTGTCGTGTATGTTTCACCCCGTTTGAGGCTAAATTACATAACACACACACACACACACACACACACACACACACACACACACACACACACACACACACACACACACACACACACACACACACACACAGACAGACACACATACACACACACACACACACACACACAGACAGACACACATACACACACACACACACACACACACACACACATACACACATAACAGGTATTGACAGTGGTGCGGCCAATATCAATGCAAAAGGATCCCGCCTGCCAGACCACGGCGTACGCAGGCACGAAAGCGCGCAAGCACGCGCCAACGCACATTTACATGACCTCCCCCCCCCCCTCCCCCCGTTTCCCCTCCCCCCCCCTCCCCCCCCCCCCCCCCCCGCTCACACACACACTGAACCGGCTATACGAAAATTGTGGTGTGTGTTTCACCCCGTTTGAGGCTAAATTACATAAAACACACGAACACACGCACGCACACACGCACGCACGCACGCACGCACACACACACACACACACACATACACACACACAGACACACACACACCAGGTATTGACAGTGGTGCTGCCAATATCAATACAAAAGGATCCCGCCTGTCAGACCACGGGTACAACATGCTCTGTTTATGTTTTGGCTGTTCTTTGCTGAGCTTAGAGAGGGAGGATTTTTGTGGGGTTGTAAAGGGAAAGTCGGAGTTCAAAGGTAAACCAACTCTTTCATATTCCGATTGATACATCTTTTACACAGACCAAATTTCAAAAGCAAATTGGATTTTTTTTTGGTTCGAAATGTTTTTTGATCTCACATTTTGGCCCCTTGGCTGTGCCGAAAACGTCAACACGATCCAGCTGCAAGGGGCACAGATCCTCATGAACCCAGGCAGTAGCGGAAGCTCAAGAGGACCTATGCCTCTTTCTGACACCACTTTGAATCCATGTTCCTGGGACTGCAAAGACTATTTGCGTTCCTGGGACGGCTGGGACTATTTGGCGTGCCTGGGACTGCTGGGACTATTTGCGTTCCTGGGACTGCTAGGACTATTTGCGTTCCTGGGACGGCTGGGACTATTTGGCGTGCCTGGGACTGCTGGGACTATTTGCGTTCCTGGGACTGCTAGGACTATTTGGCGTTCCTGGGACTGCTAGGACTATTTGCGTTCATGGGACTGCTAGGACTATTTGGCGTTCCTGGGACTGCTGGGACTATTTGCGTTCCTGGGACTGCTAGGACTATTTGCGTTCATGGGACTGCTGGGACTATTTGGCGTGCCTGGGACTGCTAGGTCTATTTGCGTTCCTGGGACTGCTAGGACTATTTGGCGTGCCTGGGACTGCTAGGACTATTTGCCTTCCTGGGACTGCTAGGACTATTTGGCGTGCCAGGGACTGCTAGGACTATTTGGCGTGCCTGGGACTGCTAGGACTATTTGGCGTGCCTGGGACTGCTAGGACTATTTGCGTTCATGGGACTGCTAGGACTATTTGGCGTGCCAGGGACTGCTAGGACTATTTGGCGTGCCTGGGACTGCTAGGACTATTTGGCGTGCCTGGGACTGCTAGGACTATTTGCGTTCCTGGGACTGCTATGACTATTTGCGTTCCTGGGACTGCTGGGACTATTTGCGTTCCTGGGACTGCTAGGACTATTTGCATTCCTGGGACTGCTGGGACTATTTGCGTTCCTGGGACTGCTAGGACTATTTGCATTCCTGGGACTGCTGGGACTATTTGCGTTCCTGGGACTGCTGGGACTATTTGGGTTCCTGCGACTGCTAGGACTATTTGGCGTTCCTGGGACTGCTGGGACTATTTGCGTTCCTGGGACTGCTGGGACTATTTGGGTTCCTGCGACTGCTAGGACTATTTGGCGTTTCTGGGACTGCTGGGACTATTTGCGTTCCTGGGACTGCTAGGACTATTTGCGTTCATGGGACTGTTAGGACTATTTGCGTTCATGGGACTGCTAGGACTATTTGCGTTCCTGGGACTGCTAGGACTATTTGCGTTCATGGGACTGCTAGGACTATTTGCGTTCCTGGGACTGCTAGGACTATTTGCGTTCATGGGACTGCTAGGACTATTTGGCGTTCCTGCGACTGCTAGGACTATTTGCGTTCCTGGGACTGCTAGGACTATTTGCGTTCCTGCGACTGCTAGGACTATTTGGCGTTCCTGGGACTGCTAGGACTATTTGCGTTCATGGGACTGCTAGGACTATTTGCGTTCATGGGACTGCTGGGACTATTTGCGTTCATGGGACTGCTAGGACTATTTGCGTTCATGGGACTGCTGGGACTATTTGCGTTCATGGGACTGCTAGGACTATTTGCGTTCATGGGACTGCTAGGACTATTTGCGTTCTTCTGACTGCTGGGACTATTTGCGTTCCTGGGACTTCTAGGACTATTTGCGTTCATGGGACTGCTGGGACTATTTGCGTTCCTGGGACTGCTGGGACTATTTGCGTTCCTGGGACTGCTAGGACTATTTGGCGTTCCTGGGACTGCTAGGACTATTTGCGTTCCTGGGACTGCTATGACTATTTGGCGTTCCTGGGACTGCTAGGACTATTTGCGTTCCTGCGACTGCTAGGACTATTTGGCGTTCCTGGGACTGCTAGGACTATTTGCGTTCCTGGGACTGCTAGGACTATTTGGCGTTCCTGGGACTGCTGGGACTATTTGGCGTTCCTGGGACTGCTGGGACTATTTGGCGTGCCTGGGACTGCTAGGACTATTTGGCGTTCCTGGGACTGCTGGGACTATTTGGCGTTCCTGTGACTGCTAGGACTATTTGCGTTCCTGCGACTGCTAGGACTATTTGGCGTTCCTGTGACTGCTAGGACTATTTGCGTTCCTGGGACTGCTAGGACTATTTGGCGTGCCTGGGACTGCTAGGACTATTTGGGTTCATGGGACTGCTAGGACTATTTGGGTTCATGGGACTGCTAGGACTATTTGGCGTTCCTGCGACTGCTAGGACTATTTGCGTTCCTGGGACTGCTGGGACTATTTGGCGTTCCTGGGACTGCTATGACTATTTGGGTTCATGGGACTGCTAGGACTATTTGGCGTTCCTGCGACTGCTGGGACTATTTGGCGTTTCTGGGACTGCTGGGACTATTTGGGTTCATGGGACTGCTAGGACTATTTGGCGTTCCTGGGACTGCTAGGACTATTTGGGTTCATGGGACTGCTAGGACTATTTGGCGTTCCTGCGACTGCTGGGACTATTTGGCGTTTCTGGGACTGCTGGGACTATTTGGCGTGCCTGGGACTGCTAGGACTATTTGGCGTTCCTGGGACTGCTAGGACTATTTGCGTTCCTGGGACTGCTAGGACTATTTGGCGTTCTTGGGACTGCTGGGACTATTTGCGTTCCTGGGACTGCTGGGACTATTTGGCGTTTCTGGGACTGCTGGGACTATTTGGCGTGCCGGGGACTGCTAGGACTATTTGCGTTCCTGGGACTGCTGGGACTATTTGGCGTTCCTGGAACTGCTGGGACTATTTGGCGTTCCTGGGACTGCTGGGACTATTTGGCGTGCCTGGGACTGCTAGGACTATTTGCGTTCCTGGGACTGCTAGGACTATTTGCGTTCCTGGGACTGCTAGGACTATTTGGCGTGCCTGGGACTGCTAGGACTATTTGCGTTCCTGGGACTGCTGGGACTGCTAGGACTATTTGCGTTCATGGGACTGCTGGGACTATTTGGCGTTCCTGGGACTGCTGGGACTATTTGGCGTGCCTGGGACTGCTAGTACTATTTGCGTTCATGGGACTGCTGGGACTAAACCATGTTCCTGGGACTGCTGGGACTATTTGGCGTTAAATTAACGAAGGTTCCAGAAACACTATCTGCGTCCGATGTCATGCACTACACGCAAGTCCAGCCAAATTAAATCGTCCATGATATATTGGCCATGATATTTCAAGGGTAGTGCCAGATTAGCTTGGCGCCTGGGCGCCAAGCTAATCTGGCACTACCCTTGAAATATCATGGCCAATCCATCTCCCTTGACATACCCCTGATCTGCTTGGAGTCAAGCGAATAAGGCACTGCCCTCATGCTGTCCAAGTGTTAACAAAAATATCCTGCGGCAGGCGCTTGAAGCAAACCGATGTGATACATGCACGATGTGATATATACACGATGTGATACATACACGATGTGATACATACACGATGTGATACATGCACGATGTGATACATGCACGATGCGATGTGATACATGCACGATGTGATACATGCACGATGTGATACATTCACGATGTGATACATGCACGATGTGATACATGCACGATGTGATACATGCACGATGTGATATATACACGATGTGATACATGCACGATGTGATACATACACGATGTGATACATGCACGATGTGATACATGCACGATGTGATACATGATACATGCACGATGTGATACATGCACGATGTGATACATGCACGATGTGATACATGCACGATGTGATACACATACACGATGTGATACATGCACGATGTGATACTATACACGATGTGATACATTCACGATGTGATACATACACGATGTGATACATGCACGATGTGATACATGCACGATGTGATACATACACGATGTGATACATGCACGGATGTGATACATACACGATGTGATACATGCACGATGTGATACATACACGATGTGATATATACACGATGTGATACATGCACGATGTGATACATGCACGATGTGATACATGCACGATGTGATACATACACGATGTGATACATGCACGATGTGATACATGCACGATGTGATACATGATACATGCACGATGTGATACATGATACATGCACGATGTGATACATGCACGATGTGATACATGCACGATGTGATACTATGCACGATGTGATACATGCACGATGTGATACATGCACGATGTGATATATACACGATGTGATACATGCACGATGTGATACATGCACGATGTGATATATACACGATGTGATACATGCACGATGTGATACATGCACGATGTGATACATGCACTGACACATACACGATGTGATACATACAATGGCACAATCTGTTCTCTGTCAAAAATCAGTTGTGCGTCAGCAATACGTCAGCAATACGTCAGCAATAACTCCGGGTTTGGCTAACACAGGTAGTAAACTTTCCAGGGGGCGACACATAAGTTAGCATAATATGTAATCTTGACTGCATTTGCCCTAACTTTGTACGATGCAGAGACACAAAGCCAAGGGTATTACTATCGATCTCCGAGTGATGTTTACATTTCGAAATTTGTGTTGTGATATAGGCAGGAGAAAAGATAACGCTTAAAAAAGACAAACGCCCGCGGAACGGGAGATATTTTGTTGATACATTTCTACATAGCAATTGTACTTTTTATATGCTGGTCGACAAAACAAAGGTGTGTGTGGCAGAATGTTTTGTAACCTTCGGTGGTGCAAACATACAACATAAAATAGCAATGCATTTCATACAACTCGCACGCTTTGCCCTGTATTACCAGGCTGTATCGGTTCATGTGTGCTGATACGGGTTGTGCGATCTCCGCCATACTTCTGACTGTTTCGTTGCAATGCCACGTAACGGTCTCTACTTATGAGCTCCACCCAACTGTGTGGCACGGCACCACTTTCAAGAGAAAAGAATACGTCGATGCTGTTGCTGGAACCCTTTCAAGAAGTCATAGTATAAATTAAATTAAATTACACCTGACCTCATGTTACACAAAATGCATAATTCTCTCGTGCCCAGTTTGACCGATAAAATGAGAGCTAAAGCTGAGAATTTCTGCAGCTACAACTCTCATTTTATGGGTCGAACTGAACGCTTATGGTTTATTTAGCGTAATGGAAAGACAGACACAATGTAATCCCTATATGCTACATACAAGTAACGCTAGTACACTGAATGAAGACAGACGCAATGTAATCTCTATATGCCACATACAAGTAACGCTAGTACACTGAATGTGGTTTTGATCACGGGTGTAGGATTTTCCTTCTGTGTATTAACCCTTTTAGCCCCAAGGTCCCATTTCTCAAATTTTGGACGTGTTGTCTAACGACTATGTACCACTTGCAGGAGATGGATTGACCATGATAATTCAAGGGTAGTGCCAGAATAGCTTGGCGCCTGTCGGCGCCAAGCTAATCTGGCACTACCCTTGAATTATCATGGTCAATCCATCTCCTGCTGTAGGGATTCGGGGCTAAATGGGTGAACGAGAAAAAAATAATATGTTCCCGCTGCGAGAGACATAGATCCTCAGTTTCGGGGGCTGATGAGGATCTATACCTCTTGATTGCTGACACCACTTAGACGGCCGTGCTCCTGGTGTAAAGATAAAGAGAAAAAGTAGCAGTTTATAGTATGTTTGCTTGGTTCCGGAATCTAATGAAATGTCGGCAGCACAACTGATGAATGTAATGTCCTTTATTTTCCTTTCAGGTGGTAAAACGAGCCCACAGCTTGGAGTCAGTGATGGGAGAATCAATAACCTCGCGCTCCATCTTGAAAAGAACCTCCATGTCTGACCTTGACGGATCCTTGACCGAGAGGCCTCGCCGGGTTTCCATCGCCAGGAGAGTCTCAGTCATGGGAAGCTACTCCGAACGCCCAGCATACGTAACCCAAAACTCTCTTCGCGTGCCTTTCGGGCGCTTGTTTTCCGAAGCCGGTTCCGAAGACTCCGGACGCCGGCAGAGCCTTCGGCTACCTCCGGATCTCCGACAGAGTGTCGTGGGCCAGTCGCCGGAGAAGCCGCTTAAAGGCCCGATGAGGAGGCGAGAAAGCACGATGAACATGCTGCGGTCAGAGCTGATCGAGAAGGAGAAAGTCAAGTTCGATCAGCGCGAGAAGGTCTGTATCTCTTTTAACCCTCTTTTTGTCACTGATCCGGTCCGTGGCGCAGTGGTTAAGGCGCCTGCCACCATGAGGTGCAAGGTTCGATACCGGGTTTTGGCGTCGGATTTTTCTCCTCTAGTAAGTGTCACCATTAATTCGGACGGACCGTCGGGGGTTCTTTCTCCGGGTACTCCGGTTCTTCCACCCTCTCTACTTTGGTACCGGTTTCAGGCCACTTTATAAATTTCAAATACAAGCGATCAAAATTTCCGAAAACTCAGTAGCTGAGTTGATCCTTCGCACAACGTGACTGTCCTGTGTTTGTCTTGCACTGTGTTTGTCTTCAGAGTGAATGCGTGTGTGTCACGTGAGCGTACGTGTTGGGTTCAGTTCGCGGCGCTTTGAGCCCATTCGCCGAATTGGGAAAAAGCGCCTATATAATAACCGGTTTTATTATTTTAACCTCTTTTTGCTGCCGAGATGAAGTGAAGACCACCCAGTTGCAAGAGGCATAGAACCTCATGAACCCCCGCAACTGCGGGGGCTCATGAGGATCTATGCCTCTTGCTTTGATCATTTTGTCTGCGTGTTCTGTAGACGAATGGAGTTCCTTGTGTTGAATTTCAACAATGAAGGGGTCAACGGAAACAAGTGGTCTTGGCCTTCCTGTGCCCTTATTCACGGCTACCAGTGGTCTTGATCTGCAATGCCTTCCTGTGCCCTTATTCACGGCTACCAGTGGTCTTGATCTGCAATGCCTTCCTGTGCCCTTATTCACGGCTACCAGTGGTCTTGATCTGCAATGCCTTCCTGTGCCCTTATTCACGGCTACCAGTGGTCTTGATCTGCAATGCCTTCCTGTGCCCTTATTCACGGCTACCAGTGGTCTTGATCTGCAATGCCTTCCTATAATTAATAATAATAATTACGGTATTTATAATGCGCTTATCTTATAATAATTATAACTCTAAGCGCACACTCACAACTCGCGCACGCATGCGCACGCTTTAGACAATGACTCACGTACCACAAACAGTGAAATACATTACGACGGTCAGCTTGGGGTGGGGAGTGCGGTGATATAGTGCTAAAACTGTTGAAAGAGGTGAGTTTTGAGGGCGGACTGGAAGGAGGAGAGAGAGTGTTTCTGACGGAGAGAGAGTGGGAGAGTGTTCCAGATGGATGGACCGTAGACGGAGAAGGAGCGGGGACCGAAAGTGTTAAGTTTGGTGCGAGGGATGTGGAGGCGGAGAGGGTCGGAGGCAGAGCGGAGGGAGCGGGAAGGTGTGTAGGGGTGAAGTAAGTTGGAGAGATAGGCAGGAGCGCAGTTGTTCAGGGATTTGTAGCAGAGAGACAGAACTTTGTATTGGATGCGTTGGGGGATGGGGAGCCAGTGAAGGAGTTTGAGCAGGGGTGTGATGTGGTCGGATTTTTTCTTTCTGAGGACGAGGCGGGCAGCATTGTTCTGGACGCGTTGGAGAGTGAAGATGGTGGATTGAGGGAGACCGGAAAGGAGAGAGTTGCAATAGTCGATGCGAGATAAGATGAGAGAGACAGCAAGTTTGGTGGCAGCTTCGGTAGTGAGGTATTTTCTGATCTGACTGATGCGGCGAAGGTGGAAATAGCATGCCTGGGTCGTGGCGGAGACGAAGTTGGTCATGGACAGAGAGGAATCGAGGATGACCTGTGCCCTTATTCACGGCTACCAGTGATCGCTCATTGTGTTCACTCAACTCCAAAGAGAACCGGCCTTCCAGTCACCGTGCATGCCGCAAACTCTACCAAGTGCTTGAGAAGCTCATGGTCTTACAGCTAAGATTGTATTCACCTTTTCTCCGCCTTGAAGGGGTTAACGTCAGTTGTAAACCTCGTCCTTGTGTCATCGCTGCATCAGTTCGTTTTGTTTCCTTTTTTGTTGTCGTTCAGTTCTTTTTCAGTTGTCCGTGTTTTTAGACCTAACTCGCTGATCGGCAATATTTCAGTCCATAAATCCACGTTCATCTGGCGTTCCCAAATAATACATCTTCGGTTTGAACATAAACTTTACTGCAACACATCTTGCGGTACACGTTAGCAACACGTCTTACTGCACACTACAAGTTGATGTATGGTTGAGTATGTCTTATCATTAGCAAAAGCTCGTTGTAGTTTGTATCAAGTATCAAGTATCTCACATTTCTTCTGCTTATTCTTGCGGATCTTAGTGCAAGTGCAGGTCGCGCGTGTTTGTGTTTACATGTGCACACATTAGCTCTTTACTCATTCAGCCCGACGGCCGTGTTTACCAACCAAACTGTGGAGGCGTCATCTAAAGACTATGCACCAGTTGCAGGAGATGGATCGACCATGATAATTCAAGGGCAGTGCCAGATTAGCTTGGCGCCGACAGGCGCTATCCTTGAATTATCATGGTCGATCCATCTCCTGCTGCAGTGCGTCAGGGCTGAATGGGTTAAAGCTGACCACTCTGGGATTGGTTCGTGGGCGGTTCGTGGCGGTTCGTGGCGCAGTGGTAAAGGCGCCTGCCACCAATGCTAAAGGTGCGAGATTCGATACCCGGTCCCGGCGTGGGACTTTTCTCCCCTAGTAAAATTAGTGTCACCTTTAATTCGGGCGGACCGTCGGTGGTTCTTTCTCCTTGTACTCCGGCTCTTCCTCCCCCCCCCCCCCCCGCACCCGCACTTCGGTACCGATTTCAGGCCACATTATACATTTCAAATACAAGCGATAAAAATCTCCAAAACCTCAGTAACTGAGCTGACCCTTCGCACCACGTGAATGTTCTGTGTTTGGCTTGTACGTGTGTTTGTCTTCAAAGGGAATGCGTGTGTGTCACGTGAGCATGTGTTTTGGGTTCAGTTCGCGGCGCTAGGAGCCGATTCGCAGAATTGGGTAAAGCGCCTATTTAATAACCGGTATTATGTTATTATTATTATTATTATATTATTATTATTATTATTATTATTATTATTATTATTATTAAGCGCGATAAAATGAGACAAAATGCTTTTCATTATCAACAATTACTAAGTAACTCACCAACCTCATTGCTGACCGTTTCAGTTCAAACGTAAAGACGCCATCGATACTGTGCCCCGTAAAGAAAGGAGCTCCGACGAGCTTCTGTCAGCCACCAGAAAGCAACCCCTTCCCCTCAACAAGCGCACGGGCACGCCGGCCCTCACCAGTAACCGCAGCTCTCTCACGAGTGGCGAAGGGTCTGACCCAGATGACGAGGATGTACTCACTTCGAACTTTGACCGCCGGAAGCTCACCTTGCTGTCCTCGCTCGAAAAGATGGGAGTCAAGCTTCCGGCCAAACGTTCAACGAGAAGTGAGTGTGAATATTTATACTTATTGTGACCACAGGGAGAGGAAATCCATTAGTTATGTGTCCCTGACGGGCTCCGAGCGTCGATAGACGCTCGGAGCCCGTCAGTGACACATAACTAATAGATTCCCTCCCCTTGTAGACGCTTGTAGCCGGTCAGTAGGGATTGCCTCCACCTGTGCTGCGAACAGAAAGAAGATGAATGGACAATGGTAGCTCAGCAGTAGTGCATGTGCAGCTTGCTGAGCTTAATGTCAAGGTTTATCTTTAAAGATGAATGGAATGGTGTGACGGAGTACGAAAAGAGGGATAAATGGATGTATCATTGGGTGGATGGATGGATGGATGTATCATTGGGTGGATGGATGGATGGATGGATCATTGGGTGGATGGATGGATGGACGGATGGACGGATGGATGGATGGATGGATGAATGGATGGATGGATGGATGGATGGATGGATGGAGGGAGGGACTGGTTGCATTGACCCCTACAGTGCCGGGTCCCAGCGAGCACCATTCAAGTGTAGGAGACTCATGGACCCGCACACCAAGAGGCTAATGACGAGTCATTCATGGCTTCAGTCGCGCGCGTGTTGGCTGCATACAGCGGTTAATCTGATGCATTTCATCTGCGATGGTTTAGAGTGACGGGGGTTCAGTTCTTTAACCCCTTCTCGGTTGCAGCCAAAGGAACTGTAAACAGTACCAGTGGCTTGGTTGGTTGGTTAGTTCGGGCTTTAACGTCCACGGCACCGAAGTGATAATGGACGGCCCTGACGGGCGGGTTATGGGACATAGGGCAATCTATTGCCTATGGAGTACGACTTGAACACTGATCAATTCATGCGCACTGCAACTGTGCCACTTTGATTTACCAGCACCTTTCAACGGACATGCTATGGAACAAGCCGCCGTCTTTTCCCCCTGGATTGCGAGTCCAGCTACCGGGGCCGGGACGGGGATTCGAACCCACGACCCGGCGATTCCCTTCGCTCTCCTGCTCCGACGCTTAACCGCCTGAGCTATTTCGGACTCTTACCAGTGGCTGCAGGCGGGGATCATCGCCACAAACCCCGCCACCGACAGCCTATGGGCTATGTATTTGTCTACAGATTTCTTGATTTATTTTCTATCTAGAAATGTCTGGCGATGACGAAGCTGAGATACTGAAGCTAGCCGCCAAAAGCCAGCGTCACGGAAGTTTGACGTCACGAACACTTATCTCCAATGTCTCTGACCGCACGCAGACAAAGAAGAAATCGCAGTCCAGGCTGGAACCCTCCCCCTCAGCCGAGAGAGAAATCAACGAGGTGACCAAGGAAAAGCTGCAGAAAATGTTTGACACTATGACGAACAAAGACGGAAAGGTGAGTTAGCTTGGTGGTAGTGACAGAAATACAGCTTTCCAGATGACGGAAAAAATCATGTAATCTGAGTACAATGAAAACACACCACGTTTCATAATAATAATAATAATAATAATAATAATAATAATAATAATAATAATAATAATAATAATAATAATAATAATAATAATAATAAAGAACATTTATATCGCGCTGAATCCCATGGAGCTGTAGGCTCTAAGCGCGTTACAAAAAAAAAAAAAAAAAAAGAATATGCAGAATTGCACTATCTTTCAACGAATTTAATCTACACACACACTTACAACTGAAACACAGAGAAAAACCATCCCCAAGTTAAACGCATTTTGATGATGGCGGTGCGCCACTGCGATGGTAGATGGGAGAGATTTTGTGACCGGTATACATATCGCGTGACGTCTGCACTATAGTAAAAGTATTTGCATCATTAGTCGATGACGATGCTTGTTTGCGTTGTCCACTCACCCCTTCACCGCCAGGAAAAGGCGAACAATTGACACTCTGCTTCGAGAAGAGGACCCAGGCAAATAGCATCACGAGTCTCTCTCAACTGTGGATGTAAACACCGCAACTCCTTGCGAGCAAGAGGCATATATTCCCATGAGCCCACGCGCGGCCGCGTGGGCTCATGGGAATATAATGCCTCTTGCGGATAGAACGGGACGACTGAATCCATGGAATGTTTGAAGTCCGTGCAATTGTTGACCTACTTTTAAGTCTCATTTCTATGGCTGTCCTTGTGGAGACTGTTGACGAGTGAACTGATAACTAATACAACTGTGATGACTCAGGTGACGGCGATACCAGGACTGGAAGGAAGACATCGCTACTCCATCTCGAACGGCAACGAGATCGCGACCAGCACGCTTGGACTCTTCCGGTCAAGACTGCGCAGGCGCACGGTAAGCTGCTCAAAGGACTTCCGTTTGAAAATGGATGCACTAATGTGTTCACAAGCTCGCTTAACATTTTCGCGCGCAAGCAGATTAAAACTGGATTAAAGACAGGTTACACACATGATTGAATGGAAACAAAAATAACGAAGATTTTAGGTGAGTAGAGAGCTCTGTTCCGCATTTTTCATCTACGTTTTCATCAGAATAATGCGCAAAGCCCAACACCCCACCAACGATTGATTGATTGATGATTGATTAGTTCGGGGTTTAACGTCCACTACGGCACCGAAGTGATAATAGTCGGCCCTGACGGGCGGGTTATGGGGGGCAGGGAAATCTATTGCCTATGGAGTACGACCTGAACACTGATCAACTCAGGCGCACTCCAACTGTGCCACTTTGATTTATCAGGACTTTTCAACGGACATGCTATTGAACAAGCCCGTCTTTTCTCCCTGGATTGCGAGTCCAGCTACCGGGGCCGGGACGGGGATTCGAACCCACGACCCGGCGATTCCCTTCGCTCTCCTGCTCCGACGCTTAACCGCCTGAGCTACTTCTGACTCTGTCCACGAACGATTTATTCAGTAGCGAATAACTAATAAATAAACGCTAATTTGTAAGCATAATAACACGCATGATGGAAATTTCAAACTAAATCACATGCGGCGTAGCGTTTAAAGAAGAAGAAGAAAAAGAAAAAAAGAAACCTTAGGCCTAAATTCCAACATTTCTGAGTTCCTTGAAGGCTGCAGCAAACAGATCGACCGTGCTAGTGCAAGGGTGGTGCGAGAATAGCTTGGCGCCGACAGGCGCCAAGCTATTCTGGCACCACCCTTGAACTGACATGTCGATTCTTGTCATATTGTTGTTCGTACACATTAAATAGTTTACAAAATCCAATATCTGGACGTGTTCCCCCACTGGTTGTCTTACTCGATTGGTTACTTCACAGCGGTAGCGAATGGATGGAGCCAACCAGTGTGTCTTTTGTTTAGTGTTATTGTCCTTGACGTAAAGGATTACACGCCTGTCAAGCAGGGACAATGGGGAATGCGGGGACCTACTGGCACTTCGGGCGATCATAAAGTCCACACCTCTATTGTCGGTGTCTTACCTATCGTCTGCTCCGGTGCAAAGTGTGTAATGCAATCTCGTCTCCCCAGTCTTTAGAAAACCTCAACTTAAATCCATCCGCAAGAGGCATAGATCCTCATGGGCGTTCGGAGGGGCTCATGAGGATCTATGACTCTTGCTGAGTCAATGCCAGCTCGATCACATTCTTACTCCTTGGATGGAGGAAGTTGGGGGTTGTGTGAAGTGTTTGTTACGCTTTTAGTGTGAAACAAGTGGTGTCACGTCGTACCCCCTGGGGACTGGTGATCAGGTCGATTAGTTCTCCGTTACACCTGCCATTAACCCTTCCTAACTCGAGACTTGTGCGTCAGTTTGGTCAGAAAGATTAGAATAAAAAAAAGAAAAACGTTTTAAGACTGTCCTTTCAGTCTGTTCGGCTCGGCTTAAAATCCCATTAACTACTTAACTCATTCTACCCCAAGACCGAAATCCACAAATTTTGCTGATGTCCTCTGAAGACTGCTTTGCAATGCAGGACACAGATCGACCATGATAGTTCAAGGGTGATGCCAGAATAGCTTGGCGCCCATAGGCGCCAAGCTATTCTGGCCTCACCCTTGAACTATCATGGTCGATCCATATCTTGCTGTGGTGTGTCTGGGGTACAATGAGTTAATGAACAGTCAGTGCCAGTGGTCGTGGGATGAATTAGCAAAATATTGGTTAACTCAAACAGCCCGGCGCACGTATTTCCCAAATTTTGGAGGCGTCATCTAAAGACTATGCACCTGTTGCAGGAGATGGATCGACCATGATAATTCAAGGGCAGTGCCAGATTAGCTTACCGCCGCCAGGGCGTCAGGTCTGAATGGGTTAACTCATTCTACTCCATCACCGAAATCCCCATATTTTGCCGTTGTTCTCTGAAGACTGCATTGCAGCGCAGGACACAGATCGACCATGATAGTTCAAGGGTGATGCCAGAATAGCTTGGCGCCCGTAGGCGCCAAGCTATTCTGGCATCACCCTTGAACTATCATGGTCGATCCTTATCCTGCTGTGGCGTGTTTGGGGTAGAATGGGTTAAGGTAATGCCAACTAGAGAGCCCCCCAGCCATGACAGGAACACGGATACTAAGTCAAACATCAATAAAAAGCTGCAAAGATACATTCAAAAGCCATAGATCAACATGCGCATCCGCAACTCCTGGGGCTCATGAGGATCTATGTCTGCTGCAGTTGGATCGTGTTCAGTGGTTTTTCGGAAGTAAAGGAGTTAACCCCCCCCCCCCACCCCATCTCCGCAGGGGAAAACTGCGAACAAAATGCGTCCTTATGTTATATTGTGGTGTTAAACCCCCGTAGAATGGTTTATACAAAATGCGTCAATGTGTTATATTGTGATGTTAATCCCCCGTAGACGGATATATACCAAATGCGTCCTTGTGTTATATTGTGGTGTTAAACCCCCGTAGAATGGTTTATACAAAATGCGTCCTTGTGTTATATTGTGGTGTTAATCCCCCGTAGAATGGAATGGATATAGAAAACTGAATTTAGTAAACAACCAGTCGCAGAAGGCAACCCCCCACTTCCCAGTACCCCTAGATTTATATCTGTGTGCTGAGAAAGGATGGGGATATTTGGCGTTAAATGGGCCATTGTTTTAACTTTGTTTTTTTCTTCCGTCTGTATAGCGTCAGCTACTGAACGTTGGCATTGCTCCCGATACAATGCACTTAAAAGTGCACTCGTACAAGTTAAAAAAATTAATAATAATAAACATAACGGTATTTATAATGAGCTTATCTTATAATAATTATAACTCTAAGCGCGCACTCGTAACTCGAGCACGCATGCGCACGCTTTTGACAATGACTCACGTACCACAAATACAGGATAACAGTCAGCTTGGGGTGGATTAGTTTAAATGGGTGAGTCTAACTGCAGTGAGTGCCTGGAACTGTCAGAAAGGTGGTGGTTAGTTGGGGTTTAACGTCCACAGCACCGAGGTGATCATGGACGGCCCTGACGGGCGGGTTATGGGGGACAGGGAAATCTATTGCCTATGGAGTACGACCTGAACACTGATCAACTCAGGCGCACTCCAACTGCGACACTTTGATTTACCAGGACCTTTTAAACGGACATGCTATTGAACAAATCCGTTTTTTTTCCTGGATTGAGAGTCCAGCTACCGGGGCGGGACGGGGATTCGAACCCACGACCCGGCGATTCCCTTCGCTCTCCTGCTCCGACGTTTAACCGCCTGAGCTATTTCGAACTCCGGGTCAGAAAGTAAAAAAAAAACACAACAAAAACAAAACCACAAAAAAGAAAAGAAACGTTGAAAATTTATATTATATTATATTATATTGAATTAAATTTAAAATAAATATTAAAATAAATCATATAAAAAAGAATTTATATTACATTATATTATATTATATTATATTATATTATATTATATTATATTATATTATATTATATTATATTATATTATATTATATTATATTATATTATATTATATTATATTATATTATATTGTATTATATTATATTATATTATATTATATTATATTATATTATATTTAAAATAAATATTAAAATAAATAATATAAAAAAGAAATTAAATCGAATTAAATTAAAAGAATAAAAGAAGCAACTTTAAAATAAAAATAAAATAAAATAAAATAAAATAATATCAGTCAGCTTGGGGTCAGCTTAATCCTCTGTTTGATTGTATAGTGGTATCACTACGCACTACGAGTCATGATCCTTTTCTTTTTTAACTCATTCAGCCCGAGGGCCGTATTTCCCAAATTTTGGAGGCGTCATCTAACGACTGTGCACCAGTTGCAGGAGATGGATCGACCATGATAATTCAAGGGCAGTGCCAGATTAGCTTGGCGCCGACAGGCGCCAAGCTAATCTGGCACTGCCCTTGAATTATCATGGTCGACCCACCTCCTGCTGTAGTGCGTCAGGGCTGAATAGGTTAAAAGCGATCTGCTTCAGGGCGTCTTTGGTAGCTAAGATCCGTCGGTACGACCGGCTCTCAATGTTCTCTTGCTTCAACTAAACCTTGTCTACCCTTCTTGTCACAATCCGTGTGAGTCGGCGCACGCAACAGAGATTTTATAACGCCCCAAGGCGAAACTCTCCTACGTACAGAACAGAGAGAAGAGCGGAAATGTATTTCATTGTACAACACTCGCAAGTTCAGTCAGCCCTTCTGTCCAGCACGATTGTGAGACGCAATAATCCATTCAGCCCCCCCCCACCCCCACCCCCACCCCCACGCACTACAGCAGGAGATGGATCGACCATGATAATTCAACTGTAGTGCCAGGCTAGCTTGGCGCCTGTCGCCTTGAATTATCATGGTCGATCCATCTCCTTGCAACAGGTACATAGTCGTTAGAGGACGCCTCCAATTTTTGGGAAATACGGCGGTCGGGCTGAATGAGTTAAGGAGATTTATTGAAGGTGATATTGCGAACTGATTGCCCTCTCTCGCCTATAGCAGGTCCAGTTAATTATACATTTTCACCTGGATTCCACATTTTTACATTTTTTTTTCAATTAAAAAATGACAACAGACAACGATTTTTGCTATGGATAAATTCGTTTTCAGACGAGTTTTTAGGTCGTATCAGAATTTTTTTTTTTTTTTGTACAGTGGTGTAGATTCGACTACCCATGTATTTATTTTGTCATGCGGCTTATTTAAAAGAGACGACACAAAGTCCTCCTTTTTGAAAAATCAGTCGGGTTTAAGTCTCCTTTCCAAATACTGACACGCGCCTTTTTTACTTTTTAATTAACTTTATCGGCAGGAGTCTTTTTAAACAGCCAAGCCTAGTCAAGCAGTCCCAGTAAACAGCGCAATAAATAGTTAAGTACGCGCGCGCTTTGACTTCACCCGATACGTGTAGAGAAAAGGGGAACCCAACTTCCAGATGCAAGAGACATAGATCCTCATGAGCCCCCGCAATTGCGGGGATCATGAGGATCTATGTCTCTTGCCCACACCACTTTATATCCGCGTTTCTCGGACGGCTGGGCTCATGGCGTTGACGTCACACTGGCTGGGCTCCTGGCGTTGACGTCACAATGGCTGGGCTCCTGGCGTTGACGTCACACTGGCTGGGCTCCTGGCGTTGACGTCACAATGGCTGAGCTCCTGGCGTTGACGTCACACTGGCTGGGCTCATGGCGTTGACGTCACACTGGCTGGGCTCCTGGCGTTGACGTCACACTGGCTGGGCTCCTGGCGTTGACGTCACACTGGCTGGGCTCCTGTCGTTGACGTCACACTGGCTGGGAATCATGGCGTTGACGTCACCTGGCTATGCTCTTGGCGTTGACGTCACACTGGCTGGGGCTCCTGGCGTTGACGTCACACTGGCTGGGGCTCCTGGCGTTGACGTCACACTGGCTGGGCTCCTGGCGTTGACGTCACACTGGCTGGGCTCCTGGCGTTGACGTCACACTGGCTGGACTCCTGGCGTTGACGTCACACTGGCTGGGGCTCATGGCGTTGACATCACACTGGCTGGGCTCTTGGCGTTGACGTCACACTGGCTGGGCTCTTGGCGTTGACGTCACACTGGCTGGGGCTCCTGGCGTTGACGTCACACTGGCTGGGCTCCTGGCGTTGACGTCACACTGGCTGGGCTCCTGGCGTTGACGTCACACTGGCTGGACTCCTGGCGTTGACGTCACACTGGCTGGGGCTCATGGCGTTGACATCACACTGGCTGGGCTCTTGGCGTTGACGTCACACTGGCTGGGGATACTGGCGTTGACGTCACACTGGCTGGGCTCATGGCGTTGACGTCACACTGGCTGGGGCTCCTGGCGTTGACGTCACACTGATTTCACAAACACAATCCGCGTCCACTGGCAGTGAAGGGGTCAAGTGTGCTGGTCTGGGAATTGGAACTTGTGGTTTCCAAACGGAAGGTGTAAACTCACAGACCAACACACTAATAAACATATAGTCATAAATTCAGACCCTGCGAAATTGCCTGCCGGAGTACCTCAGACGGGTGTTTTCTTGGTTAGGCTTTGGGACTGAATGGTTGGGTAATAGGGACTTAATCCTTTGATCCTTAAACGGGATTTGCCCGAGTTCATGATCAAATTAATCTGTGCTGGTCTGTGGTTTTGGACCTTACGTCTTAGAGAAGTACGATGAAAATAAGAGATCATCGCGAATTTTATTGCCAGCAAGATGCAAAGATTCGTATACGCCCATGCAGTCTTCAGGGGCTGATGAAAATCTGTCACCTTGCAGATGGAAAGGCATATGTTTGTACAAGCGTGTGTTCGCACCATTCAGCCTTGAAAGTGGTGTTGGCACAGTTCGTGTGTGGTAGCTATATTGACAGGAATTAGCACAGATCTATCCAACTTTAGAGTGAGAGGAATAATAATTTAAAAAAAACCACGTTGACACATACAGGAGAGAGAGAGAGAGAGAGAGAGAGAGAGAGAGAGAGAGAGAGAGAGAGAGAGAGAGAGAGAGAGAGAGAGAGAGAGAGAGAGAGATGACGGACCATAGGAATTCAGGGGAAGCAATTTTATAAAATGTTCCGCAGGAATACTGTTGCAATAAAAATGGTTAAGTCCCTTAGACTGAAGACCTTTGTTATCCCATCGTAAAAAGTAGCGACAACTAATAATAATAATAATCCCTTTATTATATAGGCGCTTTCTCTCAATTTTTGGGCAAATCGACTCAAAGCGCCGCGAACTGAAACCCAACACGCACACTCACGAAACAGACACGGATTTACGCCATTTAAGACAAACACAGTACAAGACAGACGAAGAGCCAGTTCAGCTACTGAAGTTACAGAGATTTTTGATCGCTTGTATTTGAAATTTGTAAAGTGGCCTGAAACCGGTACCAAAGTGTGGGGGGTGGGAGGGGGGGGGTGGAAGAACCGGAGTACCCGGAGAAAGAACCCCCGACGGTCCGCCCGAATTAACGGTGACACTTACCAGAGGAGAAAAGTCCATGACTCCAGGAACTTCATAAACTAAGTACTGTTCATGGGCTTTTATGAGAGAGAAAAACTGCGACATGGTCACAGTCATTCTACCCGATTTTACACCGAGATTGCAAGAAAGCCTATTTATTTATTTATTTATTCATTTGGTTTCCTTGTGAAGTACAGAGCGGCGAGACTCCTCTTCATGGATCTAACATGGGAACAACGCACTGTTTCACATTATTAACTAAGTTTCAGGCGGCGCTCCTCAGCAATACATGTAGCGGCAGCGCGATAGGACATTTTGCAGATATTGATGCGGGGTGCCTTGAATTAGTTAACTCCTTAGAGACGTGCCGCATCCGGATTCGCGGCTTTACGCCGTGTGTACATATGGAGCCGGCTTTACGCCATCTCGATAGAGTTAACTTGTTTTACTGATTTATTTTATGAAAATGATGATGGACTGCGTTCATTACCTAATCCTTGTTTTCTGTTACTAATGCTTTGCACACAGACACAGGCCAACCTGCACCTGCACTGTGTTTGCCAGCACAGACACAGGCCAACCTGCACCTGGAGTGCACTGTGTTTGCCAGCACAGACACTGGCTAAAGTTCCGCAAGTTTATAGACCTTCATTAGCAATTAAAAAAAAAAAAAAAAAACACCTCTGGCTGTCGGTAGCGGTTTTTGTCGCGATGATTCCTCAGTGCCGGATGTCAGGGTGTTGTTATTCCTGCAGGATGTCAGGGTGTTGTTATTCCTGCAGGATGTCAGGGTGTTGTTATTCCTGCAGGATGTCAGGGTGTTGTTATCCCTGCAGGACGTCAGGGTGTTGTTATTCATGCAGGATGTCAGGGTGTTGTTATTCCTGCAGGATGTCAGGGTGTTGTTATTCCTGCAGGATGTCAGGGTGTTGTTATTCCTACAGGATGTCAGTGTGCTGTTATTCCTGCAGGATGTCAGGCTGTTGCTATTCCTGCAGGATGCCAGGGTGTTGCTATTCCTACAGGATGTCAGGGTGTTGTTATTCCTGCAGGACGTCAAGGTGTTGTTATTCCTGCAGGACGTCAGGGTGTTGTTATTCCTGCAGGACGTCAGGGTGTTGTTATTCCTGCAGGACGTCGGAGGGTTGTTATTCCTGCAGGATGTCAGTGTGTTGTTATTCCTGCAGGACGTCAGGGTGTTGTTATTTCTGCAGGATGTCAGGGTGTTGTTATTCCTGCAGGATGTCAGGGTGTTGTTATTCCTGCAGGATGTCAGAGTGTTGTTATTCCTGCATGATGTCAGGGTGTTGTTATTCCTGCAGGATGTCAGGGTGTTGTTATTCCCGCATGATGTCAGAATGTTATTCCTGCAAGACGTGTGGGTGTTGGTATTCCTGCAGGATGTCAGGGTGATGTTATTCCTGCAGGATGTCAGGGTGTTGGTATTCCTGCAGGATGTCAGGGTGATGTTATTCCTGCAGGATGTCAGGGTGTTGTTATTCCTGCAGGATGTCAGGGTGTTGTTATTCCTGCAGGATGTCAGAGTGTTGTTATTCCTACATGATGTCAGGGTGTTGTTATTCCTGCAGGATGTCAGGGTGTTGTTATTCCCGCATGATGTCAGAATGTTATTCCTGCAAGACGTGTGGATGTTGGTATTCCTGCAGGATGTCAGGGTGATGTTATTCCTGCAGGATGTCAGGGTGTTGGTATTCCTGCAGGATGTCAGGGTGATGTTATTCCTGCAGGATATCAGGGTGTTGGTATTCCTGCAGGATGTCAGGGTGATGTTATTCCTGCAGGATGTCAGGGTGTTGTTATACCTGCAGGATGTCAGGGTGTTGTTATTCCTGCAGGATCTCAGGGTGTTGTTATTCCTGCAGGATGTCAAGGTGTTGTTGTCTCTGCAGGAGATCAGGATGTTGTTATTTCTGCAGGAGGTCAGGGTGTTGTTATTCCTGCAGGAGGTCAGGGTGTTGTTATTTCTGCAAGAGGTCAGGGTGTTATTATTCCTGCAGGATGTCAGGGTGTTGTTGTTTCTGCAGGAGGTCAGGGTGTTGTTATTTCTGCAACAGGTCAGGGTGTTATTATTCCTGCAGGATGTCAGGGTGTTGTTGTTTCTGCAGGAGGTCAGGGTGTTGTTATTCCTGCAGGAATTTTCGCGACAAAAAGCGCTACCGACAACCAAAGGGTTAAGAGGTCGTGCGCACACAAAGTGCAGTATGGTGGCTTTGTACACAGCAAACCGAGGATTGTTTGACTGCCAGGAACCAGTCCACTCCAAGCGACGTGGCTTTACTGACCTCTGGACATAGAAATCAGACGAGATCTCTAGATCGTGGGCATTCGCGCAGGCCCGTCACACGGCCCAAGAGGTCTGACGCATTACAAAGAGACGCTGCAAGATCACCAGTGACAATTCACACACTGCACAAACGCCGGGACACTTTTCCACAATGTCCTGCGTCGCCCGTGAAACGTGCGTATGACAAGGGAAGTCTAGTACCATTGCCAGGCCGCCTTGCCACATTGCCAGACAGACTTGCCAGATTGCCAAAGAGCCTTGCCACATTGCCAGTCAGAATTGACAAATTGCCATACACCACTGCCACATTGCCAGACAGCTTTGCCATGTTGCCAGACAGCCTTTCCACGTTACCAGATAGCCTTGCGACATTGCCAAACAGCTTTGCAAGATCGCCAAACAGCCTTGCCAGACTGCCAAATGGCATCGCCAGATTACCAGAAAACCGCCTCCTGACATTGCCAAATAGCCTTGCAGCTTCGGTCACTTGCAATAAACCCTGTCGTATACGATCTTATTCACCTTTCTCGAAAACCGTTTCTGACGCCGTGACCAAAGCAGGCAGCAGGACCAGATCTGCAGGGGCCCGCGCCATGGCCAGACTCCGAGCGGAGTTGCTTAATCGGAGTCTTCAGTCAAGGAGACGAGCCATCGTGCGGCGGAGGACTGTGACGGGGACGAGACTCGCAAGAGACAGTAGTGTGACGTCAGAACAGCAGAGTGACGCCAGGAGACACATACTAGGCGGACTGCAGAACATGAACGGGAGTACTCGCGCAACAAACAATCGTGCTCTGTTGAGGACAAGGCGTCATGCCGCACGGCTTCAGGTTTGCACAAAGACGAGGACAAAAATATGTCCTGGTTTGTGATTTTTGACGTTACGGCTCTATAAAGCCGTAATATAAAAAAATCACAGACCAGCAGATAATTACTTTTGCATTAATTTTGCACGTGTTCAAATATTAACCATATGTGTACAGTGAAGCGTCTAACAACATTGCCTTGTTGGTTCTTGATTAAAGTTTTAAAAAATCAAAGCTACATTCCAGATTTAAAAGTTTAAAAATGATGACTTGAGTGTTGACCTGTTTGACTTATTACGAATTGACGGATTATATAAACGCGTGTTTGGGCTCAGCCCCTCCTGAAACTAAAACGAACCCTTTATCATGACCAAAAAGTGCTCCCTCGTTCCGAACAGGAAAATGTGGGTTTTGATATCTTTTTAAACAAGAAAATGAATTTATAAACTCACATTCACATATCGTTATATTCTCATAACGTTATATTCTCATAACGTTATATTCTCATAACGTTATATTCTCAAAGCGTTAATTTTCATGATATTACATTCTTATAACGTTACATTCCCATACTGTTTCATTCTGATAACGTTGTAGAAAATCTCATCCGGGCACACGTACACAATTTATCAGATTAAACTTTATGTTATTTAAAAGAAACAACAATTAAATTATAAACAAATTTTAAAAAGTTGTTATGTATATGTAACGTCTAACATTGTTTAGTATTCACGCTCTTCCTGTCATCGTTTTCAGCGGGCCCGGAATCGCTTCAGAAACCTGGCCAAGTTTATCTGTCTGCTGCTGAGAGCATGGAGGGTGCATGCTACGGCGTAAGTACAGTCCAAACTCACAGAAAGACGCACATTGCCATATTTACTCTCTCGGGTCACTCTCTACAGCTGTGTACCAAAAGTGTGACACTGACCACCAAAAAAAAAAAAAAAAAAAAATCAAATACCTCTAAAAAAAAAGTATATTCTTGTAAATAAAGATTTAAATCATCATTATTTTTGATTTAAGAAAAAAATGAATATATGCATTCATGCATTTGCATGATTGTTTTTGTGAGGTGGTAAAAATGTGACCGTCCAACGTGATTTGGAAGTATGAAGGAAACCAAATCCATTCGAACTCCGCGCTCCATCTCCTAACCTCTTTCAAACTGACAGAGAGCACTACTAGTCCTCCGCTGACAACCGGGAGCTAATCATATGCAACTTAGTTCGTGGGCTGCAGGTTTTCTATCGTAAATTGCGAAAATGATGTACAGCGAAAAGAGAAAGCGATCGTCGATTACCATATTAAAAACTCGAAAATAAAGTCCGTATATGTTTCATTTACAATTTAAGCATGACCTAAACGTTTCTAACACATCTCCCAAGATCTCAGGATAATAATAGTTCTGTCTCCATACGTGTTGTGAAAAGAAGCGGTGCCTGTTGGTTGACCTGTCTGGCGGAAACACGCGTTACGGTGGACGGCTATTTTTCTCCCTGGCCAAAAACGCAAGGCATCAGAATTAAATTGTGGAGAAAATCCATCACACACTCACTTCAGTTTACAAACAGCAGAAAACAGCGGGTTTAGACTTTTTCAATTAATCAGAGTTGGTACATGAAAAGAGTTAGGGTCTCAATGCATGTCAAACTTCCATCCGCCAATTTTGAGCTACTTTTGGACATTTTAGACGTAAAAACACAAACAAAGACTGACGTCGTATTTGGAAGTGAATTGTACGTCAATAAATAGTCTTTTCAATTCCCTGCAACACAGCCGATCGGTAGCGAGGGTTTACAAAAAAACACTCATCTGAGAGTATGAGAGTTTTTGTAACATTTATTGTAGTGTTTTCTTTCTTGTACTTTTTGTTCTGTGATTTTTGATCTTGTTAAGCGCTTAGAGCACCTTTCATTTGGAGGTTAAGCGCTATATAAATGCACATTATTATTATTATTATTATTATTATTATTATTATTATTATATTATTATTATTACTATTATTATTATTATTATTATTATTATTATTATTATTATTATTACTATTGTTATTATTATTATTATTATTATTATTATTATTATTATTATTATTATTATTATTATTATTATTATTATTGTGACCCTCTGGTACACATCTTTAACTCATTCAGCCCGACGCACGTATTTCCCAAATTTTCGAGGTGTCATCTAACGACTATGCACCTGTTGCAGGAGATGGATCGACCATGATAATTCAAGGGTAGTGCCAGATTAGCTTGGCGCCGACAGGCGCCAAGCTAATCTGGCACTACCCTTGAATTATCATGGTCGATCCATCTCCTGCTGTACTGCGTCAGGGCTGAATGGGTTAAAGAGTGACCTAAATATATTCTTAACCCTTTCACTGACAGTGGACTCAGACTGTGTTTCTGATAGCATTTTGTAAATTTATAGTCAAAGATCCCAGCCTTCATAGTCAAAGACCCCAAGCCTCCATAGTCAAAGATCCCCAACCTTCATAGTCAATGATCCCCAGCCTTCATAGTCAAAGATCCCCAGCCTTCATAGTCAAAGATCCCAGCCTTCATAGTCAAAGATCCCGAGCCTTCATTCTCAAAGATCCCCAGCGCAGCCTTCATAGTCAAAAATCTCCAGCCTTCATAGTCAAAGATCCCCAGCCTTCATAGTCAAAGACCCCAAGCCTCCATAGTCAAAGATCCCCAACCTTCATAGTCAATGATCCCCAGCCTTCATAGTCAAAGATCCCCAGCCTTCATAGTCAAAGACCCCAAGCCTCCATAGTCAAAGATCCCCAACCTTCATAGTCAATGATCCCCAGCCTTCATAGTCAAAGATCCCCAGCCTTCATAGTCAAAGATCCCAGCCTTCATAGTCAAAGATCCCGAGCCTTCATTCTCAAAGATCCCCAGCGCAGCCTTCATAGTCAAAAATCTCCAGCCTTCATAGTCAAAGATCCCCAGCCTTCATAGTCAAAGACCCCAAGCCTCCATAGTCAAAGATCCCCAACCTTCATAGTCAATGATCCCCAGCCTTCATAGTCAAAGATCCCCAGCCTTCATAGTCAAAGACCCCAAGCCTCCATAGTCAAAGATCCCCAACCTTCATAGTCAATGATCCCCAGCCTTCATAGTCAAAGATCCCCAGCCTTCATAGTCAAAGATCCCAGCCTTCATAGTCAAAGATCCCGAGCCTTCATTCTCAAAGATCCCCAGCGCAGCCTTCATAGTCAAAAATCTCCAGCCTTCATAGTCAAAGATCCCCAGCCTTCATAGTCAAAGACCCCAAGCCTCCATAGTCAAAGATCCCCAACCTTCATAGTCAATAATCCCCAGCCTTCATAGTCAAAGATCCCCAGCCTTCATAGTCAAAGATTTCCAGCCTTCATAGTCAAAGATCTCCAGCCTTCAGTCAAAGATCCCCAGCCTTCATAGTGAATGATCCCCAGCCTTCATAGTGAATGATCCCCAGCCTTCATAGTCAAAGATCCC
The DNA here is from genome assembly GCA_036245525.1 of Semisulcospira habei. Lineage (NCBI taxonomy): Eukaryota > Metazoa > Mollusca > Gastropoda > Semisulcospiridae > Semisulcospira > Semisulcospira habei. Next base: position 240,182,487 of record BTPG01000003.1, read on the forward strand.
CAGCCTTCATACTCAAAGATCCCCAGCCTTCATAGTCAAAGATCCCGAGCCTTCATTCTCAAAGATCCCCAGCGCAGCCTTCATAGTCAAAGATCCCCAGCCTTCATAGTCAAAGATCCCCAGCCTTCTTAGTCAAAGATCCCCATCCTTCATAGTCAAAGATCCCCAGCCTTCATAGTCAATGATCCCCAGCCTTCATAGTCAAAGATCCCCAGCCTTCATAGTCAAAGATCCCCAGCCTTCATAGTCAGAGATCCTAGTCTTCACAGTCAAAGATCTCCAGCCTTCATAGGCAAAGATCCCCAGCCTTCACAGGCAAAGATCCCCGGCCTTCACAGTCAAAGATCCCCAGCCTTCATAGTCAAAGATCCCCAGCCTGCATAGTCAAAGATCCCCAACCTTCATAGCCAAAGATCCCCAACCTTCATAGTCAAAAATCTCCAGCCTTCATAGTCAAAGATCACCAGCCTTCATAGTCAAAGATCACCAGCCTTCATAGTCAAAGATCCTCTGCCTTCATAGTCAAAGATCCCCAGCCTTCATAGTCAAAGATCCCTAGCCGTCAAACGAACATGGTTACACAGTGGTTTCAGCAAGAGGTATAGATCCTCATAAGCCCCCGCAATTGTTCAATTTTTCTCGACAGCGGAGACCGCATATCCCATTACGGTACTTCTCGAATGAATCAGCGACAACGATACAGTTCTGTGTTTCCTTGACCGATAAGGTGCAGAAACTGAATCATAAGCAAAACATTAATGTCCCCGGTAGTGTGGCAATCAAAAGCTGTAGGACAGTCCGGAATGTATCATTACGTAGCCTGGGACTTCAAACAAGCAGAAGATGAGACACGGCAGCAGTGTTTTGTCTGTGACAGGATCAACACCATTTTGGATTACGTACACACGATTGACGTCACGATGGAGGGAGCGAACAAGGACGGACTGCTCTTTGATATTACGGAGTACAAGGCTGATACAGAGGTGACGATGTCTATGCACGCACGCATGCACGCACACACACACGCACGCACGCACGCACACACACACACACACACAGACACACACACACAAACACACACACACACACAGACACACACAATGACACACACAGACACACACACAGACACACACACACACACACACACACACACACCTACGCGCGCGCGCGCGTACTTGTAACTGAAAACGTCAACACACTTTTGACGCCTCCTGTTGGAGTTTTTTGTTTGGGGAAGAAGGCAGACAAACGTCGCGGGTGTCCAGATGATCACAAAATATCGCAGTGTGTTAGACCCATTTACTTACTTACGCCTGTCACCCCTCCCAGGGTATAGGCCGTCGACAAGAGACCTCCAGCGACTCCTGTCCTGTGCTTCTTCTTCGATTCTACTCCAGGTGGTTCCCAGTCTCTTGATGTCTGCTTGGAGGTCTCGACGCCAGGTGTTTCTCGGCCTGCCTCTTTTCCTCTTTCCCTGGGGGTTCCATGACAATGCCTGCCTAGTGATACTGGAAGCTGGCTTTCTCAGACTGTGACCAATCTATCTCCATCTTCTTCGCTCAATTTCATTCTCTGCTGTTATCTGCTCTGTTCTCTCCAAGAGTCTGACGTTGCTGATCTTCTCTCTGGTCAGTAGACAGACCCATTACTTCTGACATCATAAAACAACAGGAGATGACTCGACCATGATAGTTCAAGGGAAGTGCCAGAATAGCTTGGCGCCTTCAAGCGCCAAGCTATTGTGGCACTACCCTTGAACTATCATGGTCGTTTCTCACCGAAATTGATTTAGATTTCAAATAGCCCGCTTTTTTGTTGTTGTGTCAAGTGATAATGTGATCTAAGATTAGATTATTCTTTGTTTTGCTATTTCATGTTTTTTAAAAAAAAAAAATTTTTGTTTGTTATGATTCTACACAGGCACGCCTGTCACAAGAAGCCATCCGGATCTTGAAAAAGCGACCTAGTGAGAGGACACCAGAGGAAGTTCATTACGTAAGTTTTTTTTTTTAACTTTTATTTTTATTTATTTAATTTTATTTTTATCATACCTACCGCAGTAAGAATAGGACTCTGCTATTGTTGTGTGTGTGTTAGCGTGAACCACGGCCTGCGGTACCAAAAAAACAAAACTACTGTTTCCAATGTGTGCATTAAAAATATATGGTAGGCAGTTTGTTTTTGCCAAATAGCTCTTGCAACTATGAGAGAAGTAATGTCATTTGCGTCGTCTGCTAGTTGGACACGAGTGATGCCCCTTGCGTCGTCTGCTAGTTGGACAGGAATGATACCCCTTGCGTCGTCTACTTCGGCGGTTTTTTTTTTTTTTTTCCTCCTGCTGGAAGATAAAAGTTCAGGAGTTGCCACTACACAATAAGGCCAGTTGCATGGGACACAAAGAAATACTGATAATAATAATAATAATATATAATTTTAATAATAATACTGACATGATACCGATGATGATGATGATACTGAACCGTGAAATTTCAATGTCTCCGGAACTGCAGCGTTTCTCGTTGTGTCCTGGCAATACAAGGGTTATGTTTTGTTATCTCTTTCCACAGGTTCAGATCGCCTTGTGGAATTACCCATCGCTGGCCGAGTACCCTGTCCACATGCAGAAAATGATTGCAGAGCGAGCCTGGTTTGAGAGGTGAGTCCTGCTTTCACGTGATCGACAAGACGCCGGAGGACCACAGGCGTCCTGGAATTAAGGTGTCAAACTTCACGCCTTGAAAACTGAACGACCCTGCCGCTCTCGGCACGCCGCCTGTACGGCCAGTCTCTGTGAATGGTCGCGTTTCGAGCGCTGAAATCGCGCCTCCGTAGTTCCTTCCACAGGCCAGCCTCAGTAGAACGCGTTCAGCGTACCGCGGCGCCCGACTAGTAATACGAAACACAGACGTCTCTAGATGCAACGGAGGATGCCCGGTGAACAAAAGGTCCTGGGGCCGAGGTCAGCTTTAGCTGGCCCGCGCACGTACGTGCGCGGGCCAGCTAAGGCTGATCTCGGCCAGGGGATCTTTTGCTTGCGGATGCTACAACAACGCGATCGCGAACAGCGCGGTCTGACTGTATGGCTCTCGGGTACCGCGATATACTGAGGCTGACCTGTGTTTAGACCCGCCGTGAGATGGCCTTGGTTGCCTGCTCGGCGTTAAACCCAAATAACTAACTGTATTTAGACAGACAGACGGTAGCTTTTTTTGTTGTTGTTTCCCCCCCCCCCCCCCCCCCAAGGGCGCGACAAATTGTTTCTGCATTGTAATAACCTTGGTACAATTTGTGTCCGTGTTTCGCGACCATGCCCTACATTCCAGCACGGCCTACGGAACCCTACAGTCAGACCAGGATCACACTGCACGCACCACGGCAACTGAACACATCACAGTACAAGTCGATAAAGAATTCGGCATGACGACATAGCTGCCGCACTGCGTGTTATGGAGGCCCTTTTAAGGTTATTATGTGAGAAAACAAATGATAACACTGAATCAGGAAACAGTCAATCCAACCGTCCAACCGGCATGACGTGCAACATACGACAGAGGGAGAAATGCATTACAGCATGGCTGTTGATGATTTACGAGCCTTTGACACACAGTTCTGGCTCCTCGACAGAGCCTCGGGACTCAGAATTTATATGGCTCGTAAATACTCGCCACACATGGTTGAACATATACGTAACTTCCTAAATGTGCGTTAATTCAGTCTGACGGACTGGCGGCCATATTGTAACGACTCGCAAGCAACACAAGTTGCGTCATAAGCCCGATTAAGTGTTGCGCAACGATACACGGTTAAAGAAGGAAAAAAAAAAAAATTCCCTGGCGGAAACGGAAAATCAGAGCTCTTTCCCCTTTCCGGAGTTAGAGAGCGGCCGGCTTTGTACTGTAACATTATCTTTTAATGAACCTGCATCAGGGGTGGGCAAACATCCTGTCTCACGGATTCTGACACAATGTAACCCCTCACCGCCGAGAAAACGTCAGCGCGATCCAAAGGCAAGAGACATAGATCCTCATGAGCCCCCGCGACTGCGGGGGCTCATGAGGATCTATGCCTCTTGCTGAGACCAACCTGAACGCATGTTCCTTGCAAGGTTCTGGATGCGGTTGTTGGCGTTTGATTGAAGGAAGATTTCACAAACAAAATATGCGCCAAGTGACCAACAAGGGGTCAACGCAAACACATTTTTTCCCTTCTTCTTCTTCTTCGTTTTTTGGCGGGGGAAGGTTGGGGTGGGTGGGGTGGGTGGGTGGGGGGACATCACGTTTAGTTTTTGTATAACCCTTTCACTCTCAGTGAACGCAGATTGTCTGTGTTAACAGCTTGTTTGTCAATTCAACGTCGAAGAGTCCCAAACGTGCAAGAAAATAAACTCCCTTCTTCCAGCTTGCTTTTCCTCTGTCGTAGATCCGTGGTCCTGTTGTATTTATTTGTGTACGTAGTTTCATATCGTCTATGTCATGTTTGACTGCGTGTGTTAGCGCAATGAGTTTTTGCCACAAAACGATTTTGCGCTATACAAGAACCATTCATTTATTATTATTATTATTATTATTATTATTATTATTATTATTATTATTATTATTATATAAAGTGGTGACCAGAAAAGATATAGGCCCTCATGACCCTCTCTCCCACCCACAAGCTCATGAGGATCTATGTCTCATGCAGTTGGATTGTGTTCACCTTTTTCCGACAGCGAACTGGTTGAAATTCGTAGTTTTTTTTTTTTTCTCTTCTCTAGGGCCAATGTCCCTTCCTGCACTCAAGCAGCAACAAACTGTTTTCAGGCATTTTAGGAATCATTGATTTTTCAAAGATCACACAGGCTGGGTCATTAACCCTACCACCGCCAGTGGGACGCAGTCTATGTTTTTAAAGTCGTTGAGAATTTAGCGTCACAGATCTCCGCCGTTCAAGGAACATAGATACAAATTGGTGTCAGCAAGAGGTATAGATCCCCATGAGCCCCCTCAACTGCGGGGGCCCATGAGGATCTATACCTCTGGCAGTTGAATGGTGTTCCGTCTTTCTTGGCAGTCAAGGTGTTAAAATGATATTTCGATTTAGCTCTATGTCCCTTACTGGGAGTAGGTGATGGGTTTTCGTACTGTTTTAGCGGAGATCAGTGTCGAGACAACACACTGGAAAAACATTACCACAAACACCCCCGTTTTGTAATTCCCAAAAATCAAATGAATTACATTTTTTTAAATCATCCGGCATGAAGTGTCTTCATCACATGTAACCACAAGCCTGACTTGTACCTCCTTAGAAATACCCAACAGCTATCAAGGCAGACCCATCTCCCGCAACTACAGCGTTCTCGCTAGGGTGATTGACAACCGGTCTTTTCTTTCAGTGGCACCTGGCCAATATGGCGCATGGCCGTCAAAAGCGTAAGTTCAGATCAGTTCTTTGTAAATTCCGGTATTCTTCAACAATTGTCAGTATCCTTACCTCCGCAAAGGGTATTTCCCTTTGATAATCAGCATCGGCTACCGGCTAATACGTTCCCTCCTCGCTAATTGCCTTCCAAATAATAATAATAAAAAATAAATAAATAAATAAATAGGGTATTTCCTTTTTTAATCAGCATCGGCTACCGGCTAATACTTTCTCTCCTCGCTATTTGCCTTAAAATAATAAATAAATAAATAAATAAATAATAATTTTAAAAAAATAATAAGAAGGTAAAATTGCTGGTGAACGTGTCAGCGGACCCAAATTGTTTTTTTGTTTCTTTTTAAATCTTTGTTAATTCAAAGCAAAAGTCCCAGAGCCGTCTAAGGAAAGTGGTCATACAGTAATGTCAGCAAGAGGCATAGATCCTCATGAGCCCCCGCGACAGCGGGGGCTCATGAGGATCTATGCCCTATGCCTCTTGCATCTGGATCGAGTGCCCCTTTGAGATGATTATTAAATTACCGACAAAAAAACCCACAAACCCTAGCCGACCAAAGAACATTTCTACAACGTGGTGTAAGCAAGAGGCATAGATCCTCATGAGCTCCCGCGACTGCAGGGGGCTCATGAGGATCTATGCCTCTTTCAGTTTGGATCGAGTTCACCTTTCAGACCTTTATCAATTTAAAAAAAAAAAAAAAAATCAACGCGAAAGATCTCCGTCTAAGCAACGTCGGTACAAAGTTCCCTCGGCAAGAGGCATAGATCCTCATGAGCCCACGCAGTCGCGGGGGCTCATGAGGATCTATGCCTCTTGCAGTTGGATTCTGCTCACCTTCCTCTCAGCAGCGGAGGGGTTAACACTTTGCAGGCGGACGGTCCCAGTGCCTCGTACAAAGGATTAACCTTTGCGCCCAAATCCACGTAAGCTTCTCACCCAAACCAATCACGGCTTGTAAATTGCTCGCTGGTGTCTTTATGGATATCGCCTTACCCCAGTATGCAACAGTTCCTCAGGCTGACGTCAACCGCAGGCCGACCTCGGCCCCACAACCTTTTGCGTGCTGGGTAGAAGATTGTGGGGCGCGCTTGATAATCTGGCCGTTGGCGTTTTTTTTTTCCCCTTTCCCTTTCGTCGATTGTGGTGTGAACTTAAGACATGGGCGAGGGGGGTCTGAAATTTTGGGTTTCGCAATAAGAGTTCTCCCTAAAAGCAGAATCAGATCAAAGACAGTAGGCTGAGCCCCTTTATAGTTAGGAAAGACAATAGGCTGAGTCCCATTATAGTAAGAAAATATAGTTGTTGCGCCACTTTTTAGTAATACAGGACTTCAAGATGGCTGAATATACTATTAATTTTACCTGGAAAACGGAACATCGCATTGAAAGCCAACAATCGCTTTCCCGCCGCGCGTATACACAAAAGCCACCGCGGAACTAAATAATCTGGACATTCGTAATGAAGCCTTTTGTCCCTTTTTGAAGGTAGGGGTCAGTTTTCCCGCGTAAAACTGACTGTATGTTTGGCATGCTTTATTCATTTTCATCCTGACACACTACTGCCTGAAATAAATTAGACTATGATAGTTCAAGGCTGGTGCCAGAATAGCTTGGCGCCTGAGGCGCCAAGCTATTCTGGCACCAACCTTGAACGAAAACGGTTGATCTATCTCCAACTATGTAATGTAGCCTTCATAGGACAATAACCAAATTTTTCACCCCTCCCCCCCACCCCCACCCCCCACCCCCCCCCCCAAAAAAAAAAAAAAAAAAATCTGACTAAGGATATAATGGGTTACAAGACCGTTTTCCGGGATTGGCCAGAATCCTGCGGCATGCGTCCTCGTGGCAGACGTACTGTTAATATCGGATAAGTTGCTGAGACTGTGGATGTCAGTCAGGAAAGGATATATCTCTGACTTACTCCATCTGTATACTCCATCTCGCACCCTCCGCTCTTCCTCTGACACACGTTAATTTCGGCCTTCCCAATTTCAAATGTAAAACAAGTGGCGGTCGTGCTTTCTCCCATCTTGGCCCCCGCCACTTGGAACAGGCTCCCGTCCCTGTCCGTAACTGTCAAACGCTCTCATTTAAATCACTTCTCAAAACCCACCGCTAGAACTCTGCCTTGAACTAGTTCATTTCCCCAGCCATGCACAATTCATCACCACTGTTACATGTGTGTGTGTGTGTGTGTGTGTGTGTGTGTGTGTGTGTGTGTGTGTGTGTGTATGTGTGTGTGTTGTGTGTGCGTGCGCATGTTGCGTGCATGCCGCGCGTATGTTGTGTGCGTGTTAGTTGTTAGCCTTTTCATTGTGTCGGCGCTTAGAGCTACTTTTGGAATATTATGGTATTATAATTATTATTATTATTATTATTATTAATAAGCGCTTAACAAATCTCCTTTATTATTATTATTATTATTATTATTATTGTACCGCTTGCTCGCAAAGAGTTGCCTCACTGACATCCGCAGTTCGCGGTACTTCTTCCGGTATTAGCACCACGGCTGCCACGAGGACACACTCCGCAGTGATCGGGGCGCTCCAGGGAAAAGCTTGGTTAGTTTGGAGCTAAGGTCCACGGCACCAGACTGATAATGGACTGACGACCCTAACGGGCGGGCTATGGGGGACAAGGACAGCTATTGCCTATGGGGTACGACCTGAAGAGTGATCAATTCAGACGCACTTCCACTGTGCCACATTGATTTCAACGGACATGCTATATAGAGCAAACCCGTCTTCTTGTCTGGGCGATGGAAATGGTCCCTTTCCCTTGTGCGCACGTCCATGCTCGGGCCAACGGCGGGCGACATCAGCCCGATGGTCTTTGCGCACTGGGTTTAGTTCTTCTAATAAAGGGGCTCCACATGCTGTCTTTCCTTACTATATAAGGGCTCAAGGG
>BTPG01000003.1:240191109-240226109 GCA_036245525.1 Semisulcospira habei
AACCACGTGAGGGGGTGGTGTTCACATTGCACCACTAGGCGGATGAGCTGTTTCTGACAGCCAACGGCTAGAGGACGGAGGAGATCAGGTTGGATCCAACGGCCAAATGTGGGGGAGTAAACCCTTCAAATCAGGAGTGGAGCCCCGAAGGCAAACAGCTGCCTGTATTCACGCACTGTTCTGGCAGCTCCTGCAGCCAAACTGGTGCCAAACGTACTGCTTTGCATTCCTTTGGATACATCAGCGAGGCCGAGAGTGGGATCTTGACGACTGGGCACCCCAGGATCTCCATACACTTCGCCCAGGCTTGCGCCCTGGAGAGGTCACTCCAGTGACTGACCCAGCAAGCGCATATACTCCATTGTCTTCCGAGACAGGATGCCAAGAAGGGCTCAAGGGCTATTATCTTGACCTTAGTTCTATTGTGGTGGCAAGTACGCAATTAATAACGACATTAATAACGACATTAATAACGACATTAATAACGACATTAATAACGACATTAATAACAACATTAATAACGACTTTAATAAAGACATTAATAACGACATTAATAACGACATTAATAACGACATTAATAACGACATTAATAACGACATTAATAAGAACATAATAACGACTTTAATAACGACATTAATAACAACATAATAACGACATTAATAACGACATTTATAACGACATTATTAACGACATTACTAACGACATTAATAACGATATAAATAACGACATAAATCAGGACATTATTAACGACATTAATAACGACATTACTAACGACATTAATAACGATATAAATAACGACATTAATAACGACATTAATAACGACATTAATAACGGCATTAATAACGAGATGAGTAACGACATAAAAATAGAAAATGTGACGTACCACACAACTGGTCCCGTCCGCTTTCATCTTCGCTCTTCAGGCCGAGAAAGTTAAAGGTGTTTAACCTCTTTAGTGCCGGAACACAACCCTCAACACCTGCCCCAAACGCAAGAGGTATAGATCCTCATGAGCCCCCGCAATTGCGGGGGCTCATGAGGATCTATACCTCTTGTTGGCTCTATGTAGTATCCGTATGTTTCTTGGACATAATATTGGTTCTTTCCGGGGTATAAACAAGACAGTTGTTTTTTTTTTAGTTGGAAAAAACAAATCAGAAATGCAACCTGCCACCAGTGACAGGGAAACAGTTAAGTCTTTGACAAAAACAAAAGAGACAGGGAGTTGGCATGGCGGGTGCCGGGAGGTGTGGGGTGGGGGTGAGGGGGTTGGGGGTGTGGATGAGAAGAAGGTGTGGGGGAAGGGAAACGAGGAAAAGAAAAAAACAACAAATCTAATATGTAGACAAAGTCAGTCAAACGTACTTAAAAGAAAAGAGTGATAAGGTGAAGATATTGCGCGGGCAAAGCCAACAAATGAGTCTTAAGGAGTTGCGGCGCTGTCGAGCGTCAAAAATCAGACTGTACCGCGCTATTTCGCGAGACAGCCCGAGACAGGGGTACATCGCACGAGCTCCCATTTCATTGGCCAATTTCGCGGGGTTACCACAGTCACTGCACCGCACGTCCAATGGCATTGGGGAATACAAAGTGTGGGAAGAACTATTCAGTCGTGTTTGTCGTTCTGTTGAAATGTTTTCTTTTTCTTTCTTACTCTCCTCATCAGGGCGTTTCCCTCGAAATGCGAATTACTCGCTATGCAGATTAAAACCAGTTAAGATTAAACGAGAAACAGACCAATCACTTAAACAATTATTTGGTTATATTTTATTCAATGTTTTATGTTAACACCAAGGTTGCCCAACAGAGTTTACCCCGGCGCCCCAAGGACGGTTAATTCAAGGTCACAAGGTCAAGCTACGAGCTGACTGTCTACAGTAATATCAGATAAGGTCAGGTAATCTTATGCAGAAAAATGATTAGAACTGACTGAAGACCCTCTAAACACACTATTACGAATCGACAAGACAGAAAGGTCAGTTCAGAAATGTAACACACACAAACATCGTAGACACGGGGATTCTCAATTCACTCTGGAAACATCAAACATCAGATGTTTGCTGGTCTGTGATTTTGGACCATACGGCTTTCATCCTTAAGGTCCAAAATCACAGACCAGCACACGGCGTGATTTTCTTTTGCGTCTCCGCTTGTTGTCCGTTTCCTTTCTCCCAATAACTTGATTCCGTCTCTGACCGGTTTTAACCGAACTGTCTCCAAGTCGAACGGTTTTTGCCTGGAGGCTTTTTTTCATTGACCGGGAATCAATTTAGAATGGCGGGGCTGGGACTGTGTTGGTGCCAGCTGTTGCCTGTATCGACTCTTTAATACACCCCGGCCCCCTCCACCGCCCCACCCCTCCAACCCCCCCTCTCCTCCCGCCCCTAACACCCAACCCCGAGAGTTTCCGCCGCAAACAAGACGTTCCTACTTTTCCGTCCACTGACCGTGGCCACACTGAGACGCACAGACACCTTCCACTTCTTGTTCTTGGAGCGGGGATGTGAGATTGTTGTCCGTTTTGCAAATGTGTGCTGCTCTGTGACCTTAAACCTTGCGGCTTGGCAGTCGTTATGTCTAAAATCCTAGACCCTCGCATAATTAACATACGCAGTTTCTCGTGTCTCTCGGCGGCTGCAAGTAGTTATGAAAATCTGCACTTCGCGCAGTTCGCAGATTACGACTCGACTGACCTCCCATCCAGCTGACGCCAGGACATGATCGCAAATATGACAAACAAGAGGCATAGATCCTCATGAGCCCCCGCAATTGCGGGGGCTCATGAGGATCTATACCTCTTGCAGATATTTTAGGGTGGTGTCACAACCACTACCCAACCCCCCCCCCTCCCCCCGCCTCGCCAGCCCTGTCCCCAAATTTAAAGTTCGCTCACACTTCTGTGATTTTAATTGAAACCTTTATCAAAGTTCAAGACAGGGCGAGTTTGACTCTTTTTGCGTTCGTTCTTTCCATTTCCATACAAAACCTTTTTTCTTCAAGTGGCACAGATCTAAATGAAGCACGGCAGTGGGTCATTCCTTCATCTCATTTAATTCTACTTTTTTTCGTCTGAGTGGGATCATTAAGTTTTTGAACAGTCTTCCTTAATGTGTGTTTTAACTGGCAACCCAGCCTTTCTCTCCCTTCATTCTCCCTCTGTTGTTATTTTACTTCTTTTCCTATTTCTGTGTATTTCTCTTTCTACCCCTAAAATCCCTCCTCCCCCCCCCCCCCCCTTTTCCAACTCCCCAAGCCATCAGAGTGGACTCTTGCAGAAAAGCTTTATTGCGCCAAAAAAGACATTTAACTTGTCTCAGCAAGAGGCATAGATCCTCATGAGCCCCCGCAACTGCGGGGGCTCATGATGATCTATGTCCCTTGCATGTGGGTGGTGTTGAGCCACAGCCGCTTCCCCCTTGTGTGTATTTCACTTTCAAATGAAGTCAGCCTGAAAGGTTTGATATTGACGGTGTTGGGTGTCGCGCAAGATTGTCTCCCCTTTCTCTAACTCTTTTGTAACTGAGGGAGTTTTTACTTTCCGATTCTGTTTTTTTTTTACTTTTCCTCTTTTGACACGCCGATATGACGTCGCGATGAAGTGTTGATGCTAAACCCAGTTTGAATTTCACTTCAGTAAAACGGCTTGGAAAACCCACGTGGGATACTTCTAACAAAGTGAGTCGCAGAAATTAAGAAACATAACAGAATAATTTAAAAAGAAATATGTCGTTTTCTGTTTCTTAATTTCTGCGACTCCGCATCATTTTACGTCGTCGTGAAACAGTACTTTTAGCTCCATCACGCCTACTGAACGTAGACATTTTAGCTCCATCACGCCTACTGAACGTAGACATTTTAGCTCTATCACGCCTACTGAACGTAGACATTTTAGCTCCATCACGCCTACTGAACGTAGACATTTTAGCTCCATCACTCCTACTGAACGTAGACATTTTAGCTCCATCACGCCTACTGAACGTAGACATTTTAGCTCCATCACGCCTACTGAACGTAGACATTTTAGCTCCATCACTCCTACGGCTGAACGTAGACATTAGCTCCATCACGCCTACTGAACGTAGACATTTTAGCTCCATCACTCCTACTGAACGTAGACATTTTAGCTCCATCACGCCTACTGAACGTAGACATTTTAGCTCCATCACGCCTACTGAACGTAGACATTTTAGCTCCATCACGCCTACTGAACGTAGACATTTTAGCTCCATCACTCCTACTGAACGTAGACATTTTAGCTCCATCACGCCTACTGAACGTAGACATTTTAGCTCCATCACGCCTACTGAACGTAGACATTTTAGCTCCATCACGCCTACTGAACGGAGTAGACATTTTAGCTCCATCACGCCTACTGAACGTAGACATTTCTGAAATATTGTTACTTCAACTCCACGAGCCCGAACCCTCCGACGAACATGGACATAAAGTGGTATAATAATAATAATAATACATGGTATTTATAGGGAGCATTTCTCACATTTATAATATAAATCAATTAGCAGGACATAGCCGCGAACTGAACCCAACAAGCACGCTCACGTGAATCACGCGCATTCCCTTACACACTGTGCATAAACACAAAACATTCACGTGGTGCTAAAGGCAAGCTCAAGCGAGCTACTGAAATTTTTGGAAATTTAAACCGTTTTTTATATTTGTTTTTGAAATTTTTGAAGTGGACTTAAATTAATACCGAATTCGTGGGGGAGGAAAGAGCCAGAGTACCCGGAGAAAGAACCCCCGACGGTCCGCCCGAATTAACGGTGACACTTACTAGAGGAGAAAAGTCCGACGCCGGAACCGGATATCGAACCTCGCACCTCTTGCATTGGTGGCAGGCGCTTTTACCGCTGCGCCACGGACCGCCCCAAGAGGCATAGGGCCTCACGATCCACCCCCCACCCAACTGCGGAGATCCATGAGGATCTATATCTCTTGTATTTTGCTTGGTGTTCAGTTTTTCATGGCATTGAGGACATTAATCGTAAAAAACCAAAGTTGCAGTTTGCTCGAAACTGCAGCTCATATTGCAAGGCCACTTTTATAGCTTTTAAGATAATTTTCCCTCATAGTATCGGGGCTAACAATTGATGGCCAGTTCTCTGTTTCGAATCCAACCCTTTTGCACACTTTTATCTTCATTTTTATGTCCCTCTGGCACTAAAAGTGATTGGGGAATTTGCACACTGCACTGGCTGTCTCATTTATAGACCAACAGGCGTTGTAGACAGTAGGGTCATGGTTTCACTCTTATGCCGCGTATCCGGAGGCGGCACGTCTCGAATGAGTTAATTTCAAGACCCTTGTATACGATAACAATCTTGCTGTTCACAATCATGGACTTGCCGCATTCTGTCATGGCCGGATTGTGCATTCTTTTTTCTTTTTTTTTTAACCTTCGTTCTACCAATTCCCGATTCAGCCCTGACTTTAATACAGAAGAACGGAGACCGAACGACCATGATATCCAAGGGTGGTGCCAGAATACCTTGGCGCCTGTAGGCGCCAAGCTATTCTGGCATCACCCTTTAACTATCAATCGATCTTTGCCATCGTCAACTGTGATGAAGTCTTCGGAGAACAACACCAAAGATCAGATTTTCGACCTTAGTGCTCGTGAAGATGTGTGCCCCCGCCCCCTCCCCCCCCCCACTTTCTCTCCCCCCCCCCTACACACACACACACACACACACACACACACACACACACACACACACACACACACACACACACACACACACACACACACACACATATTCCCCCTTCCGACTTCTTCCCACCCTAAACATACACCACACACAGCCACTGCATGGCGAGATAACCCATTGAACATAAACCATTCACCAACACGTGGCAGGCAGTCGATGGTTAGAGACTACACGTCAGAACTATCAACAAGACGTAATGCCTCGTACAACGAATTGAGACCAAAAGGCCACTGCCAATCACATAGAAAATGCAAAGAAATTGTCAACAAACAAAGAAACGCGCTTTGAAAGGATAAGTACAACAAAGCTGCGCCTTCCTAAGCGTGCTTCTTTCTTTGTTGTAAATTGCAATCATTCGTTTGACTCAAACTAGAGACTGTACCCCCCCACACACACACAGTCCCTCCCCACCCCACCCCCACACAGTCCCTCCCCACCCCCCACCCCCCACCCCCGACCCCCCACACCCTTGATTTTACTGTTATTTTCCCTCCTACTATTGCACTTGTTGGTGTTGATGTTGTTGTCGTCGTTGTTGTTGTCGCTGCAGCTGATACTTATTCCTCTTCCTAATCCTCATCATTTTCTTTCTGTTTGCAGTTACGGCGCTAAGCGAGTGATCGTGAGGGAGGGCCACGTACCCATGTGTTTCTACTTCGTCCTCTCGGGATCAGGCAGGTGGCATCTTTTGCCGGAAAAATTATATAAATATTGACACACACAATTAGTACAAAAAGTTAATACATTGTCCTAGAGTCCGAACAAATGAAATACAACATTTTTGGAATCACTGGAAACACTAACGTGTTTCCGATGATTCCAAAAATGTCGCATTTCTTTTGCTAGTCAGTATATTTTGTGGTGCGCATGTAGCGCTGGTGTCGGTGATGGACCGGGAGAAGGGCGTAGCGAAAACCATCATGTACTACAAGCGAGGAGACAGTTTCGGGGAGCTGGCCATCATGAACCGGTCCCTCCGCCAGTCAACAGTCATCTCCAAGGACAACATGCAGCTCCTGGTGCTCTCAGACACGGTGAGGCCGGGGGTGGGGGGTTAGGGGGGTGGGTGCGGGGGGTGGGGGGTGGGTGAGGGGGGTTGAGGGGGGGGGGTTGAGAGGGGGGTGAGGGGAGGAGAATGGGGGACAGCGGATAATGATGCAGGTGACAATGATGATGTGCAATGATAAGTGTACATTTAATCCTGTTATATTGCACATTGTACGTATATCATTTCTGAACTCTTGGTTCATTCAACGACCAAAAGCCGGAACCTCCAAGGAACTTAGATAGAAATTGGCCTCAGCAAGAGACACAGATCCTCAGGAGCCCCCGCAACTGCGGAGGATCATCATGATCTATGTTTCTTGGAGTTTGGTCGTGTTCACGTTTTCTCGGCAGTCAAAGGGTTAAGGCAAAGGACAGCAAGTCCATTTTTCTGAAAAGCGAGATGTGTATGGTATCACAGTGACAATCTCGCACTGCAGAAAAATGGACTTAGTGTCTTTTCCAAAAATACCGTGCAGTAATGATAAGCATCAGCACTAATGTCTTGGTGTCTTTTCCAAAAATACAGTGCAGTAATGATAAGTAATGTCTTAGTGTCTTTTCCAAAAATACAGGGCAGTAATGATAAGCATCAGTACTAATGTGTGTTTTCAGGATGTACATTCTAAGCGTGTTTCTTTCTTCACACGTTTCCTTGCATTGGCAGTCACCTTTTGGTCCGCATGTTGCTTTAATATTTTTATTTTTTATTTTTAATTTTTATGAAAGCGATCTATGAGTGTGTCGGCCTGTTATTTGGACTTCGTACTTAACCCATTCAGTCCCGCGCCCTACAGCAGGAGATGGATCGACCATGATAATTCAAGGGTAGTGCCAGATTCGCTTGGCGCCGTCAGGCGCCAAGCGAATCTGGCACTCCCCTTGAATAATCATGATCGATCCATTTCCTGCAACTGGCACACAATCATTAGGTGACACCTCCAAAATTTGGGGAATGTGGCCTTGGAGTTAAATGGGCCAAACCGTAAGTTCCGAAATCACAGAACAAAACACGCGAGAACTGTTTTCAAGCCCGATGAACGAACGGCCAATGAAATGTAGCGGCATTTGACTTTTGTGGCGCTGACTAGTGTTTTTTCGTTGCCAGGATTTTATCGAGGTGTTCACGTCCGGAGGACTGAAGGACCCAGAGGATCCATTCTTGAAGTAAGTACGTTAATCCCTTTCACTGCCGAGAAAACACACAACCCGACTGCAAGAGACATAGATCCTCATCAGCCCCCGCAGTCGCGGGGGCTCATGAGGATCTATGTCTCTTGCCTATGCCCAATATGTATCCGTCCCAGTTCCTTGGAGGATTGTTTCGCATGCAGTCTGGTAAGCGCACTGGGGCCAAGCTAATCTGGCACTGCCCCATGAACTGTCATGGCTGAGGGGTCCATCTCCTTCACCCATGCCGTGCCAGTGGTCGCAGATTGGGTTTGTAAAATATTTGTTCAATAAACGCCGATGAACCCCAGAGGCCAAAGGAAATTGGATGCAAAAATGGGTTCAGGAAGAGGCAAAGTTCCTCATGAGCCCCCGCAACTGTGGGGGCTCATGAGGATGGTTGTAGATTGCTTAACGTCTCGACAGCAACAAGATTTTCTCAGGACGTGCCTGCACTGCTTGTGAAAAAAACAAAAAACTAAACAGAATATTGAACGTATGTCGCCAGCCGGTCCAATACGTTAAATAAACCTACCACATGGGGCTTAAATAAAGCTAAGACCATTTAGCAACACACATCCAATATCAAGAGCTACAGGCAGCACAGACAGTTGGGAGAGTTTAAAAAGGCAAATACAGGTGAATGGACCAAGGGTAGACAGAAACGCATGCCCCAGAATAGATGGGAAAACCCACCCTTTGGGGCTGACCAGGGTGACCCTGGGAACTAAAATGTAGTTAACTCCACCCAAGTCCCCCAGGGCAGACCCGGGTGGGGGGCTCATGAGGATCTGTGTCTTGGAAGTTGTTGGATCTTGGATCTTCTTCACTTTTCCCTGACAGTAAAGAGAATGATGAGTGTATTAACGCATTCAAGGGGCCCCGCATCAACAGTTACGACACTTTCGCAGCTATTATGCCCTGAATGAGACAGGCGAGTCGACAGTCATCTTCAGCAATGATCGGAAGAGTCAATTTGTGATAATCGGATCACTTTGACATTTGCTTCCGTTGAGCAGCGCTGTTGTTATTGTTGGTTAGTGCAAATTCCTCGCATACTGTTTCAGTTCTCCGCCGTGAGATGGCCTTAGTCGCCTGCTCGGCGTCAAACCCCAATAACTAACGAACTAACTAACTAACTGTTTCAGTTCTCTGTCGTACCTGGACGGATGGCCAAAGGAGAAGCTAGCCGAGAACCCCAAGAGAGCTATTTACAGTTATTTCAAGTAAGTCGCTATGCGCCGTTGACAGCAAAACGTGTGGTCACTTGTGGCTAAAGCCACACCAAACAAACACAAAAAAGAAAGAAAGAAACACGCTTAGAAATGACACTACAACGCCGTTTATAAGCGAATCACATGAAGGAAAGAAACACGCTTAAAATGGTCATTCACAATACATTTAAAACTTGCGTTGTAATTGTGCTTTTAAGCCTGATGATCATTCGTTGATGGGACCCACTTTTCATTTTACGCGCTTGGCAGTCGTGTTTTAGATCTGGTTTTAGTATAGTCCACTGTAAAATCTTTGCATCTTTCAGTTGGAATGGTAAAGAGTTTCTCACGGCCAAGAATTAACCCCTTCGCTAACAGCAATCAGTGGTCCGAAACCACTGCACTCTGACTGACCTTCGCGTGAAGAACATAAATGACACGGGACTAGACGTGGGCAGAAAAACAGAACAAAACACAGGACTAACAAGAAGCCCGCGAATGCGAGGGATCATGAAAATTTATTTCTCTTGCAGCTGTGTAGTGTTCGCATGGCCCCGGCAGTTAAGGAGTTAAGAAGCGTTCCCTGTGCGGCTCGTCTCGATAAAAATGTCCTCCACTTTAGCATCTGAGATTGTATTTCCTCGTTCAGTGCTCGACGCGTTCGTCGCAATAAGTATACATCACGCTGGCAGTAACGCCGCCAGCGTCATAATAATATACATCTGTGTACGTGTTTGCAGGCGGGGGAGCATCCTGGTGCCAGACAGCCTCAACAACGACTGGATCATCATCGTGAAATCGGTACGTGCGGTATCTTTTGCTGACACTAATTTTACTAACGTCTGCCAGCTGTTACAAAACGATGCTGTAAGACTACCAGTATTACGATATGATTATGTAGTTAACCCATTCAGCCACGACGCCCTACAGCAGGAGATGGGTCGACCATGATAATTCAAGGGCAGTGCCAGGTTAGCTTGGCGCCTGTCGGCGCCACGCTAACCTGGCACTGCCCTTGAATTATCATAGTCGACCCATCTCCTGCAACTGGTGCACAGTCGTTAGATGACGCCTCCAAAATGTGGGACATACGTGCGTCGGGCTGAATGAGTTAAACCAAACTACCTCGGACGGAGTTGGACCGCGCGCAGCTGCAGCGCTGCCCGAAATGAATGGATGGACGACTCGTGTGGTCCCGAGGACCTCTTGCTCACAGGGTGCTCAACCCCTGTACTGCCGACCCCAAAAAAGGTGAATGCGATCCAACAGCAAAGAGGCGTAGATCCTCATCAGCCCCCGCAGTCGCGGGGGCTCATGAGGATCTACGCCTCTTTGCTGACGCCGCTTTCAATCCACGCTCATGGGACGGCGGCCGGAGATCTGTGGCGTTCAATGAACAGAGGAGTGCAGAAACAGAGTCTGCATCACCTGACAGTCAAGGGGTTTGAAGGGTAACCCTTTACGTGTCGGTAGCGGTTTTTGTCGCGATGATCCCGACACCGACACTCAAAGGGCAAAGCTTACGTACATGTTGCGCGGAAGGAATTGGCCATAATAGGACAGCGTTCGTCAACACTAATCTACCTACAGTGTGACAGCGCAACAAGCAAAGGACACTACTTAACTACATTGCTGCTGATAATTAGACACCACAAAGGTCAGTAGTGTTTAACCAGTTCCCCGGCCGTTGGACGCGCACTTAATGTCTGGAATGGTTCTTCATTTAATGGTGGTTCAGTTAACCAGCAGAACTATGCCACAATCGTTCAAGAAACGTGCATCAACACTACTCTATGTAAGAGGCATAGATCCTCATGAGCCCCCGCAAATGCGGGGGCTCATGAGAATCTATGTCTATCGCAGATGTGTTTCTCGGTAGTAAACTACTAATTATTTGACACCACAGTAATCAAGCCTATATTGCCGACCCGTGTTATGTGGTGCCAAATTATGAATAATAGCGGTTTAGGTCTGGAATCTCATTTTATGTTGGTCGCTGTAGTTGCTGTGTTTATCAGAAAGTTCATGTTCAGCAACTACATTATGTTAATTTTTTCCTTGTTTTTTGTTGCTGCTTGTTTTGTTTGTGATTGTTTGTTTGTTTGCTTGTTTGTTCGTGTGCTTGTTTGTTTGATTGCTTGTTGTTTGTGCGTTCGTTCTTTTTCCTCTCTCAATCGTTCGTTTGACTGTTTGCTTGTTTCTTTGGTTGCTTGTTCGTTCGTGCTTTTGGGTTTGTTTGTGTGTTCGCTTGTTCTTTTGTTTGTTTTAGACCAGAAATTGTTTTCATATATATTGACATGCCCTGTTTTAAGACCTTTCTCTTAGCCTGACTTTTCTCCTTCCCGCCGTGAGATGGCCTTAGTCGCCTGCTCGGCGTTAAACCCCAATAACCAACTACTCTTTCTTTCTTAAACCCTTTTAGCCCCGATTCCCTACAGTAGGAGATGGATTGACCATGATAGTTCAATTCAAGGGTAGTGCCAGATTAGCTTGGCGCCTTTAGGCGCCAAGCTAATCTGGCGCTACCCTTGAATTATCATGCTCAAACAATCGCCTGCCTCTGGTACAATCTCGTTAGGTAACACCTCCCAAATTTGAGAAATGTGTGTTAAATGGGGTACCAGTGCCCCACATCTCCAGACATTTCTCACGCACTTCACTAGTGTCTACATGCTGCACGTTTTTTAAAATTTTTATTATTTATGTCCATTAAAAAAAAAGTGTTTCTGACAATATATTTTGTCTGCTCGACTTCTGCAGGGCAGTATCCGATTGCTGAAGAAACTAAAGGAGGTGAACCCACAGAAAGCCGTCGCCAAGGGCGGCGCGACCACGGAATTTCATGAAAAACGTAAGGAAACATGCATAGGTCAAGCTCCTGGTGACCCCCTTCAACTTGAAGGTGTATTTGTGTATTATTTAACCCTGTCACTGTCGGTAAAATGCGAACACCACGCAACTGCAAGAGGCAAAGAGCCTCATGAGCCCCTGCAGATGCCCCTTCTTATGAGGCTCTGTGCCTCTTGCTGACCCTATGTGATGCTTTTTGTTGTTGTTGTTGTTCTCATACTCTTTGTGTGTCATGTTCACATTTATGTTACATTAAAAAAAAAAAAAATTTAATTTTATTTTGTAATGCGAAAACTAATGCAGTCCGGCAAAAACCCGTTGTGAACTCTGCACAGATGCAGGTGGCGTCCACGAGATTCTCATGAGTCATCACTCTAGCACCCTGACCCCATGTTCCACTTGCTGTTTTGGTCGGTGAATTTTCACATATTATTTAAAAAAAAAATTGCATGTGTTTGTGTCTACTGGCGGTGAAGGTCGTAAACAGGAGAACAAAAAAACTGGTTCAACTGGCACAATTGCCATCAAAAACAGAGTTTGTATTTTTCTGTCGCCTAACTTTTCTCAGTTTCTTCATCATGTTCATTAAAAAAAAAAAAAAAACTACTCTCCAGAGATGCACGTGTAGCAGCAAAAAAAATGAACAAGAGGCCTAGATTCTCATAAGCCCACGCGGCTGCAGGGACTTCTGAGCATCTGTGCCTCTCGCAGCAGCAACCGGACGGCTTAACCCCTTCACCGCCAGAGGACCGACGGCCACTTGTCTGCAATCTTCCTTCGGTCAGCGCCAAAACCGCGCCCCAAACCGCCCAAACTTGGACACAAAGGGGTGTCAGCAAGAGGCATAGATCCTCATGAGCCCCCGCGAAAGCGGGGGCTCATGAGAATCTATGCCTCTTGCGGTTGAATTGTGTTCACGTCTCCTCGCCCGTGAAGGGGTTAAGAAATGGAAAACGCAAATCAGGAATGTCGGCTTTGACGAGGCACACTTCGGTCAAATCAGATAACATGGTGTTGATTTCTCGCGGCGAGTGATACAGCCTGGCGGGCCTCAGCAGGAGGTGGGGGAAAAGAAAAACTGAGTTGCGCCGCGCGGTTCATTGGAAGCTGAAACAAAAACGTGTTGACCTATTGACTGCCGGGAACGCGTCAACACCGCCCAACTGCAAGAGGATTCGCAAGAAGTCCTCATAACGGCTGGTCGACACAGACAGCGCTTTTAAGTTCATAAGTTGACATCTGACGCTTTGACGCTGATCTTTGACGCTGACATAAGTTCAGCGTCAAAGATCACCAGGACGTCAAAGGAACATACAGATACAAAGTGGTTTGAGCAAGAGGCGTAGACTGCGGGGGCTCATGAGGATCTATGCCTCTTGCAGTTGGGCGTTTTTAAGTCCCTTCTATTTAGAGAAGGGACTTTTTAGGACAGGTCGCGGTGGGGCGAATTTAATAGCATGTCCATGATGTCAAGGGCGGGCAGGCTAAACCTCTAACAATTGAAGTAACAAGATAAAAATTACGTCATGTCTAGTTACGCTAACCTCGCTGCTGAACGTACATTTGGCGCCATATGTGCGTATGTATGTATGTGCGTATGTATGTATGTATCAGTACATGTATGTGTGTGCGTATGTATGTAAAGAAGAGAATCTCAGATATTTCTGTACACACAAGCTTGAAACTTGGCAAAATACTTTTTTAAGTTGGTGGCTAAGAGAGCCTCCGAGCATATTGTAACTGAATGTCTCATTGAAGACATAAATGACCATTTATAGGAAGTCGGTTTACCCAGATTACAGTCCGTAATTTTTGTCATATTTACGTGAACTTTTGCATATAGCTAGTTTGGAGAAAGACATTGGATGAGTTCGTTAGCCAGCTTTGTATCCTTTCAACTTCTTAGTAAAAATTAATTCTTTTCACAAAAGCATTAAAACATTAAAAAAAAACTTTGCTTCTAGAGAAAGTCAGACAGTGGCAGTGACGAAAAAGAGGCAACTCCGTCCCCACGCAGACACTCACATAAATACTCAAAATATGACGTCATTCTCTCTCTCGCGCGCGGCTCTCTCTCTCTCTCTCTCGCACACAAACATGCGCGCATCTTCAGGAGGAATAGATCCTCATGTGCCCTCCAGGCACATGAAATCTATGCCTCTTGGAGATGATTGGAGCGCGCGCACACGCACGCACTAACACACACACACACACGCACACACACACACACACACACACACACACACACACACACACACACACCATCACACACACACACACACACACACACACACACACACACACACACACACACACACACACACACACACACACACACACATCGACGCACTTTCAGAAGAGCATGCAGGTGACCCGTGTACTTAGTATATCATGTAGTAGTCAACCTGCTTTCACACAAATTATAGCAAGACTGAAATTGTACCGTGAAGTTCTAGTTTTGTCACCATTTTCTCAAACCTATGAAGCGAAAGTGAAACTCATATCACGTAAAATATAAAATTACGTAAAAACTAAAACTTACGTCATGACAAATGACGTTTGACAAATCAATGATGCGTATGTCCTGCGCCCCTTATAGAACTCACTGACGCATTGGCAGATCTGCGAGACTTTTTCAATAAGAGATAATTCAACATCAGAATCAGGTCAAAAGGTAGAGACCATTGACAGCGAGGACAGCTGTCATATAGAAGGGACTTTGTGGGTTATGGTTCATCTCATCTTGTTTTTTTTCTAGGCAGTGAATAGGCTATTATTAGAACACTTATTATTATTATTATTATTATTATTATTATTACTGTCATCTTGTCACCACTGTTCGAGCGTTCGACTCTTCTCCGTAAGGTTCGAAACCAGCTGGGATCAAGATTTGTTCAGACCCTATTCTGTGCCCCT
This sequence comes from Semisulcospira habei, assembly GCA_036245525.1. NCBI lineage: Eukaryota > Metazoa > Mollusca > Gastropoda > Semisulcospiridae > Semisulcospira > Semisulcospira habei. The sequence goes on from BTPG01000003.1 coordinate 240,206,033, forward strand.
TTTCAAGTCCCTTCTATTTATAGAAGGGACTTTTTAGGACGGGTCGCGGTGGGGCGAATTTAATAGCACGTCCATCATGTCAAAGGCGGGCAGGCTAAACCTCTAACAATTGAAGTAACAAGATAAAAATTACGTCATGTCAAATTACTCTAACCTCGCTGCTGAACGTACATTTGGTGCGAAGCACCGTACTCAAGTGCGTATGTATGTGGAGCGTGTGTGTGTGTGTGTATGTGTGTGTGTGTGTGTGTGTGTGTGTGTGTGTGTGTGTGTGTGTGCGCGCGCGTATGTATGTAAACAAGAGAATCTTCATAAATTTCTGTACACACAACTGAGCTTGAAACTTGGCGAAATACTTTCTTAAAGGGATGGCTAAGAGAACCTCCGATTGTAATTCAATGTCTCACTGAGGACATAAACAACCGTTTATAGGAAGTCGGTTGACCCAGATTAGAGTTCGTAATTTTTGTCATATTTACGTAATTGACGTAATTCTCTCTCTCGCGCGCACGGCTCTCTCTCTCACACAAACATGCGCGCATCTCCAGGAGGAATAGATCCTCATGGCCCTCCAGGCGCATGAGGATCTATGCCGCGGAGATGTTTGGAGTGCGCGCGCACGCAAGCACTAACACGCACACACACATCGACGCGCTTTCAGAAGAGCATGCAAGTGACCCGTTTACTTAGCATATCATGTAGCTAGGTAAAGTCTGCCTGCTTTTACACAAATTATAGCAAAACTGAAATTGTATCTTGAAGTTATAGTTTTGTCAGCATTTTCTCAAACCTATGAAGCGAAAGTGAAACTCATATCACGTAAAATATAAAATTACGTAAACACTAAAACTTAAGTCATGACAAAATTACTTTTTACAAATCAATGACCCGTATGTCCTGCGCCCCTTATAAAACTCACTGACGCATTGGCAGATCTGCGAGACTTTTCAATAGGAAATATTTCAACATCAGAATTAGGTCAAAGACAAAAGGTAGAGACATTTGACAGCAAGGACAACTCTCATATAGAAGGGACTTTGTGGGTTATGGTTCATCCCATCTTGTTTAAAATCACCTTCATGGTGGACAAAAGACGTTAAGCCCTAAACGTTTATCGTTTTGTTCACCACAACTATTGCACACAGTGCGGGAGCTGGCCCAGGAGGAGAAGGCGGGGCTGACGACACACGAGGCGCGCATACAGCACGTGCATGACCTTAGGCAGGAGGAGCTGGAGAAAGTAGGTCACATGCAGCGGTTCTACGCCCTACCCGCGATCTCCGTGGAAACCAATGAGGAGTACAACGAGCTGAAACGTCTCCACGATGAGGTGGGACTTTAGCAAACACTGTGTGTGTATGTTAGTTATTTGGGTTTAACGCCGAGCAGGCGACTACGGCCATCTTACGGCGGGTGTATGTATGTACCTGCAGAAGTATACTAGCGATCAAAAGAAATGCAATGTCATCGGAAGTGGTGTGGGTGTGTGGACCTAAGGGTATCCTTCACAAAGGCCGTGTCAAAACGGGATGGGATGGGATGGGATGGGATGGGATGGATGGGATGGAATGGTATGGGATGGGATGGGATGGGATGGATGGATGGATGGATGGATGGATGGATGGATGGATGAATGGATGGATGGATGGATGGATGGATGGAAGCCACGTGATATTTGTTTAATCACAGTTCACCGAACTGCACGGGACAAACTTATTGCACGGGGCTCGGGACCTGGCTGGCACGCACACGCCGCACCCCATCGCCGACCTCCTGAGTCGGGGAACCACCAACATCAGTCTGGAGCGGCAGGGCACGGGGACTTCCGGTCTGGACCACAAAAAACTCAGCGCCCTCGTCAAGAAGGTTCGTCCAAAACTCCATCAAGATAACACGATTCCGTAATTCATACGTGGGCCAAACATTGCACGTGTTGACGCAAACAGTGGATGAAAAGCCCGGACAAACATGCGATATCGCATGTTTGCCCGGGCTTTTAATCCACTGTTTGCGTCAAAACACGCGCAATTTTGAAATCATAGTCATTGTAAACACCGTATATTCTCCATTGTTGTCCTTAAATTCAAACCTGCTCGACTGGTATCTTGCTGAGTTTCCTCTGCCTTGTTGTCACCTTCGTATCGTGTTGTCATTTACAAAAACCGCTGATTAATAAATGGGGAAAAATCAGCGGTCAAAAGGTTAGTTGTACTAACTTATTGGTACATGTGTACTCAGTTCAACCGGTATCGCATCCAGTTGTATCCTCGCCTCCGAAGTTGCAGAGCAAAATAAACTAGCGCCCCAAAAAAACTCAGAAACGTATTCCACTGAGGTCTTGTAAGTAGTTCATTTCTATTTCTTTCCAACTCGCAGGTGCAAAGTCCACATCAGGCGCTGGGGTAATCCAACAATATTGTTGAGCTGTCTTTATGGGATTCTTTCTGCATATCATAAAATTGCCTCCGGCTGGTTTTCGCAGTCTTGGAACCTGTTTAGGCTTTCCCAAACCGCCTCCCTCCCGCCAAAGACACACGTTCCCAGCTTCCTCCAGGCGCAAGATGCACAGAATCTCATGAACCCTTACAGCTGCAGGGGCTCGTGAGAATCTGTGCAGCTTGGTGTTAGAAATCGGTCCATTTACCATCTCACGAGAATTGGCACGTCGGGGTTCGGAGTGCAACGTGCAGCACTGGGGGGAAAAAACACAGAAAACAAAAACCAAGAGTAGGCCAATGATCTCGCTACGTATCCCGCCCCAGATTGTTCGTGACCTTGGCGTCGCAGCTGGAACACCTTAACACTTCCTCCTGTGGACGTAAATTCCCAGCCACCCTTCTGCGAAAGGGAGTATTCGTCAAGATGCCATACAGTCGTGCATTTAACTCCTTCGAGGCGCCTCGCTTCAATAGCTGCGGAAGTCGTATAGCGTTGCCGCAGGCAATGCTATACGAACACTTACGCAGCTATTGATGCGGGGTGCTTTGAAGGAGTTAAGGCTCGGTGTGTGGCTTGCACAGTGTTCCACACCGTCAGCTGGTTATTTACTTACTTACTTCTGCTACAAGTCAATCACGGCCGGGATAATTACAACTATAAATGTCACTTGGTAATGAATTATGGAACATAAGGATCTGTGCCACTTACAGACAGGCGGCGTTCATGCAGTGGTTGAGTGTTCCGCATATCTGTGTTCGCAGTGTCTGGTGTGGTGAAGATTAGGGGTTGGGGTGGGGGGACGTGGATTGTTCATTTGGGAGAGAAGTGATTACTAGAGGGTGGGAGGGTGGAGATTGTTGTTGGCGGTGGTGATGATGCGTACTCGGTTTCAGAGACAGAAAGCAGTAGATGATGCCGGGTGTTTATCAGTCGGCACATGCGCTGTCTACGCCGCATTCACAAAGATATGCACACAGTACTATCCGAGCAAAACACTCGCCTGCACAGACACCGTGGCTCGGCACACGCACACGCGCACACACGCACGGCATTCACACACTGACGCACGTACTTGCACTCTGTGTGTGTGTGTGTGTATGTGTGTGTGCGCGAGCACACACACACACACACACACACACACACACACACACACACACACACATGCGCGCGCACATACCCAGATAACTAACCCGTTGGCTGTCCGTAGCGGTTTTTGTCGCGATGATTCCTGCAGGACGTCAGGGTGTTGTTATTCCTGCAGGATGTCAGGGTGTTATTATTCCAGCAGGAGATCAGGGTGTTGTTATTCCTGCAGGATGTCAGGGTGTTATTATTCCAACAGGAGATCAGGGTGTTGTTATTCCTGCAGGATGTCAGGGCGTTATTATTCCAGCAGGAGATCAGGGTGTTGTTATTCCTGCAGGATGTCAGGGTGTTATTATTCCAGCAGGAGATCAGGGTATTGTTATTCCTGCAGGATGTCAGGGTGTTATTATTCCAGCAGGAGATCAGGGTGTTGTTATTCCTGCAGGATGTCAGGGTGTTATTATTCCAGCAGGAGATCAGGCTGTTGTTATTCCTGCAGAATGTCAGGCTGTTGTTATTCCTGTAGGATTTCAGAATGTTATTATTCCTGCAGGATGTCAGGGTGTTGTTATTCCTGCAGGATGTCAGGATGTTATTATTCCTGCAGGACGTCAGGGTGTTGTTATTCCTGCAAGATGTCAAGATGTTATTAATCCTGCAGAATGTCAGGATGTTATTATTCCTGCAGCATGCCAGGGTGTTGTTATTCCTGCAGGTTGTCAGGGTGTTGTTATTCCTGCAGGTTGTCAGGGTGTTGTTATTCCTGCAGGATGTCAGGATGTTGTTATTCATGCAAGATGTCAGGATGTTATTATTCCTGCAGGATGTCAGGGTGTTATTATTCCTGCAGGATGTCAGAGTGTTGTTATTCCTGCAGGATGTCAGGATGTTATTATTCCTGCAGGAAGTCAGGCTGTTGTTATTCCTGCAGGATGTCAGGATGTTATTATTCCTGCAGGATTTCAGGGTGTTATTATTCCTGCAGGATGTCAGGATGTTATTATTCCTGCAGGAAGTCATTACTCCTGCAGGATGCCAGGGTGTTGTTATTCCTGCAGGATGTCAGGGTGTTGTTATTCCTGCAAGATGTCAGAATGTTATTATTCCTGCAGGATGTAAGGGTGTTATTATTCCTGCAGGAAGTCATTACTTCTGCAGGATGCCAGGGTGTTGTTATTCCTGCAGGATGTCAGGGTGTTGTTATTCCTGCAAGATGTCAGAATGTTGTTATTCCCGCAGGATGTCAGGGTGTTATTATTCCTGCAGGATGTCAGGGTGTTATTATTCCTGCAGGATGTCAGGATGTTATTATTACTGCAGGAAGTCATTACTCCTGCAGGATGCCAGGGTGTTGTTATTCCTGCAGGATGTCAGGGTGTTGTTATTCCTGCAAGATGTCAGAATGTTATTATTCCTGCAGGATGTCAGGGTGTTGTTATTCCTGCAGGAAGTCAGGGTGTTGTTATTCCTGCAGGATGTCATGATGTTATTATTCCTGCAGGATGTCAGGGTGTTGTTATTCCTGCACGATGTCAGGATGTTATTATTCCTTCAGGATGTCGGAATGTTGTTATTCCTGCAGGATGTTGTTATTCCTGCAGGAAGTCAGGGTGTTTTTATTCCTGCAGGCTGTCAGGATGTTATTATTCCTGCAGGAAGTCCGGGTGTTATTCCTGCAGGATGTCAGAATGTTATTATTCCTGCAGGATGTCAGGGTGTTGTTATTCCTGCAGGGTGTTGTTATTCCTGCAGGATGTCAGGGTGTTGTTATTCCTGCAGGAAGTCAGGGTGTTGTTATTCCTGCAGGATGTCAGAATATTGTTATTCCTACAGGATGTCAGGGTGTTAGTATTCCTGTGGGAATCATCGCGACAAAAACCGCTACCGACAGCCCCCCCAAAAACCACACATACTTATCCACCCCGATAACCATAGCAACAGTACCCAGCACATACTGAGCACTGAGACACGTATGCATTACAGGTAAACCTGTGTCAGGCGACCATCCGGAGGACTAAAGAGTGGTCGCTTTAGACAGATAGCCTGCATACACAGGGTCATTTAAGAAAAAAATCATGGGGCCCAAAATGGGTAGTCTGCCTAGACACGTGGTTGCGTTATAAAGGTGACCGCCTTGACAGCTGTGGCTGTATTTTATGTTTTAAAGGATCTTGCGCGATTTGTCTGCTGAGGCCACTGACTAAATTAACCCTTATCATTGGGAATACACCAGGGTTTGAAATAACTTTGACTAAAATAGTTCAAGGGTAGTGCCAGAATAGCCGGCTTGGCGCCTCTAGGCGCCAAGCTATTCTGGCACTGCCCTTGAACTAAAGCCATTGGTCTATATCCTTATATGTAAGTACTATAATGTAGCTTGCATATGGCAGTGTACAAATGTGAAGCTTTTAGCCTCAGTATGATATGGGGTAACTGAAAGAAGGTATGTCTTCGGACCCGCGCATACCCAACACCGGCTGACGGCAGTCCGAAGACAGTTTGCTTGTTTGGAAAATCGCCTAGACAAACCTATCTCGGTCGAGTGCATCCATCAGTTGCAGTTGATACTGGAAATGACTCGCGTGACGGGGAGCAGTGACCTTTCTAGTCAGGGCAACGCGCGGCAGGTTGTCAGAAGGGGTGGGAATCGGGCTAGCGATTTGTTTGGGGTCTAGATACATCGCCGGACTTGTTTTCCCAAAACTGACCTCAAGGCTCGGCGTGCCGCTTAAGCCGCGTATCTGAATGCGGCACGCCTCCAACGCATTCAAGGCCGCGCCCGCATCATTAGCTGCTGGCGTGTCGTGCAGCGTTGCCGTTGACTGATGCGGGGCGCCTTGAATGAGTTTACGCTGCTCTGAATATAACACTGTAGTCAAACATTCTCTTCTTAAGTCCCTTCTATTTATAGAAGAAACGTTTTAGGACGGGTCGCGGTGGGGAGAATATAATAGCATGTCCATGATGTCAAAGGCGGGCAGACCTAAACCTCTGACACCGGAAGTAACAAGATAAAACATGATTACGTCAGTCATGTCTAGTTACGCTAACCTCGCTGCTGAACGTTCATTTGGCGCGAAGCGACGTATGTGCGTATGTATGTATGTATGTATGTGTGTGCGTGTGTGCGTGCTTGCGTGCGTGCGTGCGCGCGCGTGTGTGTAGACACGAGAAACTCCGATATTGCTGTACGCACAAGTTTGAAACTTGGCGATATACTTTCTTCAAGAGGTGGCTATGAGAGCCTTCCAGCATTATTGTAACGGGATGTCTCCTTGAAGACACAAAACACAGTTTATACAAAATCGGTTGACCTAGATACAATAGGCAATTTTTGTCATATTTACTTGAAATTTTGGGATACAGCTAGTTTGTTTAAAGACATAGGATGAGTTCGTTAGCCAGCTTTGTACCTTTTCAACTTCTTTAGTAAAAAATAATTCTTTTCAGAAAAAAATTAAAACAGCAAAAAGCCTTGACTTCTGAAGGAAGTCAGACCGTGGCGGTGACGTAAAAGAAGCAACTCCGTCACCACGCAGACATTGACGCAAAACTCTAAATAATTATGACGTAATTCTGTCGTACGCGCTCTCTCCCTCACACGCACATCTCCAAGAAAAAAAGGTGAAACGTCTTTTGTCCACCACGAAGGTGATTTCAAAGACGGGGCACCGAAAAGAGGTCCGACTGTACAAATTTTGACCCCAGCTGGGTTTGAACCCACGACCTTTCGGACAAGAGTCGAACTCTCTACCAACTGAGCTACCCAGCTCCCCGCACCTCCAAGAGGCATAGATCCTCATGCTCATGCGGATCTATTCCTGAAGTAGATGTTTGGGGTGTAGAGTGTTCATGGAGAAGTAGTACCTTTGACTTTTCAGCCAGCAGCGCCTCTTGGGGCAGGCGGGAGCACTGGTCTTCACATGGCACTCAACTCTCACAGCTGGCTCCAGGTCCTTTACCTAGCCACACCCCGGTAACCGCTTCTGCTGGCGGGCGAAACGTTGTGAGGGGCTGACGCGTCTCTCAGTCAGTTGAAATACTTGGAGAGGAGACGGGCGCCGCCAAGTTCGCCTAAGCCCATTGAAAGGACTGATGGACAAGCAACAGAATAAGAATAACATGCCGGATCGGTCGGGGCCCGGATCACCAACGACCGCGCACCCCATTGGAGGTCTCCAGGGTGGGGGCGACAAGTGTGTTACTGGAACCAAACCCACCATCAAGCTGCCCACGCAAGGAATGACTATCGGAACTTGGAACGTTCGCACACTCTACCAGTGCGGCAAAGTGAAGGAACTCACCCACGAGTTAAAGCGCTATTGCTGGGACATTGTAGGACTTGCAGAAGTTCGATGGACAGGCTTCGGAGAAACAACAACAGATGAAGGCCATAAAATCTGGTTCAGCGGAAAAGAAACCAAGCACGAACATGGCGTAGCTTTTATCGTAAGGAAAGAGGTGGCTGGAACTGTCATCAGCTGCACCCCCGTGTCAAGCAGACTAATCTCCATCCGCATCTCCGCCCGACCGCACAACATCACTATCATACAAGTATACGCTCCAACAGCAGATCATGATGATGAAGAATTAGAAGAATTTTACGAACAACTGGACAACATCATCAAGAAAACACCTAAGAAAGACATTCTGACTGTCCTCGGTGACTGGAATGCAAAGATCGGCCCTGACGCCTACCAACAATGGGCAGGAACAGCTGGCAAGTTTGGCCTTGGAGAAACAAACGACAGAGGCCTGCGACTTTTAGAGTTCGCACAGAGTCACCGTCTCACCGTTGCTAATACCCTCCATCCACACAAGAAGTCAAGAACAGTGACATGGCAATCGCCAGGAGGCCTGGTCCATAACCAGATTGACTTCATCTTGCTGCCTCGACGATTCAAATCCAGCGTTAACAAAGCACAAACGAGGTCCTTTCCTGGCGCTGATATTGGCAGCGACCACAACCTTGTCCTTACTAGCCTCAAGTTGAAGCTGGCATTGAAACGAGATAGCAAGAGCCCTCGCATCAGATTCGACCTCCAGAAGCTAAAAGACCCGGAAGTAGAAGAGCTCTTCCAAGCCCAGGTGGGAGGCAGATTTGCAGCCTTGGCTACTTTGGACTGCGACGTAGACACCCTTGCTGGAAATATAAAAGAGGTGTTACTTTCTACAGCAGAAGAAGTGCTGGGGAAGCAGAGGAAGCGCAAACAGCCCTGGGTCACCGATGACATCCTCGATCTCTGTGATGAGAGGAGAGCCTGGAAGAAAAAGAGAGGCCAAGACCTCACATCAGCAAACAAGTACAGACTTGTCAACAAGAAGATCAGGAAGAGGATGAAAAAAGCCAAAGAAGATTGGATTGAAGACCAGTGTTGTAGCGTGGAAGAGAGCATGGCAAACGGCAACAGCAAGAAGGCTTATGAAACGCTAAGGACCCTCACCAAGACTCAACAGCGAACAGCCACAGTCATAGAAGACAGCAGCGGCCAACTCCTTACGGAAAACACTGCTGTACTAAACAGATGGACTGAGTACTGCCGAGACTTGTATAACTACAAGGCTGAGCCAGACACCAGCATCCTCCAAAACAACCAGGCTGGGGCCAGGAAGGCTGAAAACCTGCCAGTGTTAGCTGAAGAGGTGGAAGCAGCCGTACGCGGCCTGAAGGGAGGAAAGTCTCCAGGTGTAGACAACGTACCTGCTGAACTGTTGAAACATGGAGGAGAAGTAACAACGAAGGTCCTCACTATACTCTGTCAAAAGATCTGGGAGCAAAAGAAATGGCCAGTAGAATGGATCTAGTGATCCCGCTCCCCAAGAAAGGAAACCTGAAACAGTGCCAGAACTACAGAACTATCAGTCTGATAAGTCACCCTAGCAAAGTAATGCTCAGAATCATTCTCAACCGCCTCAAAACTTTCGCCGAGGAACTGCTGGCAGAAGAACAGGCTGGCTTCAGAGTTGGAAGAAGCACTGTAGAGCAGATTTTCAACTGCCGCGTCCTGATCGAGAAACATCTGCAGCATCAGCGCGAACTCTACCACAACTTCATTGATTTCAGGAAAGCATTTGATCGCGTCTGGCACGACGGACTCTGGCAAGTCATGAGATCGTTCAACATAGAGGAGGGACTGATCCAAATGATAGAAGCGCTTTACAAGAACGCCTGCAGCGCGGTTCTACTTAACAATCAGTCAGGCGAGTTCTTCAGGACGACGATCGGTGTCCGTCAAGGATGCCTGCTCTCTCCTGTCCTTTTCAACATATTCCTGGAGAAGATCATGCAGGAAACCCTCCACGACCACCATACTTCAATCTCTATTGGTGGCAGATCCCTGTGCAATCTTCGATTCGCAGACGACATTGACCTCATGGCAGGCAGCAATAGTGAGCTCCAAAACCTGACAGACAAACTTTCAAGTAGCGCAGGGTCTTATGGCATGGAGATCAGTACGGATAAAAGCAAAGTGATGATCAACACCACAAGCGACAGCAGCAGCAACATCCACATGAACGGCCAGAAGCTAGAAGAGGTCAATAGCTTCAAGTACTTGGGAGCCACCCTGTCCAAAGACGGTAGTTGCATAGCAGAGATCCGTATCAGGATAGGTACAGCAACATCCGCAATGGCCAGGCTAGACAGGATATGGCGAAGTAACTCCATCAGCTTCACCATCAAGTACAGGCTTTACAAGTCCCTCGTAGTGTCTATTCTACTCTACGGCTGTGAGACTTGGACACTGCTTGCAGACTCAGAAAAGAAAATCCAGGCCTTTGAGAACAAGTGCCTGAGGAAGTTGCTCCGCATCTCGTACCGCGAGCACAAGACCAACGAATATGTACGGAGCATCGTCACTTCCCTGGTGGGCCCACATGAACCCCTTCTGGCAACCGTGAAACGGCGCAAGCTTGCTTGGTTTGGCCACGTGACCCGACACAACACCTTGTCCAAGACTATCCTCCAAGGCACTCTCGAAGGAAGTCGTCGGCGAGGTCGTCAGAGAAAGAGTTGGGTCGCAAACATAAAAGAATGGACCGAACTCGAGACGCCAGACTTGCTTGCCACCGCCCAAAATAGAACTCAGTGGAGAGCACTGTCTGTTGCTGCTGCCTTTCAGTCTCCCCAACGCCCAGTTCGGGCAAGGGACTGATGATGATGATGATGAGATGTTTGGAGCACGCATGCACGCAAGCGCACGAACACGCACACAGACACACACACATTGACGCGCTTTCAGAAGAGCATGCAGGTGTACTTAGTGTATCATGTAGGTAGGTACAGTTAACCTGATTTCACACAAATTATAACAAGACTGAAATCGTACCGTGAAATTCTAGTTTTGTCACCATTTTCTCAAGTCTTGAAGCCAAAGTGAAGCTCACATCACGGAAAATATAAAATTACGTAAAAAACAAAAAATAAACAAACAAACAAACAAAAACGTCATGACAAATGACGTTGGACAAACCAAACATGCGTATGCACTGCGCCTTATAAAGCTCACTGACGCATTGTCAGATCTGCGAAGCTTTTTCACTAGGAGATATTTCAACATCAGAATCAGGTCAAAGACGAAAGGTAGAGACCCTTGACAGCGAGGACAGCTCGCATATAGAAGGGTCTTTGTGGGTTATGGTTCATCCTATCTTGTTTTTATCAGCATCGACTGTCTGCCCTTGAAATTTGTTATCGTTTGCTTTTCATCTATAGAGCTGCAGAAAACTCGACTTCATCCGCGGCCATCTTGAATTAACTCACCGGCTCAAAACGTGCCGCACTCCAATACCGTCGCGGCTTTCTGCGGCGTATCGGAGGGTATCCGGTATGAAAGTCTCCAATGAATGAAGACCTGAACACGTCAACCTAGACGCGTGCGTGCAATCAAGTTCTAAAAATAAATTTCCCAAAACAATAAACATTGCCAAGTGCAGACTACAATCCATCGTCCGGACTCGAAGTGTGCGACTGTTAATCCAGCTGCCCGAGTTATTCATTGACAATAGTTCATGAAGCCTTGCCACGTAACCTTTTTGACCTGACAACAAAGTCTGCACAAGTCGTCAATTACGACGACGTAAATGAGTGCAGGCTAACCAATATGGATCCAGGTTGCTGATCAAGAGGCATAGATTCTCATGAGCCCCTGCCATTGCAGGGGTTCATGAGAATCTAGGTCTATTGTAGATGGGTTGGGTTTTCTGCTAGACTGGATGTTTGATGTGGGTTTGTATCATGGTAAAGGGCAGCGATAAATCAAAAGCATTGTGGCCCGTACGCGACTGGGAAATTAGGTACAGGGACCATCCATTGGCACGCAGTGGCGTCGCCTTACAGCCGGTTCACACGAGACTGGTGTGGAAATGTACATAGAAGGGTGGGAGGGGGGCGGGGGGGGGGAGGGAGGGAGGAGGGGGCGGAGAGAGAGATGAACTGAAACTTTTTCTATCCTATAAACCTTTGGCTTGTTTTGATCTGATGGAAATTGCTGCATATCTTTTGGATGCATTTTACAAAGCAATTAACTATTTAAACCGAAACGTGTTTTTTCTTCTAAAGGGAGAGACAATAGACACGGAGGCCTTCTCATTTAATAACATTTTATCTACAACACTAGAAAAGTGAAACACACACAAAGTATTTCATACTCTCTCTCTCTCTCTCTCTCTCTCTCTCTCTCTCTCTCTCTCTCTCTCCCTCCCCCTCCCTCCCTCCCTACCGGCGGCACTAAGGTATATTCTCTTTGTCTGTCCGCCTAAGCGACAACTGACCATAGCTGGAACAATGTGTTAATGGGGAGGGGGAGGGGGGGGGAGGGATGGGGGGGGGGGGGAGGGGAGAGGCGGGGAGGGGGGGGGGGGGCGAGAGAGCGCGCCGTACGGACAATACTGAGGTCATGTTGATTGTTATTTTACGGCAGGACGACAGGAAACGCCCAGCTGTGGACGCTGTGAAAATAGCCAGAGATTGTATGTCATCCGAGTGGTTTCCCTCCTTGTTATCACGTGGACTATTTACCACCTTTCTAAACAAATAGCAGTCTCTCCTCAGTCTTAAATACACTGGTATGCAAAAATCATTACTGTATATGATATATACTGACGACCAAAAGAAATGCGACATTTTTTGGGAATCATTGAAACACTTAAAAGTTTCTGATGATTTAAAAAAAATGTCGCTGTTTTGTTGCTCGTCAGTGTAGTTTAACCCCTTCTACCCCAGACACACCACAGCCAGATATGGATCAACCATGATAGTTCAAGGGTGATGCCAGAATAGCTTGGCGCCTATGGGCGCCAAGCTATTCTGGCTTCACCCTTGAACTATCGTGGTCGACCTGTGTCCTGCACTGCAATGCAGTCTTCAGAGGACAACGGCAAACTTTGGGGATTTCGGTCTTGGGCTACAATGAGTTAACTGAATGCCGGTAAAAATTGAACACCACCCAACTGCACGAGGTATAAGATCCTCGTGAGCTCCCGCGACTGCGGGGGCACATGAGGATCTTATAACTCTTGCTTATAACTCTTTGAATTAATGTTCCTTCAACGACTTTGATCTATTGACGTTGAATTCACAATGCTACATTACAGTACTTACAGATCAGGATAGAGACCAATGGCTGTAGTTCAAGGGTGGTGCCAGAACACTTTGGCGCCTAGAGGCGCCGAGCTATTCAGGTACCTCCCTTGAACTATTTTAGTCAAACTTATTTCACAGACTGGTGTATTCCGAATGATAAGGGTTAAGTATCACGGACATGTTTATTTTACATTTTATTTTATATGACTACAAAGAAGAAGGAGGAGGAATGTTCCGCTTCATCTATTTAAAAAAATTTTTTTTTTGTAAAAGAAAATCAGGAGGGAGTACTGATTTCAAACCTGCCCCACCAGTAAACGAAGGATCGTGGGTTACATATTCTCACAGGGAGTGCAGAAGTACCCTGTCCGGAAACGCTGTAGAGGCTGCATAAAGAAAAACCGCCACCGTGCTCTCTGCCGGGCGCCTTTGGTGGAATGGGACTCTTTTGTGTCTCGGTAGACGGCACAGGTCTGACCCTGGCAACCCTGTGTTAACTCATTCAGGAGGCGTCATCTAACGACTATGCACCTGTTGCAGGAGATGGATCGACCATGATCATTCAAGGCCAGTGCCAGATTTGCTTGGCGCCGGCAGGCGCCAAGCATATCTGGCACTGGCCTTGAATGATCATGGTCGACCCATGACTTGACCTGCTGTAGTGCGTCAGGGCTGAATGGGTTAAGTAACCCATTGACCGCTAACTGCGCGTGTTTTCCGCCGAGCTGTATCGTCAGTCGCAGCCAAAGGGTTCACTTTTATAATATTTTGTGTTTTGTTTCTTTTGCTGACAGGGTCCGTACTTGCGAAAATCAAGAAAGGATGAAACGCCATCAGGAGGTAAGTTACCGGATTGATTTTACTAGCAGATAGCTGTAGGAAAGACTTTCCTACAACGCACAAGATGCAATAATATTTATACAGTAAGCTTTTAACATAACAAACTAAAATGTCTTCTCGACTAGCTACACATTACCCGTATCACACTAAAGCTAAAAGCTTCAAATGTGTACACTGCCATATATGCAAGCTGCGTTATAGTACTTACAGGTACGGATATAGACCAATGGCTTTAGTTCAAGGGTGGTGCCAGAATAGATTGGAGCCTAGAGGCGCCAAGCTATTCTGGCACTACCCTTGAACTATTTAGTCAAAACTTATTTCACACACTGGTGTATTCCGAAGGATAAGGGCTAATTGGGGCGGGGCACGGGGCGGTCCGTGGCGCAGTGGTTAAGGCGCCTGCCACCAATGCTAAAGGTGCGAGGTTCAATTACGGGTTCCGGCGTCGGATTTTTCTCCTTTAGTAAGTGTCACCGTTAATTCGGGCGGACCGTCGGGGGTTCTTTCTCCGGGTACTCCGGCTCTTCCTCCCCCTCCACTTTGGTATCAGTTTCAGTCCACTTAATCAAATTTCAAATACAAACGATTTTGAATTTCCAAAAACTACAGTAGCTCGCTTGAGCTTGCCCTTAGCACCACGTGAAAGTTCTGTGTTTACGTTTAGTGTGTGAGTGAATGCGCGTGATTTACGTGAGCGTGCTTGTTGGGTTCAGTTCGCGGCGGCGCTTTGAGCCGATTTTCAATTGGGATAAAGCGCCTATTAATGCGCTTATTATTATTATTATTATTATAATTGACTGCTGTAGACAAGATAATGCATCGTAAGTACATCTAGCATAGTAGGAGTTTAATGCATCATAAGTACACCTAGCATAGTAGGAGTTTAATGCATCATAAGTACACCTAGCATAGTAGGAGTTTAATGCATGGTAAGTACATCTAGCATAGTAGGAGTTTAATGCATCATAAGTACACCTAGCATAGTAGGAGTTTAATGCATCATAAGTACATCTAGCATAGTAGGAGTTTAATGCATGGTAAGTACATCTAGCATAGTAGGAGTTTAATGCATGGTAACTACACCTAGCATAGTAGGAGTTTAATGCATGGTAAGTACATCTAGCATAGTAGGAGTTTAATGCATCATAAGTACACCTAGCATAGTAGGAGTTTAATGCATGGTAAGTACACCTAGCATAGTAGGAGTTTAATGCATCATAAGTACACCTAGCATAGTAGGAGTTTAATGCATCATAAGTACACCTAGCATAGTAGGAGTTTAATGCATGGTAAGTACATCTAGCATTGTAGGAGTTTAATGCATGGTAAGTACACCTAGCATAGTAGGAGTTTAATGCATGGTAAGTACATCTAGCATAGTAGGAGTTTAATGTATCATAAGTACACCTAGCATAGTAGGAGTTTAATGCATCATAAGTACACCTAGCATAGTAGGAGTTTAATGCATGGTAAGTACATCTAGCATTGTAGGAGTTTAATGCATCGTAAGTACATCTAGCATAGTAGGAGTTTAATGCATGGTAAGTACATCTAGCATTGTAGGAGTTTAATGCATCGTAAGTACATCTAGCATTGTAGGAGTTTAATGCATCGTAAGTACATCTAGCATTGTAGGAGTTTAATGCATCGTAAGTACATCTAGCATAGTAGGAGTTTAATGCATCGTAAGTACACCTAGCATAGTAGGAGTTTAATTCATCGTAAGTACACCTAGCATAGTAGGAGTTTAATGCATCGTAAGTACATCTAGCATAGTAGGAGTTTAATGCATGGTAAGTACATCTAGCATAGTAGGAGTTTAATGCATGGTAAGTACATCTAGCATTGTAGGAGTTTAATGCATCGTAAGTACATCTAGCATTGTAGGAGTTTAATGCATCGTAAGTACATCTAGCATTGTAGGAGTTTAATGCATCGTAAGTACATCTAGCATTGTAGGAGTTTAATGCATCGTAAGTACATCTAGCATTGTAGGAGTTTAATGCATCGTAAGTACATCTAGCATAGTAGGAGTTTAATGCATCGTAAGTACATCTAGCATAGTAGGAGTTTAATGCATCGTAAGTACACCTAGCATAGTAGGAGTTTAATGCATCATAAGTACACCTAGCATAGTAGGAGTTTAATGCATCATAAGTACACCTAGCATAGTAGGAGTTTAATGCATCATAAGTACACCTAGCATAGTAGGAGTTTAATGCATCATAAGTACACCTAGCATAGTAGGAGTTTAATGCATGGTAAGTACATCTAGCATTGTAGGAGTTTAATGCATCGTAAGTACATCTAGCATAGTAGGAGTTTAATGCATGGTAAGTACATCTAGCATTGTAGGAGTTTAAAGGATCGTAAGTACATCTAGCATTGTAGGAGTTTAATGCATCGTAAGTACATCTAGCATTGTAGGAGTTTAATGCATGGTAAGTACATCTAGCATTGTAGGAGTTTAATGCATCGTAAGTACATCTAGCATTGTAGGAGTTTAATGCATCGTAAGTACATCTAGCATTGTAGGAGTTTAATGCATCGTAAGTACATCTAGCATAGTAGGAGTTTAATGCATCATAAGTACATCTAGCATAGTAGGAGTTTAATGCATCGTAAGTACATCTAGCATAGTAGGAGTTTAATGCATCATAAGTACACCTAGCATAGTAGGAGGTTAATGCATGGTAAGTACATCTAGCATAGTAGGAGTTTAATGCATCGTAAGTACATCTAGCATAGTAGGAGTTTAATGCATCATAAGTACACCTAGCATAGTAGGAGGTTAATGCATGGTAAGTACATCTAGCATAGTAGGAGCCTAATGCATGGTAAGTACATCTAGCATAGTAGGAGTTTAATGCATGGTAAGTACATCTAGCATAGTAGGAGTTTAATGCATGGTAAGTACGTCTAGCATAGTAGGAGGTTAATGCATGGTAAGTACATCTAGCATAGTAGGAGTTTAATGCATCGTAAGTACATCTAGCATAGTAGGAGTTTAATGCATCATAAGTACACCTAGCATAGTAGGAGGTTAATGCATGGTAAGTACATCTAGCATAGTAGGAGCCTAATGCATGGTAAGTACATCTAGCATAGTAGGAGTTTAATGCATGGTAAGTACATCTAGCATAGTAGGAGTTTAATGCATCGTAAGTACATCTAGCATAGTAGGAGTTTAATGCATCGTAAGTACATCTGCATTGTAGGAGGTTAATGCATCGTAAGTACATCTAGCATTGTAGGAGTTTTCAAGTCAAGTAGTGACCGGACAATCCAATCCCGGCTTTGGCTGTCGGCTAGCGTTTTTCATCGCGACGAAAAAAGCTAACGACAGCCAAAGGGTTAAGGCAATCCTCACGTTCCTTTACAGAGAACACTGCCATGGAACCGCGGAAGAATACATCTCTCAGTGCACTATTTCGTCATGACACTCAGTCCGCCGTCCAGATGGGTACAAAGGTACGCGGTCAATGTTTTCTACTGTGTGAGTGTGTGTGAATATGTAGCTTGAGACACTTAACCCATTCGGCCTCACACGCCCTGACAGCAGGAGATGGATCGACCATGATAATTCAAGGGTAGTGCCAGATTAGCTTGGCGCCATCAGGCGCTAAGCTAATCTGGCGCTAGCCTTGAATTATCATGGTCGATCCATCTCCTGCAGCTGGTACATAGTCGTTAGATGACGTCTAAAACATGGGGGAAATTCGGCCTTGGGTTATGATCTCCAGAACTCAAGTCCTCATCGTTTTTTGGGTCCGTTTAATCCAGACACCCCGGACGCAATAGAACATAACAGGTTTTTGACCATGAAGCTTTTTATTAACCCATTCAGCCCGACGCACGTATTTCCCAAATTTTGGAGGCGTCATTTAAACGACTATGCACCAGTTGCAGGAGATGGGTCTACCATAATAATTCAAGGGTAGTGCCAGATTAGCTTGGCGCCTATCGGCGCCAAGCTAATCTGGCACTACCCTTGAATTATCAAGGCCGACCCATGTCCTGCTGTAGTGTGTCAGGGCTGAATGGGTTAAAGACTATTGTAACAACTACAGTCGTTGTGTGTAAGTCAGATGGTTTGAAGAGCAACGATGTATTGAATGCACAATTAAACAGACGTACCGCTAAGATTTGTGCCGTCTTTCTTCTGCAGCTCATTTTTCTCTGTGAAAATAATTCACAATTGCTTTCTTTTGTCCTGTATATTTTTTTCAAGCCGGCGACGGCAGGAGCACCACCGCCCATGTTTGTCAACGTTCAGACCCTCACCAGGGGAATGGTCTTTGTAAGTCGCCTTTGCATTCGTCCGTCAAGACACAAAAGGGCGGTACGAAGCCTCCCTGCCCGTGGTCACAGATTGTGTTAACTTCGTGCCAAAAGAACTCCGGCTGTCCAAACAACATGGTACAAAGTGCAAAGAAGTACCCAACGGAGAAAGAAACTCGCTTAGAAAAGACGGGTACAACACAATTTATTAATATTTCGGGTAAATACCCTTTGTCAAAACAGACAAACAAACAGAGAGATTAGCCGCTACTTTTCTTCATTCGCAGAAGGAATCTATTTTGACAAAGGGTATTTACCCGAAATATTAATAAATTGTGTTGTACCCGTCTTTTCTAAGCGTGTTTCTTTCTCCGTTGGGTACTTCTTTGCATTTTACACGCTTGGCAGTCACCTTTTTGGTCTGAATGGCACAAAGTGGCTGCAGCAAGGGACAAGGATTCTCATGAGCCCCCGCAAATGCGGAGGCTCATGAGGATCTATGTCTCTTGCGGTTAGGTCCTGTTCAATTTTTGTTCTCAGTCGGGTTAACGTTTTTGGAAGGAAGAAAACGCATGCCCAGCAAAAGGTTCTGCTCTGGAATAGCACAGCGTGTTTTGAAGTGTGAAGCGCCGCAGCGTGATAGAAATTGTCTCTGTACAACTATTACTGTCTTTCTAACTCACATTAATTTTGCAGTCGTGACGCACAAAATCCGACTTTACGCCATGAAGCGTATAAAAATTGTCCTCATGAGCCCTTCCCCGCCACCACCTTATCCCCTCTCACCCCCCCCCCTCAAATCCCTCCTCCCCAATCCCCCCCCCCCCAATCCCCCTCGCTGGCAGTCACTTGCTTACATGCATCTGTGTTAACTTCTTCGGCACTGCCAGTGGACGCATATCTTGTTCCTGGAATCTTCGTTAATTCCACGACCAAAAAGCACAGTCCGGTCTGTATAGCATGGATGCAAATTGGTCTCAGCCAACGGCATAGATCCTCATTAGCCCCCGCAACTGCGGGGGCTCATGATGATCTATGCCCCTTGCAGTTGGATCGTGTTAACGTGTTCTCTCTAGGCCTACAATTTTTTAAAATTTTAATAGAGAACAAGAGGGCTCTCAGCCGGGAATTCGAAAACGTTTCGTGTTAACGGGAAATTTGTGTAAGGCGTGTTCGTGTTAACTGGACTCCACTGTAGTTGATTGGTTATTGTGTTCGACAGGGTCTGTCTGACATATTCTTCCACAACCAGCCGGCCATGTCCCTGGTCAGCAATGGCGCCGAGTGCATCTCTATCAGCAAGAAACTCTTCATGGAACACGCTTCACATGCCTTCGTCACGCGCATCAGAGAAGACGTAAGTCACCAAAACCTGCATCATCATCATCATCATCATCATCATCGTCATCATCATCATCATCCTACTAATTAGTCGTTGATCTCTTCACTGTTCACAGCTAGTGCACGCAGATTATATTTCTGCAATCTTCGTTAAGCCAACGCCAAGGAGCCCAGCCGTCCAACGATCATATACTCAGGAGTACTGCCAACTAGAGAATAGATCCTCATGAGCCCCCGCAGTCGCGGGGGCTCATGAGGATCTATGTCTCTTGCAGTCGGATCGTGTTCAGTTTTTCTCAGCAGAGAAGGTGTTAATAGTTTTTTTTCTCGTATATTGTTCTGCCTGCCTTTTGGGCAAGATTCAGTGTTTCACTGTCAGATTAACAAGTAACTGAGGCACATTTTAAAGTTGTCACCAATAATTAAATAATTATAATGAAACTCGCTGTGCTCAGATCTACCCATATCCCAGCGAAGAGGACCTTCAGAATGACCTGGAGGCCA
>BTPG01000003.1:240231109-240321109 GCA_036245525.1 Semisulcospira habei
ATTAACCTACTATGGCTCTCGGGTCGTGTCTTCAATATCTAGTTATTCGTAGACACACGAATGTACGTGTATATTCTAACAATCATGTGTGTGTGTGTGTGTGTGTGTGTGTGTGTGTGTGTGTGTGTGTGTGTGTGTGTGTGGACGCGCGAGTGCGTTTGTGCGTGTGTTCGTGTTTAGTAGACTATATATTTTGTATCACTGAGCTTTGATGTCCCTGTTTAATGTATTTTTTTGTACTTAGTTAGTCGTAGTTGTAGCAACGGCAGGTACGAAAAATGACATAGTCACTGACTGTGTTAATACCTTCACCGTTGTAAAATAAAGATTCATTGATTCATTCATTGATTCAGCCAGATCATTTTTTTTTCTTTTTTTTGCATGAACGGCACAAAGGAGGGGCCTTGCTAAATCCCTTTTTTCTACGTAAATCTGGTGTAGTAGGGCCTACTGGGTTACATACGGTGCCAAGGGACAGCCCCTTTAAATTGCAAAAGGAATAGATCCACATGAGACCCCGCAATTGCGGGGGCTCATGTGGCTCTATTCCTTTTGCAAATGGAACTTCCTCGCTCATGCACAGTGCCTGTCAGCATTATACTGGATTTGACGAAGAAAATGGGTTCGGAGACCAACATTGAGAATGGTGCGAGCAAGAGGTATAGATCCTCATGAGCCCCCCGCAATTGCGGGGGCTCATGAGGATCTATGCCTCTTGCAGATGGATTGGCGCGAGTCCTGCGCCGTGTACACCGAGCACTACGCAAGATTGGAGGAGGAAAATGGGCCGAGAGACCGATACCGGGGTGAGCTAATCGTCGGCCAGGAGTTGAAGGCAAATAGTGAAAGTTGAACGACAACCGGCTCACAGTTGACAAGAGCGACAGCTGCAGACCCTAGGGGACACCCCCACCCCCTCACCTTTCACCCCGCTATCCCCTGCCGCCCCCCCCCCCCCTTCTGGGCTGTACACCCATTACCCTCATAACTCTTTCATTCTCGCAGCCGGCTGTTTCGCATTCCACAGGGTTTTCCTTGGTTTGCTGTTGTGTTTGCCAGTGTTGTTGATGATGTTGTTGAGAATTACGTCACTACGACTGAGTTACGGAAGATGGAGCGGCCATACTTCTGCAGCGGGATTCAGTCTCAGAACCGAACGTTTCGCATTCTTGCGGTTCTTTTGGTTGGTTGTTGTTGTTGGTGATGTTGTTATACGAGTTGCGGGAGATCAGGCGACCAAACTTCTATAGCTGGGTTCGGCATTTTCAGAGCCGGCCAAAAGTTTCACAGTATAGAGAGAGCCATTCTGAAAATTACTAACAAGAAGCGAGAGATGGGGCGACCATGATTGAATTCTCAACCGCAGAATGCTCGAATTCTGGAGCTGTAACAGGCATCGTGATACTGAAGACGCCGCCGGTGACGAAGCTGGAATGTGAAAGCCTGCTGCTACTACGTGAAATAACATCCATTCTGACTAGCAAAAGAAATGCAACAGTTTTGGAATCATCGGAAACACGATTACAAAAATATTGCATTTCTTTTGCTCCTCAGTATACTTTCTGTGCAAACTTCAATCCTGCTATTCACAATCTGTGCAAACTTCAATCCTGCTATTCACAAACTGTGCGGCATCCGATGTAAATTTATTACCGACGCTGTGTATGCCGCAGCGAGCGCTCAGCTCTGCCAAACAAGCCGACCAACGTCCCTCATTCGAGAATGCTGCATTCGGTTGACGTGATTTTATGCCGCGTATTTGGATGCGGCGTGTTTGGAATGAGTCAATCAGACAAACCACAGAGCTGTCATGGTTGACACCTCAACAGCAGCTGGCGAAAAAAATTGACAGAGATTGTCACAGGGGAGAGAATCCGATCGACCTTTCCGGGGCCGAAGATGTTGGCTCAACAGCTTCCCTTCAACCCCCCGCCACTCCCCCAGTTTCGGGACACAAAAGTGACAGTGACCAAGTCTTGCAAAGGGCATAGATCTTCATGAGCCCCTATACGGTACTGCGGATGCAGGGCCCATGCGGATCTATGCCCCTTGCAGATTTGACAAAACGAGCCTAGGGATATCAAACAGCAGATGGAAAAAAGACGACGGTCAATTTTTCGATAATCCACACCAGCATTAATCAAAGGCTTAATCCCCTTGGGGGATTTTCTCCCTTGGAACAGAAAAGACGTGAGACAACTGAGGCTGATCTCCGCTCGCGTGGAGTTGAGATCCTCATGAGTCCCTGCACGCCGGAGGTGCTCACAGGAGTCTGTGCTTCTCGCAGATTGATCGGGCTGAACTTCAGGACAGCGCTGATGATGTGTGGATGTGTACCAGTTCCGATCCACCTTTTCCATCCACCTTTTAGCTGTAGTTGAGGGACGCGTCGTGGTACGGGTTCGCCGAGACTGTTCCTAGATCTCCGTGATACGGCAGACAATTTCCTTTGCCGTGCTGCGGGAAGCGGTTTTTATGTCGCGATGAAGTTCCTGCAGGAATGATTGCGGCAAAGACCGCTACCGACAGCCCATGGACTGAAAAACAAATTGTACATATAAGCACTAGTAAACGGCAGAACTGATATTTATCCGGCAACACATGACACCAGACGTGGATCTACGTCAGTCAAACTGAATACCGAAGTTCAGTTCGCTCTTTGGTGCAAAAATACAAATAAATTATCAAGTCAGACAGGCCTTGACATTGTTGAATTTTCGACTTGAATGTTCCAGTAGCCTACACACAACAGAAGACAAAAGAGAACTACGTCAGTTGTGTTTTGTTGTGAACAGTGTTTGATGATGTCACGTAACCGGGTCATCCCCGGTGACTCTCTGTATGTACGTACTTTTCTCCTATCACCCCCCCCCCCCCCACTTGCCTAGTCTACACACTTGTGCTCTGGTCTTTCTTTTCTCTATGTCACACTTCCCTCTACTGTTCACCTGTCATCACTTAGTAGCCTGGGGGTAGTTAACTATAACACCGGCCCTGATTGTCGCCCTAGTTTCTATAACTTTTTACCACCAAGGGCCGGTTGACCACTTTAGTATGACCAATCACTGATCAGTTCTTTAACTAACTGCCAGTCATTTTGAACCTTGGCCTCTTTGTCCCTCTTTGTCAATTTTGTGGACAGCGGTAGTTTTACACCGTGGCTTCATTTACCTCTGAGCCGGTCTACTGATCACTTGTGCCATGTGTGACCTTCATTTTCAGTTTCTGAGCAAACTTTGAACTGCATCCTGGCAAGACGGAACATGTGAGGGACTCCTGTGCTGAATCAGTTTTGCCTCTGCACTGCATGGTACTCACTTGGTACAATAAACAAATGTCATAGCGACCTGAGTCTTTGTTGACTCCCGCCGTGAGATGACCTTAGTCACCTGCTCGGCGTTAAACCCAAATAACTAACTAACTCTTTGTTGACTCCTCCCTTACACGCTTCTGTGGCCTGGCCATCTGCTCGGATACATTAGGTTGTGTTGTATTGTGTAGTTGTCGTGGTGTGTTAACAGTGTCGTATTGTGCTGTGTTGTGTTGTTGTGGAGTACCTCACATGCCCGGGTTTTGAGTGGTTTTGATTGTACGGATTGATCTGGTTTGGATTTTTCTTAGAAAATGGGCCGGTTCAGTTCGGTTTGCTTTGCTTTGCTTTCACATTGTATAGGGAAATTAGATGTCTCATTGAAAAGCTAAATGACCGTTTATAGAAAGTCGGTTGACCCACAGTAGAGTCGGCAATTTTGATTATGGTGCACTTGAAACTTGGATATAGCTCCCTTTTCAAAATTGCAAAAAAAAATAACAAAAGTAAAAATCCTCGACCTCCGGAGAAGAATCAGACAGTGAAGGTGACGTAAAAGCACCGAAACGCACCAGTGTTATACAAGTGTTTTACATGTGTATGCGATGACGCAATTCTCTCTGATGTGATTTAGAAGACGCCGAATGTCTAAGTGAAAAACGCATGTGAGCTGAAAACAATACGGCAGACTTCAATCTTCATCTTGTTTGTTTTCACACAAACTACGTTCTTCCAAACTTGGCTTGTTTCAGCCCCAATCGTCACGTACCACAGAATGCACAGTAACATCAGCAGCGGCAGGGCCTCAGAATCATCAGCCATAAATACCGGACAACTGCCGCTGACACTTGTAGCACATCTCCGACACCGACAAATGTAACGCAAACACGCTTCTCTTGTCACTGGACATTTCTCTCTCTCTCTCTCTCTCTCTCTCTCTCTCTCTCTCTCTCTTCTCTCTCTCTCTCTCTCTCTCTCTTAGTCTCTCTGCAAAAGGGCCTCGGACTGACGCCGTGACGTCAACACGGGCCAGCTAAGGCCGGCCGAGGGCCTCTTGCTTACGATGGAGAGGGTGCCGGGGGGGGGGGGGAGCTGGGGGTGGTGGTGGGGTGTGACATAAGTTACGCAGGGACGCGACGCTGTGAGGAATGCGTGCAAACTAACAGTTGTCGTCTGCACATTCCTGTCTAATTGATGTTGTTTAGCACCATTGTTCACAGGGGTACAGAAATGCGCATGTCAATGTACATAGTTGTAGCAGTATTGATATCTTCTTGTGTCTTATTTTAAACTGTTATTAGAAGAAATAGACACAGCTGTGCATCAATAAACGTCGTGAAAATGTATCTCGTCTCTATCGCAGCATGTGCGGCCATTGTTGACCATTGCTTAAATCCATTGTGTTGTAATTGTCCTCAATTTTTAAGCGTGTTTTTTCTTCGCTGGAATTTTCTAACCATTGTTGAACTCGGGGTGAATTCGCAGTTATCATCATCATCATCATCATCAATAACCATCATCAATGACCATTAACAATAATGTTACGTTTGTGGTTGTTTTTATTCTTTTGAGAGCATGTGTGGGTTGATCATCGGAAAGATCCGATAGATATTTGAGTTATTTTGGATAAGAATTACGTACCTTTTTAGTAGGATTCATTTTCTTTTGCTTGGAGAATTGCGATCGATTTCTGTTCTGTAGCTAAAATGACGCGTTTTATCGTTACATTGTTGCTAAAGTCCGACCTCGTTTGACCTCAAATATGACGTCAAAGTGGTTGGTTACATTTGGTAACATTGTATCGCACTGAATGCGCCTAGATGTTTGTCGAAAGCTGTAGAAGTTAGTTCTAGACTGTTCTTTTTCATGAATATTAATAAGTTTTGGTTACGTTTTCTTTTCTGATTGGTTGTGTTGTGTGAATTTGCTGGATTCTTCTGGAAATCTGTAATAGTATAAAAAAAAAAGGTGTTAGGAAATATGTGTGTGCATTGTATGGAAGACGCGGTGTATCAGATTTGCGGATGCATTGTGGAGAGACGTTTGCTGTCACTACTATTTCAACGCACCCCCTCCCCCACCGCCCAAACGGCACACACACACACACACACACACACACACACACACACACACACACACACACACACACACACACACACACACACACACACACACACACACAGTGCACACACACACACACACACAGTGCACACACACACACACACATACACACACACACACATACACATACACATACACACACACACACACACACACACACACACACACACACACACACACACACACACACACACACTGTCTCCGAAGAGTCTCTCCACACACGCGCACACCGGCCGCACCACCGACAGTGTTGATTACTAGTACAAACATTCAGGCTCCTAGTGTCACAGAAAACGCATACATTGTACACGAACGAAAACTCGCGTTTCTGCAAATCTACTCAGTTGAACTACCGTTGGCATTCCGGCCCCCATCCGCTCTGGCCATATAGTATGTACAGTACAGCCGGTAGTACACAAATATGGGTCCCTCCCCCCCCCCTCCCACACCTGCCCCCACCACCCCCGGCGGCTCCATCCCCAGTCCGCGAAGGCCACTACCACAACACAAGCCGAATACATATTTCACATGCCTTGGACCAAACGCGGAAAATTGCCACACATAGTTCTCTCACGTCAAAGCGACCTACCCAGACAACAAGGGTTAGCGACCTACCCAGACAACAAGGGTTAGCGACCTACCCAGACCGAACAAGGATTACAACTCATTACAGGCGCCAAGCTATTCTGGCACCACCCTTGAACTATCATAGTCAAATTTATTTCTTGCAATAGTGCATCAGGATGAAACAGGCTAAAAGTTCGCAATATCTCCGTTATAAATATGCCATAAGTCTGTAACTATATATAGTAATAGATTATGATATACTTAATATGCCTTACCATAACGCTCAGGGGCGGATCAGTTATCTCGAGAAGGGGGGGGGGGTCCAACTTTTTGTTTGGGTCCTCAACTGAACTGATACAAAAGGCCTCCCCGACGCTAGACCTAGACCTTCCAGGGGCCGAAAATCGAAAAGCGGGGGATGGTGGTGGTGGTGGGGGTGGGGGGGGGGGGGGTTGTGGAGTGGGAGGGAGGTGGGTGCGCGTGTGTTCAGACTCTCACCATTCGCCAAAGTATCAAACAACGGGGGGGGGGGTGGGGTGGGGGTGGGGGTGGGGGGGGTGGGGGAGGGTGGGGGGGGGGGGTGGGAGGGGTGGGGGGGGGTTGGGGGTGGGGGGTGGGGGTTGTTCCAAACATCCCCAAAAGGGACTTTGTTATGCTTTGTTATAGCATATTAAAGAATTTATGGTCTGGAGGGGGGTTCCAGAACCCATAGGATCTCGCCCTTCCAGATCCGCCCTTGACGCTGCACAAAATGGCCGACTTAAATCATGAAGTCTGAATGCTCTTCCTCTCGTTGCATGGGAGGGTTTCCGGGGGCCGTTGCGCACGAAGAGCAGTAGAAGCCCTCTGTTACGGGCGCCTACTGGCATGGATCAGTTGTGCAAAGAAGGGTAGAATCTTCTTTGAGGCAAGACAACATCGAAAACACGCTAAATTTGGACATTCAATAAAATCCTGCCTTGAAGCAGGTCGCTTTAACCCTTTCAGTCCCGAGGTCCCATTTCCCACATTGTGGAGGTGTTGCCTAACGACTATGTACCAGTTGCAGGAGATGGCTTGACCAAGATAGTTTAAGGGTAGTGCCAGATTAGCTTGGCGCCGACAGGCGCCAAGCTAATATGGTACTACCCTTGAATTATCATGGCCAGACCATCTCCTGCTGTAGGGATCCGGGGCTAAAATGGTTAAAATAAACAATTACCACCTGTGAGTCCACGTCTCAAGGCTCATTTGGTGAAATCATCCATTGGCTTTCTGTTGAGGTGATTTCCTGCAGGCATCACCTCGACAAAATGCGCTACCGACGGCCGAAAGGTGAACCCTGTCAACGCCAGCGAACGCAATCTGTGTATTGAAACGATTACAAATTCAGCACCAAATCAGGATCCCAGTTTATTCAAGTGGTGCAGACCGGGGGGGGGGGGGGGGGGCAGGGGCAGAGGGGAGAGAGGAAGGTGGAAGGAGGGGGGCAGAGGGGAAAGAGGAAGGGGGAAGGAGGGGGAGGGGTCGGGCAGGGGTCCAGGGGAGAGAGGAAGGGGGAAGGAGGGGGAGGGAGCGAGCATGTGCAGAGGGGAGAGAGGAAGGGGGAAGGAGGGGGAGTGGGCGGGCAGGGGCAGAGAGGAGAGAGGAAGGGGGAAGGAGGGGGGCGGGCAGGGACAGAGGGGAGAGAGAAAGGGAGGGGGAGGGGAGGGGTGAGGGGGGTAGAGGGGAAAGAGGAAGGGGGGATGAGGGGGCGGGCAAGGGCAGAGAGGAAGAGGGAAAGGAGGGGGTGGGCAGAGGCAGAGGGGAGAGAGGAAGGGGAAGGAGGCGGGAGGGGGCAGGGGGGAAAGAGGAAGGGGAAAGGAGCGGGGGGGGGGGGTGGGGGGCGTTCAGGGGCAGAGGGGAGAGAGGAAGGGGGAAGGAGGCGAAGGGGGCAGAGGGGAAAGAGGGAAGGAGGGAAGGAGGGGGCGGGCAGGGGCAGAGGGGAAGGAGGGGGAGGGGGAGGGGGCAGAGAGGAAAGAGGAAGCGGGGAGGAGGGAGAGGGGAAAGAGGAAGGGGGAAGGAGTCTAGGGGACCAGAGGGGAAAGAAGAAGGGGGAAGGACTGGGCAGAGGGGAAAGAGGAAGGGGGAAGAGGGGGCAGAGGGGAGAGAGGAAGAGGGAAGGAGGGGGAGAGAGAAAGAGGGAAGGAGGGGCAGGGCCAGAGGGGAGAGAGGAAGGGGGAAGGAGGGGGCAGAGGTGGAATAGGGGAAAGAGGAAGGGGAAAGGAGGGGGCGGCCAGGGGCAGAGGGGAGAGAGGAAGGGGGAAGGAGGGGGGCAGGGGCAGAGGGGAAAGAGAAAGGAGGAAGAGGGGGGGGGTGGGGGCAGAGGGAAGGGGGAGGAGGGGGGCAGAGCCAGAGGGGAGAGAGGAAGGGGAAGGGGGGGGGGGGCTTGCGTGCGATCCATTTACTTTCCAGCCTCCTAAATCGAACAGTCATCGGAGGGGGAGAGGGAGGGGGAGAGAAACACGCTTAGAAAAAGACAATTTACAGTGCAATTGCGTTGTAATTGTCTTTTCTAACGTGTTTCTTTCTTGGTTGGAATGTTCTCTGCTCTACAGGCTGGGCAGTCGGGACAGGGCCATATACATACCACTCATATCACTATTGTTGTTTTATTATTATTACATTCATTCAGCCCGACGCCCGTATTTCCCAAATTCTGGAGGCGTCATCTAATGACCATGCACCAGTTGCAGGAGATGGATCGACCATGATAATTCAGTGGTAGTAATCTGGCACTATCCTTGAATTATCATGGTCGATCCATCTCCTGTTGTAGTGCGTCAGGGCTGAATGGGTTAAATTCATTAAACACGTTCTAGAGTCCGTCAAACTGTTAGATACACGAAAATACTAAAAATGGAATAAACACACCACTACACAGTTCACCTTCATTCATTCATTATATCCAGGTTATTGTCCCACTGGCACCGAGGTGATCGGGGTCTAAAACGTGAACACATACACAGTTCACCTCTGTATCAGCTGTTTTATTCACATCCGGAGTCAGCGACCTCTCGCTGACCCATGAGAGTTGCCAGGTGAGCGACCTGCGAGTTCAAGTTGCCACGTACATGCATTTGTCTGGTGTTGGCACCTCCTGGCGCTGGGTGTCTCGCTGACCCATGAGAGTTGCCAGGTGAGCGACCTGCGAGTTTGCCACGTACATGCATTTGTCTGGTGTTGGCACCTCCTGGCGCTGGGTGTCTCGCTGACCCATGAGTGTTGCCAGGTGAGCGACCTGCGAGTTTGCCACGTAGGCTACATGCATTTGTTGGTGTTCGCATTTCCTGGCTCGCCGCGTCCCTGCCATGATCAGTGTAGCGTGTCGGATCACCCTCTGGTCGATACCACCACCAATGCACTGGCAGACACTCATGTGAACGATCGCACTTACAGGCACGCGCGCGCACACACACACAAGCACCCACGCATGCTCACACATACATACATCCTAACACAAATATACACACACACACACACACACACATACACACAAATACACATGCAAATACACGTACGCAAGCACACATACACACACACACACACATAAATACGCATGCAAATACACGTACGCACGCACGCACACACACACACACACACAAATACGCATGCAAATACACGTACGCACGCACACATCACACACACACACACACACACACACACACACACCTACACACACACATACACACACACATACACACACACACACACAAATACGCATGCAAATACATGTACGCACGCGCACACACACACACACACACACAAATACTCATGCAAATACACGTACGCACGCACACATCACACCTACACACACACACACCTACACACACACACCTACACACACACACCTACACACACACACACACACACACACACACACACACACACACACACACACACACACACACACCGCCTTCAATGTGAAAGCGCTCAGGGAACAGTGATATGCACATGATCGCTGGCTACGCGTCTGCCGGTCCGATTACCGTAGTAAAGCCCAGAATGGCCACTGAGCAATAGCCAAGCTACAACTCCTTAAGCATGTTCTTAATTAAACGAAGTTTAGTTCGCGAACTCAGACGATCTAGAGTTCACGATCTCGGGCGAACCAGGTTGGTTCTTAATTGGACGATCTAAAGATACGGCGAACCTAGTTCGAAGTAGTTCACGAACCTCGGCAAACCATAGTTCACTGTCGGAAAAAGTTCGCTCAACGTGTTGAGCAATCCAAGGCGAACCTGTTCTCTGATTGGTCAAAACTTTTACCCTCTTCTGCGTTGGAGATAAGAAGACAGTCACCGATACAAACAAATATGGACGGCGATATTTCACTCGTGCGAAGAACAAGACCTATTTTTATTGATTTGTGGGAGGCGCAACGCTGTTTGTATGGTCGCTACTGCAAGGAGTACAAAAGCAAACATCGTTCAAATCGCGAAGGGGCATAGCGGCAGCCATTTTGAACACCTTCGCAGACAGTAAGTACGCCGAATCAAGCACTTCAGAGAACCATGGCAAACCTGGTTTGCTGAAGTTCGCCTAGATTCGTTCAACCTCAATTAAGAAACAAACCAAAAGATCGCCGATCTTCTCCGATCTAGGTTTGCCGATCAAAAGTTCGTCCAATTAACAACAGCTCTTAGACCCAAGTTTTGTGATACTACTACAGCCCAGGGGTTAGTTATGTGGGCGAGGTTAGTCCTGCGCCAGCCACTAAGCAAGGTGCTCCGCTATAGCGGAGCGCCTTGTATAGTGGCTGGCGCTGTACTAAGCTACCCATGCAACTGGCCCCAGGACATGCTGCAGTCCAGGGCAATGACCAGGCAGACAACCTCGCCGGCTACAATCACATGATGGCTACGGATCGGCAGACTCAGACTGACGTGGTAAGAAGAGTCTGAGAAAGTTTCCAGGAACAGAGCCAAGGGCACCACGCAGGCGTTCGCCTCCAGACAGGAACAGAGCCAAGGGCACCACGCAGGCGATCGCCTCCAGACAGGAACAGAGCCAAGGGCACCACGCAGGCGATCGCCTCCAGACAGGAACAGAGCCAAGGGCACCACGCAGGCGATCGCCTCCAGACAGGAACAGAGCCAAGGGCACCACGCAGGCGATCGCCTCCAGACAGGAACAGAACCAAGGGCACCACGCAGGCGATCGCCTCCAGACAGGAACAGAGCCAAGGGCGCCACGCAGGCGATCGCCTCCTGCGCAGAGTCGTGGAGAAAGGCAGCAGGCGCCGGGCAGAGTGGAAAGGACGTGACCAATCCGTAGTGAACCTGACCGACATTGGCAGGATATCAAAAGGCACTGTGGGAAGCCTGAATTCTAATGGGTAGGGTGGAGCGCGTGTGGGCCTTTCCGAGCGCAGAGATCCCGGCATCTTGACTGAACTGAACGTTATAATGTATACACCTGCCGTCTTTTGCTGGTAGTTAACCATTATCATTCGCAATACACCAGTGTGTGAAATAAGTTTGACTAAAATCGTTCAAGGGTAGTGCCAGAATAGCACCACCCTTGAACTAAAGCCATTGGTCTATAACCTTATCTGGAAGTACTATAATGTAGCCTGCATATGGCAGTGTACACATTTGAAGCTTTTAGCCTCAGTATGATATGGGTTAGGGCGCTACATAAGAAGCAGCTTAGACAAAGCTGCAGAGTCCGAAATAGCTCAGGCTGTTAAGCGTCGGAGCAAGAGAGCCGGCATCGCCGGGTTCGAGTCCCCGTTCCAGCCCCGGTAGCTCGACTCGCAATCCAGGGAAAGAACACTCGGGCTTGTTCCATAGCATGTTCGCTGAAAGGTCCTGGTAAATCAAAGTGGCACATTTGCAGTACGCCCGAATTGATCAGTGTTCCATAGGCAATAGATTTCCCTGTCCCCCATAACCCGCCCGTCAGGGCCGTCCATTATCATTTTGGTGCCTTGGACGTTAAACCCCGAACTAACCAACCACTGCCGGAATAAGCCGCAGATTAGCCATCACACTGAGCATATTTGGCGAAGTCATTATCAACACCATGACCATCAGGATGACGCCTTACTTACGAGGTGTTAACACTGAAAGCCCTGGCACGATACGGCAGGATGTAGATCGACCATGCTAGTTCAAGGGTGGTGGCGGGATAGCTTGGCGCCTACAGGCGCCAAGCTATCCCGCCACCACCCTTGAACTATCATAGTCGATCTGTCCGCCAAAACGAGACGTAGAACGAGACATAGACCTCAGAGGCTGTCTCCACAGTTGGATAATTTTGTCATCAGAGCTTAACTGGTTAATATGTCGCACACTAGATAAGGTTTTGACATCACATGCTTACGTATTTTCCAAAGTTACTGTGTCGCAACGAATCGAGTGACGAGAAAACCAAAGTGCCTTCCACTATCTCAAAGCTCAGGATAACTGCCTAAGTGCAGTTCTGGAGGATCTTTGTCAATAGCACATGGAGTGGGCTCGGCTTGCGCAAACCGAATCAGCTCATGCGAATCTTCTGGCAGTTGCAGGAACCGTTACCATGCCAGCCACTGCCGACCAACCATCCGGCCTCTGCATTCCAGCCAGATTTTGTGACGTGAGGTTAAAATGATCTCAAAACAAAGCCGATACTGTGTGATAATTAGGTACTGGCTCTTGATCATTTACTCCCGGTTACCAGCTTGTGATCTGCTACAAAATTCCTACATAAGGGATGTAGATGATCGTCTTGTTCTATACCTGCGTATTTTTCTGTGGGCTGCCGATTGGGTGCCTGATAGGCGGGGGCAGGGGATCTAACTGTGTGTCTGTCCAGCGCTGAGTAATTCCCCTTGGTTTGTGTAGAAAATTCAGACCAAAACGGTGACTGCCAAGCTTTTGAAATGCAAAGAAAATAATAATAATAAATAATGCATAGCATTTATATGGCGCATTTCTCATATTTATAATATAACTCAATGCGCAGAATGTAGCCGCGAACTGAACCCAACAAGCACGCTCACGTGAATCACACGCATTCACTCACACACTGTACGTAAACACAGAACATTCACGTGGTGCTAAGGGCAAGCTCAAGCGAGCTACACGGTATTTGGAAATCGTTTTGTATTTGAAATTTTATTAAGTTGGCTGAAACTGATACCAAAGTGGAGGGGGAGGAAGAGCCGGAGTACCCGGAGAAAGAACCCCCGACGGTCCGCCCGAATTAACGGTGACACTTACTAGAGGAGAAAAATCCGACGCCGGAACCCGGAATCGAACCTCGCACCTTTAGCATTGGTGGCAGGCGCCTTAACCACTGCGCCACGGATCGCCCTCCAAAAAGAAACTTCGGCCTCACGCCTGACACAGAGAAGCAGTACAGCGTATTTTTGTCTGTATGTACAGGTTGAACAAATGGGGGTTAAGCCGAACAATTAATAAACTGAGCTGTACTCGTCCTTTTAAACCGTGTTTCTTTCTTTATTGGGATGTTAGTTCATCTGTTACAGATGCAATATATGAAGGTTGAATGAGGGACCCTCGCGTGATTCGAACCGATAATTCACACTGACGGTCGAAATCTGGTGTGGAAAAGCCTGGTATCATCTAAACTACTTCATAACAGTAGTTCAGGATACACGGACCGTTACAAGCTAAGCGACAATCTATCCAGGCACCACCATTGATCTATCGCTACAAGCGAATCGAGGGATACAACCAGAGTGGGACGATCCATACTTTTGTGATGGGTGTCCAAACTTCGCACGGCGGCTCTGGCCGAATACTTCTTCAAGTTGCGGTTGGCCCAAACCACCAGTCTGTCCCACGCACTGCTGTAGTTTGCCAGTGAGCTGTCGGAATGTGTGTATATTTAGTATTTCCTCGGCACGAGGATCACACGAGTATCGACAAGACACCGAGATTGTGGCTGCGCGATGAAGCTCTGTGGATTTTTGTTAGTAAAGAAAAGTTTCGCTGGCAGACTGTAGCGTGGAGCCCTGCGAATGACCCGAAACCGCAGGCTGGCTCCGCTCCACTAACGAACACCCTCCACCTCCAGTAGGCATAGACCCTCATGAGGCCCTGGACACGGCGAGGGCTCGTTGAGAATCTGTGTTACTCTGACAGAAAAATCCATTTGCAAGAGGTATATATTCTCATGCGCCCCCGCAATTGCGGGGGCGCATGACAATATATACCTATTGCATACTCTAACGATGATCTGCTAATAAACTGTGATCATTTATGTCTGTGTCACTTGAGCGCAGGAGGTCATGAGGGTTCAGTGAGCGAGTGAGGCTTGGTGATTGTTCCTCTGCTCCTTTCGCACTCTGTTTTTGCACGTCGGCTCCTATAGCGCGCAAAGCGCCGTCACTTGTTCTGCCCGATGCCGTCGGCGCGGCCCGTGTGTGAGTGAGAACGCCCGCCACGACTGCTCGTTTGCGAATATCGTCATAAATTGACTTGCATAAAAAAAGAGAAAAAGATTATCTGACAAATGCTAAATAATTTCAGGTGAGGAAATTCTGCGTACCCAGTGACATCGGCTTTCAATACTTTGGAAGCTGGAAGTTTGTGACTGAACCGCGCAAACAGTTTCACAGTCTGTTCAGTGAGATATCCAGCGTTTCAGGACAACGTTTCCTGCACTGGTGGCTTTGTAATCGGATACATTGGAAACTTCGGAGGATGTCGTGATCACAAGCTGACGGCCATTGCGCACAGCGAAACCGGCATCTTCCAGCCGCCAGGAAGGTAAAACTGATTTTTTTTTAACATGCTTTTTAATGCTGCGTCGGACACTTGTTTTTGTTGTTGTAATTGTGTATCCCAAGGTAATCGTTGAGCGCTCTCTGAAACTTTAAAATAAGCTGGAATACATTCA
The DNA here is from genome assembly GCA_036245525.1 of Semisulcospira habei. Classification (NCBI taxonomy): domain Eukaryota; kingdom Metazoa; phylum Mollusca; class Gastropoda; family Semisulcospiridae; genus Semisulcospira; species Semisulcospira habei. The sequence continues at coordinate 240,245,976 of BTPG01000003.1, forward strand.
GCCACTGAAGTTGTGCATATAGAGAACAATGGCAGGGGTTTCCACTCCATCCCGGCTCAGTTGCGCGCTAGGCCGACCCGGATACAGTTAAACGATGCATTATTTAACTCATTTTACCCCATCACCGAAATCCCCAAATTTTGCCGTTGTCCTCTGAAGACTGCATTGCAGTGCAGGACACAGATCGACCATGATTTTTCAAGGGTGATGCCAGAATAGCGCTTGGCCCATAGGCGCCAAGCAATTCTGGCATCACCCTTGAACTATCATAGGTCGATCTATATCTTGCTGTGGTGTGTCTGGGGTAGAATGAGTTAACCGGCCATCTTGGCCCTAAAGCGGCAGGAGACGGATTGACCATGATAACTCAAGGGTATTCGCGGCCTGAAGGCGCCAAGCTCATCTTGTCGCCACTACCCTTGAATTATCAGGGTTGATCCATCTCCTTGAACAGCCGGTACTGACACAGTCCTTAACTCATTCTACCCCAGACACACTACAGAATGATAAGGATCCACCATGATAGTTCAAGGGTGATCAGTGCTAGAATAGCTCGGCGCCTACCGCGGGCTCCAAGCTATTCTGGCATCACCCTTGAACTATCATGGTCGATCCGTGTCCTGCACTGCACTGCAGTCTTCAGAGGCCACAAGGGCAACATTTAAGGATTTCGGTGTTGGGGTAGAATGAGTTAACTGAGTAGCACCACCATGGGTTAATCTTTGCCTGTTAATCTGTACCCTGGCATTTTGCGGACGGAGGACATGGTCCGTTTTTGTGAATATCGAGATTTCTGCGGCATTGCCGGCTTACAATGAAAATCTGGCTTTTGACAAAACTGGTCTCGGTGTCCTTTGACAAATGAGGCTGGTCAGTAATATGCAGGTGGGTTTTGTTTTGTTTTTACGAAACGGACGACAACAAATGACACATTTTCAACATTCCCACGTTTCTGTTTCCGCGGCATGAACAGTAAAGCGAAGCCGACTCGCAAAGCCTTCAAGCAGCGTCCATTCTGTGGCCAAAAACTCGTGTAAAGAAACTCCTGGCTTAGAAAGGACAAGGCCAACACAATTGTGTTATACGTGTCCTTAAGGTCCAAGCGTGTTCCTTTCTTTGTTAGGAATTCATTTTCTTCAAGCAGTTTTCCAAAGCGCACAAGGTCACCGGACCGACGTCGGCCCGATGATCTTGTGCGCATTGGGTTTGCATTCATCACAGTCACTCCAGCCGGCGACAGAGTCGGGACCAATCATGATACATGCTCACTAAACTGTGCCGCCAAGACTTAGAGCGCCATTACAGAGTTTACACCAGCTCTTATCTTTTGTGGTTATTTCCAGCTCCCACCGCACAGAATCCGGGAGCCAGGCTTCTGAATCAACTCTGCCAACATTCTCCAGTCCATAGCGGTCGCCGGCAACTCCGGCCGAGGTTGTCACGCCGGAAGCGGGAGTTACAGTCGACGATCTTCTGCCACACCGCCCGCCACCAGCTTCCAGACAGCCGCAAATTCTCCAGCAACGTCTTCAAACCCCCATCCGCTCACAACTCCAGCAGAAAGTAGACACTCTACACCTTCCTTAGCTGCCTCGGCGGCGTCATCGCAACTTTCATCGCAAGTACCGTCCACTAGACAGGTTAGCCTCAGTATTCCGCTGTCAGCGCAAGGTCCTGGAGGCAGCTACGTGAGTGAGCTTAGTTCTGCGCCAGCCACTAAGCAAGGTGCTCCGCTACAGCGGGGTGAGTGTTGTGACGGTATAGCGGCGGAGCACCTTGCTTAGTGGCTTGCGCAGGACTCAGCTCACTCTCGCAACTGGCCCTGAGCACAACGTCAGCCGCATTTCTGTGATGTTTCTGTGAAGGCAAAAGATTAATTCTTTTTGCGAAAAGCAGTTACAAGACTTTTATTGCAATACATTATAATGGCACTTTTGCTTTTCGCAAAAACGGACATAGTGTCTTTTGCCGTCAGAGGTCAAATCTGGCCTGCGCACGCCTATGAGAGGTCCAGCTAAGGCTGGCGTCAGCCCGAAGGCGTTCTGTTCATTTGGTATATTAGTTCGGTTAGCTGAGAGCCAGAGAAAGAATAAAAAGGAAATGAAAAAAAAAAAAGATTGGTTGGTTGTACATTGCTTAACGTCCCGACAGCAACAAGGACTTCTCAGGACGTGCTTACAATGCAAGTGAAAAAGAAACTAAAAGCAAAAACAAACAAACAAACAACAACAAACAAACAAAAAAATGTATAAACAAAACAACAACAAAACCAATAGAATACTGAAGATATGTTGCCAACCTGTTAATACGCTAAATAAACTTATGACATGCTATCATACTGGATGCTGCACCTTCATGCTACTTTATCGTACCTTAGTTTGCACAGACTAAAAGCAAAGTAGAAAATAGTTGCAATAACAAAATATGTACAGGGAAATGATATATAAAAATGCATTATCGGAAAAACATCACGTATCATCTCGTAGGTGCAGCAGACCATTTATCAACACACATCCAATATCAAGAGCTACAGGCAGCGCAGACAGTAGGGAGAGTTTAAAAAAAGAAAATACAGGTGCATGGACCAAGGGTAGACGGGAATATATTCCTCAAAAAAAGAGAAAACCCACCCCGTGGGGCTGACCAGATTGACCATGCAGTGGGAACTAACAAGTAGTCAACGCCACCTAAGTCCCCCAGGGCAGACCCGGGTGGAGGGAATGGGGGAAAAAAAGGAATATAAAAAAAGGCAGAAAAGAATGACAGATAAGCAATGGGCCAATGGCTGAAGTAAGCCTTAGCTGGCCCGCACACCCCTGTGCGCGGGCCAGCTAAGGCTTACCTCAGCCCGAAGACCGTGCTGTTGCTGATGCGTGATATGTTGCTTTTTTCCTCTCCGAGTATTCACTTGGGGTCTAGTCTAAACCCTGTCAGAGCTATATCCGAATTCACAATATTCACATTCAAAATTACTTTATTCATACAAAATGGGACACTGAAGTCTCTTCATATCACAGTCGTAACAAATCATCCTTTAATATACAAAGACCATTGGGTCGAAGTATGACCTGACTGGAACTGAGCATCGCTGAGTTTTTGTTTAATCGGATGCTTTTGCGCGCAATACTGATACTGATCTGTCCGTATTTCAGGCGATCTCAGCTCAAGGCCCGACGTTCAGTACCACCTCCGCCGCAAGAAGCAGTTCAATCTCCGCCGCAGGAACCAATACCACCTCCGCCGCAGGAAGCAACTCATCCTCCGCCGCAAGAACCAATACCACTTCCGCTGCAAGAGCCCGTCCCCAAACCCACCCCACCATGGAGAAAAAGCAGCAGCAACAGAAGAAGGAATGCATCGAGCTCAATATGAACATGGACGGACGGGTGCCGCCGATCGGGTGCAGCCTGTCTCCAGAGAACAACCCCATGCTGCCCATGGAGGCCAACGGTCGCACGATAGAGGCCAAGCTTGAGGAGGCGCCGGAACGCGAGAACTGGAACGGGCAGGTGGAGTTTGTGCTGGCGTGCGTGGGGCAGTGCATCGGGCTGGGTAACGTCGTGCGCTTTCCCTACCTCTGTTACCGCAACGGCGGCGGTGAGTGCTTCATCTCTTTCTCTTTCCGTCTCTGGTCGTTTCTTTGACTCATTCTTCCCGCGACACACCGCAGCAAGATATGGCTCGACCGTGATAGTTCAAGGGTGGTGGCAGAATAGCTTGGCGCCTAAATACATAAATAAATGTTTAAAATGGCGTCACGTTCCGAGGCTTGCTTATCACTGTCTCTCAGCCAACCATCATCGTTCCCGAGGCCACCAGACGCAAGATATGTGCTTTTTCAACTGAAAGATCTTCTAAGGGAATGCCGACGAAAAAAAACAAACAAAAAAAAAAACCAACAACAACAACAAACAAACAACCCTCCCAAACAACAACAACAACAAGAACAAACAAACAAACAAACAAACAAACAAACAAACAAAAACCCCAAACTACAACAACAAACAAACAAAAAAACAAACAAAAAAACAACAACAACAAAAAAAAAAACAACGAAAAAAATCCATAAAAACAAACACAACAACAACACCACTGAAACAAAAACTTAATTAGTTTATGAAATTTACGTGGTTTTATTTTTTCAAGCCCGCAGACAAACAAGAAGAACGACCACTACGAAATTATTTGTTTTGTGGTTGAGTTTTTCCCCATTACATAGCGTGTTGCTGAATTAGTCTAGGCCGACTTTCCCCCTTTTCTTGCTTTGCACGCTTGGCAGTCACCCTTCGGGTCTGGATTTGTTTTTGTTGACTAAAAGATCACTTTGCTGTGATAACAGACACTCGTCTCCGGTTGGAATTAGTTTGTGTCAGATTTGGCAAGTCTAACACACGTGAATGGCCTACTTCTGAGACAGGCGCGTAAATCACATCTGCGAAATTCATCAGTTCGTCTGCACTTTAATGCAACTAGCACTTCGTCACGCTCCCCACAGATGGCACAGTCGCTGGTAGTGTGAGCGGAAAACCTCGCTATGTGACACACAAGTGTGCGTCAAATACTGACAAGGTTTTATACGTCATACGGGCGATATAAGTGAACACGTCATCCGCTGTAAAACAGAAAAATGTAGCTAAAACCGCAAGTCGCATAAATCTACACGAACCCCTACGATGCATGGTTCATGTAGATCTATTCGATTTGCAGAAGGGAGACATTTCAGTTTGAAGAAGAACGGCAGTCATGTGGCTATAACATCTAATAAATTATGCTTTATATAATTAGTGTCTTGTTGTTTTGTGAATTTGGACTGAACAGCTTCGGCCGTTAGGTCTAAAATCATGCACGTCAACGCATAAAAGTCGAAATGATCAAAATCAATCTGTACCGCCTGCCGCATTGGTACTTGCGTCTGAAACATTAGTATTCAATCTGTACCGCCTGCCGCACTGGTACTTGCGTCTGAAACATATTCGCCGGCAAAACTCCAGATGCTGAACGACTGCCAACAACGAACGAGCTTAGTCACTGCGCAGTCCAGGAGGGCTCATGAGGATCTATGTCTCGTGGACTGAGATGTTTGGAGTGTTGTCTGTGCTTATGATACAAGTTGGTTTTCCGCCGTGATTTCAATCGCTCTCGATCGTTGTTGCCGGAAGTCGTTGGCTGCAAACAAAACCTCACCATTGCGTCAGAAACAAAGACGTAAAATGCGACAAACAAGAGGCCGTTGATTCCTGCAAACAAGAGGCCGATGATTCCTGCAAACAAGAGGCCGATGATTCCTGCAAACAAGAGGCCGATGATTCCTGTAAACAAGAGGCCGATGATTCCTGCAAACAAGAGGCCGATGATTCCTGCAAACAAGAGGCCGTTGATTCCTGCAAACAAGAGGCCGATGATTCCTGCAAACAAGAGGCCGATGATTCCTGCAAACAAGAGGCCGATGATTCCTGCAAACAAGAGGCCGATGATTCCTGCAAACAAGAGGCCGATGATTCCTGTAAACAAGAGGCCGATGATTCCTGCAAACAAGAGGCCGATGATTCCTGCAAACAAGAGGCCGATGATTCCTGCAAACAAGAGGCCGATGATTCCTGCAAACAAGAGGCCGATGATTCCTGCAAACAAGAGGCCAATGATTCCTGTATTTTCTCAGAAACTTATAATTATATAGTAACTCACAGGCACATCAACGACAGTCCCGTTCAAATCTCGTAACGTACAATTTTGTGAACTCCAGACCAGAAAGGCGACTGCCAAGTTTTTACCGCCCGACTTGCCTCCGTCAAAAGATAAGTGCCAGTTGTGTACTTGTCTGCACGTCTATTGTGTAAAAGGAGTTAAACCCTAAATATTAACCCCTTAGTGATCACAAATACCGCGTCAGAAACGACCGCACACTGACGGACACTCGCGCGAATAACACAAATGGACCCCCCCCCCCCCCCCCCCCCAAAAAAAAAAAAAAAAAAAAAGAGCCATAGAGTACACAGGATTACAGGTAACGATCGCCGCCTTGACCCGGCTGTTAAAGGGGTTAGTAAATTGTTTTGTAACTGTCTTTCTAAGCGTATTTCTTTCTTCGCTGGGATGTCATTCTAAAACAAGTTTTGTGGTTTTGAGAAAAACTTTAAAAAAAAACAACAACTAAAAAACCGAGGGAAAAAAAGAAAAAATCAAAGCAGGCAACCGAATGACAAAGTCTGCGCCAGAAATTCAAACTCACACGGTTGCACGAGAACACGACTGATATGTGACACCTAGATATATTACCTCTAAAACCAATATTTGCTCGCGAAGGTACACAGCAGTAGTCACATCGTCTCCGCCGCAGCGGTGCTAAGCGATATTAATGACAGAACTTTGCTCTATATATATATGTACCGGCACGGCTTTGAGGTAACGCACTTTGTACGGCGCAGCATTGAAATTACCGAAAGTGTACGGATGTATTTTGTGACGCCTTGCAAAGAGCAAGCTGTCAGTCAGACAAAGAACCTCATTATCCAACGAGTGAAATTACCCCTCCCAAACCTCATTGCGTCTACACGCGACAGTGAGTCGAGAGGCGCGCTTTTTAGCGATACGCCGGTAACAACAACAATAATAATAATAATAATAATAATAATAATAATAATAATAATAATAATAATAATAATAATAATACACACTTCTTGTATAGCGCTGTTCTCCAGGAAGACAATACAATACAATACAATAATACTTTATTAATCCCTCATGGGGAAATTCACATTTTTGCCACCACAGGTGCTGCTTACATTCACTCACTCGCTCATTCCACAAATTACAATAACAGAGCTACACAATGGACAATGACTCGGGAAGGGTGAAGCCCGTCGTCAAGGCATCTAATGGCCAGCGCCAGTGGCCTCATCCCGACCCGAACCTCCCTGACAAAAACAGAATACCGCTAAGACAGCCCTATGCCCCCTTAACACACTATTATAATGTTCTTTATTACTGAAGTTCCTACTTGGCTAAAACTAGTACATAAAACAAGTTAACAACAGAAACAAAATACCCGCGTCGATACGGAGATGATCTCCGATCTAGGCAACATAAGACACTGGACTCACTGCGCATGCACAGCAGCACACCCTCTCTCAGACACACGCACGAGTATACACTACTTTAAACCACCCCATCTCTTCCCCACACCTTACATCCACTTCATGTAGGATCAGAATAAAAGGCAGTCAACAGTTAGCTAAAGATGACCCCCCCCCCTCCACAACCCCTGGCCCACCCCCCCTGGACGAAATCAGCGAAAGCTGGAAGTCCCGATCCCTTTGAAAGACTTGACTTGAGCTAAAGATGAGCTAAGGGTTAAATGCCCGACAGAACCAAGAAACGTCTCTTAGTGAGCTTTGAACTGTGACAATGTAACCCTTTCACCGCTGATAACTGAAACGTGAACGTGATCCATCTGCAAGAGACATAGATCCTCATGAGCCCCCGCTGTCGCGGGGGCTCATGAGGATCTATGTCTCTTGCTGAGACTATTGCGTATTAATAATAAGCGCATTAAATAGGCGCTTTATCCCAATTGAAAATCGGCTCAAAGCGCCGCCGCGAACTGAACACAACAAGCACGCTCACGTGAATCACGTGCATTCACTCACTCTCTCTTGGCTTGACTTCGCGAACGAAGATTTTATAGGAGTTGCCCATGACGTCTGCAGGCTTGTTCGTGGCTGCGGAGGCCAATCCGAGACAGGCAGGTTCGACCGCAGTGGCTGCAGGGGAAGATATGGCCAGGGTTCTGAGCTGCGGCATCTCTGTTTTTTCTCCTCAGCCGCTTGTCCTTAAGGCTAGCTCTGTGAGAGTCCTCAAAGGAGACAGCTGCCTTGTAAATGGTGGAGCGCCAGGTGTCACGGTCGGCAGCAAGCGAAGACCACTGGTGGTGGTCGATTTGGCAGGCACTAAGTGACTTCTTGAGACAGTCTTTGTATCTCTTCTTTGGTGCCCCTCTGTTACGGTGTCCAGTAGCAAGCTCGCCGAACAGGGTGATCTTTGGTAGGCGATGATCCTCCATCCTGGAGGGTGTGCTGCTGTGCATGCGCAGTGAGTCCAGTGTCTTATGTTGCCTAGATCACACACTGTACATAAACACAGAACATTCACGTGGTGCTAAGGGCAAGCTCAAGCGAGCTACTGTAGTTTTTGGAAATTCAAAATCGTTTATATTTGAAATTTGATTAAGTGGGCTGAAATTGATACCAAAGTATTCATGCGCCTTGGACGGATGTGCTTTCAGTGGTCGCCGAATGAACGATTTCGGTGGAAACAGAAAATGCGTCCAGCAGCAGCAGCAGGGAAGGCCGACCGACTTAACTTAAATGCGTTGTCATGTCCGACTTCAAGTTCGTTCATTACAAGCGAAGTCGTCTATATCAAATACAGTCATTTTTTTAGTGATTTAATAATAATAATTTAAATGACTGTTTCATCAGAAGAAAGATGCTATCGGTGCCGAGTGCGCGTTTTTTCACTGAACGGATGTTGACGAACACTGGTATGTGAGCCATTCTAAGCTCAAACCTCGTACGGCTGGTCCGCCTGTAATTTTGGACCTTAGACCAGCACACATTACCGAACGAGATCGGCTCCAGCTGCTGATGTTATTTGGTGATAAGCACTCGACTGGGCAGTGGTCGACTTAGCTGAACTTGACAGATTGTTTTTTTTTCCGTGCGGTGTCGCTGCTCACATTAGGGGAAAAGTCAGTATTCTCGGTGTCTTAGATGATAGCTGTTCGTGTGCATAGGCTTCAGTACTCGCGCTACACTACAGGCCGCAGGTGATATCGCTCCTAAACTCAGTCGGTTTTTGATGACATAAAAAACAGTACAATCCGGACACGTTAAGCGCAGTAAACCACTTGCGATATACCACTAGATGAAAACAAGCCCCGACCGGCGTACCGGCATGGCGTGCAGCATATCGCGAGGACCCAACTGAGATAACGTGCACGGACAGGGATCAACTACAACACTGACAATGCGGAGTTGAGTCCCAATTGTTTCATAACAACCGTGCCGCCGAACGCAGTGACGTGAGCCAAGTCGCTCATTCAGTGGAATGACGGCGTTTACTTGACGCCACTGGCGCGAGTTCACACCGTCTGTGTTTATTCGCGTACTTATACACAGATATTTGTAGTCTGCATTCAGCCTACTCATCGGATTATTTCAAGAGGCATAGACCTTAATCGAGACCCTGCAAGTGCCAGGAGGTCATGAGACTCTATGCCTCAGTCTTGCTTGTACAGAGTGTTAGTTCCTGTAGCTTTCGTTTTAATTTCAGCTCTGCAAACGGCAACCGTCAGTTCCGCCGTGACATTGTTGTTTTAAACTGATTATCTTATCTTAGTGTCGCTGAGGTTACTTCGTCTAGCCCACGTGCTGGCCTAAATACCAACGCAAGCATTGTTTGTGTAATAAGTGCATGGGTAATTGCTAATTGCTGTCAGAATAAATAACCCAATCAGCCCCGACGCCCTAAAGCAGGAGATGGGTCGACCATGATAATTCAAGGGTCGGCGCCAAGCTAATCTGGCACTACCCTTGAATTATCATGGTCGATTCATCTTCTGCACATGGTGCCCGGTCGCTGGACGACTCCTCCAAAATTTTGGAAATACAGCAGTCGGGCTGAATGAGATCGTAGTTAATCCGTTAAGCCCTGATTGCCCATTATGGTGTCTGAATAACTCTGCGCCTGTAAGGCGCCAAGCTATTCTGATGGCTACGCTTGAGCTATCGTGGTTGATCTGCCTCCAAAACTGTGACGTAAGTCTCAATGAATATCTAAGAAAAAAAAAAAATCGTCCTCAGGGTGTGATGCGTTCATTCAAGCGATACGTTTCGGCCAATAAAGGGTTGATAGTTTGCGATATTTTTCGTATTACTGTTCGAAGCGTGTCTTTCAACAATACTCACCAAAAACAGCTCACGTAACGTTCGTTTAACTCATTCAGCCCTGACGCACTACAGTGGTAGATGGATCGACCATGATTATTCAAGGGCAGTGCCAGATTAGCTTGGCGCCGGTCGGCGCCAAGCTAACCGCCGGCACTGCCTTTGAATGATCATGGTCGATCCATCTCCTGCAACTGGTGCATAGTCACTAGACGACGCCTCCAAAATTTGGGAAATACGGCCGTCGGGCTGAATGAGTTAAGTATTAAGTTTTAATTTTGTAAAATGAAATACGGTTCTGCTCTTCTTTAGTTTCTCTCATCTTATTTTATCACTTTTTACATATCACTTAAATTTATTCCGTTCTTTAATTTTTTCTGACCATTTTATGTACATTTTCATGTGGTTTGCTCAATTATTGGCTGATGTCTTTGCACACCACAAGCAACGCAGAAAGCGTGATAAGTAATGCGCAAAATATAGCTGCGCAGTAATTACGTAAAAGAAATGCCGTCCTAAATACAAGGGGACGCTTTTTGACATAATCTAAAATATATTAATCATAATTTAGTCCGTGAAGCCGTCTTTGTCGGCACGCAGCCAGCCGCAATCAGATAAAAACATTATCAACTACGACTTTCAGATTTCTTTCCTTTCGGCGTTTACTTAGTATGTCGGAAACGACACACACACACACACACACACACACACACACACACACACACACACACACACACACACACACACACACACACACACACACACACACACACACACACACACACACACACACACACACACGCACACACACACACACACACACACAGAGGACGAAACACCGTTACTGTGACGCTTGTTACTGATCATCCGCTTAACAAAATCTCCTCGGACCAAACTCCCAGTTAGCAAAGGACCTCAGTCGGGCCGCAGTGGGTCCGCGCACTGTCGTGTTAGTGTAACCCACAATCGTGCCCTGGGACTTTTACTGGCTGGTGTCCGCTTTTTGTGTCGCGAGCCAGCAAAGAGCCAAAGTGAACTGAAAGACCTTTTGGTGAATAGGTACTTTGATAGTCCCAAACTGGTTGTCTCCCTCGATTCGCTACCGCTGAAAGCGGTAGCGAATCGAGGGAGACAACCAGTGTGTTACACCCCCCCCCACCCCTACCCCCTCACCCCCCCTCTCTATCTCTCTAGTAAACTTGTTCACGGTAACGAGGATGACATTTTGCGTGAGATAAGTGGTTTCATTGTTGTACCGCGTACGGCAATTTGCAGCCACCTGCCCTATACGAATGTATCTCACATAACACGTGTAAAATACAGGGCGTGTAAAAACATCAAGGGTATTGTTCGTCTCTGCACTCTGAGTGCAAAATTGCATTGTGGCCTGTAGGAAAAAAGCAGATGGGATGAAACATAACTCACAAAGTCCCTTCTATATGAGAGCTGTCTTCGCTGTCAAGGGTCTCTACCTTTTTGTCTTTGACCTGATTCTGATGTTGAAATATCTCCTTCAGAAAAAACCTCGCAGATGTGCCAATGCGTCATAGTGAACTCTATAAGGGGCGCGCGCAGTGCATACGCGTCATTGGTTTGTCAAACGTCATTTGCCATGACGTATTTATAGAAGAGTTATATATTATTATTTTTTGTTTTTACGTAATTTTATATTTAACGTGATATGAGATTCGCTTTCGCTTCAAGACTTTCGAAAATTGTGACAAAACTAGAATTTCACGGTACAACTTTCAGTCTTGCTATTTATTTTGTGTGAAATCAGGTTGACTTTACCTAGCTACATGCTATACTAAGTACACCTGCGTGCTCTTCTTAAAGCGCGTCGATGTGTGTGTTTGCGTGTGCGTGCGTGCATGGGCGCGCTCCAAACATCCTCAAGAGGCACATGAGGATCTATGCCTCTTGGAGATGCATGCATTTGTGTGTGTGTGTGTGTGTGTGTGTGAGAGAGAGAGAGAGAGAGAGAGAGAGAGAGAGAGAGAGAGAGAGAGAGAGAGAGAGAGAGAGAGAGAGAGAGAGAATTACGTCATATTTAGAGTATTATGTCAATGTCTGCGTTGAGACGGAGTTGCCTCTTTTACGTCACCGCCACTGTCTGACTTTCTCTAGAAGTCAAGTTTTTTTTTTTTTTACTGTTTTAATTCTTTTCTGAAAAGAATAATTTTTAACTACAGAAATTGAAAGGATACAAAGCTGGCTAAAGAGCTCATCCAATGTCTTTATCCAAAATAGCTATATCCACAATTTCAAGTCAATGTAACCAAATATAACTCTAATCTGGGTCAACCGACTTCCTATAAACGGTTATTGATGTCTTAAATGAGACATTCAATTACAATATATTCGGAGGCTCTCTTAGCCACCCCTTTAAGAAAGTATTTCACCAAGTTACAAGCTTGTGTGTACAGAAATATTGGAGATTCTCTTGTATACATACATACGGTGACACATCAATACGCACATACGGCCCTTTAGCGCCACATGTACGTTCAGCAGCGAGGCCGTTAGCATAACTAGTCATGACGTAATTTTTATCTTGTTACTTCAATTGTGAGAGTTTTAGGCCTGCCCGCCTTTGACACCACGGACATGCTATTAAATTCGCCGGCCCACCGCGACCCATCCTAAAAAAGTCCCTTCTATAAATTGTTTTTTTTTTTTTTTGTTTTGGCATCCTGTCTCGGAAGACAATGGGTATATGCGCTTGCTGGGTCAGTCACTGGAGTGACCTCTCCAGGGCGCAAGCCTGGGCGAAGTGTATGGAGATCCTGGGGTGCCCAGTCGTCAAGATCCCCCTCTCGGCCTCGCTGATGTATCCAAAGGAATGCAAAGCAGTACGTTTGGCACCAGTTTGGCTGCAGGAGCTGCCAGAACAGTGCGTGAATACAGGCAGCTGTCTGCCTTCGGGGCTCCACTCCTGATTTGAAGGGTTTACTCCCCCACATTTGGCCGTTGGATCCAACCTGATCTCCTCCGTCCTCTAGCCGTTGGCTGCCAGAAACAGCTCATCCGCCTAGTGGTGCAATGTGAACACCACCCCCTCACGTGGTTTAGCCCACCAGCTGAGGTGGTTTGCCAGGGTGTGGCGCTTGGAGCCAGCACGTGAGAGATTAAGGAGATGGATGAGGACCAGTGATGCCCGTCCGTCCTATGTAGGACGCAGCTGCCGAACAGCAAAGGAGCTACCTCTATCCAGAGCCCCCTGCACCCCACTCTATAAATAGAAGGGACATAAAAACAACATTGCATTGTTGTCTGCTGGTTTCTACTGTATATGCTGTCCGGACTTTCAGCTTCTGTACTACCAACATTTCTGTTTTACAGAGACATACCGCATGTGGATGCGTGGCAAATTAAATTAGCGTTTCAGGCGCGCAGCGTAGTACGCACTACCTCTGAGCTGCCAGGGCTTATCCAAAAATGAAAGTGTTGAAGGCTGGACCTAAGCCGTTCAACCCTAAGGCCACAGTTTTGGAGGGCGTCACCTAAAGACTATGTACCGGTTGAAGGCGCTGGATCGACCATGATAATTCAAGGGTAGTGCCAGATTAGCTTGGCGCCATTAGGCGCCAAGGGTATCTCGCACTACCCTTGAATTATAATGGGCGATCCATCTCCTGCTGTAGTGCGTCGGGGCTGAATGGGTTAACTCTTTCGAGACGTGCCGGCTTTACGCCGCGAATCCAGATGCGCCACGTCTCGAAAGAGTTAAAACCAAAGACCAAAACAACGAATTTGATATCATCTTTTCCGACGCGAAAGGTGCACTCGCTCACAAAACAGACCCAAATTTGTAGCAAACGTGTCCATACAGAACAGACCCAAACTTGTAACAAAAGTGTTCACACAGAACAGACCCAAACTTGTAACACATGTGTCCACACAAAACAGACCCAAACTTGTAACAAACGTGTCTACACAGAACAGACCCAAACTTGTAACAAACGTGTCCACACAGAACAGACATAAACTTGTAACAAACGTGTCCACAGAAATTCCCAAAAAAGAAAGAAACACACTTAAAAAGGACAAACACATTTATTAAATTTTCGAGTTGGATGTAATTTCTTTTGCATTTACACTTTTTGCATTCACCTGTTTGGTGTGCAAAATGTGTCCATGCAGCCAAGGAAGGATTCTGGAATCTGCGAAACTTGAATCAAAGCCCCCAACTACTTGTAACGAATGTATCCACAGCACTCCATCCTGGATCGGTAACACTCTCTGTGTCAAGAGATACCCACTCATCTCGTCCAGAAACTTTTCAGCTTTTCACGGACATCGGCAATTGCTTCATTCTATACCTCGCCGGAATGGCCGTATGAGTTGCTTGCTTTCTGGCGCTGTCAAACTCCCGTGTCAATGACAATCCAAGTCCCGTGTGCAAGAGACATAGATGTTAATGAGCCCCTGCGAACGCAGGGGCTCATTAAGATCTATGTCTCTTGCAGATGAGGTCCCAGTGGCCACACACACATCTGTGTTACTCACACGACGTGAGAGATGACTGAAGCTTCCAGCGACCACTTCGTATCACGAGGCTTTCTGAAGACTGAAGAAGTCCACAGGGAATCTCAGTCACACGCTGAGCGCCGAATGACCTCCTCCCATTGAAAAACATAGTCTTAGACAGCTGTGATCAACACAAAACAAATTCCTATAAGCTCAGACAAGCTGCTGGGACACATTAAAATCTTGTGGACTTGTGCCTGAATGTCTAAAAGTTCAGTTCGAAGATAGTCAAATCACTCTATCGCTTTCTGAAGTTCGTCTTGTGTCAATATCTCCCACGACGATGTTCTTCTTCCAACTCTGTATCGACGAGCGAGTGGTAGCAGATGTTGACTTGCGTCAGTATGGCCATCGCCCGTGACACCCTCACAAGTGGTGACGTCTTTCGTTTTGAAGTGTTGTCACTTTCAGATTTGATTTTTCATTCTATGATGATTCAGCAAAAGCGCATATGCCCTGATTTGCTTTGGGAAACGATTGTTGACTCTTAATGGATTCAAACCCTTAAAAGTGCACTTTTTCTTTTATTAAATAAAATATTAAGAAAAGTTTTTTCCTCTGAGCAATCCTGGGAAGTGCACGTCGCTTAATTGTTCTCGAAATCTTATAAATTAACACATTCTGTCACAGGACCGAAATCCCCAAATTTGGAAGTTGCCATATGAAAGACTGTTTTACAATTCTAGAGACAGATCGAGCCTAATAGTTCACGGATGGTGCCAGAATAGCTTGGCGCGCGCCATGCTATTCTGGCACCACCCTTGAACTATCATGCTCGATCCATGTGTGGTCGTAGTGTGTCGGGGCTGAATGAGTTAATAATAAGACGGACGCACGGCTAAAGAAGACGGACGCACGGCTAAAGAAGACGGACTCACGGCAGAGACAGTTTAGGTGCAGCTATGTAACTAATACAATTTCACTTTCAGTGTTTATAAACAAAACAAAGTAGGCAAGCAAGCAGAGAAACCAACCAACCAACCAACCAACCAACCAACCAACCAACCAACCAACCAACCAACCAAAAAACAAAAAAACGTTAAACGTATAGGGCTTAACGTCGTTTGTCCACCACGAAGGTGATTTCAAAGACGGGGGCACAGAATAGGATCTGTACAAATGTTGACCCCAGCTGGATTCGAACCCGCGATCTTTCGGACGAACGACGAACGGTCTGCCACCGAGTGACCCAGGGACCCCCCCCCCCTCCTCACCCCCCTGCTGCCCCTCCCCTCCTCCAACCAACTAAACTAAGTCCATGCTTCTATTACAGCATAGAAGTGGAGTGTCCGTACACTATCCTCTCTAGACAGACCTTAAGCCGCGGCTAACACTTCCGAACTGTTTGAACCATAGTCAACGAGCGCGTTCCGCTATGGCTCAAACAGATGCAGAAGTGTCGGCCGCGAGGTCTGTCTAGAAATGATAGTATACGAACACTCCACCCCTATGTTATAGTAGCTCTTGGCATTCTCTGTTGTAGTGTTCTTGGTTTGTGTAATAACCTGCATCGGCATTTTGACGGATCTCTCCGGCCGTACCTTTCGGCCAAGCTGATTGTTTATCAGCCATCACGTGGAAAACTTTTACAAATCCCGAAGTTTAACACGAAGACTGTCGCGGAGCGTTTTTTCACCTTTTTAGCTCCAAGTGCGTGGAACTCGCTGCCAACTGAGTTGCGCAATATGCTCATATTATCCCGCAGTTCAAAGGTCACTTAAAGACTTTTCATTTTTTGTCAGGCTTTTAAGAATGTAGCTCAGCGTTCTTTCCTAGCGAACTGTTAACTGCCTTTTATTCTGATTTTCGATCTTATGTGACAGAGAAGCGGATGTAAGGTGTTGAGAAGGGATAGGGTGGTCGAAAATAGTGTATAATTGTGCGTGTGTCTGAGAGAGAGGGTGTGCTGTTGTGCACTATACGCAGTGAGTCCAGTGTTTTCCTGGAGAACAGCGCTATACAAGAGCCATTTATTATTTTATTTATCCTTTGACTCCATGTCTATACAGCTCTTGTACTGTTCTGTGTCCAGGGGCCTTCCTGGTGCCCTACGTGATGACCGCTCTGTTCGCCGGTATCCCCATGTACTTCATGGAGCTGGCCTTGGGGCAGTGGCTCAGCGTAGGAGGCCTCAGCATCTGGAGTATTTGCCCCATATGGAAAGGTAGGTCCCTTTCTCTTGCTTCCGCTGTCTGCGCCGCTTTCACGTCAAACGCGACGAAGCTGCCTGAATATGACGTGCGAGTGTGTTACGTCAACCCTTTGGCTGTCGGTAGCGCGTCCTGTCGCGATGATTCCTACAGGAATAACAACATCCTGACATCCTACAGGAATCATCGCGACAGAACGCGCTACCGAGAGCTTAAGGGTTAAGTGTTAGAATAATATAATCCTCCGGCAAAAATTAATTTTGAAAATATAAAGCGGTTTTACGGTTTTAACACAGGCGTGTGACGAGTGCGTATGGTCAAACGAATACGGCACACATGCTCAATAAGAGTGTTGTGATGTTGAGTGTGTGACACGCGTGCGAAGGCAAAATCACAAAAAAACGTACTTTACGCATTTCAACGAGCACTCGTCCGACGCCTGTGTGTTTAGAGTATGTGTCGAAAATTCGTGAAATTTGCCGATTGAATTCAGGATGTACAATAAAGGACATATTCTTTTATGTCACTCTTTGCACATCTAGTTGCAAGTGGGTTTTTTTTTTTTTTGGTCCCTGTTTGAACATCTAGATGCCAGTTTGTCGAGCCACATTTAAAATGTTTAATTATTTTACTGTCCTGATTTTAAGTCCCTGTTTCTAAATCTAAGTGTCAGTTTGTCGGTCCATTTTTTAAATTGATTAAAAAAAAAACAACGTATAAATCTCTGTAGCTCTCTCTGGCTGTCTGCTCCGACTCAGAAGGTATGACCGCTACACTGCAGCACAGCTAATTCCACACAGCTAATTCCACACAGCTAATTCCACACAGCTGCAAGAGACATAGATTCTCATGAGCCCCCGCGACGCGGGGGCTCATGAGAATCTATGTCTCTTGCTTGACTGACTTATATCTACATTCTGAATCGAAAGACATATTTAGCCCCCGGTTCCAAAGGCAGTACATGACCACTGGCACAGAAATATGCGTCGACCAGCAAAGTGCACATATTCTCATGACCCCCTGCGGCTGCAAGTGTCTATGAGACTCTATGTCCCCTTTGCATCTAGAAGGAACAGTCGAGGGATTGGGAACTTGCAATTTGAAAAGCTGAAGTAACGGCTTACATGTGGACAGCCTGTCTCCATGGGACCCCCTTTGTACAATTCCTGGCGAAATAAAAAAACCGCCCATTTCAAGATTTAAGACAGTGTCTGAGGAAATCCGAACATATTACTTGCATTTCATTCGCTAAAACTGTGCGTGCGCATTTACTCCGGCGATGAATTTGCAAGATTACTTCTCAGAGAGAGAGAGAGAGAGAGGAGAGAGAGAGAGAGAGAGAGAGAGGGTGCGTGCGTGTGCATGCATGCGAGGGGTGCGTGCGTGCGTGTGTGTGCATGCGTGAGGGAGGGGGGAGAGAAAGAGAGAGAGGAGAGAGGGTGCGTGCGTGCGTGTGCATGCATGCGAGGGTGCGTGCGTGCGTGTGTGCATGCATGCATGCGTACGTGAGTGTGTGTGCATGCGTGCGTGCGTGTTTGTGTGCGTGTGCTTGCGTGTATGCGTGTGGTAATTTAGTAAACCCACCGGCAGGCGCAGTAGTCTGGTTCCTTTTCATGCAATAGTCAGTAAGGCACAATCTTTAAATATTAGATTTACGGCACAAATTGCATCGCCGTTTAAAGGAGAAAAACGTCTTTATAGTCTTTCAAGAGAAGTCTTGCAGGGCAAAAAGTGTCACCTGTCATTAAAGACCACCATTTAGATTGCTACCGGACCACCTAAATGATGGTCTTTAATGGCAGGTGACCTCTCCTAACGGTGGTCCTTCAAAACAGGTTTTCTGTACTCACATCTTAAAGGCATGCTTATCTTGGTCAATTTGCACGCAGGTGTAGGTGACGCTGCCACCAAGATGGCCGCGTGGCTGATGACGTCACCTCTCATGAAAGACCATCGGTTAACCCCTATCATACTGAGGCCAAAAGCTTCACATTTGTACACTGCCACTTGCAAGCTGCGTTATAGTACTTACAGATAAGGATATAGACCAATGGCTTTAGTTCAAGGGTGGTGCCAGAATAGCTTGGCGCCTAGAGGCGCCAAGCTATTCTGGCACCACCCTTGAACTATTTTAGCTAAACTTATTTCACACACTGGTGTATTCTGATTGATAAGGGTGTCAGATAAATGATGGTCTTGAATGACACATAAGGGTGAGTGCTCAAGCCAGTTTTGGTGTAAACACTTGTTTTGAAAGCATACTCATTTTGCGCAATTTTGTCATATAGGTGTGGGTTACGCAGCCACCATCATGGCCGCCTGGCTCAACACGTACTACATCGTGGTGCTCGCCTGGGCTATCTATTACCTCGTCAACTCCTTCACGACCGTCCTGCCGTGGGGGTCCTGCGGAAACTGGTGGAACACGCCGCAATGTTTTTCGGAATATGAGCGACACAAGCTTCCCCTCACGTGTCGAAATGGATCGAGCGTTTTCGAGGTGATTTCTGATGTGAACTTGGTTCTTGTGTTCGTGTGTTGCTCAATGGACAAAAAAGTGCAAGTATAAAAAGAGCGTGGCAATACAAGAACGTGTTCTGCACAAAACTAAATTTAGGATGAGTGTTATATATACCCTTACCCCCACCCTAAGGCTATAATTATATGGTGGCGCAGCAGCATCATCAAAATGCTTTTAACTTGTGAATGTTTTGTTATGTGCGTTTTCAGTTGTATGAGTGTGCGTAGATTTTATTGTTTAAAGGTAGTGTGATTCTGCATACATACATTTTTTTTGTAACGCGCTTAGAGCCCACTGCTCCTGGAGATTTAGCGCGATATAAATGCTCATTATTATTATTATTATTATTATTATTATTATTATTATTATTATTATTATTATTATTATTATTATTATATCTTTTTTTCCCAGCTGAAGCCTCAGGCGAAGAGTTACAACAGAACCTGTTTCGAGCGATCACCCTAATAAAAGGTCACCTGTCATTATAGACCGTCATTTAGGTGGCTGTAGCTGTGGCTGTAGCCGCCTAAATAGTGGTCTTTAATGCAGGTGACATTTTTGCTCGAAAGAGCATTTGTCTTTAAAGACTACTTTTTTTTTTTCTTTCAAAGACTACGCTACACCCAGAGATTACCTCATTCCAGACCATCATTTAGGTGGCTACAGCCGTAGTCACAACTACAGCCACAGTCTCAGCTACAGCCATAGTCACAGCTACAGCCACAGTCACAGCTACAGCCATAGTCATAGCTACAGCCACAATCACAGCTACAGCCACAGTCTCAGCTACAGCCATAGTCTCAGCTACAGCCACAGTCACAGCTACAGCCTGTTACGTGGTTGGGTCGTAGTCGTAGTATGATAAACACACCAGACGCACGCACGTAAGGTTCTTTTAGATAAACTTCGTTCAACTGCATCCCGTCACATGTGGCTTAAGGATTAGACAATACTGGAGTAACAGTTCCAACAATATTTTAATTCAGCGATGCGATCTCCACACAATGCATTTCCAAATGCACCAACACTGATACAATGTCTCTTCTGCAAATATCCACACTGGCGACACACAGTTTATCATACAACGTACACCACCGTTACGCTGCGTCTCTCACAATGTACACCCTATACGGGCCACGTACCTACGATAAACTGTGTGTCTCTACAACTGACAATGCATGACAATGTATATCCGTGCTTTCCAGCACCAATCTTTTATAGTACAACCAATTTCCAGAATAATCCAAGAAAATCATACAACGCAACCAATCAGAACGAAACACATAACTGAAACTCATAAATATTAATAAAGAAAGAATTTTCTAGAATACCTACAATAGGCTACAAAAATTCGGCTACTAATTTCAGCCCCAAATCCTAGTGTGTAATCATATCACACAAAAGTATGGAAGGCAGTTCACGATCTAGCCGGAATCTTTCCAGACGTTTCACAATCTTTCCAAAAAACATACCGACTGGCTGCCAACTTCACACGCACAGAAAATAACTATGACTATTTGAGCGTCTGTAAAACAATGTAGCGAAAATGTTGCCTACACCTCTGACGACACACGAACGCGGTCACAAGACAGTGCGACCTGCTCGAAGGTTCTAATCTATACTCCGCAAATCTACGCAAAACAAAGATCGACCGCTATTCTCCGCGCGACCTTGCTAGAAGCTTCCGGTTAAACTTAGCATAATAACAAAGCGAATTCCGCTCTTCGCGCGAACGAAAGAAAATCTTACTAAAAAGGTACGTGAATTGTAACCATGATAGCTCAAATAAAAATCGGATCGTTTCCTACGATTAACACATGTATGCTCTCACAGGACAACACAACCACAATCGTAACACAGCCACAGTCATAGCTACAGCCACAGTCACAACTACAGCCACAGTCTCAGCTACAGCCATAGTCACAGCTGCAGCTACAGCCATAGTCACAGCTACAGCCACAGCCACAGTCACAGCTACAGCCACAGCCACAGTCACAGCTACAGCCATAGTCATAGCTACAGCCACAGCCACAGTCACAGCTACAGCCATAGTCACAGCTACAGCCACAGCCACAGTCACAGCTACAGCCATAGTCATAGCTACAGCTACAGTCACAGCTACAGCCATAGTCATAGCTACAGCCACAGCTACAGCCACAGTCACAGCTACAGCCATAGTCACAGCTACAGCCACAGTCACAGCTACAGCCATAGTCACTGCTACAGCCATAGTCACAGCTACAGCCACAGTCACAGCTACAGCCATAGTCACAGCTACAGTCACAGTCACAGCTACAGCCATAGTCATAGCTACAGTCACAGTCACAGCTACAGCCACAGTCACAGCTACAGCCATAGTCACAGCCACAGCCATAGTCACAGCTACAGCCACAGTCACAGATACAGCCATAGTCACAGCCACAGCCATAGTCACAGCTACAGCCACAGTCACAGATACAGCCATAGTCACAGCTACAGCCATAGTCACAGCCACAGCCATAGTCACAGCTACAGCCACAGTCACAGATACAGCCATAGTCACAGCTACAGTCACAGTCACAGCTACAGCCATAGTCATAGCTACAGCCATAGTCACAGCTACAGCCACAGTCACAGCTACAGCCATAGTCACAGTCACAGCCACAGCCATAGTCACAGCTACAGCCACAGTCACAGCCACAGCCACAGTCACAGCCACAGCCATAGTCATAGCTACAGCCATAGTCACAGCCACAGCCATAGTCATAGCTACAGCCATAGTCACAGCTACAGCCATAGTCACAGCCACAGCCATAGTCATAGCTACAGCCATAGTCACAGCCACAGCCATAGTCACAGCCACAGCCATAGTCACAGCTACAGCCATAGTCACAGCCACAGCCATAGTCACAGCTACAGCCATAGTCACAGCCACAGCCATAGTCATAGCTACAGTCATAGTCACAGCTACAGCCATAGTCATAGCTACAGCCATAGTCACAGCTACAGCCACAGTCACAGCCACAGCCATAGTCACAGCTACAGCCACAGTCACAGCCACAGCCATAGTCATAGCTACAGCCATAGTCACAGCTACAGCCATAGTCACAGCTACAGCCACAGTCACAGCCACAGCCACAGTCACAGCCACAGCCATAGTCACAGCTACAGTCATAGTCACAGCTACAGCCATAGTCATAGCTACAGCCACAGTCACAGCCACAGCCATAGTCACAGCTACAGCCACAGTCACAGCCACAGCCATAGTCATAGCTACAGCCATAGTCACAGCTACAGCCATAGTCACAGCTACAGCCACCTAAATGATGGTCTTTAACCCATATCATACTGAGGCTAAACACATCAAATTTGTACACTGCCATAATTTATGCAAGCTACTTTATAGTACTTACAGATAAGGATATAGACCAATGGCTTTAGTTCAAAAACGTAACGTTAACCTTTAGGGCTTAAAGTCTTTTGTCCACCACGAAGGTGATTTCAAAGACGGGGGACGGCACCGAAAAGAGGTCTGCACAAATTTGTACCCCCAGCTGGGTGCGAACCCACGATCTTCGGATGAGAGTCAAACGCTCTACCGCCAAGCCACCCAGCTCTAACGCCAAGCCACCCAGCTTTGGTTCAAGGGTGGTGCCAGAATAGCTTGGCGCCTAGAGGCGCCAAGCGATTCTGGCGCTACCGGCCGTGAACTATTTTAGTCCAACTTATTTCACACACTGGTGTATTCCGAATGATAAGGATTAATACAGGTGACACTCGTTGCCTATTAATACTCCTCTTTACAGAACACCTGTCTGTTAACCCATTCAGCCCGGACGCACTACAGCAGGAGATGGGTCGACCAAGATGATTCAAGGGTAGTGCCAGATTACCTTGGCGCCTGTCGGCGCCAAGCTCATCTGGCACTACCCTTGAATTATCATGGTCGATCCATCTGCTGCAACAGGTGCACAGTCGTTAGATGACGCCTCCAAAATTTGGGAAAGACGTGCGTCGAGCTGAATGAGTTAAAACCACATTGTTTCCTGTAATTACTGACAGGTGACACGTGTTGCTAATTACTGACAGGTGACACGTGTTGCTAATTACTGACAGGCGACACGTGTTGCTAATTACTGACAGGTGACACGTGTTGCTAATTACTGATAGGTGACGCGTGTTGCTAATTACTGACAGGTGACGCGTGTTGCTAATTACTGACAGGTGACACGTTTTGCCTTTGAAGTCTTCTCTTTCGGGATACCAAACTGTTCTTGCAAAAAATTAAACAGGCAGTTAGTTTGTATTAATATTTGTTTGTGCTTATTGCAGGTGAACGTCACGGAAGAATATAACGCCACGTACATGTACGACA
Source organism: Semisulcospira habei (assembly GCA_036245525.1). Taxonomy (NCBI): domain Eukaryota; kingdom Metazoa; phylum Mollusca; class Gastropoda; family Semisulcospiridae; genus Semisulcospira; species Semisulcospira habei. The sequence goes on from BTPG01000003.1 coordinate 240,269,475, forward strand.
AATTCAGCGATTACAACTGCAGTCAGATCTACGACCCCACCCGCTACGCGTCGCCAGTCAAGGAGTACTGGGAGTGAGTGGACAAGACCGGTTTTGCATGAGTGATTTTTCATTAGGGTGGACCATTATCTCCCCACTTATCTCCCCCTGAAGGCGCCAAGCTAATCTGGCACTACCCTTGAATTATCATGGTCGATCCTTGGCGCCTGAAGGCGCCAAGCTAATCTGGCACTGCCCTTGAATTATCATGGTCGATCCATCTCCTGCAACGGCTGCACAGTCGTTAGATGACGCCTCCAAAATTTGGGGAATACGGTCTTGGGACTGAACGGCGAGTTATGTCCGGGCACTAGAATAATCTGCCGATCTGTGGGAGGTTCATGGCTTAACACATTCAAGACGAGTGTACGTGGTTCTGTGTCGCGTGTCCGTATGCATCCTGTCGTAAATGAGTTAAAGCCTCTGGCAATCGGCACATGTGAGTTGGAATGCGAAAAGGGTCTGATGCAAATGTTGCCGCCACCTGGGCTGCAATACGCGACCTGTTCGCGGACAGCACCCTCTGAGCTAGCGAGGTCCACTGAACGGCTGGATAGGCCGTGCATGTTGAAGAGCTGTGCTCGATAAGCCCGGCAATAAGATTTTTTTAAAAAGTCATCACTATCTAACACCGCTAGAGACACAGACCGTCATGAACCCCCGCAGTTGCGGACTCCATTTGGTATTCAACTTGTTTAGACGGCTGGGGATCTCTGGCGTTCAATTAACCTGATTTCAGAAACTAAATCCACTGGCAGCCGACAGGATAAGAAACCTGATGATGATGATGTTGTTGTTGATGATGATGATGATTATTATTATGCTAGGAGGAACGCCCTACAGATTTCTAGCGGTATAGACCAGCCCGGGCCTGTGAGGTGGCAACTGGCGCTGTGTCTCGCCTTCGTCTGGATCATGGCCTACTTCTGCATCTGGAAGGGTGTCAAGTGGACAGGCAAGGTGAGGACAAGAGACACTTCTGGGGCCAGCCGCACCAGTGACCTTAGTCCTGCGCCAGCCACTAAGCAAGGTGCTCCGCTGTAGCGGAGCACCTTGCTTAGTGGTTAGCGCAGGACTAAGGTCACTTACACAATTGACCATAGCAGAGCACCTTGCTTAGTGGTTAGCGCAGACTGGCCACTACCAATGCCATCAGCACGCAGTGTGCGCAGCCTAGCACCTCACCTGTATCTCATGCATATGAGCAGAAATGATCAGCCTGGACTATCAGAGAAAATCAAGACCAGAAGGGTGACTACGAAGCGTCTAAAATGCGGAGAACATCAATTGTTAAAAAACAACAACAACAACAAACAACAAAACATACGCTTAGAAAAGACAATACAATACAATATAATACAATACAATAATACTTTATTAATCCCTCATGGGGTAATTCGCTGTCTGCCCATATACAACACATGACATCATCATTCACTCATTGAAATAATTAAATAACCCATAACTCTCATTAAAGAGATGAACTGTAACAGACGTATTGTTACATTTTGTTTTGTTGTGTTCATTGTAGCTGCCTTTTCTAAGCGTGTTTCTTTCTTAACAGAGGAAATCTTTAAATAAACATGACTTTGTAAAACACTACTAGCAGGCCGAAACAGAAATTCTTACCAGAGAGTGACGTCCCGCGTTTTGGTTTAACCGTGCGTTGGCGCTGGGTGTTCACTAAAAACGTGTGCTGGTCTGTGATTTTGGACCTTACGGCTGAAGCCGTAGGGTTCAATTTCACAAACCAGCTCACAAATGCCGCCTACGAAATCCGCTAATACGCAATACATCTGCTGGGACCTGAATCGTTTGGAGACGACAGCAAATATCTGGGAGGCGCGACAGATTTAGGAATAGGTAATTACACTTCATTGATTGCCCAGCGCTTCCTGGCAAAGGGGGACAACTCCATCGCCGTTTTAAAACGGCGATGGAGTGGTCCCCCTTTGCCAGCATGTGATTGGCGCGTTTTCAGGGGTCTGCGAGATCAAAGGCTGGCGACAGGGAGGCTGGGATTGGATCGGATATCTGATCCCAAAGTGCCGACAAATAAGTGAAATGCGCTTTCCTTCTACCATAGAAAATCTAGACCGCCTGATAGAAGTGACTGTCGCGCGGGTAACATTCAATTATAATAATATTGAGCACGAAATTTGGTCAATTACAAGCACAGTCAATGAATTAATGTTAAAGTAATTGAAAGTAACATGACTGCTTGAGGTCTCCAAGCACCAATTTAAGCATTCAGATTTGAAATGTTACAGCATGAAACAATCTGTTCTTACATCGTCCATCGTCACCAAACTATTCTTAATAATAATAATAATAATAAAAATAATAATATAATTCTTCTATAGCGTAATATCCCCACAAAGAAAGGCTTAGAGCGCTTAACATCTAGATAATCTAACTAATTGAAACTAACTAACTAAGGTACCGACAATTTACACAAACGCAATAATTCATAGGTCCAAATGCACACTGACACAATACTAAAATAATAAACATAATATGTCAAGAGCCTGATCAGATATATACATGCTGATTGGAAAATGTAGGGTTTATCAATCCCTTTCAAAGGACAGATTGAAAAAAAAAAAAAAGGTTTTCAATATAGCCCTGAAAATGGCCAAAGATGGTGCATGGCGAATATCATGGGGAAGACCATTCCACACTTTGGGAGCTTGGAAAGAAAAGGACCACTGTCCAAAGGATTTTAGGGACACTCTGTGGGTAGTCAATATTCTGTCGTCGGTGCTGGAGCGCAATACTCTGCCTGGTGTATAGACAGGGAGACTGGAGGACAAGTATGCCGGGACTGTTTTATCAAAGGCCTGAAAAACGAGGGAAGCAATTATAATATTCAATTCTGAACTTGACACCACCTTTGAGCTATGACAGTCGTTTTAACTCCTGACCCAAAATGCAAGCCTCAGAGAACAACTGGCAAAGTTTGCAATATCTACTGTAGTACTCATTGCCTTAACCCCTTGCCTGCTACTGACGATAGCACTCGGCGGAAAAGACGCGTATCTACGTCACTACCTAACTACGTCACTACCTAACTACGTCACTACGCGTCTTTTCCGTCAAGCGGTGTCGTCAGCAGGAGCCGATCAGACGGACAGAAGCTGGACCGTTCACACTGCGTGCCATAACAAATACCCGTGTGTGCAGGTGGTGTACTTCACAGCGCTGTTCCCCTACGTGCTGCTAACCATTCTCCTGATCCGCGGAGTGACGTTACCCGGTGCGCTGGATGGGATCCGCTTCTACATTGTGCCCAACCTCAGCCGACTGAGCGACTCTTCTGTAAGTGTGTGGCACGCAGCCTTCAATTATTAACTCATTCTACCCCAGACACACCACAGCAGATAAAGATCGACCATGATAGTTCAAGGGTGATGCCAGAATAGCTTGGCGCCTATAGGCTGACTGACTGACTGACCGCCTGTGGGCGCCAAGCTATTCTGGCATCACCCTTGAACTATCATGGTCGATCTGTGTCCTGCACTGCAAAGCAGTCTTCAGAGGACGACTTCAAAATTTGGTGATTTCGGTCTTGGGGTATAATGAGTTAACTCCTAAACTCCCAGAACTAAATTTGCAATCTATTGAATGGCCGGAAGTCATTTAGTTCTGGGAGTGTAAGAGTAAAAGATCATGGGGCGTACCTCGGCCGCATTTGGCCCGCACACATCCGTACTGATATCCTCGACTTTTACCTTTGACATGAACTCCTTATTAAGCCCGTTCTTAATTGGACAAACCTCTGATCGGCAAACCTAAATCGGAGAAGATCGGCGATCTTTTGGTTTCTTTCTTAATTGAGGTTGAACGAACCTGAACGAACCTAGGTGAACTTGAGAAAACTAGATTCGCCATGGTTCTCTTTCTTAATTGAATGCTTGGTTCGGCATAAGTAGATCTGCGAAGGTGTTGAGAATGGCTGCCGCAATGCCGCTTAGCGATTTGGAAGATTTTTGTTTTTGTACTCCTTGCAGGAAAGATCCCACAAATAGCGATGCGCCTCCCACAAATCAATAAAATAGGTCTTGTTCTTCGCATGAAATATCGCCGTCCGCTATGGTTGTTGGATCGGTGACTATCTTCTTATCTCCAACGCAGAAGAGGGTAAAAGGTTTGACCAGTCAGAGAAAAGGATCGTCTTGGATTGCTCAACATGTCATGCGATCTTTTTCCGACAGCGAACTATGGTTTGAGGATGTTCGCGAACTACTTCGAACTAGTTTGCCGTATCTTTTGTTCGTCCAAATAAGAACCAACCTGGTTCGCCCGAGATCGCGATGAAACTAGATCGTCAGAGTTGGCGAACAAATGTACGGGAAGGTTTGTCCAATTAAGAACGGCCTTAACCCTTTTCATCCTAATAATCCATTGCTTGAAATAAATTTGACTATGATAGTTCAAGGGTGGTGCCAGAATAGCTTGGCGCCTGAGGCGCCAAGCTATTCTGGCACCACCCTTGAAGTGAAATGCTTGATCTGTCTCCTAATCTGTGATGTGGCCTTCACAGGACAATAAACACTTTAAAAAATCAGCCTCAGGATGTAATGGGTTAACCAACCCCTCAAGAACCGCTGGCAAAGCTTGAACTGTAATACGAGTAATCATTCATGTAATCCAGATCCCAGTAGTTCACTGCCGAGTGTGTTGGCTGTATTATGCTCAGAAATAACAAACAGGGCAATAAAAACACTATTGTTTGTCATTTCAAAGAAAAGAAACTTTGCTTTCAAAGGACAAGCACAAACAGATCGTGTTGTACTCGTCTTTTTTAAGCGTGTTTCTGCGAGGGTATTTGACTCGCTTTGGTCTGGAGTTTCAACTTGTTGTTTGTTCTGTAACTTTGTGTCTTGTAGGTGTGGATCGATGCTGCGTCTCAGGTGCTGTTTTCCTACGGTTTGGGACTTGGCACCATGATAGCTCTGGGTAGTTACAACAAGTATCACAACAACGTCTACAAGTAAGCTGGCACTACCTCTATTCTTTTCATTTCGTGTGGTGTGGCGACCGACGTTGCCTCTCCGTTTGTGTTCCTTGCACAGACACGTATGCAGACACGTATGCAGACACGTATGCAGACACACTGTTTTAGACAGCACTGTCCAAATGGATATATGCGGGGAGTACGCCACACGTTCCCCTCCATATTAGCCATTATCATACTAAGGCTAAAAGCTTCAAATTTGTACACTGCCATATGCAAGCTACATTATAGTACTTACAGATACGGATGTAGACCAATGGCTTTAGTTCAAGGGTGGTGCCAGAATAGCTTGGCGCCTAGAGGCGCCAAGCTATTTTGGCACTACCCTTGAACTATATTTGAGTCAAACTTGTTTCACACACTGGTGTATTCCGAATGGCAAGGGTTAGTGTGCATGTGGCGTGCTGCCCCGTGTGGGTCTGTCTGGGGAGAAGGCCGACATCCGCAAATTGTGCCGACACTGTAGGGTTCGGTATAAAGGAAGGAAAGTTGAAATATCTCTGGCCAGAGGACAACGTATCGGATCCCATATCCCAAATCCATTTTCAGGTGAAACTGAACAAATGTCGACCCCCCACCCCCTCCCCACCCCCTCCCCGCGATTCAGGACAGGATTTTGGGTTTCCAGTACCTGTTTATAACTTGTTTTTGTTTGATTAACCCCGTCACTACCGAGAACAACCCAACACCACCCAACTGCAAGAGGCATAGATCCTCATGAGCCCCCGCATTTGCACTAACTTACCGCAGTTGCGGGGGCTCATGAAGATCTATGCCTCTTGCTGAGACCATTTTGTCTCCATGTTCCTTAAACAGTTGTAGTTTTCGGTCGTTGAATGAACAAAGATTTCAGAAACAAATATGCGCCCAGCGACAGGGAGGGGGTTAATGATTGTTTGTTTGTTTGTGGTCGGCAGACAAGCAGTGCTGATCTCCTGCCTGAACAGCTCCACCAGCTTCTTCGCCGGCTTCGTCATCTTCTCCATTGTGGGCTTCATGGCGCACGAACAGCAGAGGCCGGTCAGCTCCGTGGCAGAGAGCGGTGGGTACCTGGCCTCATTTGTGGGCTGGTCTGTGATTTTCGACCTTACGGCTTGGACGCCGTAAAGGTTCCAAACTCACAGACCTGCACGAGAATGGATGGCGCCCAAATTTAAGTTGAATGTAAATATTCTTTTGCTTATGTTTGTGTCTTGGTTGTTATGCGTGCTGTTTTATTTTGGTGGCGCAGTTATCTCTTTCGGTACGCTCTGTGCATGTGTCTGTGTGTGTGTGTGGGGGGGGGGGAGGGGGAAAGGGGGAGGGGGGGAGGCGGAGAGGGGGTGGGGGTGGGGGTGGGGGGAGGGACGTGGGTTGATGTATAGGTCAGTGTTGATGCAAACTTGGAGCGCGTGTTTGTAGCCGGCAGAGTGTGTACATGGTGGAGAGTGTTTGAATCCAAACTCTATAGAAGCAACATCAAAATGGCCAACAAATTAATGTGTCTTAATTGTATCTTGTTGTAACTGCCTCTGCTATTACTCTTGCTATTTATTACTCTGAATGTCGCTTCTTTTTACTCAGGTCCAGGGCTGGCGTTTTTAGCCTACCCGAACGCAGTGATACAGCTGCCCATCTCGCCGCTGTGGTCCATATGCTTCTTCTTCATGCTCATTATGCTGGGGCTGGACAGTCAGGTAACCCACACTTGTCACGCGTTGCCGTCTACTCTGGTCTTTTCGTGTGCGCTTCTATTTGGCAGTGACGCGTTTGGAAACAGCTGAGGCAAAGATAACTGGTTGGTTGGTTATTTCGGGTTTAACGTCCACGGCACCGAAGTGATAATGGACGGCCCTGACGGGCTGGTTATGGGGGAACAGGGAAAGCTATAGCCTATGGAGTACGACCTGAACACTGATCAACTCACGCGCACTCCAATTGTGCCACTTTGATTTACCAAGACATGCTTTTGAACAAGTCCGTCTTTCCCCCCTGGATTGCGAGTTCATCTACCGGGACCGGGACGGGATTCGAACCCACGACCCGGCGATTCCCTTCGCTCTCCTGCTCCGATGCTTAACCGCCTGAGCTATTTCGGACTCTGTACAAAGATAACTGCAGACCTGGAAACACAATTACCGTTTGTGACAGCACTCCCCGGATAGACCAACTCGGGGACTACGCCACAAGTACACTTCGTCGGTTCAGATGAGATGCTGTAGACCGACTCGGAGAGTACGCCACAAGTACACTTCTATTCAAATGAGATGCTAAGCATCTCATTTGAATAGAAGTGTACTTGTGGCGTACTCACCGAGTCGGTCTATCTGCGGAAAAAAACTAACTGGCATCTCATCTGAAAAGAAATGTATTTGTAGCTTACTCCCCGAGTTGGTCTATTGGTGGGGGTGGGGGGCGGGGGGGGGGGTGGGTGGGAGGAGGGTACTTGGCATCTCGTTGGAATAGAAGTGTACCTGGTACGTTCTCTGTCCCCGAGTGGGCCTATCTTCGGGCTACTATTCGCTATTATTTGGAATATTCATGAGGTGAAGGTCACACAAATCCAAAGCGGGGCTTAGCTGATACAGTTGACGTTATTTTGAGTTTCACGTCACAACAGGAACATGGGACGAATCCAAGAGAATGACGTCACACTTCGGAACAATAAATTGACCAGAGAAAATTTGAAAGAACGACGTCGAAAGAATGTTGTTTGTAGGACACAGCAAACAAAAAACAAAGCCTCGCAAACGCTTGAGTGACCTTTGACTTCTCAGCGAATTAAGAATAGTGAATTACATGCCCCTTTTTCTTTCAGTTCTGCACGTGTGAGGGGTTCTTCACGGCGCTGATTGACGAGTTCCCCCGTCACCTCCGGAAGCACCGCGAACTCTTCATCGCCGCCGTCTGCTTCGCGTCCTACCTCGTCGGACTTACATGCGTCACGCAGGTCAGCATTGACCCTTTTAACACTTAACCCTTTGGTTGTCGGTAGCGGTTTTTGTTGCGACGATTCCTGCAGGAATAACAACACCCTGACATCCTGCAGGAATAACAACACCCTGACATCCTGCAAGAATCATAACACCCTGACATCCTGCAGGAATCATCGCGACAAAAACCGCTACCGACAGCTTGGCCTCTTGACTGCTAGCTTACGAGGATTATGTTTCTGTATCTTTTGTTAACTCAGCGCCACAGAGCGCCGTCCGTCCACAGACCGTGAATTCGAAATGATGTCAGCAAGAGGCAGAGATCCTCACGAGCCCCCGCAACTGCGGGGGCTCATGAGGATCTATGTCTCTTGCAGATGGATTGGGTTGACTGTTCTCGCCAGTGATCTGATGATACATGAAAACCTCATTCATCCCAAGTCATTGTTTGACCATGATAGTTTAAGGATGGTGCCAGAACAGCTTGGCGCTTCCAGTGCGCCAATCTATTGTGGCAACACCCCTCGAACTATCATAGTCGAATGAGAGGACACATAATAATATACTAACAATAGTAATAATAATCAAAGTAGTAATAATTATAGAACTACTTCGTTCAATATATGCCAGGACCCAACACATGCTGTAGTGGTCGATCAATCTGTAGGCATGCCCGTTCAGTCTGCAATCACACGTAGTTGTTACATGAGCTCTTGCATTTAATCATGTGCCTCTCAGAACTAAATGACTTCCATTCTGCGCAATGCACGTCATTAATTGGTCCTGGGACCAAACGGGTTCGGCTGACACTTGTTTTCGGTTGTTTGTGACAGGGCGGGATGTACATGTACCAGATCTTTGATACCTACTCCGCCAGCGGTATCGGACTTCTCTCCCTCATCTGTTTCGAGTGCATCGCCATTGGCTGGTCATACGGTAAAAAAACCCGTCGTCGTTGTCGCTATCATCCTCGTAACCATCATCATCATCATCATCATATTGCTTAGGATAATTACTACACACGGTCACCATAGTTTCGCCCGTCTGACCAGCTGAGCTCGATCTGTTAACCCTCTCACTGTCGAGAAAATAACCACCAACTGCAAGAGGCGTAGATCCTCATGTGCCCCCGCAGTTGCGGGGGCACATGAGGATCGACACCTCTTGCTGAAACGACCCTGTATGATATCCAGGTTGCTTCAGAAGCCATCAACAGCAGCAATGAAGAGCTTAACAATAGTCTCGGATGGCCAACGTCATAAAGATAGACAATGCTAGGAAATTGTCAGGTCAAAATGACACGGGCATGAACAGTCACGGACAAACATGCCACACTCCCCACCCTAAGCAGACTGTCGTTATATATTTCACTATTTGTGGTTCGTGAGTCGTTGTCTAAAGCGTGCGCATGCGTGCGCGCAGTTGTGAGTGCGCGCTTAGAGTTATAATTATTATAAGATAAGCGCATTATAAATAGCGTAATTATTGTTATTATTATTTTAATATCACACGGCTGTTCGGGCTTTTAATCCACTGTTTGCCCAGCGGGGAGGGGGTATGCCTTTTCCATGTGGGTGACGTGCACCAGTCGTCCAGCGACAAAGGGCCGACCTTCTTTGAGATCCCTCTGACAGTACATTGTGATGTGATTTTTCTTGTGAATTTCAGGTGTGAACCGGTTCTACGATAATTTGAAAGACATGTTCGGGTTTTACCCATGCTTCTTCTGGAAGATTTGCTGGACCGTGACCACGCCACTCATCACCTCGGTAAATACTGCAGTTAATTTTACTGCAACAACTACACCTACTATATTACTCCTATTCTCTCAGCCCTCCACCCCCCGCCCCCCCCCCCCCAAAAAAAAAAAAAAAAAAAAGAAAAAAAAAAGAAAGAAAAAAAAGGCTGAACCCAGTAAGCGTAAGTCATCGGGCGAACGACGGTCACAGTGAGCCCGCGCACAGCTGTGCGCGGCCGGCTCACTGTGACCGTCGTGCGCCCAAGATACTTTGCTCCTGGGGAAAGCGCTTTGCGTGTAGATAATCTAACTAAGGAAAAATAAAGTTGAATACAGTACAATCCGTTTTATCTTTTGCCTGTACCTCCTCCTGACACATCAGCGCAGTCAGACATGTTGTCCATCGCCATTGCCGCACGCCTAGTATACCGCGCTGGTTGCTGTCCCTCATGCTGAGTCATTCTACGTCTGAACGTAAAGCGATCTGCTCCACGGCAAGCTTCCATTGCTAAAAATCGCCGACACAAGAGGGTTCTCAATGTTGTCTTGCCTCATCTGAATCTTTTCTACCCTTCTGTTTACTATCCGTGTGAGTAAGCGCACGTACCAAGGGATTTTCACTGCCGTTTGGGCGTATCAGAAGGAACGAGATCTCCTGCGCACAGACGTGAAGATGAGCGGAAAAGTGTCTTTCATTTTACAACATCCGAACTTCATATTTTAACCCACTTAACCCCAAGGCCGCATTTCCTAAATTTTGGAGGTGTCACCTTACAACTATATAGCTGTTGCAGGAGATGGATCCACCATAATAATTCAAGGGTAGTGTCAGATGAGCTTGGCGCCTTCCGGCGCCAAGCTCATCTGACACTACCCTTTGAATTATTATGGTCGATGCATCTCCAGCTGCTGGGCGCTGGGACTAAATGGGAGAAAGGTAGCCCTTTCGTTTGCAGCATCATTGTAACACATACTAAAAACATATTACAAGTTATTGGTCGCAGGGGTTTGCTACACGGACACTTGTAGTCCTGAGGGAGGTCAAAGGAAACATTGTACCCCGAAGACCGAATGATTTCTTTGACCTCCCGAGGGCCTACAAGGGTCCGGGCAGCAAGCCCCTGCTACCAATAACGTATTTGTTTTCATTCCTTCACTATTTTTGTAAAAAGAAATAAAGAAGACATCTTCCGACCTGGATCACGCCAGACATGACTGACGTCAAAGGAATATACATTTATACATACTAGACTTATGACGTAATTTAAAATATGTCATGACGTTGCCGTCTCCAGCACTGAGTGTGCTTGTTGTTTCGAACAACACTAAGTAACTTTGTACTTCAGAACGTTTGGCGATCTTTTATAGAACAAAACTGGTATCCAAGCTGCGTCATCGAGAGGGCTTCAAAACGTCCGCCATTTTTCGCTACGGGGTTTTTTATATCACGGTCACATGGTACGGTTTGCGCTAAGGTGACAGGTCGTGTGACGTAGGGAGGAAAACAAAAGAATATATATTACGATCTATTAACTCTTTACTGCCTGGCGTGTGTCGATTAAACAAATTCTGTTGTTTTGACAGGGAGTGGTGCTGTTCAACATTGTGACCTACAAGCCCGTGAAGTACGTGGACTACGACTTCCCCGCCTGGGCACACGTGGTCGGCATCCTCATGGCCCTGTCCTCCATCGGCTGTATCCCCACCTACATGGTCTACAAGTTTCTGATCACGCCGGGACCCATTAAAAAGGTGGGTTGGCTTTAATCCTTTGGCTGTCCATAGCGGCTTCTGTCGCGATGATTCTAGAAGGATGTCTCGATGTGGTTATTCCTGAAGGATGTCTCGAAGTGGTTATTCCTGAAGGATGTCTCGAAGTGGTTATTCCTGAAGGAATCATCGCGACAGAAACCTCTCGATGTGGTTATTCCTGAAGGATGTCTCGAAGTGGTTATTCCTGAAGGAATCATCGCGACAGAAGCCGCTGCCGACAGCCGAATGGGTAATTTCTTTTCCTGGAAACGCAGGCCAAAACCGTAACTGCCCGGCCAGACTATGACGTATATTTAACTCATTCTACCCCAGACACACCACAGCAAGATAAAGATCGACCATGATAGTTCAAGGGTCATGCCAGAATAGCTTGGCGCCCATAGGCGCCAAGCTATTCTGGCATGACCCTTGAACTATCATGGTCGATCTGTGTCGTGCACTGCAACGCAGTCTTCAGAGGACGACTTCAAAATTTGGGGATTTCGGTCTTGGGGTAGAATGGGTTAAATACTTTCAGGAAAGTGTGTCTTTCGACGTGAATGTACCGTTGTCGTGGTTTCGGAAACTTCACAAGATATATTAGAAACCTTGTGACGGATCACCTGGCATTAAAAAAAAACCATAATTTATGGAATCGGGCCGAGTGACCGTCTGGGGTTTTGCTGACCAGAGATAACTGAATATTTGGACTTGCTTTAATTATTATTAATTAATGCACTGCCTATTTATGTTTTCAGAGGCTCAAAGACTTGTTCCGCCCAGACCTGAACATTACCCGTGGCGACGCACCGCCACCCTACAGCAGCATACCTCGCACCACTTCCGCCGGTGTTGTTCCGCTATGACAGTCTCGGGTCCCCTCTGAAATCTGACCCCCGGACAGTCCCTATTCCTACACTTTCTCCGTCAGTCTGAGGATGTACATGGGGCCGCTGTTTGCCAGCAAGAGACATATATTCCCATGAGGTCCTGCAGCTGCAGGGCCTCATGAGAATCTATGTTTCTTGCACATGGACACGAGTTTGGTGAGAGACTGCACTTCCAGCGTTAATTCAGTTGATTTGTCTTGCTTATGGATCGCATTGTCAAGACCAGGAGGCCCATAGTCTTGTTTGCAGAATGGTCGCGGACAGAGTGTGTTAAGGTTTTGGGGTCGAATCATGTCTGGGAGAGCCTACGGTCGCCGAGGAATTGCCGAGTCAGTGTGGACAATGTTTTGATGTTTTTTTGTTTGACTGCGAATTCCTGAGTCCTCATGTCCAGGGCACTCAAGGTCTTGACGGTGTACAGCGCTATCAGGAATGACTTGTGTCGTCCTAGGGTCACCTTGGCGAGGTCGTTTGGCGTGAGGGAAGTAAAACGTCAAAGCGACTATCACGCCAAATCGACGCGGGGTTACTTTGGTGGACGAACGCCAACAGTTACCACTGGAAGCGGATCTGGCGTGGGTATGATTTTAGCGTGCTATATCGATTAGGTTGTCCGGCCAAACTTTGTCGTGAATGTCAATACTTTCAGGTAACTTCAGTTTTCGACGTGAATGTACCGCCATCGTTGTTTTGGATTTCTGATTAGCTATAAACACCACAGAACCTGTTCTGAGCGACAACCTTTGTGAGAGATCACCTGTAGCCACCGGAATGATGGTCTTTAATGACAGGGGACACTGTTTACATTGCGGACTTCTCACTCCTCAGACAGCGAGATGTCCACAGTCGCCAGCTCGTCGTTAATCACCTTAACTCAATGTGCCCGAGGTACGAAATACCCGCCATTTTGGAGTTACTCTCTGAGGACTGCATTACAATTTAGGAGGCAGATCGACCATGATATTTCAAGGGTGGTGGCAGAATAGCTTGGCGCCTATAGGCGCCAAGCTATTCTGCCACCACCCTTGAACTATCATGGTCGAGCCATATCTTGTTGTCGTGAGTCGCGGGTAGAATGAGTTAAACTAACTTTTACGGCCTCAATTTTCTTTTTAAAACAGTAGTTGTTCAACACAGGCTCCCCTCTACTTTGGCAAACACATCTGCTTTGCGGATTTTGCAGAGAGCTGGCTGAAGAGAAGGATTTTGTCGATGAGTCGACATTTTTCAAAGATTGAAAGACAGAAATGAAGAAAGACAAATGCATTATGTTTGCACATGTTTGTTAATGCGTACGGCTATTCTGCTTGCTTGGTACTGTAGTCAGCCCTATGTTGTCTTTGTCTGTCATTTTGTACTTCAGTACACGCGGAGGCAACCTGCAAGCTCGAACCGACTGGAAACTTACAGCTGGCCCGGGCACAGCCGTGCGCGGGCCAGCTATAAGTCTGAAGTCGGCCTGAGGACCTTTTGGCTCAGTGGGTTTAGTAGAAGATAGTTTTGCTTTAAAATGTATCACTGATCACTCGCAAACTTTATTGTTCTAGTACGTACGCACGATCGCTGACAACAGAAAGGGGAGGCAAGCGCTTGGAGATGCAGTGCACATGCCAAGGGAAAGCACTTATAGCTGAACTGAACAAATATACATTTATATCCCCTGGTAGGTCAAGGGATCTAACTCTTTGTCCAGCGCAAATGATTTTCCCTGGTTCCTGTACTACCAAGAAGATCGGTGAGATCTATACTTGTCTATAAGGGAAAATACTCAGCGTTTGACAAACACACAGTTACATCCCCTGGGGGGGGGGGGGAGGGAGGGGGGTCAGTAGATCTAACCCTTGTTTGTCCAGCGCGAATGGTTTCCCTTTCGTTTTTGTGCTACAAATAAAATGGGCGAGTTTTTATACTTTTCTACTGTCCGGTGTTGTTAATTCCCTCACGCCAGTAAACGCACCCATTCTTGTAACCCATTCACTGCCGAGATTATACCAACACCGTCCAACGTCAAGAGGCATATGCGGGGGCTCAGGAGGTTTCTTTGCCTCTTGCTGGTCAAAGTTAGATCTGCGTTCTTTCCCTGGATGGCTTACTCAAGGTTGTGAACCTGCTCATTTTAAAGACACAATTTTGCCTCGGCCGGCTTTGAAGGGGTGAGGTTAGCTGCTGCGCAGTTCACTAGAATAATAATAATAATAAATAACAAACTGATAGCAGGCTGGGTGTTAACGCTCCAGTCACGTTTAGTGTCGCGACTTTACTCGCCACGTTTGACTCAGTATGTACAGTCGGCTCATTATTGGTGTTTATTCCGTGTTCATTCTGCGTATGTAATCAATGAAGGCATTAATTTCATTTCATTTACTGTCTTAACCGTGTCGCTGTCTTTAGCACTTTTCGTCGCGATGATTTCTACAGGAATAACACCACCCTGACGTCCTGCAGGAATAACAACACCCTGACATCCCGCAGGAATAACAACACGCTCTGACATCCTACAGGAATAACAACACCCTGACATCCTGCAGGAATAACAACAGCCTGACATCCTGCAGGAATAACAACACCCTGACATCCTGCAGGAATAACAACAGCCTGACATCCTACAGGAATAACAACACCCTGACATCCTGCAGGAATAACAACACCCTGACAGCCTGCAGGAATAACAACAGCCTGACATCCTGCAGGAATAACAACATCCTGACATCCTGCAGGAATAACAACACTGACATCCTGCAGGAATAACAACATCCTGACACCCTGCAGGAATAACAACACCCTGACATCCTGCAGGAATAACAACATCCTGACATCCTGCAGGAATAATAACACTCTGACATCCTGCAGGAATAACAACACCCTGACACCCTGCAGGAATAACAACACCCTGACATCCTGCAGGAATAACAACATCCTGACATCCTGCAAGAATAACAACACTCTGACCTCCTGCAGGAATAACAACACCCTGACATCCTGCAGGAATAACAACATCCTGACATCCTGCAGGAATAAGAACTCTCTGACATCCTGCATGAATAACAACACCCTGACATCCTGCAGGAATAACAACAGCCTGACATCCTGCAGGAATAACAACATCCTGACATCCTGCAGAAATAACAACAGCCTGACATCCTGCAGGAATAACAACAGCCTGACATCCTGCAGGAATAACAACAGCCTGACATCCTGCAGGAATAACAACACCCTGACATCCTGCAGGAATAACAACAGCCTGACATCCTGCAGGAATAACAACAACCTGAAGCCCTGCAGGAATAACAACAGCCTGACATCCTGCAGGAATAACAACAGAACTGACATCCTGCAGAAATAACAACAGCCTGACATCCTGCAGGAATAACAACAGCCTGACATCCTGCAGGAATAACAACAGCCTGACATCCTGCAGGAATAACAACAGCCTGACATCCTGCAGGAATAACAACACTCTGACATCCTGCAGAAATAACAACAGCCTGACATCATGCAGGAATAACAACACTCTGACATCCTGCAGGAATAACAACACCCTGACATCCTGCAGGAATAACAACACCCTGAGATCCTGCAGGAATCATCGCGACAAAAAGCGGTACCGACATCCAAAGGGTAAAATACTCATTTGAATACTCATTTGAATACTTATTTGAATACTCATTTTGTAATGTTGATGAGAATTTCACATTTGTAAATGTACAGACTATAGAACACGACTTTCATGTACAATTTTTAAATGCCGATGCAACCTATGTTTGCTTTTTCTATCCAGCACTTATTTTTAAAAAATATTGTAAAATAGCTTTCAGCACCATTATATACCTTTGACCCTTTGACTACCGCTGACCACAAGTTGTCCTTCTAGAATCGAAGTAAATTACACCAACAAGAACACCAATCTGTGCTACAAACACAGGTATAAAACAAGAATACGCACAGCTAGAAACTTAGAACCCCATGAGTCGCCGAAATTGTGAGGTTCTATGCTTTTACAACTGCGAGGTGAATAATGGCATTGAAGGGGTCAAAGAAAACCGAAGCAATGTGCATGTCATTATTTAGAGCAAGTGTAGGAATTAGAAAGCAAATGTAATAAAGTTTGCAATACCTTACAGCAATGCCATTTTCACACCCGGCCCTCACCGACTGTTGTCATAAGCTGCATTTGGGAAATAATTGAAAATTTGAACGCCAAAGAACTATACGTCTGTCCAACGAACACGGATACAAACGTGCGCTGAGCTAGAGGCACAGAACCCCATGAGTCCCCGCACTGCGCAATCTCATGAGGTTCTGTGCCTTTTGCAAGTGTGCGGTATTCACATATCCCCGACAGTTAGGAGTTACGTCTGTGCTGGAGTGTTAAGTTTATGAGAAAAAAGGTTTGACGAAACCGGCCTGGTTTCAAGGAAATTGCACTGGCCGTGTTCTTGTTTTGACAGGCAAGTGTAATTTGACTTCTTTTCTTTTAATCGCTGCCGAGAAAATCTGATCCATCCGCAAGAGACATAGATCCTCATGAGCCCCCGCATATGCGGGGGCTCATGAGGATCTATGCCTCTTGTTAGCCCCACTTTGTGTCCACGTTGTCTGGACGATTGCGGTTCTCTGGACGATTGCGGTTCTCTGGACGATTGCGGTTCTCTGGCGGTCGGTTGACCCAGATTTCAGACACATTCTGCGACCAATGGCAATGAAGGAGTTGACACGTATTGCTGTCGATTGCTTGTGTAACTTTGGAGAAAATTTACACGTAGGTGCGTTTGTGTATTGTCACGGTATTGAATACATGATGCCGTCTATACAGGTAGCAATAATTAAGATTTTATCTGAGCTGTCCCTGCGAGGAATGTATATATACAAACTTCCTGTTCGGTGAGCAGTGTAGTATTTTGTACCACTGTGCATACATTCATAGAGTACATTGTTATAGGAAACACCTACTGGAATCGCACGGGTTGTCTCCCTTGATTCGCTGCGCTGATCGCGCAGCGAACCAAGGGAGACAACCCGTGTGTGCGAGTTGACGTCTTTTGAACTACTTTGTGCGTTTTTGTCGATACTGTGTGATTGATACTTGTAGAAAGACACGTATATCATTTTAGTGCCGGATCACCTCTGTCAGTCGTGGACAATAATAAATGTATTAACGAATGTAGACAAACAGAAAACTGCATCATAACTGAGGCTGCACGCCCGATTATCATCACTCGTATATCTGATCTTTTAAACAGTGTGGACTCGGTTTACTCAAGCATGTTTTCAGTAATGGATTGGAGGGGGAGGGGAGGGGGGTAGAAGGGAGGGGCGGGAGGTGGAAGGGGGGGGGGAGTTAATGTATTGGGATATATATATATATATATATATATATATATATATATATATATATATATATATATATATATATATATATATATATATATATATATATATATATATATATATATATATATATATATATATATATATATATATATATATATATATATATAGAGAGAGAGAGAGAGAGAGAGAGAGAGAGAGAGAGAGAGAGATGATGATGATGATGATGATGACACGTTTTTATTCAGGATAAAGTTTTAGGCATGCGACTGCCTCTCTTACAAACTGCCCTGTTACACTACATACATAAATATACATCCAGCAACACAATTAAATATTAAAGGGGAAAAAAAGAAGAAAAAAATCCATAATATCAAGAACATTTAAATGTACAAAAAGCATAAAAGACAACAACAACAAAATACAAACAACATAATAACATCGACATAAGCTGAAGGAGAGAGAGAGAAGGGGGGGGGGGGGGGGGCAGTGGACAGGGCAGTAGCAGCTTTCATTATAACCGTCACATCGGCCATAGCAAAATCAAACTGAAGGGGGTGTAGGGTTGGGGTGGGGAGTGGATGGCGGAAAGGGGCGTGGGGTGGATGGGGTAGGGGGAGGGGGGCGGGCCGGCATGGAGGTCGAATGGAGACAAAGGCCAGTAGCTTTTTTCGAAGTTCTTGCTTTATTTCCGTATCGTTCTCTTCTTTCTAATTTTAGTTGGAAAACTTTAACCCCCCCCCCCTCCCCAACACAAACACACACACTCCCCCTCCCCTCCCCTCCATCCCTTTCCCAAGATCAGCCTCAGTCCACCTGTCGAATTCCGAGTCCAAATTTCTTGAAAGATATGCGAGTCCCGGTTTGTTTTTCAAGCGAAATGTTCACGAGCCAGTTTTGTTGTATGGAAACGTAGTCCAAGTTCTCAGTGTGTCTCTGCCGCTAGCGGACTTCCAATAGACTAGACACCCTGTCAATGTATTCATTTTATGGGCACTTTCAAATCAACATTGTGTGCTGGTCTGTGATTTTGGACCTTACGGCACAGACCTGCACACAACGAGCTCTTCCACGTTGTGATGTCACAGAACGCCACCCTCAGTGACTGCATAGTGACGTGTGGCGAAAAGTGTCGCGTGTGACGCTACATGTAGTGCTGCTGTGGCTGACCGCGCCTCGCGTTTCGTGCCAGTAGAGAACTGAAATTTCACGATAACAAAACGCCGGGCGGCTTCTGCAGTTCCGTGGTCCCCTTTTTCAATTTTCCTACAAGTGTCAGAAACCGTGTTTTCCAATAAAAATTCGTTTCTCATATGTGTGTGTGTGTGTGTGTGTGTGTGTGCGTGCGTGCGTGCGTGCGTGCCTGCGTGTGTGTGTGTGTGTGTGTGTGTGTGTGCGTGCGTGTGTGTGCGTGCGTGCGTGTGTGTGTGTGTGTGTGTGTGTGTGTGTGTGCGTGCGTGCGTGCGTGTGTGCGTGCGTGCGTGCCTGCGTGTGTGTGTGTGTGTGTGTGTGTGTGTGTGTGTGTGTGTGTGTGTGTGTGTGTGTGCGTGCGTGCTAGTATGCGCTTCTATGCGTGCGTACGTGAAAAATGCAAAAACTGAAAAGGGAAGTCCCGCTTTTTTTTTAACGTTTTTGCTTTGAAAAATGAAACAAAACAAAAACAAAACCAACAAAAAACACACACACAAAACATAAAACGGAAGTATCTCGTTTTGCCGGTTTTTTTTTCTTTAAAATAAATAAATTAATTAATTAAAAAACAACTGAAAGCCTAATTGCCTGGTTTTACCAATGTTTCCATTCAAAAATGCAGAAACGCAAAGTTGGAAAGCCTCCTCTCCTTCTGTGTTCACGTTTGTAGACCGCAGCATAGGNGACAGTCTTTTTTCCCCGCTTTTGCTTGTGTAGAGGCAACAGCATAGGACGAACCAACCCGATGTTGTTCCTATTTACTGCACTGCCTGGTGAAAACTCGTCTCTTGCAGATAGAGGGCATTAATACTTAAATAAATAAATAAATAAATGTGATATAGTAAAATAAACGTATGGACGGAAGTAAGCAGCGATCGCAGACGAATTAACCCATTCAGCCCGACGGCCGTATTTCCCAGATTTTGGAGGTGTCATCTAATGACTATGCACCAGTTGCAGGAGATGGATTGACCATGATAATTCAAGGGCAGTGCCAGATTAGCTTGGCGCCTGTCGGCGCCAAGCTAATCTGGCACTACCCTTGAATGATCATGGTCGACCCATCTCCTGGTGTGGTGCGTCAGGGCTGAACGGGTTAATGATAGAGTGATTACAAAGACGGAAGGACGAGTGGGACACTGGGCGCGTCTTCACGTCTTTTGCCACTAAAAAGTTGATACTGAGTCTCAAACGCTCTAACACGACAGGGCAAGACAGACAACCGGCAACAATCAGAGAGAAGCCGCTACCGCCACCCAAAGGGTTAACCCATTCAGCCCTGACGCCCTACAGCAGGAGATGGGTCGACCTTTCATAATTCAAGGGTCGGCGCCAAGCTAATCTGGCACTGCCCTTGAATTATCATGGTCAGTCCATCTCCTGCAACTGGTGAATTGTAACTCGATGACGCCTCCAAAATGTGGGAAATACGGGCGTCGGGCTGAATGAGGTAATTGGGTTCAGTAGCTCTAACTACTGGCTGATTAGTGATTTATAATCACTGTGCAATTAGCACAGTCTCAAAACACCTTCCTGACAAGCTGCACAATAATGAAGTATTTGAGATTTGAGGACGGTTCGCTATACATGCCTACTTGAAGTCACAGTCCGATCTGAATGTAGATGCACGGACGGAGCGCAGCAAACCGCACAAGCCCTGGACTGGAGCAGCCCGTCTGGACTGTACACGCAGACATCATTGAAGCCATCGAGATCTGGACAGAGCTAGTCTCTGAGCAGATCTGCGAAAGCTCAAAGCGCTGGCGAGAGCTTCCAGCGAAATGGACTGACAGCAGTACTGGTCTGAATTTAAAGCTACGGAGCTCTCAACAGAGACCTGCGAAAAGGTCAAAGCGCTGGCGAGAGCCTCCAGCAAAATGTCCTCACAGCAGTACTGGTCTGAATTTAAAGCCACGGAGCTCTCAACAGAGACCTGCGAAAGGTCAAAGCGCTGGCGAGAGCCTCCAGCGACGGGACAATGGGACAGGAACCACTCGGCTCTAGCAGAGTTGTCACGGCTCAAAGCGCAGAGAGAACCTCCAGCGATGGGACAATGGGACAGGAACCACGCAGCACTAGCAGAGTTGTCACGGCTCAAAGCGCAGAGAAAACCTCCAGCGACGGGAACTTTCGCGAACACGGACACGCACAACCGGACCGAAGGCGCGTTTGACATCCACATTACATTTGTGTTCTGGTATGTGATATGGATCTGACCGATTTAAGCAGTAAGGTTCGAAATTTCAGACCAGCACACAACTTCTTCACGCACATTAATCCGGCGTTTCTCTTTAACGGATGAGGAAAACATACGCATCCTCTCTTGAAGGTGAAGGTCTGTTAAAAATCTGTTGACAATCTGTTACAAATAAAAATGTGTGTGGGGAGGTGGGGTGGGGTGGGGGGGGGGGTAGGGGGGTGGGGGTGGGGTGGGGCGAGGACCTGGGGAGGGGGTGGGTGTGGCATGAGTATCCCCCCCGGCCACTGGAAGCCAGGTCTAGCGTCGGGGAGGCCTTTTGTGTCATGTAGAAGGTTCCAAACAAAAATTTGGAACCCAAACCCCCACCCCCTCGGGATAACTGATCCACCCCTACCAGCGATTGCTTCCCCATTGCTTTGTGATTCACAAAGTACTTATTGCTGTACAATCTGTGTTCTGACATTATGACCCCCATAACCCACCCGCTAGGGCCGTCCATTATCACTCAGGTGCCGTGGACGTTAAACCCGAACTAACCAACCAACCAACTCGTGTGAGCTCAAAACAATATTATTAATATCATTTTACTGTCGTGCCGGTGGCCAGCTGAATTCGGGACAAATGTCCTCATGAAATATTCACAGAGCTTGATATGAGTGACCTTCGGCGCAAGACCAACGCAACGACAAAATGCTTCGGTCATATCGACCTGGACATTCTGCGACAAAACAACGGGTCGCTTTTTGACACGGCCACAGTCTGACTTGTACAGCTGTAAAGTACACACTGTTTGTAAAGTAAGACCCTCTGAAGGACTGTATTACAATGCTAGAGACAGATCGAGCATGATAGTTCAAGGGTGGTGCCAGAATAGCTTGGCGCGTGTGGGCGCCAAGCTATTCTGGCACCACCCTTGAACTACATCAACCGCCGCGAGATTAACCCCTTCAGTGCCCGCTGTCGCAGACTGTGTTACTGCAGGCTTTGTGGATTTCAGACCGAAAAACCCTAGCGGGCCAAGGAACATGGATTCAACATGGTGTCAGCAAGAGGCATAGATCCTCATGAGCCCCCGCAACTGCGGTATGTTAGTGCAACTGCGGGGGCTCATGAGGATCTATACCTCTTGCAGGTGGGTGGTGTTCACATTGTCTCGGCACTGAACGGGTTAATTCTGCTAGAACGCTGCCAGCGGTGCGATACGCACGGCCAAGGTTCTCGCGCAGTGCGTTTGCTTAATTTTAGCGCTGAATGTGTCGTTACGAGCCGTTATTTGGCATGCATACCGGAACCGGAAATGAACTCTTGACAGAATCTCTTGGTGGCAGAGTAATATACAATACAGACAAGTTACTGAGCAGGCAACGAGCTACGGACGGGAAACAGGCCTCAGGAAAGACACGTCTTGTGATCACAGTACCACTTCACCCTTTGTATTTATTTATTTTATTTTTGTTTGGGAGGAGATGGGTGGCTTAAGACTGGGGCGATGGAGCTAGCGCCAGTACTATGAGCCCATCCTGTCCCGGCACACCGTGGTACTGACTGTGACGTTGCAGGTCTACGTGTGCTTGCACTGTATGTGTGTTAGACAGTGCGAGGAGCAGACGTGTAGGAACTATTCCTTCTCCAGCACACTGACGTATTGTTTGCAGTTGCAAGTCTGCATGTACATCTGTGTTATCAGCTGTTACTGGAAAATCATGTCATCCCTTTAACTCATTCAGCCCGACGGCCGTGTTTCCCAAATTGTGGAGGCGTCAGCTAATGACTGTGCACCAGTTGAAGGAGATGGATCGACCGTAATAATTCAAGGGTAGTGCCAGATTAGCACCAAGCTAATCTGGCACTACCCTTGAATTATCCTGGTCGCCCCATCTCCTGCTGTAGTGCGTCAGGGCTGAATAGGTTCGTTACTTGTTGCCTCGCTGTAAAAAACAGTGACGTAGGGATCAGAAAGAAGGGGGGCGGGGGGGGGGGCCTGCACACACACACACACACACACACACACACACACACACACACACACACACACACACACACACACACACACACACACACACACACACACACATGTAAATGAAAATGTATGGGGTGAGGCACTGGTGGGGTGGAATGAGTATCCCCCCGGCCACTGGAAGCATGGTCTAGTGTCGGGAAGGCCTTCTGTGTCAGGTAGAAGGTCCCAAACAAAAAGTTGCAACCCAAACCCCCACACCCTCGGGATATCTGATCCGCCCTACCAGCGATTGCTTCCCCTTTGCATTGTGATCCACAAAGTAATTATTGATGTAAAATCTGTGTGGTGACATTATGACCCTCATAACCCGCCCGTTAGGGCCGTCCATTATCACTCCGGTGCCGTGGACGTTAAACCCGAACTAACCAACCAACCAATCAACTCGTGTGAGCTCAAAACAATATTATTGATATTATTTCTACTGACGTGCCGGTGCCCAGCTGAATTCGGGACAAATGTCCTCATGAAATATTCACAGAGCTTGATATGAGTGACCTTCGGCGCAAGACCAATCTAACGACAAAATGCTCCGGTCATGTAGATGTGGACATTCTGCGACAAAACAACGGATCGCTTTTTGACACGGCCACAGTCTGACTTGTACAGCTGTAAAGTACACACTGTTTGTAAAGTAAGACCCTCTGAAGGACTGTATTACAATGCTAGGGACAGTTCGAGCATGATAGTTCAAGGGTGGTGACAGAATAGCTTGGCGCCTATGGGGGCCAAGCTATTCTGACACCACCCTTGAACTATCATGCTCGACCCATGTCTTGCTGTGGTGTGTCGGGGCTGAATGAGTTAAAAACTCTTTTTCAAAATGAACATACAAATAAGCTGGCAATTCGCGACTCATCTTTTCGAGAGTCATAGATCAACATGAGTCACCGTAGACACGAGGACTCCTGTGGAGCTGTCCTTCTTGCCGGCCTCACTCTAGTCCTTGAGTCTCAGGCACACAGGGCTGTCCTCAAGAAGTGGCCGTGAAGGCGTTAATTTTCTCATTCCTAAGGGCTTCACGTCAGGTCCAGAACCTCAGGATTCGAACTCCGGTGGGCTCAAACTCTGTGCCGACCCTATATCCGTGTCACAGCATGCAGCTGGTGGCGCTGTGACTGACAGACTGTGAACTCCAGCGTTATCCGTCTGAACCTCGATGAGCTGCTTCTGACGTCACACATACAGTTGCAGGAATCACGTCGACAGACGACCAAAGGATTAACATTGTTAGCCACAGAAACATTGTCTACGAGTCTGCGCTGTTTAACTACTGATTCGTTTTAACCTCTTCGCTGCTGAGAACAAAGTGAACACGATGCAACTGTCAGAGACATAGATCCTCATGAGCCGCTGGGACTGTGGTAAGTTATGAGGATCTATGTCTTTTGTTGAGACAAATTTGTATCGGTGCTTCTTGTGCTTTTGGCTATTTTGGTCGTTGGCTGAACAAAGGTTTCAGAAATAAAAATGTCGGTACAGTGGCAGAGAAGGGGTTAATTACATGTTGCAATGCCTGGTAGACTATTGGCGTTTGCACCATTCACTCTTTAACCCGTTCAGTGCCGAGAAAAAACATGAACACCACCCAGCTGTAAGAAGTATAGATCCTCAGGAGCTCACGCAGTTGCGTCACCTGGTGCTGAACGGGTTAAGTTGCAATAATTATTTGCAGATTATCCCGAGGTGGGACTGAGTTATCCCCGGGACAGAGCGCTCCATCTGTTGTTGTGCATACGAGCCCTTTGAAGTAAGAACTGATACGACAATGTTGCCGCCTGAAATAATCCGCTACATCTGCCTTGCGCTTCTCGCAGTCGGTTTTGTGGGAAACGTCATTTCCTGCATGGTGTGGTCCTCTCAGATGAAGGAGGTCAGCATAGCCAAGTCCCTCCTGGCGCTCAGCGTGTCGGATCTGCTGTTTATAATAACAAGAGCCTGTTTCGATATTATGTTGCTTCAGGAGGTCTCCTCGTGTGTCTTTTTCGCTGTGGTGGCATGTTGGTTTAACGCTTTCATTATGTTATCCTGCAACATCACCATCACAGTGGCTGTACAGAGATGCATCGCCTTCGCCCACCCTTTTTCTGCGGGTCGCCTGTGTCCTGACAAGCGGCAAAGACTGCTGCTGGTAGCGGTGGTGATATTGACTGTGGCAGAGATCACACCTTTCTGTATCAGTGTAGTTTTCTGGCATTATTTCGTGTGCCTCGACAGGAGTGACTACCAGCAGGTTTTTGTGGACTGGAGAAGAGTGACGACGTACCTGTATGTTGTCCTGGCCTTTGTGTCCACCTCAGTCCTGCTCGTCTTCAACGCCTTATTACTCCGCTCCCTCTGGACCACGAGAACAGTAAGTCGGCTGGCGCACGGGTTTGGCCGGGTCTCTGTTGTCTAAACCCAAACCCAAACCTGTGGGCCTACCTGATGCTTATCGTTACCATTTGGGTTTGGAGTGTCTAGATCCATACTTGTACACTGATTGTAGGCCTACCTGATGCTTATCGTTACCATTTGGGTTTGGAGTGTCTAGATCCATACTTGTACACTGACTGTAGGCCTACCTGATGCTTATCGTTACCATTTGGGTTTGGAGTGTCTAGATCCATACTTGTACACTGACTGTAGGCCTACCTGATGCTTATCGTTACCATTTGGGTTTGGAGTGTCTAGATCCATACTTGTACACTGACGCAAATCATTAGCCCCTTGCCTGTCACTGTATGTACAAGGTCCGGGCATTTTGGCTTCTGAAATCTTGGTTCATTCAACGACCAAAAGCCAACACCGTGCAAGAAACATGGATACAATTGGTCTCAGGAAGAGACATAGATCCTCATGAGCCCCCGCAGTCGCACTAACTTACCGCAGTCGCCTGAGCTCATGAGGATCTATGTCTCTTGCAGTTGGACTATGTTCATCTTTTCTCTCGGCAGTGGAGGGGTTAATCCCTTTACAAGAGGTATAGATCCTTATGAGCCCTAAAGTTGGGAGCCCGGGGGCTGATGAGGATCTATGCCTCATGCTGAGACCAGTGTGTAGCCATGTTTCTTGCACGGGTGTTGACTTTTAGTCGTTGAATGAACCAAGACTTCAGAAACAACAATGTCCGTACTGTGGCAGGGAGGGGGTTAATGGCAAACAATACACATCAATGTAGACTACAGTACGCCAGTGTACACATTCTGATCACTCAATGTAGACTACAGTACGCCAGTGTACATATTCTGATCACTCAATGTAGACTACAGTACGCCAGTGTACACATTCTGATCACTCAATGTAGACTACAGTACGCCAGTGGACATATTCTGATAACTCAATGTAGACTACAGTACGCCAGTGTACACATTCTGATCACTCAATGTAGACTACAGTACGCCAGTGGACATATTCTGATAACTCAATGTAGACTACAGTACGCCACTGTACACATTCTGATCACTCAATGTAGACTACAGTACGCCAGTGTACTAATTCTGATCACTCAATGTAGACTACAGTACGCCAGTGTACACATTCTGATCACTCAATGTAGACTACAGTACGCCAGTGTACACATTCTGATCACTCAATGTAGACTACAGTACGCCAGTGTACCAATTCTGATCACTCAATGTAGACTACAGTACGCCAGTGTACACATTCTGATCACTCAATGTAGACTACAGTACGCCAGTGTACACATTCTGATCACTCAATGTAGACTACAGTACGCCAGTGTACACATTCTGATCACTCAATGTAGACTACAGTACGCCAGTGTACACATTCTGATCACTCAATGTAGACTACAGTATGCCAGTGTACACATTCTGATCACTCAATGTAGACTACAGTACGCCAGTGTACACATTCTGATCACTCAATGTAGACTACAGTACGCCAGTGTACACATTCTGATCACTGGAAGAACCCTCACCCTAAATAAATTGCTGCGCTTGTCAGAAACTGCGGATATAGCACAGAAACAAATGAAGAACCAGTGAACTTGGAATAAATAAATTGCCAATCTGGCAACACCCTGGCAATTCATTTTATCCTGACCCCTTCACGGCCAACTGACGTACATTGTGTTCTGCCATCTGCATTCATTCAACGCCATACATCCCCAGTCGGCACAGGAACATGGATATAAATTGGTCAGGCTCTGCAAGAGGCATAAATCCTCATCAGCCCCGCAGTCGCACTAACTTACCGCAGTCACGGGGGCTCATGAGGATCTATGCCTCTTGCACTTGCATCGCGTTCACCTTTTCTTGGCAGAGAAAGGGTTAAGGCAGCCGAATTGTTTTTTTCCCCCCAGGTCCCAGGAACAAACATCAGACGCAACCGCGTGGCGCTGAAATCGACGGCAATGGTGGTATGCATCTCAGCAACAACTCTCCTCGCCTACTGCTCAGTGCAAGCCGGCAACATCGTGCATGTACAATATCTAGCCCAGCTGTATGAAGAGAATATTACACCGTCTGAGGAGGAAGCAAGGCTGCTAATAACCCTACTCGATGTAGGGGATCTTTGCGATGCGTTTAATGTGTCCGTCAACGTCTTCATTTACTCTTTCTTCAGTGACAACTTCAGGAACATCATCAAGGAGAAGGTGCAGCGCTTCTGGGCACGTGTTGCGGGTAGATGTGGGGGTGGCGGATCACAGCAGACGGCACGTGTTGCGGGTAGATGTGGGGGCGGATCACAGCGGACGGCACGTGTTGCGGGTAGATGTGGGGGCGGCGGATCACAGCAGACGGCACGTGTTGCGGGTAGATGTGGGGGCGGCGGATCACAGCAGACGGCGGTGTAAGTCTCAGCTACGCATTCCGTCAAGACCTGAAAATTTCAAGATCAAAAGTCCACCAAACTATTATTTTTTGTTCTCAGCTGGATTTGCTTTGTCCACGGTGAACAACCCAATATACGATGCATTCTGAGTGTGTCAAGGGACCAGAAAATAAGTTCAGAAATAAAATGGAAGATTAATTAGTGAGTGCTTAACTCATTCGCGGTCAGCCGCATCCGGAAGCGCGGCTTATGCCGCGCATACGGAAACGGCTGGCCGGGAATGAGTTAATTGTTGTAGGACCATAGTTACCTGTGAAAAAATTGAATGAGGGAAAAGAATATCGGATGCGAGTAGCAACCATGGGGGGACCAAAATGTTTAGGATAGCCGAGACACAGAGAACCATTAGTCGCGGGTGTGTTGATAAGCTGGGACGGGGTGGTGACAAGAGGAAGCGATAGTACGTGCGGGAATGCAGGACCTAAACTCTTTAGCGTGGGCGAGGGGAGGTCAGCACTTTCCCGCCTGATTCTGCAACCAAAGAATGGAACTACTAGTGTCTGTAGAAAATTCCAGAACATGATGATTTGCCGAAGACACTTTGTGTCCACGTGCTCTGGACAGCTGCGGCTTCTGTTCGCTCAGTGAACACAGCCTGGATTTCAGCAACAAAATGTACCTCCGTTAATAGATATGTTGTTCCATTGATTGAGGTAGGTCCACTGATTGAGGTAGGTCCACTGATTGAGGTAGGTCCACTGATTGAGGTAGGTCCACTGATTGAGGTGGTCCACATTGAGGTAGGTCCACTGATTGAGGTAGGTCCCAATTATTTTGTGCGAGTTGTCGCCCGAACACGATGTATTCTAACGCCGGACAGACATGCGGTATTTGGCCTGCTTTATCCACCGTTTCCGTCATCTGTTCTACGCTTCCTGTCGCACTGAACTGTCAGCAAGATGGGACTCACTATTAACTCATTCAGCCCGACGGCCGTATTTCCCACATTTTGGAGGCGTCATCTAATGACTATGCACCAGTTGCAGGCGATGGATCGACACTGATAATTCAATGGCAGTGGCATGATTAGCTTGGCGCCGACAGGCGCCAAGCTAATCTGGCACTACCCTTGATATATCATGGTCGACCCGCCATCTCCTGCTGTAGTGCGTCAGGGCTGAGTGGGTTAAGGTGACGTTAACCAACAACGAACGCGAATGACGTCACGTCGAATAAACATCTTGTTCCATAAGCATAAACAACACTCCAAACATCTCTAAGAGGCATAGATCTTCATGCGCTCCCTCCGGGTTCATGAAGATCTATGCCTCTTGCAGATGTTTGGAGTGTTGTCTCTGCTTATGGTCCGAGCTGGTTCAGCCGTGTTTTCGCTCGCGTTCGTTGTCGGCAGTCGTTCGTTGTCGGAAGTCGTTCGTTGTGGGAAGTCGTTCGTTGTCGGAAGTCGTTCGTTGTCGGAAGTCGTTCGTTGTCGGAAGTCGTTCGTTGTCGGAAGTCGTTCGTTGTCGGAAGTCGTTCGATGTCGAAAGTCGTTCGTTGTCGGCAGTCGTTCGTTGTCGGAAGTCGTTCGTTGTCGGAAGTCGTTCGATGTCGGAAGTCGTTCGTTGTCGGAAGTCGTTCGTTGTCGGAAGTCGTTCGATGTCGGAAGTCGTTCGTTGTCGGAAGTCGTTCGTTGTCGGAAGTCGTTCGATGTCGGAAGTCGTTCGTTGTCGTCGTTCGTTGTCGGAAGTCGTTCGTTGTCGGAAGTCGTTCGTTGTCGGCAGTCGTTCGTTGTCGGCAGTCGTTCGATGTCGGAAGTCGTTCGTTGTCGGAAGTCGTTCGTTGTCGGAAGTCGTTCGTTGTCAAGTCGTTCGTTGTCGGAAGTCGTTCGTTGCAATCGAGACCTCACTACTACCACAGGGAGCATTCGCTGTCCGGTCAACTTCACCTCGGGTGGATTTGACGTGAGTCGTTTGTCATTGGCCGTGTTGCACCTTTGTAGCAAAATGATTCCTGCCGGGTCGACCTGATTGATTGATTGTACATTGCTTAACGTCCCGACAGCAACAAGGCTTTCTCAGGACGTGCCTGCACTGCTTGTGAAAAAAACTAAACAAAACATTGAATGTATGTCGCCAGCCGGTCAAATACATTAAATAAACCTAACACATGGGCCTAAATAAAGCTAAGACCATTTAGCAACACACATCCAATATCAAGAGCTACAGGCAGTGCAGACAGTAGGGAGAGTTTTAAAAAGGCAAATACAGGTGAATGGACAAAGGGTAGACAGAAACACATGCCCCAGAATAGGGAGATAAACCCACCCTGTGGGGCTGACCAGGGTGACCCTGGGAACTAAAAAATACCTAACCCCACCCAAGTCCCCCAGGGCAAACCCGGGTGGGGCGGGTCGACCTGAGGTCAATGGGGCGTGGCAATGTATGTGACAGCAGCAACAGTTTCACTCAGAGCGCTCTGTAGT
Organism: Semisulcospira habei; assembly: GCA_036245525.1. Lineage (NCBI taxonomy): Eukaryota > Metazoa > Mollusca > Gastropoda > Semisulcospiridae > Semisulcospira > Semisulcospira habei. The sequence continues at coordinate 240,299,820 of BTPG01000003.1, forward strand.
CCCAGTCAGGACTATCTGACATAATTATGAGATAACTTTTTTTTTGTTGTTGTTGTTTAAAGTCACGGAAATCTTCATCGGGCAGATTTTTCGTAGATAACAAGCCGACATCAGATGAGTTTCCCGTACCTGTGTGCCTACCGGATGATGACGTCAGCCGCCGCCAGATTAAACCCTTCAGTGCCCGCTGTCGCAGTCTGTGTTACTGCAGGCTTTGTGGATTTCACACCGAAAAACCCTAGCGGTCCCAGGAACATGGATTCAACATGGTGTCAGCAAGAGGCATAGATCCTCATGAGCCCCCGCAACTGCGGTATGTTAGTGCAACTGCGGGGGCTCATGAGGATCTATACCTTTTGCAGGTGGGTGGTGTTCACATTGTCTCGGCGTTGAACGGGTTAATTCTGCTAGAACGCTGCCAGCGGTGCGATCCGCCCGGCCAAGGTTCTCTCGCAGTGCGTTTGCTTAATTTTAGCGCTGAATGTGTCGTTACGAGCCATTTTTTGGCATGCGCACCGGAACCGGAAATGAACTCTTGACAGAATCACTTGCTGGCGGAGTACTATACAATACAGACAAGTTGCTGAGCAGGCAAAGAGCTACGGACGGGAAACAAACGTTAGGAAAGACACGTCTTGTGATCACAGTACCACTTCACCCTTTGTATTTATTTATTTATTTATTTACTTATTTATTTATTTATCTATTTATTTTATTTTTGGCGGGGAGGAGGCGAGGCGGGGGAATGGCGTGCGGGTGGAGGGGGGGAGGGTGTTTAGGACTGGGACTCTTAACCTGGCGCCAGTACAATGAGCCCACCCTGTCCCGGCACACCGTGGTACTGACTGTGAAGTTGCAGGTCTACGTGTGCACTGTATGGAACCCAAACCCCCACCCCCTCGGGATAACTGATCCGCCCCTACCAGCGATTACATCCCCTTTGCTTTGTGATTCACAAAGTACTTAATGCTGTAAAATCTGTGTTGTGACATTGTGACCCCTATAACCCGCCCGTTAGGGCCGTCCATTATGACTCCGGTGCCCTGGACGTTAAACCCGAACTAACCAACCAACCAACTCGTGTGAGCTCAAAACAATAGCCCGGTAGATTTTGGGATGCCAAATCCTCATAGTGATAATCTTGTTATATTTTCTCTGTGTCTGTTAGTGGCTGCATGCATTTCGAATCCTTGTATATGTTCAAAAATGTTATGTCGGAACAATGTAACCTGTCTGTGTTTGCATTCTTTTTTACCAAAGACAAATAAACAGTTTTTCATACAGCGGTGTGGCTTCTCAACTCATTTTGCCCGCGACACACCACAGCAAGATGTGGCTCGACCGTGATAGTTGAAGGGTGGTGGCAGAATAGCTTGGCGCCTATAGGCCCAAGCTATTCTGCCACCACTCTTGAACTATCATGGTCGACGTGTCTCCTGAATTGTAATGCAGCACTCAGAGGATAACTCCAAAATGTGGGTATTTCGTACCTCGGGCACGAGTTTAAAATGAGTACGATTTTAACAGTTTCACTTCCACAAACACATTTCAAAACAATTTAGTGTTACAAACGATCTTTGCGATGACTTTTGCAGTTAATGTTATCCGGCGAAGCGAAAAATAACACACAATCGGACAGAACTATTTTGGGGTCGGAATAAAACGAACGGCGTGATTCGGCCACACACAAGGCAATCAAGGGCACCGCACCGCTTCGAGGAAAAAAAATTGTCTCGGTAAAAACTGTTCCAAAAAATCTTTTAATGCCGACGAGCAAACTGAAATGCGACACTTTAGGAATCATGTGAAACACGAGCAAGAGGAAAGTGTTTCCGATGATTGCAAAAATGTCGCATTTGTTTTGCTGGTCAGTATATAAATAAAAAGGCAACTTACATCAATGCCAGAATTATCGCACGATCAGTCTTATATCCCACCCAAGCAAAGTCATGTTAAAGATCCTACTGAACAGGCTGAAACCACAGGCAGAGGAAATCATAGCTGAGGAACAGGCAGGCTTCAGACCAGGGCGCAGCAAAACTGAGCAGATCTTCAACCTGAGAGTTCTTTGTGAGAGGTACCTCCAGTACCAGCAAGACCTCTATCATGTCTTTGTGGATTTAAAAAAAAAGCGTTTGACAGGGTGTGGCATGCGGCCCTTTGGTCCACCATGAAGCTATACAACATAAATGCCAACCTGATCAAAGTCATAGCAAACCTTTACAACAAGGCCACTAGCGCAGTCTGCTTCAACGGCAAAATAGGAAACTGGTTTAGGAATACAGTCGGAGTCAGACAAGGCTGCTTGCTATCACCTACTCTTTTCAATATCTTCCTGGAAAGAATCATGACAGACGCTCTGAAAGATCATGAAGGAAATGTCAGTATTGGAGGCAGAATAATCACGAACTTGCGCTTTGCGGACGACATTGATGGCCTTGCAGGAACAGAAAAGGAGTTAGCTCAGCTGGTGGAGAAGCTGGACAGTACAGCCATTGCGTATGGGATGGAAATCAGTGCAGAGAAGACCAAACTGATGACGAATAACACCAGTGGCATTGGCACTGACGTCATGATTGGAAGCCAAAAACTATAAACAGTTAATAAATTCAAATACTTAGGATCCATTGTGACAGATGAGGGATCAAAACCAGAAATACTGTCCAGAATTGCGCAGACAACAACAGCACTGACAAGATTGAAGACCATATGGAAGGACAGAAACATCACACTCTGCTCCAAGATCCGACTGATGCGCTCCTTAGTCATCTCAGTGTTTTTGTATGCCTGCGAGTCATGGACCTTCACAGCAGACCTTGAAAGGAGGATACAAGCCACTGAAATGAGATGTTTTCGAAGGCTGCTTGGCATTTCATGCAGAGATCACATCACGAACGAGGAAGTGAGAAGCAGAATCAGGCAAGCCATCGGGCTCTATGAAGACCTATTAGCCATTGTGAAAAAAACGCAAACTGAAGTGGTGTGGGCATGTCACGCGTTCAGCAGGGCTTGCCAAAACAATCCTGCAAGGCACTGTGCAAGGAGGACGAAGGAGAGGAAGACAGAGGAAAAGATGGGAGGACAATATCTCAGAGTGGACAGCACTGAGGCTGGGTGATACGCTAAGAATGGCAGAGAACAGAGAGGAATGGCTGGAGCTGGTTGCCAAGTCATCAGTGGTGCCCCAACGGTCGGCAAGACTACGGGATATAGATAGATAGATAAACAGACAGACAGACAGACAGACAGACAGACAGACAGACAGACAGATAGACAGACAGATAGATAGATAGATAGATAGATAGATAGATAGATAGATAGATAGATAGATAGATAGATAGATAGATAGATAGATAGATAGATAGTCTTCCGTGGACATGCACAAATGTCCATCAGAGTAGCAATGTGGTCATTGATGCGTGTCACCAGCAGGGAGGTGTGAAATGTCTTGAGTTTGATCAACCTTGAAATAACCCTTATGTAATCGTCAGTCAGTGTAAGAGGTATACATCATGAATGATGACTATTTCTGTGATCCGATCCTGTGTTCCTCATATGGAGGAGGTTGTGGGTATATAGTGCAGTATCACAATTATCACAAATGGCTGTGTTCTCCTCAGACGGAGGAGTACCTGGTAGTGTAGTATTGTTGTCAAACACAAGGTGATTGCTCCTGCAGAAAACTCCAGGTAGAACTTTCTTTTTAATAAGAAAATTAACACCATATAAGAATCAGAAGTGCACGATTAATCTTGTTTTGTTAGGGAGGTGGGGTGGAGGCGGGGAGGAGGACAAGTGCATGTAAATATGATCAGCCCCTGCTTTTAAACTTTAAAAAAAAATGCCAAAATAGGCGCTGTGTCCCGAGATGAAAGAAAAAACGTTTTAACAAATAAAAATCGTAACCTCTGCAAACTCTAAATATGTCTCAGAAAACCCCAACAACAACATCAACAACAACAACAACAACAACAACAAAGAAAAAGGAAAGAAAGAAAGAAAGAAGGAAACACGCGTAGAGAGAACGGTTACAACACTATAGTACAAATTTTTTAAAGAAAATCCCAACAAGAAAAGCATCTAGAAGGAATAATTTCAACACAACTTATTTGTAATTGTTCTTTTTAAGCGCGTTTGTTTCTTTGTTATAAATTTATGCTCACCTGATAGTCACTGTTTTTATCTGGATTTGTTATGTATGACACAGTTTGGAAAACGGGGGGGGGGGGGGGGGGGGGGAGGCGGAGGGGGGGGGGGAGGAAGGGCTGTCGGCCCCCCTCCCCCTCCCCCGCCCCCGTCGAGACACCCCTGCTTGTACAAACATTAAACCATAATCAGTTATGACATTCACAGTAGCAAAGGGTCCCCAGGCAGATATCGGCCACTGCGTGCGCGGCCCAAACCGTGACCGATGTCTGCCCGAAAACCTGTTGCGTACAGCAGGATACGCTGCAAAGCCTGCAGTTCTTATTAAGGATGTAGAATTCATTTGAATCGGAAATCGTTACTCTCCAGTGAGAAAAGGACACTAGGGCTGATGGCGGCGCACAGACGTGCTTTGGGCTCACTGCGCCCGACATCAGGCCGGTGACCATTGCATACTGGGTGTGTACTGCATTGGAAATAGTCACTGGTGACTTCACTCCAAGCAGGCGTTATCATTAGCATGTAGCCACTCCGTCCAGTTTCACTTCTTTGACACATGTGCTGATAGCGTGTAGAAACAGCAAATCGATGTTAATATAATAATAATAATAATAATAATAACTAATAATAATAATAATAATAATAATAATAATAATAATAACAATACTACTACTACAACTACTACTACTACTACTACTACTACTAATAATAATATTAACAATAATAATAATAATAATAATAATAATAATAATAATAATGATGATGATGATGATGATAATATTTATATTGCGCTGTAACGCAGCATTTGTCACCCAGGTTCCAAGCGCTTAAAAACATAGAGACACAGAACTCAAACTCCAAACACAACCGAGATGGCAAAGGGGGAGCTTACCCCTTTTAGCCCCGAGTCTATACAGCAAGAAATTGATTGACCAAATTAATTCAAGGGTAGTGCAGGAAGAGCTTGGCGCCTGAAGCCGCCAAGCTGATCTGGCACTCCCCTTGAATTATCATGATCAATCCATCTCCTACAACTGGTACATAGTGGTTAGGCAACATCTCCTTAATTTGAGAAATGGGACCTTTCGGCTACATGGGTTAGAGCTATCAGTGAACGATGTTCTTGAATCTGCGCAGGCCCAAAAGATGGGTTTGCTGTAAATAACTTGTCTGTTGAAAGATCCTGGTATATCAAAGTGGGACAGTCGCACTGCGAAAAAAGAAAAAGCGGGGGGGGGGGGGGGGGGGGGAGGCGGGGGGGGGGGGGGGAGGAAGTGGGGGGTGGGGGGTGGGGGAAGGCGGGGGGGTGGGGGGGTGGAGAGGGGTGGATGGGCGGGGGACGGAAGGGGGAGGGGGAGGAGTTAGGAAGGGTGGCAGGCGCGCAAAGCGAGCGTGGATACCTAACGCGCCTTCTCACCACCCGGAGAAATATCGAACAGCCGGCGTTTGGAGAGTAGAAATGGGTTTGGGGAGTAAACTCCCGAAAAGGGATTTTCATATAGCATTTTAATGGCCCACTACCGCCGTAAGTGTTCAAAGAATCACTTCTGTAACAGATGGTTGCGTAACGCTCTACAAGTTCTAGTTATGGTTCATTTAGAGGCAGGATAATCTAGTTCAGCACACGTTGTCTTTATATCATGTAACCTGACATGGCTCAACTACGTCCTAGAAATACAACGCTATTGGTACGAAAAACAGCTAAAATAGATTGACTTGCTAACGGCAGCGCAGAACAAATGAGTGCAATTACGCGTGTGCTTGTTCTGCGTGTCCAAACTGCTGTTAAAGTTCATTAGGTGTGTCGACACGGAATAACAAACACAATGGTGCTGTAATGTGTCTTCAGATTTATGCGTAATGCTACTTTAAAGTGGCCTGAGGGGGTGGGGGTGGGGCGAAGTCCAGAACACCTGTATCCCTCCTCCACCACTTACCCCCCCCCCCCCCCTCCTCCTCCACCCCAGATCTACACCTACAACTTAACGGAGGTCCTTTTGGTAATGTGACTAATAATTACAGATGTGGTGTAATATCGAACTTAATATTTTAATGATTAGTTTTATTAATGTGATTGTGAAACTGTTGATACAATTTGACTAACGTTTGTTATATACGTTGTGACGTCATGTTGGTTCATTCTTATTCGTGCTCGGCGGGCAAAGACAAATATCCTTTTATGGGCATTAACTGATTCAGCCCCGACAGACCACAGCAAGACATGGGTCGAGCATGATAGTTCAAGGGTGGTGCCAGAATAGCGTGGCACCCACAGGCGACAAGCTATTTTGGAGGTGTCAACCAACAAACACGTACCAGTTGAATGAGATGGATCGACTATGGTACTTCAAGGACAATGCCTGATTAGCTTGGCGCCATCAGGCGCCAAGCTAATCTGGCACTATCCTTGAATCACCATGCTCGATCCATCTGGTGCTGCAGGGCGTCGGGGCTGAAAGGGTTAAGAAGAGAGCAACTAGGACACATGGACTTGACTCGAGTGGCACTGACAAGATAGCAACCCCATCTCTTGCAAGTTTGACGAAGATGGTGTTTGTGATATCGCCGTCAAGTTAAAACCACAGAGCCACGTCCGTCCCGGGAACGTGGATACAAAGCGGGTGTCAGCAAGAGGCATAGATCCTCATGAGCCCCCGCGACTGCGGTATGTTAGTGCGACTGCGGGGGCTGATGAGGATCTATGCCTCTTACAGTTTGATGTTTACATTTCCTCTACAGTCGGCGAGTTGAGGCGATTCCTGTTTGTGAAAACGTCTGCACTACTACTGCATGTTAACGTGCGTGGTATGCGGTGATAGGGAAACTGTACACTTAAGCTTCATCATCCGGTACTTCCTACGTAAAGGCCCATGTTGCAGATGTGGGCGAGAATGACACTGACCCGATTGTATCGACAGCACAGTCCTCACCAATATCAAACAGGAACTATACTAATGGTCAAAACTTAAGGGCCACCCCACTTTTTGTGTCATTGTTTATCATCGCAAGTACGCTAATAAAATACAATGTTCTTTCGATCCAAATGGGTTAAAAGTTGACCTTAGACAGTCCACTGTACAGGGAACAATAGCCGACAATTCATCAATTTTCACGAACGTGTCAAATGCACGTGAAACATCGTCAGTTTTTGTGAAAAGCGGTGCGATATTGGCAAGCGTACCAAAGGCAAGCAGGTAGAAAACCTCGGTAAAGTCGTGATGCACGTGCTAAAGGGGTCAATCGTGAACACTGATGAGCACCTCTGTTTCGCTACAAATACCGGTACAGTAAGGGCATAATTGTCACTTTCCTAACCATGCCACTGCGACAAAACCTAACGCCAGTAGATCAAGGTCGGGCGCTAGCGTGGCTGCAGGATGGAATTTCCGGACGAGAAAATGCGAGACGTCTTGGGGTGTCTCATTCAGTGATCCAGAGGATGCTGGCACGATTACAAGAAACTGGAAGGGCAGAACGACGACCCTGCTCAGGACGCCCGCGCTGCACCAGCAGAAGGGAGGACAGATACCTCTGTGCGGCGGCTCTGCGCGACCGAAATGTCACGTCAACCACTCTGCGACGTCAAGTGATGCAAGCTGCAAAACGTTAACGTCAGCAGGAGCACAGTCTGCCGACGTCTGTGCGAAATTAGCCTGGCTACATGCAGAGCAGCATTGAGAATACCCCTCACTCCAGCTCATCGCAGAGCCCGGGTTGCCTGGTGTCGTCAACATGTGAGGTGGAACAGACTCCAGTGGACTCAGGTTCTGTTTACTGATGAGTCACGGTTCACTGTGTCCGTCAACGATGGCATGGTGAGGGTCTGGAGACGCCAGGGCGAGCGATTCACGGATGGATGCGTCCAAGAGGTGGATCGCTACGGAGACTCAGTCATGGTCTGGGCAGGCTTCAGCGGAGAAGGCAGGACCCCCCTCCACGTTATCCGAGGCACCCTGACTGGACTAAGCTATCGGGACGAGATTGTACAGCCCCTCATCCACCCAGTTCTCCATGTCATAGGCGACAATTCTGTTCTGCAGTACGACAACGCTCGACCTCATCGCGCCCGTGTGGTGGATGAGTACCTTGAGCAACGGGGCATCATGAGGATGGAGTGGCCAGCTCGTTCACCTGATCTGGCTCCCATCGAGCACCTCTGAGACGTGCTGGGGCAATGTGTAATCAGCAACCTCCCCCCCCCCACCTCAAGGCGTCCCCCAGCTGACTTAGTTCCTGCATCAAGAGTGGGAAGCGATCCCACAACATGTTCTCCGAACCCTGGTGAACTCCATGCGTCAACGCTGCATTGAATGCTTGGCTGCAAACGGTGCTTACACTCGCTACCTACTGGACCAGTCTTGTGTGACTTTTCAAATGAGGGGTGGGTGAACATTCTAACGTACTGCTGTTGTTACAATTGCTTGATTTACGCAAAACTTAAATGAAATTGTTACTGAATAAATAAGCAAAGTACCGACCCCAAGTATTGTTACATTATTTGTGTGGTGTTGTTGGTGCGTCTGCGATAAAAAGTGGCCCTTAAGTTTTGACCATTAGTATAGATTGAAAATATTAATATGCTGCACTTTTTTCGCGTCTGAATCCTGCTCGAAGCGCGGATACGTCAGATAATTTCGAAGACAGAAACACTTTACATGCACTGACCAGCAAAAGAAACGCGACATTATTTTGAATTCCTCGCAAGCAAGAAATGTATACCGACCCGCAAAAGAAACGCGACATTATTTCGAAATCTTCGCAAGAACCCAAACCTGCAAGCAGTGGATGCTCGACGTCACAGTGACCAAGAACCCAAACCTGCAGGCAGTGGATGCTCGACGTCACAGTGACCAAGAAACCAAACCTGCAAGCAGGGGATGCTCGACGTCACAGTGACCAAGAACCCAAACCTGCAAGCAGTGGATGCTCGACGTCACAGTGACCAAGAACCCAAACCTGCAAGCAGTGGATGCTCGACGTCACAGTGACCAAGAACCCAAACCTGCAAGCAGTGGATGCTCGACGTCACAGTGACCAAGAACCCAAACCTGCAAGCAGTGGATGCTCGACGTCACAGTGACCAAGAACCCAAACCTGCAAGCAGTGGATGCTCGACGTCACAGTGACCAAGAACGCAAACCTGCAAGCAGGGGATGCTCGACGTCACAGTGACCAAGAACCCAAACCTGCAAGCAGTGGATGCTCGACGTCACAGTGACCAAGAACCCAAACCTGCAAGCAGGGGATGCTCGACGTCACAGTGACCAAAAACCCAAACCTGCAAGCAGTGGATGCTCGACGTCACAGTGACCAAGAACCCAAACCTGCAAACAGTGGATGCTCGACGTCACAGTGACCAAGAACTCAAACCTGCAAGCAGTGGATGCTCGACGTCACAGTGACCAAGAACCCAAACCTGCAAGCAGGGGATGCTCGACGTCACAGTGACCAAGAACCCAAACCTGCAAGCAGTGGATGCTCGACGTCACGAATATTAACCTCTTCACGGCCGGAGCGCAGCAAACAAAACCCAAATGCAAGAGACATAGATCCTCATGAGCACCCGCAGAAACGAGAGCTCATGAGAAGCTGTGCTTCTTGCCGGCTTCACTCGAGTCCTTGAGTCTCAGGCACACAGGGCTGTCCTCAAGAAGTGGCCGTGAAGACGTTAATTTTCTCATTCCTAAGGGCTTCACGTCAGTTCCACAAGCTGAGGATTCGAACTCCGGTGGGCTCAAACTCTGTGTCGACCCTACATCCGTGTCACAGCATGCAGCTGGTGGCGCTGTGACTGACAGACTGTGAACTCCAGCGTTATCCGTCTGAACCTCGATGAGGTGCTTCTGACGTCATACATACAGTTGCAGGAATCACGTCGACAGACGACCAAAAGGTTAACATTGTTAGCCACAGAAACATTGTCTACGAGTCTGCGCTGTTTAACTACTGATTCGTTTTAACCCCTTCGCTGCTGAGAAAAAGTGAACACGATGCAACTGCCAGAGACATAGATCCTCATGAGCCCCCGCGACTGCGGTAAGTTAGTGCGACTGCGGTAAGTTAGTGTGACTGCGGTAAGTTAGTGCGACTGCGGTAAGTTAGTGTGACTGCGGTAAGTTAGTGTGACTGCGGTAAGTTAGTGTGACTGCGGTAAGTTAGTGTGACTGCGGTAAGTTAGTGTGACTGTGGTAAGTTAGTGCGACTGTGGTAAGTTAGTGCGACTGCGGTAAGTTAGGGCGACTGCGGTAAGTTAGTGCGACTGCGGTAAGTTAGTGTGACTGCGGTAAGTTAGTGTGACTGCGGTAAGTTAGTGTGACTGCGGTAAGTTAGTGTGACTGTGGTAAGTTAGTGCGACTGTGGTAAGTTAGTGCGACTGCGGTAAGTTAGGGCGACTGCGGTAAGTTAGTGCGACTGCGGTAAGTTAGTGCGACTGCGGTAAGTTAGTGTGACTGCGGTAAGTTAGTGCGACTGCGGTAAGTTAGTGCGACTGCGGTAAGTTAGTGCGACTGTGGTAAGTTAGTGTGACTGCGGTAAGTTAGTGTGACTGCGGTAAGTTAGTGTGACTGTGGTAAGTTAGTGCGACTGTGGTAAGTTAGTGCGACTGCGGTAAGTTAGGGCGACTGCGGTAAGTTAGTGCGACTGCGGTAAGTTAGTGCGACTGCGGTAAGTTAGTGTGACTGCGGTAAGTTAGTGCGACTGCGGTAAGTTAGTGCGACTGCGGTAAGTTAGTGCGACTGTGGTAAGTTAGTGCGACTGTGGTAAGTTAGTGCGACTGTGGTAAGTTAGTGCGACTGCGGTAAGTTAGGGCGACTGCGGTAAGTTAGTGCGACTGCGGTAAGTTAGTGCGACTGCGGTAAGTTAGTGTGACTGTGCTAAGTTAGTGCGACTGCGGTAAGTTAGTGCGACTGCGGTAAGTTAGTGCGACTGTGGTAAGTTAGTGTGACTGTGGTAAGTTAGTGCGACTGCGGTAAGTTAGTGCGACTGCGGAAAGTTAGGGCGACTGCGGTAAGTTAGTGCGACTGCGGTAAGTTAGTGTGACTGTGGTAAGTTAGTGCGACTGTGGTAAGTTAGTGTGACTGTGGTAAGTTAGTGCGACTGCGGTAAGTTAGTGCGACTGTGGTAAGTTAGTGTGACTGTGGTAAGTTAGTGTGACTGTGGTAAGTTAGTGTGACTGCGGTAAGTTAGTGCGACTGCGGTAAGTTAGTGCGACTGTGGTAAGTTAGTGTGACTGCGGTAAGGTATTTCGACTGTGGTAAGTTAGTGTGACTGCGGTAAGTTAGTGCGACTGTGGTAAGTTAGTGTGATTGCGGTAAGTTAGTGTGACTGAGGTAAGTTAGTGCGACTGAGGTAAGTTAGTGCGACTGCGGGGGCTCATGAGGATCTATGTCTCTTGCAGTTAGATCGTGTTCACTTTTCTCTCGGCAGTGAAGGGGTTAATTCCTTCAATACCTTGGAAAAAGTCCAATACTACCCATTTACACGAGGTATAGATCCTTATGAGCCCCGAAGTTGGGAGCCCGGAGGCTGATGAGGATCTATGCCTCATGTTGAGACCAGTGTGTAAGCATGTTTCTTGAACGGGTGTTGACTTTTAGTGGTTGAATGAAGCAAGACTTCAGAAACAACAATGTACGTACTGTGGCAGGGAGGGGGTTAATGGCAAACAATACACATCAATGTAGACTACAGTACGCCAGTGTACACATTCTGATCACTCAATGTAGACTACAGTTTGCCAGTGTACACATTCTGATCACTCAACGTAGACTACAGTACGCCAGTGTACACATTCTGATCACTCAATGTAGACTACAGTACGCCAATGTACACATTCTGATCACTCAATGTAGACTACAGTACGCCAGTGTACACATTCTGATCACTCAATGTAGACTACAGTACGCCAGTGTACACATTCTGATCACTCAATGTAGACTACAGTACGCCAGTGTACACATTCTGATCACTCAATGTAGACTACAGTACGCCAGTGTACACATTCTGATCACTCAATGTAGACTACAGTACGCCAGTGGACACATTCTGATCACTCAATGTAGACTACAGTACGCCAGTGTACACATTCTGATCACTCAATGTAGACTACAGTACGCCAGTGTACACATTCTGATCACTCAATGTAGACTACAGTACGCCACTGTACCAATTCTGATCACTGGAAGAACCCTCACCCTAAATAAATTGTTGTGCTTGTCAGAAACTGTGGAGGTAGCACAGAAACAAATGAAGAACCAGTGACCTTGGAATAAAACAAATTGCCAATCTACACCCTGGCAATTCATTTTATCCTGACCCCTTCACGGCCAACTGACGTACATTGTGTTCTGCCATCTGCATTGATTCAACGCCATACATCCCCAGTCGGCACAGGAACATGGATATAAATTGGTCTCTGCAAGAGGCATAAATCCTCATGAGCCCCGCAGTCGCACTAACTTACCGCAGTAGCGGGGCTCATGAGGATCTATGTCTCTTGCAGTTGGATCGCGTTCACCTTTCCTTGGCAGTGAAGGGGTTAAGGTAGCTGTATTGTTGTTTTTTTCCCCCAGGTCCCAGGAACAAACATCAGACGCAACCGCGTGGCGCTAAAATCGACGGCAATGGTTTGTATGCGTTTCAGCAACCACTCTCCTCGTCTACTGCTCCATGCAAGCCGGGAACATCATTGTTTTACACACGGACGCCAAGCTGTATGAAGGGAATGTTGCACTGTCTGAGGAGGAAACAAGGCTGAGACAAATCCTGCTCGATGTCCGGGATTTTTGCTGGGCGTTTAATGCGTCCGTCAACGTCTTCATTTACTCTTTCTTCAGTGACAACTTCAGAAACACCATCAAGGAGAAGGTGCAGCACGTCTCGGCACGTGTTGCTAGTAGATGTGGGGGTGGCGGATCACAGCAGACGGCACGTGTTGCGGGTAGATGTGGGGACGGATCACAGCAGACGGCACGTGTTGCGGGTAGATGTGGGGGTGGCGGATCACAGCAGACGGCACGTGCTGCGGGTAGATGTGGGGACGGATCACAGCAGACGGCACGTGTTGCGGGTAGATGTGGGGGTGGCGGATCACAGCAGACGGCACGTGCTGCGGGTAGATGTGGGGACGGATCACAGCAGACGGCACATGTTGCGGGTAGATGTGGGGGCGGCGGATCACAGCAGACGGCGGTGTAAGTCTCAGCTAAGCATTCCGTCAAGACCTGACAATTTCAAGATCAAAAGTCTATCAAACAAGGATTTTGTTCTCAGCTGGGTTTGCATTACACACGGTGGGCAACCCAAGATACAATGCATTCTGGTTGTGTTAAGAGACCAGAAAATAAGTTCAGAAATTAAATAGAAGATTAATTAATGAGTGCTTAACTCATTCGCTGCCAACGTCAGGATCTGCGGCTTATGCCGCTCATCCGGATGCGGCTGGCCGCGAATGAGTTAATTGTTATAGGACCAAAGTTACCCGTGAAATAACTGAATGAGGGAAAACAATATCGGATGCGAGTAGCGATGGGGACACCAACATGTTTAGGATAGCCGAGACACAGAGAACCATTAGTCGCGGGTGTGTTGATACGCTGGGACGGGGTGGTGACACAGAGCACCATTAGTCGCGGGTGTGTTGATAAGCTGGGACGGGGTGGTGACACAGAGCACCATTAGTCGCGGGTGTGTTGATAAGCTGGGACGGGGTGGTGACAAGAGGGAGTGATAGTACGTGCGGGAATGCAGGACCTAAACTCTTTAGCTTGGGCGAGGGGAGGTCAGCACTTTCCCGCCTGATTCTGCAACCAAAGAATGGAACTACTAGCGTCTGTAGAAAATTCCAGAATTTGCCGAGAACACTTTGTGTCCACGTACTCTGGACAGCTGCGGCTTCTGTTCGCTCAGTGAACACAGATTTCAGCAACAAAATGTACCTCCGTTGGCAGGGGAAGGGTTGATAGATATGTTGTTCCACTGATTGAGGTAGGTCCACATTGAGGTAGGTCCACATTGAGGTAGGTCAACATTTGCGTGAGTTTTCGCCCGAAAACGATGGATTATAGGACTCGGGAAGTTCCCCGCGTTACCGAGGAGCGTCGGCTGCCGCGCCGCCATCTTGAGAGGACACGCGCGCTAGCCTGGCGATACACTTCACGTAGTAGCGAAGGCCACGGAACACAGTGCCCTTTCCGTACTCAGTATCCAGTCTCTTAGCCATAGTCAACCCCATTTATCCCCTAATATTTCAATCCCCTAAAAAACACTACCGCCCACCAGCTGCACATTTGCCATGCACAAAATTGTAAAAAAACCAGCACATTGACACTCTCATTTCTTGGCTATGAACCTGATTCCTTACCAACCACAAAGCCGAGCACAGCTAAAATCAGCGTGCCCCTCAAATCACTACGTCAACGGCAACTTAACATAGGCCCACAATTGTCCACTGGATAATCTCAGGATGGTATGAATCAAAGCATCAAACATGTCTCTTCCCAACTAACCAGAAATTTCCAGCAAATTCCAACATTCACCCCTACTACAAATTTTCAAACAAGGCAAAATGTTATTGTTTAAAACACCGGTCCTCTTACTGCCCAATTTGAATATGTAACATGACCTGTCAGAGACACTGTCCCACCTGAACACCATTCAATCTGCAATCAGTGCAATCCTTAGACACTAGCTAAGTCAAACCCAAAGTGACACCATTGAATGTTGCTGCATCTTTAAGTTATGGCCCATTATGTGAAGCGCGTTGTTGTGGCGTTCACTATGCTGTTGATGCTTGGGATCATGCATATAATTATGATGCCATGAAAAACAGACTAGGTATGGTCAGAATGCCTCCCAAATTGGCATGTACATCAAGTAATATATCTGATTTTCAGAAATTTTGCATTTGAGACACAGGCACATGAAAGTTTGTTGTTTTTTTCCATTACGCACCCCTCTACTGTTTCTGTTTTTCCAAGTTTACACACACATTCAATACAGTCAAACTGACTTCTGGTGGGCTGGACAACTGAAAAAGGTTACCATGACCCTGATATTGATGAAAAATGAGCTTTCAGACCCAAGACCATTTTCTTGTGTATCTCAGGGCATCCTCATTGACCCTGTTGTCTGGTGACAACAAGCAGGAAGAGGCCTGTAACCAGCAGCCATGCCTTATAATTAATTATGCTTCTTGCAATCTTTTCCTCAGTCAAAAGGGGTCATGAAACAGCTGTGCAATTTAAACATTAAGTCTACTGAGCTAACCCACAGACAAAAGACTACACAAAACAGCCAAATCTATGCTACGTGGGACACACCGCATACCCAAACAAGTGTCTGGAGTGCTTATTTAGGAGGTAGCAGAGAAAAATGGTTATATACAGTTCATCTTTATATAAAACACACTTGTCAGAGTAACAAAACACCTAAACTCATGTTGTAAATGCAGCAGGCATGTGTGTGCCAAACCTGTGAACACTCCTGTAAAAGCTTGTACTGGTGGCCGTAACTGCTGGTCCCTTACCAATGCACTCGAATGAGCTTTCACAGTGTTAAAGCGCTTGTGTTTGCTCGAAAAGGACACCAGAGATATCCCTCATGACAATTACAGCAGAATGACACCTCAGACGCAGCCAGTATAGCTGGATCATGCAAAATAACACTTCTGCATGTCACACTATTTTGGCAGCTTATTTCACTCTCAGGTCAGCCGTCTGATGAAATGCACATGCTGACACTGTTTCATTGTAGTTTTGATCTTAACCCCCCTCCCCCCCAACTCCAACCCAACTCCCCACCCCCCCCCACCCCCCCCACCCTACCCCACCCACCCCACCCACCCTACCCCACCCCACCCCACCCCACCCACCCCACCCCACCCACCCCACCCCACCCCCACCCCACCCACCCCACCCCACCCCACCCCACCCACCCCACCCCACCCACCCCACCCACCCCACCCACCCACCCCACCCCACCCCACCCACCCCACCCCACCCCACCCCACCCACCCCACCCACCCCACCCACCCCACCCCACCCCACCCCACCCACCCCACCCCACCCCACCCCACCCACGCCACCCCACCTCACCCCACAACTTCAATAACTGAAAGAGTGCATTTTTATGCATTTATCAAACTGAACGCCTCAAACCCCACCCTTTTAAGGTCAAGGTCAAAGCTCAAGGTCGAAGGTCAGACTCATGACTACCTGTAAGACAAAAAATAAATGAACAAACACACTAAACATAGCTCACAGTGCAGGTAAACAGGGCGTTGAGACGCAAAACATGCAAAAACGCCTGTAAAACTGCAAGCGCAGCGGGTTTTTTTTTGTGGCAAAATTTTAAATTTTTCATGATTTTCTCAGTTTTACAACAGCAAAAGTCCCAACTCAATGATATGGTTACATTAAACCAGCTTCTGATCTATGTCACATATGGCATGTAGTGACCTGACAGGTCACGGAACACAGTGCCGTTTCTGTACTGTCCAGTCTTTTAACCTTAGTCAGTCCCAGTCATCCCCTAATATTTCAATCCCCTAAAAAAGCACTACCACCCACCAGCTGCACATTTGCCATGCACAAAATACCAAAAATAACAGCACATTGACAGTCTCATTCCTTGGCTACGAACCTGATTCCTTACCAACCCCACACCCAAGCACAGCTGAAATCAGCGTGCCCCTCAAATCACTACGTCAACGGCAACTCAACATAGGCCCACAATTGTCCACTAGATAAGCTCAGGAGGGTATGAATCAAAGCACCAAACATGTCTCTTCTCATCTAACCAGAAATTTCCAGCAAATTCCAACATTCACCCCTACTACAAATTTTCAAACAAGGAAAAAAGTTATTTTTTAAAACACCGGTCCTTGCACTGCCTGAACTGCCCAATTTAAATATGTAACATGACCTGTCACTAAGTAGTGTTTCAACACGTTTTTCTTCGTGTTTCTTCCTCTTTGGAAACAAACATAAACAGATTCTGGTTATCGGTTTCCTACGGTGATGGCAAGACTTGCTGTTATTGCCTATAGCACGTCAGGACTTTCCTGACATTGTCCTGACAGCGATTTCCCGATGAGCGCATGCGTAGCGTATCCTCTCAAGATGGCCGCCAAGACTAGCGTGATGACGTCAGCTTCCCGAGCCCTATAAAGCCGGACAGACATGCGGTATTTGGCCTGCTTACCGCTTTATCCACCGTTCCCGTCATCTGTTCTACGCTTTCTGTCGCACTGAACTGTCAGCGAGATGGGACTCAATATTAACTCATTCAGCCCGACGGCCGTATTTCCCAACTTTTGGAGGCGTCATCTAATGACTATGCACCAGTTGCAGGAGATGGATCCATCATGATAATTCAAGGGCAGTGCCAGATTAGCTTGGCGCCGGCAGGCGCCAAGGTAATCTGGCACTACCTTTGAATTATCTTGGTCGACCCATCTCCTGCTGTAGTGCGTCAGGGCTGAATGGGTTAAGGTAACGTTACCGCCAAACGACAACCAACAACGAACGCGAATGACGTCACGTCGGATAAACAGCTTGTTCCATCAGCATAAACAACACTCCAAACATCTTCAAGAGGCATGAGACCTCCGGGGCCCAAACCCTAACCCTCCGGGCTCATGAGGATCTATGCCTCTTGGAGATGTTTGGAGTGTTGTCGATGCTTAAGGTCCGAGCTGGTTCAGCCGTGTTTTCGCTCTCGTTCGTTGTCGGCAGTCGTTCGTTGCAAACGGGACCTCACTACTACCACAGGTGGGACGGGGGACAGGGAGCATTACCTGACTACTACCACAGGTGGGACGGGGGACAGGGAGCAAACGAGACCTGACTACTACCACAGGTGGGACGGGGGACAGGGGGCATTACCTGACTACAACCACAGGTGGGACGGGGGACAGGGAGCATTACCTGACTACTACCACAGGTGGGACGGGGGACAGTGGGCATTACCTGACTACTACCACAGGAGGGACGGGGGACAGGGAGCATTACCTGACTACTACCACAGGTGGGAAGGGGACAGGGGGCATTACCTGACTACTACCACAGGTGGGACGGGGGACAGGGGGCATTACCTGACTACTACCACAGGTGGGACGGGGGACAGGGGGCATTACCTGACTACTACCACAGGTGGGACGGGGGACAGGGGGCATTACCTGACTACTACCACAGGTGGGACGGGGGACAGGGGGGCATTACCTGACTACTACCACATGTGGGACGGGGAACAGGGAGCATTTGCTGTCCGGTCAACGTCACCTCACTACTACCACAGGTGGGACGGGGGACAGGGGGCATTCGCTGTCCGGTCAACGTCACCTCACTACTACCACAGGTGGGACGGGGGACAGGGAGCATTCGCTGTCCGGTCAACGTCACCTCACTACTACCACAGGTGGGACGGGGGACAGGGAGCATTCGCTGTCCGGTCAACGTCACCTCACTACTACCACAGGTGGGACGGGGGACAGGGAGCATTCGCTGTCCGGTCAACGTCACCTCACTACTACCACAGGTGGGACGGGGGACAGGGAGCATTCGCTGTCCGGTCAACGTCACCTCACTACTACCACAGGTTGGACGGGGGACAGGGAGCATTCGCTGTCCGGTCAACGTCACCTCACTACTACCACAGGTGGGACGAGGGACAGGGAGCATTCGCTGTCCGGTCAACCTCACTACTACCACAGGTGGGACGGGGGACAGGGAGCATTCGCTGTCCGGTGAACGTCACCTCGGGTGGATTTGACGTGAGTCGTTTGTCATTGGCCGTGTTGCACCTTTGTAACAAACTGATTCCTGCCGGGTCGACCTAAGGTGAATGGGGCGTGGCAATGTACGTGACAGCAGCAACAGTTTCACTCCGAGGGCTCTGTAGTCCGAGTCAGGAATAACTGACATAATTATGAGATAACTTTTTTGTTGTTGTTGTTGTTGTTGTTGCTTAAAGTCAAGGAAATCTTCATATGGCAGATTTGTCGTAGATAACAAGCCGACATCAGTTGAGTTTCCCGTACCTGTTTGCCTACCGGGTGATGACGTCAGCCGCCGCGAGATTAACCCCTTCAGTGCCCGCTGTCGCAGTCTGTGTTTCTGCAGTCTTTGTTGATTTCAGACCGAAAAACCCTGGCGGTCCCAGGAACATGGATTCAACATGGTGTCAGCAAGAGGCATAGATCCTCATCAGCCCCCGCAACTGCGGTATGTTAGTGCAACTGTGGGGACTCATGAGGATCTATACCTCTTGCAGGTGGGTGGTGTTCAAATTTTTTCAGCAATGAACTGGCTAATTCTGCTAGAACGCTGCCACACACACACACACACACACACACACACACATACACACACACGACGCGCGCGCACACACACACGCACACACACACACACACACACACACACACACACACACACACACACACACACATTAAATACAAATGTAGGGGGGGGGGGGTGATTAGCTGGGGAGCGGGTGGGGGTGGAATGAGTATCTCCCGGCCACTGGAAGCAAGATCTAGCGTAGGGGAGGCCTTCTGTGTCAGGTAGAAGGTAAAAAAAAAAAATTGTTGGAACCCAAACCCCCACCCCCTAGGGATAACTGATCTGCCCCTACCACCGATTGCTTCCCCTTTGCTTTGTGATTCACAACTGAAGTACTTATTGCTGTAAAATCTGTGTTGTGACATTATGACCCCTGTAACCGGCCCGTTAGGGCCGTCCATTATCACCCCGGTGCCGTGGACGTTAAACCCGAACTAACCAACCAACCAACTCGTGTGAGCTCAAAACTAATACCCCGGTAGATTTTGGGATGCCAAATCCTCATATTGTTAAACTTGTTACGTTTTCTGTGTGTCTGTTAGTGGCTGCATGCATTTTGAAACCTTCTTGTGCAGTGGAGTCCGCTTAACACGAATTTCTGGGGACACGGAAAATCACTTCGTGTTAAACGTATTTCGTGTTAACCAATATGGCCTAAAAATTGATCACGGCCCTCAAGGAGAAAGTGTGTAAGACGTGTGCGTGAATGAGTACGAGGTTAAAAGTGCACATTATCGTACTTTGATGTGCATACCTTCAGCTCGCTAGGAAAACACAAGGAAACGTGTTCAGATCACATATTTAATGTAAAATCCATCAGGTAAAATCCATAGTAAGTTACAATCCATCAGGTAAAAGCAACACAGGCTGAATTACAATCCCGCATCGGTAAAAGGGTTGTGTTGGTACACGAATGATACAACATGAATACAGTTCAGAAGTGCTAGCCAATGAGAAGACGGATTACAACAGCCGAAGGCTATTCAGCCAATCACAGACTAGAGTTCGCTCTGATCTGTCATGTGTACTCCACAGCGCGAGAGCGACACGTGAATTGGTTTTCGGTGAATGGAATCTGTGTTCGTGTTAAACAGGTGAATAATAGTGAAAATGCCCTTGTTGGGAACCGAAAACAGCCTCGTGTAAAGCGAAATTTCGTGTTAAGCATTTTAGGTTATCAGTGAAATTTTAATACAGAATAAGAAGGCCGGCGTCGGCCGGGAATGCAAAAACGGTTCGTGTTAACCGGAAATTCGTGTAAAGCGAGTTCGTGTTAACTGGACTCCAATGTATATGTTCATAAATGTTATGTCGGAACAATGTAACCTGTCTGTGTTTGCATTCTTTTTGACTAAAGACAAATAAACATTTTTTCATACAGCGGTGTGGCTTCTCAACTCATTTTGCCCGCGACACATCACAACAAGATATGGCTCGACCGTGATAGTTCATCGGTGGTGGCGCAATAGCTTGGCGCATATAAGCGCCAAGGTATTCTGCCACCACCCTTGAACTATCATGATAGATCCGTTTCCTGAATAGTAATGCAGTCCTCAGAGGATAATTCCAAAATGTGGGACGGTATTTCGTACAATGTGTATGATTTTAACAGTTTCACTTCCATAAACACATTCAAAGATATTTAGTTTTACAAACGATCTTTGCGATGACTTTAACATTTAATGTTATCCGGCGAAGAAAAAACAACACACAGACGGACAGAACTACTTTGGGGGCGGAATACTGAAACAAACGGCGTTATTCGGCCACACACAAGGCAGGCTCGGGCACCGCACCGCTTCGAGG
>BTPG01000003.1:240326109-240456109 GCA_036245525.1 Semisulcospira habei
GACATAACAGGGTTAACAAACAATATTATGAATCTTGACCGAAAGTCCATTTGGTGTGTGTCATTGGGGGTAGTGTTTTGAAAATGGGGTCTTGTTATCTTTCTTGGAGCAGGGAGATATATCTGCCAAATTGCCTGTCTCTGTAACCATTGCTTGACTTGATTGAGTGTTATATCTCCGCCCACAGCGGCATGTAATTTCTGAATAGCTGTTGCTCCTTTCCAATACCCTGATGGTGAGTAATATATTTTTGATAGTTTATTTTCGGCTGCCATTTTTTCTAGCAATGAAAACTCCTGTAAAATAAACAAATGTCATTCCCACTAGAACAAAGATTATCTCCCCGTTTCTTTGTTCTGGGCTTGGTTGATAGTAGTCACTTAGTTTTGGTTTCAGTATAGACATGTCTTCAGAGAATGAGAATATACCTGTGACTAAAAAATATTCCCTGATTGCTTCGTCTGTATTTGAAAACGTATGTTGTGCGTGACCTTCAAGCCTCAATTTTTCATTGATGAAATCAAGTTTTTCAATTCTATTCTTTTCATAATCCTGCTGGGCTTGAGCGAGTTTCTCTGATGCCTCATTGTGACGCTTCATTTCTTCTGCAGATTCTTCTCTACCCACTTTTGAAAAGAGATAATTAGAGCCACTGAATGCCAGAGCATTAACAACTGCCCCACCAATCATAATAGCTATCGTCGCCATATTTTTATTTACATAGAAACATTTTCGGGAATAATTCCCTGCTTGACAAGAAAGTCTTTTGTCGCAATCGACGCTGTAACAACTACAATTAGCTTAGTGCTGTCTTCGAAATCGAGTCTACTGAGGTCTGCTGATTTCATTTTGAGTAGACTTTTTCCCAGCATAGAATAAGCTACTGCTAATCCACTAATTACGGCAGAGTGATAGACAAGGTTCATTATGTTCTTTGTGTCGCTCATTTTCTAATACAAGAAAAATTAAAATAATATTTTTATTTACTGCATATAAAATGGGTCAACGGCTTTGGATGTTACTGGTAATGTGGCGACTTCTGGTTTTGTTTTTGGAGTGTCTGATTTTTTGGTCACTGTACGAGTCTGTGGTTTGTATTTTTTGTATAATTGATAACCTACGTAACCAAATCCGACAACAAATCCGGCAATTATATATTTTGTTGATTGAGGGTCAGACTTAGTTGTTTGTCTCTCACTTTGATGAGGGTGTGACGGTCCTGACGGTAGTGACACTGGTGCTGTTGACGGTGGATCAGTTACATGAGTCTTTTCTGTTTGTGCCTTAAGCTGTAATTTTTTTTGCCTATTATATTCGGCTAATCTTTTTCCAGCCTCAACCCTGCCAGGACTTTTAGTCTTCGTCACAGTTTGAACCTGTGTCAAAACTGGACTGGGGTTCGGTTGTGGAGTCGTCTGGGTTTCGTCCATTTTCTTCTGCAGTAAAATTTATTTTCGAGAAATCAATATGGCTCCCAGTAACAAGTAAAGTTACCACAGGTGCAAGGTAATTTCCAAACTTGTAAAACATGACACATGCTAATTTGCCAATTGTACTTGAAACAATAGGATTGCTTTCAAGGTCGTGTGATAGGCTGTCACTATCCACAGGTAGAAAGTGACTCACTGCTTTTGTGTATAGGCATACAAGAGATCGACTTAAATCACGTGTCATTAGTGAAGCAATGTGGTTTTCATATTTAGAATAAAGCTTGATTAGCTCGTCAGCCGTAAGAGATTCAATATCCTCTGTCATGTATTGTTTTCCGAGATAAGTCTTTGACTTGCCTGAGACAATCACAGACAAAAGACGCTGTTTCTTAGAGTCTAAGACTTTGTTCTCTACCGCATTGATATCATTCAATAGAAGTAATTCGTCTTGGTTCATTTATAATGAAATTAAAAAAATAATAATGTTAACTCTGCTTGCTCACCTTGTGTAATACCACTTTATTAACTGTAACACTGTCAATATAAACATTTAGTTTGCGCAGTTGTTTAAATATGCTATAACAAACTTCTCCTAATCAACCATAGTTGGTATCATCAACTTTAAAAGTAGGTGTCTTTAAATCAACTGTCATGCACTCCACATTTGGATGCTCATCGACATAATCCAAAGTCACACTATATGTAGCATATATTTCTGATGGTGCTGAAAGGCTTATGTAAGTCTGTTTGGGTGATATTAAGTCAGTAAAGTGCATAACATCTTTGAAAAGGTGTGTGAGATCAAGCACCTGTATGATTTGTCCGTCTGTCATTTTTATTGGACAAACAAATGTATAAATTAATTTACATCAATTTACTAACCCATACCCTGTGGGCTGATCTGTCTTTAAAATGAGCTTTAGATGCTTAGTTGATTTCAGTTTATTTTTTACATCATCACGTTCATGCTTATTTGGGATGACGTCGTTCTCTCTGAGACAGTCTTCAAAGCTGTCACGATCCTTACAGTAAAACAAACAGATAAACTTTAACTGTTCTCGAAAATCTTTCAGTACAGCATTATATTTCTGAGTGAGAATCCATACACTGATGTTTGCGTGTCTGCCACTGAAGGCAAGTTCTGCTAATGTGTTTCTCTTTTTGACAATGTCTTTCTCTGCAGAACAGTCATCAACAATAAACAACGTTGGCTGTCCTTCAAATTGCATGTAAAAATATTGTAGGTAGTCATTCAGTTTTTTCTCAGGGTCGACTAAGTATATGTTGCTGTCAGTCCAAATGAATAAACGGTTGTGATAAGCTTTGTTGTGTTTGATTGTAGGACAAAATATTACAATGTTTTCAAAGTGGTGTATGTATCTTGTTTGTAATAAGTCAAGTACGAATTGAGTTTTCCCACACCCTGTGGCACCAACAAATAAGCCACAGTGTGGATCGAGTGTCATTAAGCTACGGTTCATTTTAATACACAATATAATTTTAATATATGTGTCCACTCAGTCTGCTTTCTGCAATATTGAGTTGTGCGTCATATATCAGGTACAAATATATGTTTATGGCTGCAGCAGTTTCAACCTTCTTTTGTATCTGAATTGTTATTCCATCACTACCGTTCTCGACAGTTCGTCCTGACCCATGAAGATAATCGTCATCTGTACTACGAAGGTCTAGCCACAGTGCATATTTGTTTGTAAGGTATTGTCCGATCCTAACATCATACAGATGTAGATCTTTACACGCAATGTTTGCTGGTTTATCTCTAATCCTTCCACCCGCAAAATACTTTGTGGTTTCGTCATAGTGTTGATAAGGTAACATTCCAGAAGCGTACACTTGATTAGGACGGCCTTCGATTGTGCAGGACAAATGTGTAATCTTAGGATTGTAGAATTTTTCTGAATCCCTTTTGTATGGACTCACCGGTTCAACAAACAACATAAGAATACCTTTCAGTGACCTGGCAGGTGTGTTCAAGTTTATGTTCCACATTGGGTCGCTCTTGTCTTTGGGTATTAAACTATGTCTAATCACCCTGTCATAATAAATTGGCAGTCTTGACTGGTACTGATTTTGTATGAGTCTAGCTAGTTCAGTGTGTGTGACAATTTCATATTCCAAAGAAATGTTAGAGATCTTGTATGTTGCATCTGTGGCAGATGATTTTATAACTTTGGAGTAGTCATTGAAGGTTAGTTCAAAACTCAGACGGTCATTCAGTGCCCCTTGGTAATAAGGCAAATGTGCTGTTAGGATTTCAAACTCAAGTGGAATGTAAAATCTAGTTCCATATGTTTCTGCTAATATAACGTCCTGGGCTGCTGACGTTGATTTATCTCCAGCATTGATTCGAAGTTTACAAACATTATCTGGCTGTATGCCTTGATAAATACGGTCCTCTCGTTCTTCTCTTGTGAGCCAAAGATCTTTGTAACAGTAGAATACATCTGAGTCGTCAAGACTAAACACTTCTTGTCCTTCAAGTTTTACTTTAATAGTTCTAACAATTGCTCTGCCAAGATTGTCAACCAGTGTTCTGTTTACATCTGCGTCTGATGATAGTTCAATATTAAATGCTAGGCGTGCAGTGCCAGGAACAATAACGTCACTGGGACCTAGGTTTGGAAACTTGACTGTAAGTGTTTGATTCTGGTCTATGGTACTTGGATTGTTCGTGATGACGATTGATTGTCTTATGCCCTTAACACCCAGAGGCTCACGTAGTTTTCTATATGGGTCTAACTTTGATCCGTAAGATTGTGTCATTTTTATTATGCACAATAAAAAATAATAAATTAATAAAACAATGGCAGCGGGAGGATTTAATCATGAAGATTTTGAAATGGATGACACGTATGATTTTGGTAATACAACAGATATGACAGATATGACTGGTACAAGAAATATTTACAGTTTACGTCACGAACTTTTAGAAACCAAAGTGAACTCATTTTATGATCATGTTGGTGGCCGCCCAGACAACGTAGACCCTAATCAGTTTGAACTTGATGGCAAGGGTCATTTATATTTAAACACTGTTGACAAAGGAAAAGTACTATTGACTAACAAAAAAGACCCTAGTAGGTTTAGGGCTTTAAGTACAATAAAAAATGAAGGTGGTGTTGATGCCTTGCGTCAACTTGGAATTGGTGGGTCTCCTGTCACGCCAAGACTGGCTAGTGTGCTTCATGACACGCAAACAAAGTTGCCAACAGGGCAAGAGATTGAAATGGCACCAGTAACAAGCCTACCAGAAATAGCAAACACTGTGATACAAGAAACCTCATTTACTGAAGGGCAAATAAATGACGCTTTGAAAACAATAGATGATCCACCTTTGTCAATGAGGGAGATTATGGGATTGGATAAATCACTGCAGACAATAAGAGGTGAGATGGTTAATAATCTTGCCAAACTGGGAGAGCTTGATAGACACATAGAACGTGAGAAAGAAAAACTGGCTACCGCAGACACAGAAATGAAAGAAAGAATACAACACAGATTAAATGATTTGCAGATTGAAAGATCAGGACGGTTAGAAGTGATTAGTATTGGGAGGGAAAAACTTAAAACCCAAGTTAACAGAATTAGAGAAACTATTCAGAAAATACTTCATGAAGACACTACTCTGGCTGAGAGATTGAAAACACTTTTCAGAGAACAGGGTATTACAATTGCTAGTTTAATTACTGCTCTTGGGTTTATTATCAGTACTGTAGTGCTGGCTGTCTCCGGTGCTGGGGTTAGTGGGGGTGCACCACCAACCCCGGGCCCACCAACCCCGGCCCCCTCAGATCCAAAAGATTTACAGTCATGGGTAAAGAAACAACTGTCTCACATATCAGACTTGCTTAAAAAATTGGCTCTGAAAGCAATAGACGCTTTGCCTGGCATAATTGGCTCTGTTGTCAGCTGGCTTATTAGTACAGCGGCGAAGGTAGTTGGGTTTATGGCAGAACATGTGTGGGTCTTTTTGGTTACAGTAGGAGGGTTGATGGTGGGTTATTTAATGAAACAGATAAAGAAGTAATACTCCTAGTCCTGTTAATCCTATTACCAATGCTGTTCTCTCTGACTCATGTGTGTCAGGGGTTGGTGATGGTGTTATCGTTATGGGTACCGGTGTCAAAGCTGGAGCTGTTACTGTCTGTACAGGTGATGATGTTACTGGTGCCGTGGCCTGGGCCGGGGCCGGGGGTGTTACCGTCTGTAATGATTTTAATGACTGAACATGTGTGGTTGTGGCCCCCAAGTTTACAGATTGATTAAGACCGAGTTTTTGACCAACACCTGCAACAATGATTTCATTATTATAATTTGTTATTGTACCCATTTGGAGTTGAAGGTCAGATGGTAACATGTATAACCCGATGCCAACTACAAAGTCAACTTTTGATCTGGCATATCTGAGTACGTCTTGATAGCGTTGTATGCTTGATGGGAGATCAACTGTTGAATTAATTGAATCTTCAAGATTTGCAAGAAACTGTTTTTGTGCTTCAAATTTACCACTTCCATTCAAAATGTTTGATTTTGTTAGTGATTGTGCACCTAGTATACACCAGACATATGTTCTGATAGACTCATTGACGCGCTCGACTCCTGCTTGAGTAAACCCGTCAGATTTATCTAAAATAAATGTGGTCCACGCATTAGACTGTTTCTGCTCTATTGATCCTAACCAGACTTCAGATTTAGATGAGAATGAAGTGTAACCAGGGTAATAATCTTGAGGGTATTGTCTGTGACTCAAAGCGTAATACAATGTACCAATGCCGTGGTGATCATCAAGTTTTTGTGTGAAGTCATACTTAGTGCTGATGTTAAATTCATTACAGATGCGTTCAAATGCTTTCATATCCATAGGGTTATTAAACCTGTTGAAACTGGATTCAGTTGGCAGTGGGGTATGAAGTTCTGACAGTATACGTCTAAGCTGGTAATAAACATGGAAACGGTAGACAGACCTAATCAGTTTGTTTGAGTGATTCAAGTGGTCTGTAAATGAAACACCACAGCCTGT
Organism: Semisulcospira habei; assembly: GCA_036245525.1. Classification (NCBI taxonomy): domain Eukaryota; kingdom Metazoa; phylum Mollusca; class Gastropoda; family Semisulcospiridae; genus Semisulcospira; species Semisulcospira habei. Next base: position 240,332,581 of record BTPG01000003.1, read on the forward strand.
AGTTGAACATAGTATTGCAAAGTTAAGTTGGTTTCGAAACATCTGTAGTGGACTTGAAGACCACTTTCTTGCAGTTGAGTCATCTGTTATTGGAGGGTTTAGGTAATGATCAAACGGATTTGGTACTTTGACTTGGAATAGATCTTGTACAGACACAGCAATATCAAGCTGATTTAGTTGAATTATTTTTTGTTCATAAGTAGGTGCAACATTGTATTTAGCATCCACGTTAAATTGAAATGCGTTTGTAGTGGTAATGGTTGGTGATTTAAATTCCATCCTTTTTTATATGAGATAATAAAAATGTTTATTACCTTAACAAATCTTGACACAAGCAAACCAGTGTGGTTAACTAATGGGATTGATAATCGTGATGGTAGCAAGGCTGCAGCTATCCATGAAATGTTCTATACAGTAAAATGGTTTAATGTAACAGATGATATATATAATAAAGTAATTTTTGATGGAAAGACTGAAGCTATACCACCTGGGTATTATGACTTTTGTACTATAGCTGAATGGTTTCAAAGTAAATTTAAAATTAAAGCAACTTTAAATCCAGCTAACCTACTTGTTACATTAGAATTTCCGACACAAAATTGGTTAAGGATCTCAGATAAATTTGCATATTTACTTGGATTTTATATTGACGAAGATTGGTGGAGATCAGATGATTTAGATGAAGCTATGTCTGGTATTATAACAATGAAGACTAAAAAACTTAAAATAACTGGAAAACGTCCTGTCAATTTGTCAGTACACACAGTACTAAATGTGTATTTGAAAGAACTGAACACAACTGAGAATGTACACAATGGAAAGCCTTCAACTTTGTTGAGATGCTTACCAACTGGAACTGCACCCTATTGTGAAAGTGTGGTTGTTAGATTTCCTAATTTGCAGTTTAAGAAATTAGGTTCTAGTTTCTTTGAGTCTCTGAGTATATCTGTAACTAATCAGGATGACAAACCAGTTCTTATGCATGATTTTAGTGTTGTGTTGGAAATTAAATAATTTTATTTTTGTTTATAAAAATGAGTGGTCTTGGTCCAAAGCCTAGAATCATACCAGTTGCGTGTCCAGTAACAGAGTTGAAAGATTTGGCAGACGTACATGATTTTGAGAAGGAGGGAGATATTGGAGAAATATATGGTTTTGAACTTGATTCAAATGGCATGTACAAGAGGAAAGTAATTGTTGACATGAAAGACGGTGAAAAACAGATTCCTAAACTTGGTCAGCTTCGTGATGTTACTGTACCTACTCCACCTGTAAATAATGCGCCCTACAACTTAATACATGTGGGAAATAAGTGGGTGGTTTCACCTGTGCCTGTTCCACCACCCACAATTGACTGGGACATAAAGTTGGAATTTATTAGTCCTTATGTATACACTGATGACGAAGGTGCCTTAGTGTTTAGGAAGGTTGTTAACTCGGGGCCGCTTATTGTAAGTCTTGTTCCAAGTTTTGCCCCAGACAACAATAGCAGAGAAAAACTGAAAGTTGAAAATTATGAGAGACGGCGGTATCTTCTTACAACTAGAAAGGGTAGATCAGATACTTCTGTTGTGTTTATGCCAGCAAGCTTAGTCGTGGCTAGAGAAGCGACAATAGTATTTGAAATTATCATGAAATCTGTTGCTTCTGCAAAAGAGGCAAATATAGCACAAGGAATTAAACTTACATGGGATGAAACAGTATCAGAATCAACAAAGGTTTTTATTGCTATTACAAAAAATGTTGATGTTATTAATGTTTCGAGCAGTGTTCCAGCTGTCAAGGTGGTGGTCGACAAAGCAACTTTTGTTCGTCTAACTTACATAAACCTTGAACACATTGATCTTGTTGCATTTTATTATGCTAACAAATTGTATACTTTTGAAGAGTTGCAAAATGTAATTGCTGATTAAATTAAAAAAAAAATATTTGTTAATAAAAAAAATGGTAAAATTCTATCCAGTACTACCGACGCTTGAGCCGACTGAAACAAATGTGATGACTAAAACAACACTTGCACCTGATCCACATATGCCAATTGCTTCAGATAAAACATTACCATCAGATGCATTCAGATTAAATAATATTACAGAAGCAATTAAATATTTGGAAAGTGAAGAGGCTAGGTACTCCAGATGTAAAAGGAGGTATAAGCCAGTATTTAATTCTGTTCAAAACACTTCTATGGCTATTGGTGCAGTTTCAGCTGGATGTTCTGTAGGAGGTATTGTTTTGTTTGCCACAGGAATTGGAAGTTTGGCTGGAATAGCAATTGAGGGTGTTAGCGTTGCTACATGCCTAGCATGCTTTGGTTTGGAGGCCTTAAACAAGAGGTTTCACACGAAATTACAGAAACATGAAGCATTGAGTACGCTTGCTGGTGCGAAGCTGAGCAGTATGAAACTTATTATCAGTAAGGCATTGAACGATAATTTTATTGATGACGAAGAATTTAAGCGGGTCCAGGATGATTTAAATAATTACAAGAAACAGAAGTCTGAAATACAGAATAAAATGCGTAGTCAATCTCCTGTGAATGTTGAAGAGCTAAAAGCCAGTTTTTTAGAGATGGGGAAACAGATCGGTGTTCAGGAAACCACAGAAAAACTACACAATCTTTTAAACAAATAAAAATCAGATTTGGTAATCCTTTAATAATGTCATACACTTCACAGAAAAATGCCATGCCACTTTCACCACTTGTGCCTGATTATTTAGCCCCATCTGCACCACCCCCAGAGTACTACTGAGAAAAAAAAGTTTTTTTATTGTCCTTGTATCTTGACAAATCTGACCGAGTAAGTTGTGACTTAAGTCAAGTTGTTGTAAGAACTTATAAGAACTTACAGTAAGTAATTAATAAGTTCTTATGATAAGTTCTTATAAGTTCTTATGATAAGTAACTTAAAGGTTACCTCTGCAGGTTCTTAAAAGTTAGTTGTAACTAGAGATATAAATACTGAGCGGATTAAAGTATTATTAACACAATGACTAAGTTAACCCCTTAAGTATTATTTTTGATTTTCATAAAATTGTGGTTGTTTAAATAATAATGATTTAGGGGTAACTTCCAATGGTATTTACTCTGTGCTGGGGACATGGATATGGATGGTCAAAAAAAATATAATTAAGGGGGTTAACTCAGTCATTGTGTTAATGAAGCTTTAATCCGCTCAGTATTTATATCTCTAATAAATTGTCTCGGTAAAAACTGTTCCCAAAAATCTTTTTATACCGACGAGCAAAAAGGAATGCGACACTTTTGGAATCATATGGAACATGAGAAAGAGAAATGAGACATTTTTAGAATCATCGGAAACACTAAAGTGTCCTCTACATCACACACTAAAGTGTTCCGATGTTTCGACAAATGTCGCATTTCTTGTGCACTTCAGTATATAAATACGTTATGTTAAATTATGCCTGACCTTTGGGTACCCAAATGTAAATCACTACTTTGTCAGTTCGACCGAAAAAAAATGCTCATTTAAACCCACATCTTGTCCGTGGAACTGAGGTCACGGGATTAGTGTTGCTTCACCATTTCAGCCCCAAGGTCCCATTTCTCACATTGTGGAGGTGTTGCCTAACGACTGTGTACCAGTTGCAGGAGATGGTTTGACCATGATAATTGAAGGGTAGTGCCAGAATAGCTTGGCGTCTGAAAGGTGCCAAGGTAATCTGGTACTACCCTTGAATTATCATGGTCAAGCCATCGCCAGCTGTCGGGAGGGTTAACGGGCTGCCAAACATAATTTAACCCCATCCCTGCCACTGGACGCATATTTTTTTCCCCGAATCCCTGTTCATTCAACCGCCGAAAACAACAACCGTCCAAGGAACCTGGATACAAGTTGGTCTCAGCAAGCGGCAACTGCGGGGGCTCATGAGGATCTATGCCTCTTGCATTAGGATTGTGTTGTGTTGTTTTCTCGGCGGGGGACTATAACGACTATCCCAGCCATGAGAGGGGTCTAAATACTGTGTAGGCCTACACACAGGCTATCGGGGACGCAATCTCTGTAACGACTACGGGATGGGTTAACCCATTCAGCCCTGACGCACTACAGCAGGAGATGGATCGACCATGATAAATCAAGGGCAGTGCCAGATTAGCTTGTCGCCTGTCGGCGCCAAGCTAATCTGGCACTGCCCTTGAATTATCAGATCATGATCGATCCATCTCCTTCAAACGGGTTCATAGTCGTTAGATGACCCCTCCAAAATTTGGGAAATACGTGCGTCGGGCTGAATGAGTATGACTGTGTATTTATTCGTGCTTTGGGGAATGACAACTCGGTTACGACAGTTCAAGGGTAGTGCCGGATCAGTGCGGCTCCTCAGAAGACAAGAGGTAGAGAGACCGCCAGAGGGCGCCGTTACCCCGTTTAACCCCAGGGCTACATCTCCCAAATTGTAGAGGTATCTCCTGACGCTTGTTGCTGTCGCCATTGCGCCAAGCTAGTCCGGTACTACCCTTGCAATGTCATGATCCATCCACTACTGCCGTAGTGCGACGGGGCTAAATGGGCTAATTTGGCACTACCCTTGCACCATCAAGGATATGACCTCATCAATGCCGGAGCTGGGTGGCTCGGTGGTACGGAGCGTTGGACTCTTGTCCGAAATGTCCCAGGTTCGAATCCAGCCGGGGACAAAATGAGTTTAGACCCTATTCCGTGCCCCGTCTTTTCAAATCACCTTCGTGGTGGACACTAAGCCCTCAACGTTTAACGTTGTTTCTATCAATTTGCCTCGCTCCGCCACGCGACACATTGCCTTATCTTTTCCATACGTGCGGGATGCCCAGAATAAGGAACATACTACCCAATGCGCAAAAGGCCTTCGAGCCGACGTCGGTCGCCCTTTTCCCGCGCACGTCCGTCCGCGGGTCAACGGCGACCAAAGATGGCTTTTTGCGCATTGGGTACGAGAGGAGTGCGAGATACTCAATGCTCGATAACAGCGCTGTGGACAGCCAAAGGGTGAAGGACGAGACGTGAACCTTGACCTGTATCTGTGGGTTAACACTTGACCTGTAGCTGTGGGTTAACACTTGACCTGTAGCTGTGGGTTAACACTTGACCTGTAGCTGTGGGTTAACACTTGACCTGTAGCTGTGGGTTAACACTTGACCTGTAGCTGTGGGTTAACACTTGACCTGTAGCTGTGGGTTAACACTTGACCTGTAGCTGTGGGTTAACACTTGACCTGTAGCTGTGGGTTAACACTTGACCTGTAGCTGTGGGTTAACACTTGACCTGTAGCTGTGGGTTAACACTTGATCTGTAGCTGTGGGTTAACACTTGACCTGTAGCTGTGGGTTAACACTTGACCTGTAGCTGTGGGTTAACACTTGACGTTCGTGAGTCAGTCACGGGTTAGCTTGGTGCAAATAGATCAACTCGGTGCGCAAGATGTGATCGGCCCCTGGTCGGCTGCCGCACTGAGTTGGCATGAGCCTGCTGCGGCCTACTTCGGCCCGATGAGCCACTGATACGCGCACTAGGATGCGATTGCACGTTGGACTGACAGTCAGCACTTTGTCGCGCAGAAAGTGGCGCCAAAAATATTGTCCCATTCACCCCTTGTGTCCCATTCACCCCTTGTGTCCCATTCACCCCTTGTGTCCCATTCACCCTTGTGTCCCATTCACCCCTTGTGTCCCATTCACCCCTTGTGTCCCATTCACCCCTTGTCTGCCACTGGACGCGCGTTTTGTTTGTGAAATCTTTGTTATTTCGACAGCCACACGCCACGACCTTCCATGGAGCATGCACACAATTTGGCCTCAGCAAGAGGCATAGATCCTCATGAGCCCCCGCGACTGCGGCAAGTTAGTGCAACTGCGGGGGCTCATGAGGATCTATGTCTCTTCCTGATGTTTTCTCGGCAATGAAGGGGTTAAAATATACCTCAGCCAGACAGCTGCAAGAGGAAAATAGATCCTCACCAGCTCCTGCAGGAGGGCGTATGCCTCTTGCGGCAGGATCAACACTAAAATTCCCGTCAATTTATATTTTCTTTATATGACACAATGAAGTACTACACGCACAGACCTTCTCTCTGTAAGAGACACTCATCTTCTTGGAGCATTTGCAGCCCCCGGGGTTCATGAAGAAACATGCCTCAGTCTTGCCCCCAAGACCGGGTGGTTCCCAGCAATATATATTGTTGATGGACAATTAGGGACGTCAGCGGACGAGAAGCCGGCACTGATCCTCATAGGCCCCTCCAGCCGCAAGGTTTCATGAGGATCTATGTCCCATGTAGCAAAGTCATGTCGTTTCCATCATTTAGTTTACTTCTTTGTGGAGGTCTTCAGGATTTCAGCCAAAGACTGCGCGCAGTGCGTTTGTTCGCCTCGTGTGTTTTACCCGTTGTACTGTGACTTTGCTGTGATCAGCCCAACCTGTGTGACGTAATCTCTTGATAGGTCATTGGATCTTTTCACACCCAGCACCACCTGTGGTAAATAGCTCCACAACTTGATGAGCCAGACGGATGTCGCATAGGCGCCAATCCAGGTTAGTCATGATTCTTTGAACAGCGGTGATAGTCCAATGCAACCCACTGGCTGTCAGTAGCGGGTTTTTTTTGTCGAGGTGATTCCTACAAGATGGGTGGTGTTGGGTGCAGGAATCACCTCGACAAAACACGCTACTGACGACCACAGGGTTGTAATTCTGGCGAATCTTACTCACAAACCAGATAGGTGAGGCTAGCGCTGGCAGAATTGTCAGTACTCAAACCAAGGGGAATCACAGCGCTGGCGAATCTTAGTTGGCCGGAATAGATAATTACGGGTGGAGGTGAAAACCCGTACTCCAAGAAGAAAGTTACGCTCACGCGACTTGAACTTGACCCAGTTACTTTGCCCAGGTATAGGACGGGCACAATTGGACACGAGAATGAAGGGGTTTAACCCCTTTTCTCTGCCAGTCGACACAGACTGGGATCCTGAAATCTTCAAAATTTCAACGCCAAAGAGTCCCAGTTTGTCCAACGCCAAAGAGTCCCAGTTTGTTCAACGCCAAAGAGTCCCAGTTTGTCCAACGCCAAAGATTTCCAGGTTGTCCAATGCCCACGAGTCCCAGTTTGTCCAACTCCATAAGTCCCAGTTTGTCCAAAGACCAAAGAGTCCCAGGTTGTCCAACGCCAAAGAATCGCAGTTTGCCCAACACCAACGAGTTCGGTTTGTCCTACGCCAAAGAGTCCCAGGTTGTCCAACGCCAAAGAGTCTCAAGTTGTCCAACGTCAAAGAGTCTAAGGTTGTCCAACGCCAAAGAGTCCTAGTTTGTCCATCCCCAAAGAGTCCTAATTTGTCTAACGCCAAAGTCATAGTTTGTCCAACGTCAAAGAGTCATTGTTTGTCCAACGCCAAGGAGTCACAGGTTGTCCTAAGCCAAAGAGTCCCACGTTGTCCAATGCCTAAAAGTTCCAGATTGTCCAACGCCAAAGAATCATAGTTTGTCCAACGCCAGAGTCCTTGTTTGTCCAACATCAAAGAGTCCCAGTTTGTCCAACTCCAAAGAGTCCCATGTTGTCTAACGTCAAAGAGACCCAGTTTGTCCAATGCCAAAGAGTCACAGTTTGTCCAAAATCCAGGAGTCCCAGTTTGTTAAACGTCAAAGAGTCCTAGTTTGTTCAACGCCATAGAGTTCTAGTTTGTCCAACGCCAAAGAGCCCAAGTTTGTCCAAAGCCAAAGAGTCCTAGTTTGTTCAACGCCAAAAAGCCCAGTTTGTCTAATGCCATAAGGTCCTAGTTTGTCCACCGTTAAAGAGTCCCAGTTTGTCCAACGCCAAAATGTCCAAGGTTGTCCAACGCCAAAGATGCCCGGTTTGTCCTAGGAACGTGGACACACAGTGGACTCTACAAGAGGCATATATCCTCATGAGCCCCAGCAACTGGAGACGCTCGTGAGGATCTATACCCCTTGCAGTTGGGCCATGTTTATTTTTAAGGGGTTAAATCTGACTGGCATTATGGAATGTTGACCCTAACAAATCACGAATCACAGGCGACGAATCATCAAATCCCAACACGTTGCACGAATTCTAAAAATCCCCCCCCCCCCCCACCCCCTATATTTTTCTGGCATCATGATTCAATATGTTGCGAATTGTTCATTCTATCTTGCGCGCGCGCGCGCGCACGCACGCACGCACACACACACACACACACACACACACACACACACACACACACACACACACACACACACACACACACACACACACACACACACACACACACACACACACACACCAAATGAAAATGTAGGGGGTGCGGGGCTTGGGGGATGGGGGAGGGGGTGGGGGGTGGAATGAGTATCCCCCTGCCAATGGAAGCGAGGTCTAGCGTTGTTTTAGATAGAAGATCCCAAACAAAAAGTTGGAACCCAAACCCCCACCCACTCGGGATAACTGATCTGCCCTTACCAGCGATTGCTTCCCCATTTCTTTGTGATTCACAAAGTACATATTGCTGTAAAATCTGTGTTGTGACATTATGACCCCTATAACCCGCCCGTTAGGGCCGTCCATTATCACTCCGGTGCCGTGGACGTTAAACCCGAACTAACCAACCTACCAACTCGTGTGAGCGCAAAACAATATTATTGATATCATTTCTGAGGAGGAGGTGCTTAGCGTACTTAAACATACCAATCCAAACAAAGCGGCTGGGCCAGATGGTGTTAGATCAAATGTGTTAAAATTATGCGCTGAACAACTGTACCGAATTCTTTGCTATATTTTTAACATGTCACTTACCCAGTGTATCCTTCCCTGTTCATGGAAGACCTCTTGTATTGTCCCCGTGCCAAAAAAGCAAACTGTATCTGTGCTGAATGATTTAAGACCAGTTGCTCTTACCTCGTGTGTCATGAAGGTTTTTGAGAGGGCTGTTCTTTCACATTTTAAAATACAGGTTGCAGATTTTATGGACCCCTTTCAGTTTGCTTACAGAAGGCAAAGAGGTGTTGATGATGCCATTTTGCATGTTGTAAACAATATCTACTCTCATTTAGAGAACCCAGGAGCCTCCATTCGACTGATGTTCTATGATTTTTCGTCTGCTTTTAACACCATTCAGCCACACATACTCGCCTCCAAACTAGTTCACATGAACATAAATGCCTCTACCATTCTTTGGGTTTTGGACTATCTCACTAACCGGCCACAGTACGTCAGAATTAGTTCGGATCTAATCTCAGATGTACTTTTTACCAACACCCGTGCACCACAGGGGACTGTCCTGTCGCCTTTTTTGTTTTCTTTGTACACAGCAGACTAGTAGCTTGCTACTGGACACCGTGACAGAGGGGCACCAAAGAAGAGATACAAAGACTGTCTCAAGAAGTCACTTAGTGCCTGCCAAATCGACCACCACCAGTGGTCTTCGCTTGCTGCGGACCGTGACACCTGGCGCTCCACCGTTTACAAGGCAGCTGTCTCCTTTGAGGACTCTCACAGAGCTAGCCTTAAGGACAAGCGGCTCAGGAGAAAAAACAGAGATGCTGCAGTTCAGAATCCTGGCCATACCTTCCCCTGCAGCCACTGCGGTCGAACCTGCCTGTCTCGGATTGGCCTCCGCAGCCACGAACAAGCCTGCAGACGTCGTGGGCAACTCCTATAAAATCTTCGTTCGCGAAGTCAAGCCAAGAGAGACACAGCAGACTGTAGAGCTACTCATGACGACTGTGTCATGGACAAATACGTTGACGACACGGAACTGACAGGTCTGATTACAGGTGAGGACGACAGACACTATCGACAAGAGATCGATGACTTTGTAGAGTGGTGCGATAGAAACTACCTTGAATTACATGTTGGCAAAACAAAAGAGATGGTCATAGATTTCAGGAATAACAAACAGCATCCCGGTCCTGTTGTTATCAAGAGAACAGAAGTTGAGCGTATAGAGTCCTACAAGTATTTAGGTGTTCTTTTTGACAACGCGCTCAGCTGGAAACAAAACACAGATGCTATTGTGAAAAAAACGCATACCCGTCTTTACTGTTTGAGAAAGCTCAGATCATTTCATGTAAGCACTCAGCACAGATGTTTTACTGCTCATGAGGATCTATACCTCTTGCAGGTGGGTGGTGTTCAAATTTTTTCAGCAATGAACTGGTTAATTCTGCTAGAACGCTGCCAGCAATGCGATCCGCCCGGTAAAGATTCTCGCGCAGGGCGTTTGCTTACTTTTAGCTCTGAATGTGTCGTTACGAGCCGTTATATGGCATGCGCACCGGAACCGGAAAATGAACTCTTGACAGAATCACTTGGTGGCAGAGTAATATACAATACAGACACGTTACTGAGCAGGCAAAGAGCTACGGACGGGAAACAGGCGTTAGGACAGACACGTCTTGTGATCACGGTACCACTTCACCATTTGTATTTATTTATTTATTTTATTTTTGGTGAGGAGGATGGGGGTGGGGGGTGGGGGGGGGGGGCAGGAGGAGGGCAAGGGTGGGGGGAGGATTTAGGACTGGGACGCTGGAGCTAGCGCCAGTACTATGAGCCCATCCTGTCCCGATACACCGTGCTTGTTGGGTTCAGTTCGCGGCGGCGCTTTGAGCCGATTTTCAATTGGGATAAAGCGCCTATTTAATGCGCTTATTATTACTGACTGTGACGTTGCAGGTCTACGTGTGCTTGCACTGTATGTGTGTTAGACAGCGCGAGGAGCAGACGTGTATGAACTATTCCTTCTCCAGCACACTGACGTATTTTTTGCAGTTGCAAGTCTGCATGTACATATGTGTTATCTGGCTGTTACTGGAAAATCATGTCATCCCTTTAACTCATTCAGCCCGACGACCGTGTTTCCCAAATTGTGGAGGCGTCATCTCAGTGACAATGCACCAGTTGCAGGACATGGATCGACCATGCTAATTCAAGGGCAGTGCCAGATTAGCTTGGCGCCGACAGGTCGCCTCGTCTCCTGATGTAATGCCTTAGGGCTGAATGGGTTAATTACTTTGTTTTGTGACGTAGGAATCAGAAAGGGGAGGGGGGCTGCACACACACACACACACACACATACACACACACGACGCGGGCGCACACACACACACGCACACACACACACACACATACACACACACACACACACACACACACACACACACACACACACACACACACACATTAAATACAAATGTAGGGGGGGGGGTTGATTAGCTGGGGAGCGGGTGGGGGTGGAATGAGTATCTCCCGGCCACTGGAAGCAAGATCTAGCGTAGGGGAGGCCTTCTGTGTCAGGTAGAAGGTAAAAAAAAAAAAAAGTTGGAACCCAAACCCCCACCCCCTAGGGATAACTGATCTGCCCCTACCACCGATTGCTTCCCCTTTGCTTTGTGATTCACAACTGAAGTACTTATTGCTGTAAAATCTGTGTTGTGACATCATATGACCCCTGTAACCGGCCCGTTAGGGCCGTCCATTATCACCCCGGTGCCGTGGACGTTAAACCCGAACTAACCAACCAACCAACTCGTGTGAGCTCAAAACTAATACCCCGGTAGATTTTGGGATGCCAAATCCTCATATTGTTAAACTTGTTACGTTTTCTGTGTGTCTGTTAGTGGCTGCATGCATTTTGAAACCTTCTTGTGCAGTGGAGTCCGCTTAACACGAATTTCTGGGGACACGGAAAATCACTTCGTGTTAAACGTATTTCGTGTTAACCAATATGGCCTAAAAATTGATCACGGCCCTCAAGGAGAAAGTGTGTAAGACGTGTGCGTGAATGAGTACGAGGTTAAAAGTGCACATTATCGTACTTTGATGTGCGTACGGCCTTCAGCTCGCTAGGAAAACACAAGGAAACGTGTTCAGATCACATATTTAATGTAAAATCCATCAGGTAAAATCCATAGTAAGTTACAATCCATCAGGTAAAAGCAACACAAGCTGAATTACAATCCCGCATCGGTAAAAGGGTTGTGTTGGTACACCAATGATACAACATGAATACAGTTCAGAAGTGCTAGCCAACGAGAAGACGGATTACAACAGCCGAAGGCTATTCAGCCAATCACAGACTAGAGTTCTCTCTGATCCGTCATGTGTACTCCACAGCGCGAGAGCGACACGTGAATTGGTTTTCGGTGAATGGAATCTGTGTTCGTGTTAAACAGGTGAATAATAGTGAAAATGCCCTTGTTGGGAACCGAAAACAGCTTCGTGTAAAGCGAAATTTCGTGTTAAGCATTTTAGGTTATCAGTGAAATTTTAATACAGAATAAGAAGGCCGTCGGCCGGGAATGCAAAAACGGTTCGTGTTAAGCGGAAATTCGTGCAAAGCGAGTTTGTGTTAACCGGACTCCACTGTATATGTTCATAAATGTTATGTCGGAACAATGTAACCTGTCTGTGTTTGCATTCTTTTTGACTAAAGACAAATAAACATTTTTTTCATACAGCGGTGTGGCTTCTCAACTCATTTTGCACGCGACACATCACAACAAGATATGGCTCGACCGTGATAGTTCATCGGTGGTGGCGCAATAGCTTGGCGCATATAGGCGCCAAGGTATTCTGCCACCACCCTTGAACTATCATGATAGATCCGTTTCCTGAATAGTAATGCAGTCCTCAGAGGATAATTCCAAAATGTGGGTATTTCGTACGTCGGGCACAACGAGTTAAAACTTGTGTATGATTTTAACAGTTTCACTTCCATAAACACGTTCAAAGATATTTAGTTTTACAAACGATCTTTGCGATGACTTTAACATTTAATGTTATCCGGCGAAGAAAAAACAACACACAGACGGACAGAACTACTTTGGGGGCGGAATACTGAAACAAACGGCGTTATTCGGCCACACACAAGGCAGGCTCGGGCACCGCACCGCTTCGAGGAAATAAATTGTCTCGGTAAAAACTGTTCCCAAAAATCTTTTTATACGACGAGCAAAAAGGAATGCGACACTTTTGGAATCATAATTATGAAACACGAACAAAAAGGAATGCGACACTTTTGGAATCATCTGAAACATGAGAAAGAGAAATGAGACATTTTTAGAATCATCGGAAACACTAAAGTGTCCTCTACATCACACACTAAAGTGTTCCGATGTTTCGAAAAATGTCGCATTTCTTGTGCACTTCAGTATATAAATACGTTATGTTAAATTATGCCTGACCTTTGGGTACCCAAATGTAAATCACGACTTTGTCAGTTCGACCGAAAAAAATGCTCATTTAAACCCGCATCTTGTCCGTGGAACTGAGGTCACGTGATTAGTGTTGCTTCACCCTTTCAGCCCCAAGGTCCCATTTCTCACATTGTGGAGGTGTTGCCTAACGACTGTGTACCAGTTGCAGGAGATGGTTTGACCATGATAATTGAAGGGTAGTGCCAGAATAGCTTGGCGTCTGAAAGGCGCCAAGGTAATCTGGTACTACCCTTGAATTATCATGGTCAAGCCATCGCCAGCTGTCGGGAGGGTTAACGGGCTGCCAAACATAATTTAACCCCATCCCTGCCACTGGACGCATATTTTTTTCCCCGAATCCCTGTTCATTCAACCGCCGAAAACAACAACCGTCCAAGGAACCTGGATACAAGTTGGTCTCAGCAAGCGGCAACTGCGGGGGCTCATGAGGATCTATGCCTCTTGCATTAGGATTGTGTTGTGTTGTTTTCTCGGCGGGGGACTATAACGACTATCCCAGCCATGAGAGGGGTCTAAATACTGTGTAGGCCTACACACAGGCTATCGGGGACGCAATCTCTGTAACGACTACGGGATGGGTTAACCCATTCAGCCCTGACGCACTACAGCAGGAGATGGATCGACCATGATAAATCAAGGGCAGTGCCAGATTAGCTTGTCGCCTGTCGGCGCCAAGCTAATCTGGCACTGCCCTTGAATTATCAGATCATGATCGATCCATCTCCTTCAAACGGGTTCATAGTCGTTAGATGACCCCTCCAAAATTTGGGAAATACGTGCGTCGGGCTGAATGAGTATGACTGTGTATTTATTCGTGCTTTGGGGAATGACAACTCGGTTACGACAGTTCAAGGGTAGTGCCGGATCAGTGCGGCTCCTCAGAAGACAAGAGGTAGAGAGACCGCCAGAGGGCGCCGTTACCCCGTTTAACCCCAGGGCTACATCTCCCAAATTGTAGAGGTATCTCCTGACGCTTGTTGCTGTCGCCATTGCGCCAAGCTAGTCCGGTACTACCCTTGCAATGTCATGATCCATCCACTACTGCCGTAGTGCGACGGGGCTAAATGGGCTAATTTGGCACTACCCTTGCAGCATCAAGGATATGACCTCATCAATGCCGGAGCTGGGTGGCTCGGTGGTACGGAGCGTTGGACTCTTGTCCGAAATGTCCCAGGTTCGAATCCAGCCGGGGACAAAATGAGTTTAGACCCTATTCCGTGCCCCGTCTTTTCAAATCACCTTCGTGGTGGACACTAAGCCCTCAACGTTTAACGTTGTTTCTATCAATTTGCCTCGCTCCGCCACGCGACACATTGCCTTATCTTTTCCATACGTGCGGGATGCCCAGAATGAGGAACATACTACCCAATGCGCAAAAGGCCTTCGAGCCGACGTCGGTCGCCCTTTTCCCGCGCACGTCCGTCCGCGGGTCAACGGCGACCAAAGATGGCTTTTTGCGCATTGGGTACGAGAGGAGTGCGAGATACTCAATGCTCGATAACAGCGCTGTGGACAGCCAAAGGGTGAAGGACGAGACGTGAACCTTGACCTGTATCTGTGGGTTAACACTTGACCTGTAGCTGTGGGTTAACACTTGACCTGTACCTGTGGGTTAACACTTGACCTGTAGCTGTGGGTTAACACTTGACCTGTAGCTGTGGGTTAACACTTGACCTGTAGCTGTGGGTTAACACTTGACCTGTAGCTGTGGGTTAACACTTGACGTTCGTGAGTCAGTCACGGGTTAGCTTGGTGCAAATAGATCAACTCGGTGCGCAAGATGTGATCGGCCCCTGGTCGGCTGCCGCACTGAGTTGGCATGAGCCTGCTGCGGCCTACTTCGGCCCGATGAGCCACTGATACGCGCACTAGGATGCGATTGCACGTTGGACTGACAGTCAGCACTTTGTCGCGCAGAAAGTGGCGCCAAAAATATTGTCCCATTCACCCCTTGTGTCCCATTCACCCCTTGTGTCCCATTCACCCCTTGTGTCCCATTCACCCCTTGTGTCCCATTCACCCTTGTGTCCCATTCACCCCTTGTGTCCCATTCACCCCTTGTCTGCCACTGGACGCGCGTTTTGTTTGTGAAATCTTTGTTATTTCGACAGCCACACGCCACGACCTTCCATGGAGCATGCACACAATTTGGCCTCAGCAAGAGGCATAGATCCTCATGAGCCCCCGCGACTGCGGCAAGTTAGTGCAACTGCGGGGGCTCATGAGGATCTATGTCTCTTCCTGATGTTTTCTCGGCAATGAAGGGGTTAAAATATACCTCAGCCAGACAGCTGCAAGAGGAAAATAGATCCTCACCAGCTCCTGCAGGAGGGCGTATGCCTCTTGCGGCAGGATCAACACTAAAATTCCCGTCAATTTATATTTTCTTTATATGACACAATGAAGTACTACACGCACAGACCTTCTCTCTGTAAGAGACACTCATCTTCTTGGAGCATTTGCAGCCCCCCGGGGTTCATGAAGAAACATGCCTCAGTCTTGCCCCCAAGACCGGGTGGTTCCCAGCAATATATATTGTTGATGGACAATTAGGGACGTCAGCGGACGAGAAGCCGGCACTGATCCTCATGGGCCCCTCCAGCCGCAAGGTTTCATGAGGATCTATGTCCCATGTAGCAAAGTCATGTCGTTTCAATCATTTAGTTTACTTCTTTGTGGAGGTCTTCAGGATTTCAGCCAAAGACTGCGCGCAGTGCGTTTGTTCGCCTCGTGTGTTTTACCCGTTGTACTGTGACTTTGCTGTGATCAGCCCAACCTGTGTGACGTAATCTCTTGATAGGTCATTGGATCTTTTCACACCCAGCACCACCTGTGGTAAATAGCTCCACAACTTGATGAGCCAGACGGATGTCGCATAGGCGCCAATCCAGGTTAGTCATGATTCTTTGAACAGCGGTGATAGTCCAATGCAACCCACTGGCTGTCAGTAGCGGGTTTTTTTTTGTCGAGGTGATTCCTACAAGATGGGTGGTGTTGGGTGCAGGAATCACCTCGACAAAACACGCTACTGACGACCACAGGGTTGTAATTCTGGCGAATCTTACTCACAAACCAGATAGGTGAGGCTAGCGCTGGCAAAATTGTCAGTACTCAAACCAAGGGGAATCACAGCGCTGGCGAATCTTAGTTGGCCGGAATAGATAATTACGGGTGGAGGTGAAAACCCGTACTCCAAGAAGAAAGTTACGCTCACGCGACTTGAACTTGACCCAGTTACTTTGCCCAGGTATAGGACGGGCACAATTGGACACGAGAATGAAGGGTTTAACCCCTTTTCTCTGCCAGTCGACACAGACTGGGATCCTGAAATCTTCAAAATTTCAACGCCAAAGAGTCCCAGTTTGTCCAACGCCAAAGAGTCCCAGTTTGTTCAACGCCAAAGAGTCCCAGTTTGTCCAACGCCAAAGATTTCCAGGTTGTCCAATGCCCACGAGTCCCAGTTTGTCCAACTCCATAAGTCCCAGTTTGTCCAAAGACCAAAGAGTCCCAGGTTGTTCAACGCCAAAGAATCGCAGTTTGCCCAACACCAACGAGTTCGGTTTGTCCTACGCCAAAGAGTCCCAGGTTGTCCAACGCCAAAGAGTCTCAAGTTGTCCAACGTCAAAGAGTCTAAGGTTGTCCAACGCCAAAGAGTC
Source organism: Semisulcospira habei (assembly GCA_036245525.1). Classification (NCBI taxonomy): domain Eukaryota; kingdom Metazoa; phylum Mollusca; class Gastropoda; family Semisulcospiridae; genus Semisulcospira; species Semisulcospira habei. The sequence continues at coordinate 240,349,436 of BTPG01000003.1, forward strand.
CTAGTTTGTCCATCCCCAAAGAGTCCTAATTTGTCTAACGCCAAAGTCATAGTTTGTCCAACGTCAAAGAGTCATTGTTTGTCCAACGCCAAGGAGTCACAGGTTGTCCTAAGCCAAAGAGTCCCACGTTGTCCAATGCCTAAAAGTTCCAGATTGTCCAACGCCAAAGAATCATAGTTTGTCCAACGCCAGAGTCCTTGTTTGTCCAACATCAAAGAGTCCCAGTTTGTCCAACTCCAAAGAGTCCCATGTTGTCTAACGTCAAAGAGACCCAGTTTGTCCAATGCCAAAGAGTCACAGTTTGTCCAAAATCCAGGAGTCCCAGTTTGTTAAACGTCAAAGAGTCCTAGTTTGTTCAACGCCATAGAGTTCTAGTTTGTCCAACGCCAAAGAGCCCAAGTTTGTCCAAAGCCAAAGAGTCCTAGTTTGTTCAACGCCAAAAAGCCCAGTTTGTCTAATGCCATAAGGTCCTAGTTTGTCCACTGTTAAAGAGTCCCAGTTTGTCCAACGCCAAAATGTCCAAGGTTGTCCAACGCCAAAGATGCCCGGTTTGTCCTAGGAACGTGGACACACAGTGGACTCTACAAGAGGCATATATCCTCATGAGCCCCAGCAACTGGAGACGCTCGTGAGGATCTATACCCCTTGCAGTTGGGCCATGTTTATTTTTAAGGGGTTAAATCTGACTGGCATTATGGAATGTTGACCCTAACAAATCACGAATCACAGGCGACGAATCATCAAATCCCAACACGCTGCACGAATTCTAAAAATCCCCCCCCCCACCCCCTATATTTTTCTGGCATCATGATTCAATATGTTGCGAATTGTTCATTCTATCTTGCGCGCGCGCGCGCACGCACGCACGCACGCACGCACGCACACACACACACACACACACACACACACACACACACACACACACACACACACACACCAAATGAAAATGTAGGGGGTGCGGGGCTTGGGGGATGGGGGAGGGGGTGGGGGTGGAATGAGTATCCCCCTGCCAATGGAAGCGAGGTCTAGCGTTGTTTTAGATAGAAGATCCCAAACAAAAAGTTGGAACCCAAACCCCCACCCACTCGGGATAACTGATCTGCCCTTACCAGCGATTGCTTCCCCATTTCTTTGTGATTCACAAAGTACATATTGCTGTAAAATCTGTGTTGGGACATTATGACCCCTATAACCCGCCCGTTAGGGCCGTCCATTATCACTCCGGTGCCGTGGACGTTAAACCCGAACTAACCAACCTACCAACTCGTGTGAGCGCAAAACAATATTATTGATATCATTTCTGAGGAGGAGGTGCTTAGCGTACTTAAACATACCAATCCAAACAAAGCGGCTGGGCCAGATGGTGTTAGATCAAATGTGTTAAAATTATGCGCTGAACAACTGTACCGAATTCTTTGCTATATTTTTAACATGTCACTTACCCAGTGTATCCTTCCCTGTTCATGGAAGACCTCTTGTATTGTCCCCGTGCCAAAAAAGCAAACTGTATCTGTGATGAATGATTTAAGACCAGTTGCTCTTACCTCGTGTGTCATGAAGGTTTTTGAGAGGGCTGTTCTTTCACATTTTAAAATACAGGTTGCAGATTTTATGGACCCCTTTCAGTTTGCTTACAGAAGGCAAAGAGGTGTTGATGATGCCATTTTGCATGTTGTAAACAATATCTACTCTCATTTAGAGAACCCAGGAGCCTCCATTCGACTGATGTTCTATGATTTTTCGTCTGTTTTTAACACCATTCAGCCACACATACTCGCCTCCAAACTAGTTCACATGAACATAAATGCCTCTACCATTCTTTGGGTTTTGGACTATCTCACTAACCGGCCACAGTACGTCAGAATTAGTTCGGATCTAATCTCAGATGTACTTTTTACCAACACCCGTGCACCACAGGGGACTGTCCTGTCGCCTTTTTTGTTTTCTTTGTACACAGCAGACTGTAGAGCTACTCATGACGACTGTGTCATGGACAAATAGGTTGACGACACGGCACTGACAGGTCTGATTACAGGTGAGGACGACAGACACTATCGACAAGAGATCGATGACTTTGTAGAGTGGTGCGATAGAAACTACCTTGAATTACATGTTGGCAAAACAAAAGAGATGGTCATAGATTTCAGGAATAACAAACAGCATCCCGGTCCTGTTGTTATCAAGAGAACAGAAGTTGAGCGTATAGAGTCCTAAAAGTATTTAGGTGTTCTTTTTGACAACGCGCTCAACTGGAAACAAAACACAGATGCTATTGTGAAAAAAACGCATACCCGTCTTTACTGTTTGAGAAAGCTCAGATCATTTCATGTAAGCACTCAGCACAGATGTTTTACTGCTCCAGTATTGTTAGCATTTTAACTTTTGGACTGACGTGCTGGGGGAGAAATTTATGTAACAGAGACCAAGATCGTCTTAACAAAGTAATCCGGAAAGGGGGTGGGGTGATTGGTAGGGCACAGGATAATTTGAACACACTGTACAACAGACGGATTACGAACAAATTGGCTGACATTCTTGATGACAAAACACATCCACTTAGATATGAATTTGACAGCAGACGTATCGAACGTAGTGGCGGACTCCGAGTACCCAAATGTCGTACATCACGTTATGCCAACTCTTTTGTCCCTCAGGCTGTTACCCTTTTCAACAGTAATATCAGTAGATAGTGTCGGTCAACATTCTTCCGTCCTTAGTACTAGCCCCTCTCAGTATTATTACTAGTATTATTATTATTGTTATTCAAAGGTAACAATATGTCTGTTACAGTTCATTTCTTTTTTTGAGTGTTATGGGTTATTTTATTTTATTATTATTTTTTTTAAATGAGTGATTGATGATGCCATGTGTTGTATGGGCAAACAGTGAATTTCCCCGTGAGGGATTAATAAAGCATTATTGTATTGTATTGTACTGACGTGCCGGTGGCCAGCTGAATTCGGGACAAATGTCCTCATGAAATATTCTCAGAGCTTAATATGAGTGACCTTCGGCGCAAGACCAACGCAACGACAAAATGTATAACTCGAGGCAAAATTTGTATCGTTACATTGTTGTGTAATGTTCTGTGCATCTACTGTGGGAAATCAGGGTATTTACCCGACCACATATAGTAGCGCACCTTCATGTTTGTGTATGTATGTTTCTCCTGCCTACTTCCTAAGTTCCGGAGAAAGACATGGGTTATATAAGAGACCTGATCCATTCTTATTAGGAATGGAAATGATTGTCTTATTCTATACCTGCGTATTTCTCTGTGGGCTGGCGATTGGGTGCCTGATAGGCGGGGGCAGGGGATCTAACTGTTGTCTGTCCAGCGCTGTGATTCCCCTTGGTTTGAGTACTGACAATTCTGCCAGCGCTAGCCTCACCTATCTGGTTTGTGAGTATCATGTATAACTCGAGGCAAAATTTGTATCGTTACATTGTTGTGTAATGTTCTGTGCATCTACTGTGGGAAATCAGGGTATTTACCCGACCACATATAGTAGCGCACCTTCATGTTTGTGTATGTATGTTTCTCCTGCCTACTTCCTAAGTTCCGGAGAAAGACATGGGTTATATAAGAGACCTGATCCATTCTTATTAGGAATGGAAATGATTGTCTTATTCTATACCTGCGTATTTCTCTGTGGGCTGGCGATTGGGTGCCTGATAGGCGGGGGCAGGGGATCTAACTGTTGTCTGTCCAGCGCTGTGATTCCCCTTGGTTTGAGTACTGACAATAAAGCCAGCGCTAGCCTCACCTATCTGGTTTGTGAGTATCATGTATAACTCGAGGCAAAATTTGTATCGTTATATTGTTGTGTAATGTTCTGTGCATCTACTGTGGGAAATCAGGGTATTTACCCGACCACATATAGTAGCGCACCTTCATGTTTGTGTATGTATGTTTCTCCTGCCTACTTCCTAAGTTCCGGAGAAAGACATGGGTTATATAAGAGACCTGATCCATTCTTATTAGGAATGGAAATGATTGTCTTATTCTATACCTGCGTATTTCTCTGTGGGCTGGCGATTGGGTGCCTGATAGGCGGGGGCAGGGGATCTAACTGTTGTCTGTCCAGCGCTGTGATTCCCCTTGGTTTGAGTACTGACAATTCTGCCAGCGCTAGCCTCACCTATCTGGTTTGTGAGTATCATGTATAACTCGAGGCAAAATTTGTATCGTTACATTGTTGTGTAATGTTCTGTGCATCTACTGTGGGAAATCAGGGTATTTACCCGACCACATATAGTAGCGCACCTTCATGTTTGTGTATGTATGTTTCTCCTGCCTACTTCCTAAGTTCCGGAGAAAGACATGGGTTATATAAGAGACCTGATCCATTCTTATTAGGAATGGAAATGATTGTCTTATTCTATACCTGCGTATTTCTCTGTGGGCTGGCGATTGGGTGCCTGATAGGCGGGGGCAGGGGATCTAACTGTTGTCTGTCCAGCGCTGTGATTCCCCTTGGTTTGAGTACTGACAAAATGCTCCGGTCACATCGTCCTGGACATTCTGCGACAAAACAACGGATCGCTTTTTGACACGGCCACAGTCTGACTTGTACAGCTGTAAAGTACACACTATTTGTAAAGTAAGACCCTCTGAAGGACTGTATTACAATGCTAGAGACAGATCGAGCATGATAGTTCAAGGGTGGTGCCAGAATAGCTTGGCGCCTGTGGGCGCCAAGCTATTCTGGCACCACCCTTGAACTACATCAGCCGCCGCCAGATTAACCCCTTCAGTGCCAGTTGTCGCAGTCTGTGTTTCTGCAGTCTTTGTGGATTTCAGACCGAAAAACCCTAGCGGTCCCAGGAACATGGATTCAACATGGTGTCAGCAAGAGGCATAGATCCTCATGAGCCCACGCAACTGCGGTATGTTAGTGCAACTGCGGGGGCTCACGAGGATCTATACCTCTTGCAGGTGGGTGGTGTTCCAATTGTCTCGGCACTGAACGGGTTAATTCTGCTAGAACGCTGCCAGCGGTGCGATCCGCCCGGCCAAGGTTCTCGCGCAGTGCGTTTGCTTAATTTTAGCGCTGAATGTGTCGTTACGAGCCATTATTTGGCATGCATATCGGAACCGGAAATGAACTCTTGACAGAATCTCTTGGTGGCAGAGTAATATACAATACAGACAAGTTACTGAGCAGGCAACGAGCTACGGACGGGAAACAGGCCTCAGGAAAGACACGTCTTGTGATCACAGTACCACTTCACCCTTTGTTTTTATTTATTTTATTTTTGTTTGGGAGGAGATGGGTGGCTTAAGACTGGGACGCTGGAGCTAGCGCCAGTAATATGAGCCCATCCTGTCCCGACACACCGTGGTACTGACTGTGACGTTGCAGGTCTACGTGTGCTTGCACTGTATGTGTGTTAGACAGCGCGAGGAGCAGACGTGTATGAACTATTCCTTCTCCAACACACTGACGTATGTTTTGCAGTTGCAAGTCTGCATGTACATATGTGTTATCAACATTGTCAATGAGTCCCTGAGGTCTGGTGTTTTTCCGTCGGATTTCAAGTCCGCCATTGTTAAACCTTTGCTAAAAAATCCCTCTCTAGACCCTAACAATCTACAGAATTACCGCCCTGTCTCAAACCTTCCTTTTCTCTCTAAGATCGTTGAGAAGGTTGTGTTGTCGCAACTTCTTGACCATCTGAACCTGAATCATCTTCTTAATCCGAATCAGTCTGCGTACCGTGCAGGTCATTCCACTGAAACTGCGCTTGCAAAAATTTTGAATGACCTCCTCGAGGCTCTTGATGATGGCAAAGTATCTGTTCTCGCACTGTTAGACCTATCTGCTGCCTTTGATACGATTGACCATGACATTTTGCTACAACGTCTCTATTCTGTGTATGGCATTCATGAAACTGCTTTATCGTGGTTTAGATCATATCTGACAGACAGAACTCAGTGCATAGTTGTTAATGATAAACTATCCAGCCCATCCACCGTGCGCTTTGGCGTCCCACAAGGTTCAGTTCTTGGACCAGTCCTCTTTACCCTGTATGTTCAGCCACTGGCCAGTGTCTTTAACCGTTTCTCTATATCACATCATGCATTTGCAGATGATACTCAACTCCATGACTCATGTTCACCTGATCAGATTATGGACACAATCGAGAGCCTTCAGGAGTGTGTCTTGGATACTAAGATGTGGATGACTTCAAACAAATTACAGTTGAATGACGGAAAAACTGAGGCCATGATCATTGCTTCCCCGAGGTTGACGAAGACGCTGACACTCCCCCAGTCATTACAAATATGTGGTGCCACTGTCCCTTTCTCCCCCCATGTAAAAAATCTGGGTGTCACACTTGATAGTAGCCTGTCCATGGACGATTCTTAATGAGCTTGGGGTCAAAAGGTCGCGTGCGCGAAAACGAGGCTATCTGGAGCTGGACGCGCGACAGCAACATGGCGAGTGAAAGGGCAGAACGTCGAGGCCTTAGAATTATGCCGTATTTTGAACATTAGCAAATTATCTGGCCACATATAAAAATCAGTCCCCTGTAAACCAATCACAGCCATTTGCATTGAAGCTTGATTGAATTGTGTTCGAAGAAACTTGTCAGCAGACTGAGCAGTCAGAAGATTGTGGTTTTATTTTTCTTCTACACATTTGAGATATATGAGTGTTTTGTCAAAGCTTACACGGAACTTGTAACATACTGCGTGCACACTATTTTTTTCCCCGAAAGATTTGACAGCACATTAGCATTGTAGGAGGGGTGAACTCGGTTATATTTTGTGAATTTAGCCAGCGAAAAACAAAACAGTTTGACTGAATTCAATTATCGGTTGTGGACCTACTTAGTGTTGTCCTATGCTGCCTCCTCCCCCTCCCCCCTCAATGTTTCCAGTTTGGTGAATTCAAACATGTGTGGGTGTGCGTCAGGTAGATAAATAAGCTAATAATAATAATAATAATAATAATACATAGTTCTTGTATAGCGCTGTTCTCCAGGAAAACACTGGACTCACTGCGCATGCACAACAGCACACCCTTTCTCTCTCAGACACACACGCACAATTATACACTACTTTAAACCACCCCATCCCTTCCCCACACCTTACATTCACTTCCTCTGGGAAGCGGGTTAACACTATCTACACTAGCGGATTAACACTATCTACACTAGCGGGTTAACACTATCTACACTAGCGGGTTAACACTATCGACACTAGCGGGTTAACACTATCTACACTAGCGGGTTAACACTATCTACAAGTGTTTGTCTTCTCTTAACCATTTCACAGTTGGTAGCAATTTCAGAAGTGTTTTTCACAGGCATCATTTTAACCAAATCGCTGCTGACAGCTAAAGGGTTAAATTGTCTTAGAAGACTGCAGCAGAATAAAATGTATGACATTCATCACTCTGTGTGTGTGTGTGTGTGTGTGTGTGTGTGTGTGTGTGTGTGTATGAGTGTGTGTGTGTGAGTGTGCGGTGTGTGTGTGTGTGTGTGCGTGTGTGTGTGTGTGTGTGTGTGTGTGTGTGTGTGTGTGTGTGTGTGTCTGTGTGTGTGAGTGTGGCAGCACTACTCAATCATCTATATGGATCAACTATGACATTTGAAGGGTAGTGCCATGGTATTTTCATGTGTTAAGCTGATCAGACAATACCCTTAAGCTATCACAGCTGATCCCCTGTTTTCTTGGAATCAAGATTGTAAGCCCAACCTTTAATACATTGACATTCTATAGCAAAACACGCACACATACACACGTGAGAACAGGCACCTAACTTAAATTTTACAACAACAAAAATAAATGTTAACACAGCAGAACCTGTTCTGGCAATGGCCATTTTTGCTAGAAGAAAGTGGCCTTAAAACATCTCATGCTCTCTCAAGAGAGGTCTTGTAGGGAAAACAGTGTGTCCAGGGCTGCAGCCACCTAAATGTTGGTCTGTAAAGACAGGTGATCTGCTGTAAGGATGGTCGCTCAAAACAGTTTCTGCTGTAGACCATAAAGTCTATACATGCAAGTTTCTCAGTCTCACACCCAACACACTGCACATGCACCCACAAACGAGCAGATGAATTCGGATCAAGCACTCCTTCCTCCGTTGAGTTTCGGTTGCTTTTGGAAAAGTATGAAATAAAGTTTCGCGTTTTCAATATTCAGTGCTCTATTTGATGTGCACACAGGAACAACGCAATGGTGTTTCGATCTGCGCTTTGACTGCTCCTTCTCTATCGCCATGATGAAAGTACTGCCTGTTCCCCATATAGCCTCGCTTTCGATGCGACCTTCACCTCATGAATATTCGTTGAGAATGGTCCATGCGCCTTCATATGAACAACGTTTGCAGATCCGCCTATACTGAACTGCGACGCATTGCTTCAGTCCGCCACTATCTGACACCTGAAGCAACTAAAGTACTTGTCTGCGCTTTTGTTTTGTCTAAATTAGACTATTGCAATGTTCTTTTGGCTGGCTCTTCCCAGTGTCTGATTGGCAAACTCCAGAAAATTCAAAACTCAGCTGCTAGGTTGATTCTTAGAGTCCCTAGATCAGATCATATCACACCCCATCTGTCTGCTCTTCACTGGTTACCTGTAACAGCTAGGATTCAGTACAAAATTTCATGCATGGCTCACAGTTGTATTACGTGTTCCTGCCCACACTACCTTGTCACTCTTCTCCAGCTATATACGCCCTCAAGACAGAATTTGCGCTCTGCTGCCAACTCTCGAGTTTTACGTATCCCTCTTGTCAAAACAAAGTCGTTTGGTGAGAGGTCATTCAGATACCAAAGCCCAGTTGTTTGGAATTCCCTCCCACTCGAACTGAGATACGTGGATTCGAGAGAGGCATTCAAGCGAGCCCTAAAGACCCATATTTTTTCTGTCAGCTACAAATGACTTTGTCACACACCTGTCATGTTAATGTCATCTCTATCTATGTTAGAAGTAGTGTGTGTGTGAGTGTGTGTGTGAATGCCAGTATGAGTCCATAAGCGTAGCACTTTTGAAAAGTGACTTTATAGTTTGTTTACAGAGTGCGTTGTATTTTGTTTTTTGTACTTTTTCTTGCATTTTTGTAATTAGTTATTTTTGTACATTAGTTTTTGTTAAGCGCCTAGAGCTCTAATCTGAGGTTAGGCGCTATACAAGTACTCATTATTATTATTATTATTATTATTATTATTATTATTATTATTATTATTATTATTATCTGGCTGTTACTTGAAAATCATGTCATCCCTTTATCTCATTCAGCCCGACGACCGTGTTTCCCAAATTGTGGAAGCGTCCTCTAATGACTATACACCCGTTGCAGGAGATGGATCGACCATAAAATTCAAGGGCAGTGGCAGATTAGCTTGGCGCCGACAGGCGCCAAGCTAATCTGGCACTACCCTTGAATTATCATGGTCGCCCCATCTCCTGCTGTAGTGCGTCAGGACTGAATGGGTTCGTTACTTGTTGCCTCGCTGTAAAAACAGTGACGTAGGAATCAGAAAGAAGGGGGGGGGGGCCTGCACACACACACACACACACACACACACACACACACACACACACACACACACACACACACACACACACACACACACACATGTAAATGAAAATGTATGGGGTGAGGCGCTGGGGGTGGAATGAGTATCCCCCGGCCACTGGAAGCAAGGTCTAGCGTAGGGGAGGCCTTTTGTGTCATGTAAAAGGTCCCAAACAAAAAGTTGGAACCCAAACCCCCACCCCCTCGGGATATCTGATCCGCCCTACCAGCGATTGCTTCCCCTTTGCATTGTGATTCACAAAGTACTTATCGATGTAAAATCTGTGTTCTGACATTATGACCCCCATAACCCGCCCGTTAGGGCCGTCCATTATCACTCCGGTGCCGTGGACGTTAAACCCGAACTAACCAACCAACCAACTCGTGTGAGCTCAAAACAATATTATTGATATCATTAATTTCTACTGACGTGCCGGTGGCCAGCTGAATTCGGGACAAATGTCCCTCATGAAATATTCACAGAGCTTAATATGAGTGACCTTCGGCGCAAGACCAATCTAACGACAAAATGCTCCGGTCATGTAGACGTGGACATTCTGCGACAAAACAACGGATCGCTTTTTGACACGGCCACAGTCTGACTTGTACAGCTGTAAAGTACACACTGTTTGTAAAGTAAGACCCTCTGAAGGACTGTATTACAATGCTACAGACAGATCGAGCATGATAGTTCAAAGGTGGTGCCAGAATAGATTGGCGCCGTTGGGCGCCAATCTATTCTGGCATCACCCTTGAACTATCATGCTCGACCCATGTCTTGCTGTGGTGTGTCGGGGCTGAATGAGTTAAAACTCTATTTCAAAATGGACATACAAATAAGCTGGCAATTCGCGACTCATCTTTTCGTGATGGGAAGATGCAACAATTTTGCAAATGTAAAGGGCAAATCACAAGCTGTTTGCAAAGTGTGTTCTCGTACGTTACTTTGAGAGCTGAACAAACGAGACAATTGTAACGTGTATTATAAACAATCATCAACATTTCGTGCTGAAAACGTCACAGTGACCAAGAACCCAAACCTGCAAGCAGTGGATGCTCGACGTCACAAATATTAACCTCTTCACGGCCGGAGCGCAGCAAACAATACCCCAATGCAAGAGACATAGATCCTCATGAGCCCCTGCAGACACGGGGACTCCTGAGGAGCTGTGCTGCTTGCTGGCTTAACTCGAGTCCTTGAGTCTCAGGCACACAGGGATGTCCTCAAGAAGTGGTCACGAAGGCGTTAATTTTCTCATTCCTAAGGGCTTCACGTCAGTTCCAGAAGCTGAGGATTCGAACTCCGGTGGGCTCAAACTCTGTTCCGACCCTACATCCGTGTGACAGCATGCAGCTGGTGGCGCTGTGACTGACAGACTGTGAACTCCAGCGTTATCCATCTGAACCTCGCTGAGCTGCTTCTGACGTGACACATACAGTTGCAGGAATCACCTCGACAGACGACCAAAGGGTTAACATTGTTAGACACAGAAACATTGTCTACGAGTCTGCGCTGTTTAACTACTGATTCGTTTTAATCCCTTCACTGCTGACAAAAAGTGAACACGATGCAACGGCCAGAGACATAGATCCTCATGAGCCCCCGCGACTGCGGTAAGTTAGTGCGACTGCGTAAGTTAGTGTGACTGTGGTAAGTTAGTGCGACTGTGGTAAGTTAGTGCGACTGCGGTAAGTTAGTGTGACTGCGCTAAGTTAGTGTGACTGCGGTAAGTTAGTGTGACTGCGGTAAGTTAGTGCGACTGCGGTAAGTTAGTGCGACTGCGGTAAGTTAGTGCAACTGCGGTAAGTTAGTGCGACTGCGGTAAGTTAGTGCAACTGCGGTAAGTTAGTGCGACTGCGGTAAGTTAGTGCGATTGTGGTAAGTTAGTGTGACTGCGGTAAGTTAGTGCGACTGCGGTAAGTTAGTGCGACTGCGGTAAGTTTGTGTGACTGCGGTAAGTTAGTGCGACTGCGGTAAGTTAGTGTGACTGTGGTAAGTTAGTGCGACTGTGGTAAGTTAGTGCGACTGCGGGGGCTGATGAGGATCAATGTCTCTTGCTGAGACCAATGTGTGTCCGTGCTTTTTGTGCTATTTTGGTCGTTGACTGAACAAAGGTTTAAGAAATGAAAATGTAGGTACAGTGGCAGGGAGGGGGTTAATTACATGTTGCAATGCCTGGTAGACTATTGGCGTTTACACCATCCACTCTTTAACCCGTTCAGTGCCGAGAAAAACATGAACACCACCCAGCTGTAAGAGGTATAGATCCTCATGAGCTCCCGCAGTTGCGTTACCTGGCGCTGAACGGGGTAAGTTGCAATAATTATTTGCAGATTATCCCGAGGCGGGACTGAGTTATCCCCGGGACAGAGCGCTATCTGTTGTTGTGCATACGAGCCCTTTGAAGTAAGAACTGATACCACAATGTCGCCGACTGAAATAATCGTCTACATCTGCCTTGCGCTTCTCGCAGTCGGTTTTGTGGGAAACGTCATTTCCTGCATGGTGTGGTCCTCTCAGATGAAGGAGGTCAGCATAGCCAAGTCCCTCCTGGCGCTCAGCGTGACGGATCTGCTGGGGATAATAACAAGCGCCTGTTACTATATTATGGGGCTTCAGGAGGTCTCCTCGTGTGTCTCTTACGATGTGCTTGCATGTTGGTTTAGCGCGTTCTATCTGTTATCCCACAACATCACCATCACAGTGGCTGTACAGAGATACATCGCCATCGCCCACCCTTTTTCTGCGGGTCGCCTGTGTTCTGACAAGCGGCAAAGACTGCTGCTGGTAGCGGTGGTGATATTGACTGTGGCAGAGGTCACACCTTTCTGTATCGATGTAGTTTTCGCGCATTATGTCCAGTGCCTCCACAGGAGTGACTACCTTCAGGTTTATGTGGACTGGGGAAGAGTGACGGTGTACCTGTATCTTGTCCTGAACTTTGTGTCCATCTCAGTCCTGCTCGTCTTCAACGCCTTATTACTCCGCTCCCTCTGGACCATGAGAACAGTAAGTCGGCTGGCGCACGGGTTTGGCCGGGTCTCTGTTGTCTAAACCCAAACCCAAACCTGTAGGCCTACCTGATGCTTATCGTTACCATTTGGGTTTGGAGTGTCTAGATCCATACTTGTACACTGACGCATATCATTAACCCCTTGCCTGCCACTGTATGGAATTACCCTGCTGTCCATTGCTGGGAAAATCCTTGCAAGGCTGCTCCTGAATCGGCTGGTACCTGCCATCGCTGAAGACCAACTCCCAGAGGGCCAGTGTGGCTTCAGAGCAAACAGGAGCACCACCGATATGGTCTTCGTGCTGAGACAGCTACAGGAGAAGTGCCGCGAGCAGAACAAAGGGCTGTACGTAACGTTTGTCGACCTAACAAAAGCGTTCGACACTGTGAGCAGGCAAGGCATGTGGCAGATCCTGGAGCGACTTGGCTGTCCCCCAAAGTTCCTCAACATGATTGTCCAGCTACACGAGGACCAGCAAGGCCAGGTCAGACTCAACAATGACCTCTCAGAACCATTCCCTATTCTCAACGGTGTAAAGCAGGGCTGCGTGCTGGCACCGACCCTCTTCACCATCTTTTTTAGCATGATGTTGAAGCAGGCCACAGTGGACCTCGATGATGACGATGCAGTGTACATCAGGTATCGTCTCGATGGCAGCCTGTTTAACCTCAGACGACTGCAGGCCCACACGAAAACCCTAGACCAACTGATTCGCGAGCTGCTTTTTGCTGATGATGCTGCCCTCGTTGCACACACAGAGAGAGCCCTGCAGCGCATCACGTCTTGCTTCGCAGATGCTGCCCAGCTCTTTGGACTCGAGGTCAGTCTGAAAAAGACAGAGGTCCTCCATCAGCCGGCACCCAAGACAGTGTACCGCCCTCCTCACATCACCATCGGCGAGTCTGAACTAAAGTCAGTGCACCAGTTTACTTACCTTGGCTGCATTATCACGTCGGACGCCAAGCTGGACAAGGAGCTTGACAGCAGGCTGGCAAAAGCGAACAGCGCTTTTGGGCGACTTTTCAAGCGGGTGTGGCACAATCAGCAGCTGAAAACAGGCACCAAGATCAGCGTGTACAGAGCTGTGGTCCTCACCACCCTGCTGTATGGTTCCGAGTCCTGGGCCCTCTACCGCAGCCAACTACGACTCCTCGAACGCTTCCACCAGCGCTGCCTGCGTACCATCCTGGGCATTCACTGGAGTGACTATGTCACCAACGTCGAGGTCCTTGAACGGGCTGAAACTGTGAGCATCGAGGCTTTGCTGCTGCGGACACAGCTCCGCTGGGCGGGGCATGTCTCCAGGATGGAGGATCATCGCCTACCAAAGATCACCCTGTTCGGCGAGCTTGCTACTGGACACCGTGACAGAGGGGCACCAAAGAAGAGATACAAAGACTGTCTCAAGAAGTCACTTAGTGCCTGCCAAATCGACCACCACCAGTGGTCTTCGCTTGCTGCGGACCGTGACACCTGGCGCTCCACCATTTACAAGGCAGCTGTCTCCTTTGAGGACTCTCACAGAGCTAGCCTTAAGGACAAGCGGCTCAGGAGAAAAAACAGAGATGCCGCAGCTCAGAACCCTGGCCATACCTTCCCCTGCAGCCACTGCGGTCGAACCTGCCTGTCTCGGATTGGCCTCCGCAGCCACGAACAAGCCTGCAGACGTCGTGGGCAACTCCTATAAAATCTTCGTTCGCGAAGTCAAGCCAAGAGAGCCACTGTATGTACAAGGTACGGTCATTTTGGCTTCTGAAATCTTGGTTCATTCAACGACCAAAAGCCAACACCGTGCAAGCAACATGGATACAATTGGTCTCAGGAACAGACATAGATCCTCATGAGCCCCCGCAGTCGCACTAACTTACCGCAGTCGCACTAACTTACCGCAGTCGCCTGAGCTCATGAGGATCTATGTCACTTGCAGTTGGATCGTGTTCCCTTTTCTCTCGGCAGTGGAGGGGTTAATCCCTTCACTGCCTTGGGTAAAGTTCACTACCACCCATTTACACGAGGTATAGATCCTTATGAGGCCCGAAGTTGGGAGCCCGGGGCTGATGAGGATCTATGCCTCTTGATGAGACCAGTGTGTGAGACCATGTTTCTTGAACGGGTGTTGACTTTTAGTCGTTGAATGAACCAAGACTTCAGAAACAACAATGTACGTACTGTGGCAGGGAGGGGATTAATGACAAACAATACACATCAATGTAGACTACAGTACGCCAGTGTACCAATTCTGATCACTCAATGTAGACTACAGTACGCCAGTGTACACATTCTGATCACTCAATGTAGACTACAGTACGCCAGTGTACACATTCTGATCACTCAATGTAGACTACAGTACGCCAGTGTACACATTCTGATCACTCAATGTAGACTACAGTACGCCAGTGTACACATTCTGATCACTCAATGTAGACTACAGTACGCCAGTGTACACATTCTGATCACTCAATGTAGACTACAGTACGCCAGTGTACACATTCTGATCACTCAATGTAGACTACAGTACGCCAGTGTACACATTCTGATCACTCAATGTAGACTACAGTACGCCAGTGTACACATTCTGATTACTCAATGTAGACTATAGTACGCCAGTGTACACATTCTGATCACTCAATGTAGACTACAGTACGCCAGTGTACACATTCTGATCACTCAATGTAGACTAGAGTACTCCAGTGTACACATTCTGATCACTCAGTGTAGACTACGGTACGCCAGTGGACACATTCTGATCACTCAATGTAGACTACAGTACGCCAGTGTACGCATTCTGATCACTCAATGTAGACTACAGTACGCCAGTGTACGCATTCTGATCACTCAATGTTGACTACAGTACGCCAGTGTACACATTCTGATCACTCAATGTAGACTACAGTACGCCAGTGTACCCATTCTGATCACTCAATGTAGATTACACTACGCCAGTGTACACATTCTGATCACTCAATGTAGACTACAGTACGCCAGTGTACCCATTCTGATCACTCAATGTAGACTACAGTACGCCAGTGTACACATCTGATCACTCAATGTAGACTACAGTACGCCAGTGTACATATTCTGATCACTCAATGTAGACTACAGTACGCCAGTGTACCAATGCTGATCACTCAATGTAGACTACAGTACGCCAGTGGACACATTCTGATCACTCAATGTAGACTACAGTACGCCAGTGGACACATTCTGATCACTCAATGTAGACTACAGTACGCCAGTGTACACATTCTGATCACTCAATGTAGACTACAGTACGCCAGTGTACCAATTCTGATCACTCAATGTAGACTACAGTACGCCAGTGTACACATTCTGATCACTGGAAGAACCCTCACCCTAAATAAATTGCTGCGCTTGTCAAAAACTGCGGATATAGCACAGAAACAAATGAAGAACCAGTGACCTTGGAATAAAACAAATTGCCAATCTACACCCTGGTAATTCATTTTATCCTGACCCCTTCACGGCCAACTGACGTACATTGTGTTCTGCCATCTGCATTCATTCAACGCCATACGTCCCCAGTCGGCACAGGAACATAGATATAAATTGGTCTCAGCAAGAGGCATAAATCCTCATCAGCCCCCTCAGTCGTGGGGTGGGGGGGGGGGTGTTGGGGGGCTCATGAGGATCTATGTCTCTTGCAGTTGGATCGCGTTCACCTTTCCTTGGCAGTGAAGGGGTTAAGTTAGCTGTATTGTTGTTTTTCCCCCAGGTCCCAGGAACAAACATCAGACGAAACCGCGTGGTGCTAAAATCGACGGTAATGGTGGTATGCATCTCAGCAACCACTCTCCTCGCCTCCTGCTCCGTGCAAGCCGGCAACATCATCATTATACAAGCTGCCGCCAAGCTGTATGAAGAGAATATTGCGCTGTCTGAGGAGGAAACAAAACTGATACAAACCCTATTCGATGTCGGGAACCTTTGCTTGGCGTTTAATGTGTCCGTCAACGCCTTCATTTACTCTTTCTTCAGTGACAACTTCAAAAACACCATCAAGGAGAAGGTGCAGCGTTTCTAGGCACGTGTTGCGGGTAGATGTGGGGGCGGATCCGCACATCAGACGGCACGTGTTGCGGGTAGATGTGGGGGCAGCGGATCACAGCGGGCGCGTGTTGCGGGTAGATGTGGGGGCGGCGGATCACAGCAGACGGCACGTGTTGCGGGTAGATGGGGCGGCGGATCACAGCAGACGGCGCGTGTTGCGGGTAGATGTGGGGGCGGCGGATCACAGCAGACGGCACGTGTTGCGGGTAGATGTGGGGGTGGCGGATCACAGCAGACGGCACGTGTTGCGGGTAGATGTGGGGGCGGCGGATCTCAGCAGTCGGCACGTGTTGCGGGTAGATGTGGGGGCGGCGGATCACAGCAGACGGCACGTGTTGCGGGTAGATGTGGGGGCGGCGGATCCGGACAGCAGACGGCGCGTGTTGCGGGTAGATGTGGCACGTGGGGATGGATCACAGCAGACGGCGGTGTAAGTCTCAGCTATGCATTCCTTTAGGACATGAAAATTTCAAGATCAAAATCCATCCAAATATTATTTTTTGTTCTCACCTGGGTTCGCTTTGCCCACGGTGGGCAACCCAAGATACGATGTATTCAGTGTGTTAAGGGATCAGAAATGAGTTCACACATTAAATGAAAGATTAATTAGTGAGTGATTAACTCATTCGCGGCCAGCCGGATGCGGCTGGCCGCGAATGAGTTAAATATTGTAGAACCAAAGTTACCCGTGAAATAACTGAATGAGGGAAGAGAATATCGGATGTGAGTAGCGATGGGGAGACCAACATGTTTAGGATAGCCGAGACACAGAGCACCATTAGTCGCGGGTGTGTTGATAAGCTGGGACGGGGTGGTGACAAGAGGAAGCGATAGTACGTGCGGGAATGCAGGACCTAAACTCTTTAGCGTGGGCGAGGGGAGGTCAGTACTTTCCCGCCTGATTCTGCAAACAAAGAATGGCGGAACTACTAGTGTTTGTTTGGAGAATGGTCGCGGACAAAGTGTGTTAAGTTTTTGGGGTCGAATCATGTCTGGGAGAGCCTACCTTCGCCGAGGAATTGATGAGTCAGTGTGGACAATGTTTTTGATGTTTATTGTTTGACTGCGAATTCCTGAGTCCTCATGTCAAGGGCACTCAAGGTCTTGACGGTGTATAGCGCTTTCTAGAATGACTTGTCGCGTCCTAGGGTCACCTTGGCGAGGTCGTTTGGCGTGAGGGAAGTAAAACGTCAAAGCGACTATCACGCCAAACCGACGAGGGGTTACTTTGGTGGACGAACGCCAAAAGTTACCACTGGAAGATCTGGCGAGGGTATGATTGTAGCGTGCTATATCGATTAGGTTGTCCGGCCAAACTTTGTCGTGAATGTCAATACTTTCAGGTAACTGCATTTTTAGACGTGAATGTACCGTTATCGTTGTTTTGGATTTCTGATTAGCTATAGACACCACAGAACCTGTTCTGAGCGACAGCCTTCGTTAGAGATCACCTGTAGCCACCGGAAGGATGGTCTTTAATCACAGGGGACACTTTTTACATTAAGGACTTCTCACTCCTCATACAGCGAGATGTCCGTAGTCGCCAGCTCGTCGTTAATCACCTTAACTCATTGTGCCCGAGGTACGAAATCTCCACATTTTGGAGTTATCCTCTGAGGACTGCATTACAATTCAGGAGGCAGATCGACCATGATAGATCAAGGGTTGTGGCAGAATAGCTTGGAGCCTATAGGCGCCAAGCTATTCTGCCACGACCCTTGAACTATCATGGTCGAGCCATAACTTGCTGTGGTGTGTCGCGGGCAGAATAAGTTAAACTAACTTTTACGGCTTCAAGTTATTTTTTTAAACAGTAGTTGTTCAAAACAGGCTCCCCTCTACTTTGGCAAACGCATCCGATTTGCTGATTTTGCAGAGAGGTGGCTGAAGAGAAGGATTTTGTCGATGAGTCGACATTTTTCAAAGATTGAAAGACAGAAATGAAGAAAGACAAATGCATTATGTTTTGCACATGTTTGTTAATGCGTACAGATATCCTGCTTGCTTGGTACTGTAGTCATCCCTATGTTGTCTTCGTCCGTCTTTTTGTACTTAAGTAGGCCTAGACGAGGAGGCAACCTGCAAGCAGAAGGTCCTCGAACCGACTGGAAACTTACAGCTGGCCCTTTGGCTCAGTGAATCTTGTAGAAAATTGTTTTGCTTTAAGATTGTTTTGTTTTGCATCACTGATCACTCGCAAACTGTATTGTTCTAGTACGTTAGTACGATCGCTGACAATAGAAAGGGGAGTCAAGCGCTTGGAGATGCAGTGCACATGCCAAGGGGAACTGAACAAATACACATTTACATCCCCTGGTAGGTCAAGGGATCTAACTCTTTGTCCAGCGCTAATGCTTTCCTCTGTTAGTACCAAGAAGATCGGCGGGATCTAGACTTGTCTATAAGGGAAAACACTCAACGTTAGACAAACTAACAGTTACATCCCCTGGGGAGAAGGGGGGGGGGGGTCAGTAGATCTAACCCTTGTTTGTCCAGCGCTAATGGTTTCCCTTTTGTTTTTGTGCTACAAGTAAAATGGGCGGGTTTGTATACTTTTCTACTATCCGGTGTTGTTAATTCCCTCACGCCAGTAAACGCACCCTTTCTTGTAACCCCTTCACTGCCGAGATAATACCAACACCGTCCAACGTCAAGAGGCAAAGAAATCTCCTGAGCCCCCGCGGATGCGGGTTCTTTTGCCTCTTGCTGGTCAAAGTTAGATCTGCGTTCTTTCGCTGGCTGGCTTACTCAGCGTTGTGAATCTGCTCGTGTGAAAGACACAATTTTGCTGGCATTGAAGGGGTTAGTTTAGCTGCTGCGCAGTTCATTAGAATAAAAAATAACAAACTGATAGCAGGCTGAGTGTTAACGTTCCAGTCACATTGAGTGTCGCGACTTTACTCGCCACGTTTGACTCAGTATGTACAGTCGGCTCATTATTCGTGTGTATATTCCGTGTTCATTCTGTGTATGTAATCAATGAACGCATTAATTTCATTTCATTTAATGTCTTGACCGTTTGGCTGCTGGTAGCGCTTTTTGTCGCGATGATTCCTGCAGGAATAACAACATCCCGACATCCTGCAGGAATAACAACATCCCGACATCCTGCAGGAATAACAACATCCCGACATCCTGCAGGAATAACAACATCCCGACATCCTGCAGGAATAACAACATCCCGACATCCTGCAGGAATAACAACATCCCGACATCCTGCAGGAATAACAACATCCCGACATCCTGCAGGAATAACAACATCCTGACATCCTGCAGGAATAACAACATCCTGACATCCTGCAGGAATAACAACATCCTGACATCCTGCAGGAATAACAACACCCTGACATCCTGCAGGAATAACAACATCCTGACATCCTGCAGGAATAACAACACCCTGACATCCTGCAGGAATAACAACACCCTGACATCCTGCAGGAATAACAACAGCCTGACATCCTGCAGGAATCATCGCGACAAAAACCGCTACCGATAGCCAAAGGATAAAATACTCATTTAAATACTCATTTGAATGCTCATTTGAATACTCATTTTGTAATGTTGATGAGAATTTCACATTTGTAAATGTACAGACTATAGAACACTACTTTCATCTACAATTTTTAAATTCCGACGCAACCTTTGTTTGCTTTTTCTGCCCTGCACTTTAAAAAAAAAAATTGTAAAATAGCTTTGAGCCATTATATACCTTTTGACCCTTTGACTACCGCTGACCACAAGTTGTCCTTCTAGAATCGAAGTAAATGACACCAACAAGAACACCAATCTGTGCTACAAACACAGATATAAAACAAGGACACGGCACCGCGAGAAACTTAGCACCGCGTGAGTCGCGAAATCATTGTGAGGTTCTATGCTTTTACAACTGCGTGGTGAATAAAGGCATTGAAGGGGTCAAACAAAACCGAAGCAATATGCATGTCATCATTTAGAGCAAGTGTAGAAATTAAAAAGCAAATGTAATAAAATCTGTAATACCGTACAGCCATGCCGTTTTCACACTTCACAGACTGTTGTCATCAGCTGCATTTGAGAAATAATTGAAAAATTGAACGCCAAAGAACTATACGTCTGTCCAACGAACACGGATACAAACGTGCGCTGAGCTAGAGGCACAGAACCTCATTAGGCCCCGCACTGCGGGATCTCATGAGGTTTTGTGCCTTTTGCAAGTGTGTTGTATTCACATTTCGAGTTAGGAGTTACATCTGTGCTGGAGCGTTAAGTTTATAAGAAAAAAAGGTTTGACGAAACCGGCCTGGTTTCAAGGAAATTGCACTGGCCGTGTTCTTGTTTTGAAAGGCAAGTGTAATTTGACTTTGATATCGGTAACCCCTTCGCTGCCGAGAAAATCTTACCCATCCGCAAGAGACATAGATCCTCGTAAGCCCCCCTATATGCGGGGGCTCATGAGGATCTATGACTCTTGTAGACCCCACTTTGTGTCCACGTTGTTTGGACGATTGAGGTTCTCTGGCGCTTGGTTGACCCAGATTTCAGACACATTCTGCGACCACTGGCAGTGAAGGGGTTAAAACGTATTGCTGTTGATTGCTTGTGTAACTTTGGAGAAAATTTGCATTGTAGGTGCGTTTGTGTATTGTCGTCATTGAATACATGATGCCCTCTATACAGGTAGCAATAATTAAGATTTTATCTGAGCTGTCCCTGCAGGGAATGTACATATATATACAAATCTGCTGTTCGGTGAGCAGAGTAGTATTTTGTACCACTGTACATACATTCATATAGCACATTGTTATAGGAAACACCTATTGGAATTACACGGGTTGTCTCCCTTGATTCACTGCGCTGATCGCGCAGCGAACCAAGGGAGACAACCCGTGAAGTCTTTTTAACTACTTTCTGTGTTTCGTTCGATACTGTGTGATTGATATTTGTAGAACGATACGTATTTAATTTTAGTGCCGCATCAGCTCTGTCAGTCGTGGACAACAATAATTGTATGGACGGATGTAGACAAACACCCAACTGACGGCATCATTACTGAGGTTGCACGTACCATTGTCAGTCATCACTAGATTAACTGCTCTTTTATACAGTGTGGTCTCGGTTTACTAACTGCATAAATTATTTTCAGTAATGGGTTGGAGGGGGTGGGGGGTAGGGGGAGGGGCGGGAGGTGGAGGAGGAGAGAGACAGAGAGAGAGAGAGAGAGAGAGAGAGAGAGAGAGAGAGAGAGAGAGAGAGAGAGAGAGAGAGAGAGAGAACAATGAACAATGAACAATGAACAATGAATCTTTATTTTCCAACTGTAGAAGTTATTGGTAACAGGACCAGTTTTCAAACTTGCCGTTGCTACATCTACTACATAAATGATATAGACATGTAAACATACACATACCACACGCTGACGCATGCATGCACTCGCTCACGCACGCACGCACACGCACGTTCACACTCACACACACGCACTCCGGTACGCACGCATGCACACCACACCTCATGCATGCACGCACGCACACACACACACACACATGCACACCGCAATTTCGCATGCACGCACGCCGCACACACTCACACACACAAACTTACACACGCACGCACTTAGGCAAACACGCACACATACGCTCTCGGACACGCACTCCAGACATACATACGCGCATAACGCGCACGCTCAAAAATATAAAATGAGTAAAAACGCAAAGTAAAGCAATACATAGAAAATCATTAAGTACATTAAAAAATATGTGTATATGTATATAGGTGCTCTCTCTCTCTCTCTCTCTCTCTCTCTCTCTCTCTCTCACACACACACACACACACATACAGCATGCACACACACATACACACGCACACGCACACGCACGCACACACACACACGCACACAGATACGTGAGCACGCGCCCAAAAATATCGCTTACACACATAATTATGAAGGCAGAGAGAGAGAGAGAGAGAGAGAGAGAGAGAGAGAGAGAGAGAGAGAGAGAGAGAGAGAGAGAGAGAGAGAGAGAGAGAGAGAGAGAGAGAGAGAGAGAGATTGACAATGACAATGATTCTTTATTTTACAACAGTGAAAGTTTTGGTTGGCACAACCATTTTTCGAACTTGCCGTTGCTAATCTAATCTACAAATAATGCACAAAGTGTAAAAATATTATATTCGAAAAAAGTAGTGATAAATGATGTAAAAACAAAACAAAACAACAACACGTAGAGAGAGAGAGAGAGAGAGAGAGAGAGAGAGAGAGAGAGAGAGAGAGAGAGAGAGAGAGAGACAGAGACAGAGACAGAGACAGAGAGAGAGACAGAGAGACAGAGACAGAGAGAGAGAGAGAGAAGGGGGAGGGGGGGGGGCGGTGGACAGGGTAGCTATGAGCAGCTTTCATTATAACCGACACATCGGCCATAACAAAATCCAACTAAAGATTGATCTGGGTGTAGGGTGGGAGGAGGGGGGGGGGTGGATGGGGGAGGGGGGCGGGCCGGCATGGAGGTCGAATGGAGACAAAGGCCAGTAGCTTTTTCCGACGTTCTGCCTTTATTTCCGTCTCTTTCTCTTCTTTCTTATTTTTAGTTCGGAAACTTTAACCCCTCCCCCCCACCCCTCCCCCCTCCCCCCTCCCCATCCTTTTCCCAAGATCAGCCTCAGTTCACCTGTCGAATTCCGAGACCAAATTTCTTAAAAGATATGCGAGTCCCGGTTTGTTTTTCAAGCGAAATGTTGACGAGCAAGTTTTGTTGTATGAAAACGTAGTCCATGTTCTCTGTGTGTCTCTGCTAGCGGACTTCCCATATAGATTAGACACCCTGTCAATGTAGTCATTTTATGGGCACTTTCAACTCAACGTTGTGTGCTGGCCTGTGATTTTGGACCTTACGGCTTCAGCCGTAAGGTCCAAACTCACAGACCAGCGCACATCGAGCGCTTGCATGTTGTGATGTCATAGAACGCCACCCTCAGTGACTGCACAGTGACGTGTGGCGAAGACAGTGGCGTGTGACTCTAAATGTAGTGCTGCTGTGGCTGACCGCGCCCCGTGTTTCGTGTCAGTAGAGAACTGAAATTTCACGATAACAAAACGCCGGGCGGCATCTGCAGTTCCGTGGTCCCCTTTTTCAATTTTCCTACAAGTGTCAGGAGCCGTGTTTTCCAATAAAAATTCGTTTCTCATGTGTGCGTGTGTGTGTGTGTGTGTGTGTGTGTGTGTGTGTGTGTGTGTGTGTGTGTGCGTGTTAGTATGCCCTTGTATGCGTGCGTACGTGAAAACTGCAAAAACTGAAAAGGGACGTCCCTCTTCACTTTTTTTGCTTTGAAAAATGAAACAACCCCCCCCCCCCCCAAAAAAAAAAAAAAAAAAAAAAAAAAAAAAAAAAAAAAAAAAAAAAAAAAACGACAACAAAAACAACAAACAACAACATAAAACAAAGTATCTCGTTTTGCCGGTTTAAAAAAAAATAAATTAAAAAACAACTGAAAGCCTAAGTGACTGGTTTTACCAATGTTTCTATTCAAAAATGCAGAAACAGAAAGCTGGAAAGCCTCCTCTCCCTCGGTTTTCACGTGTGTAGACCGCAGCACAGGAAAGTCTTCACACCCCCCCCCCCCCCCCGCTTTTGCTTGTGTAGAGGGAACAGTAATGGGACGAACGAACCCGATGTTGTCCCTATTTACTGCACTGCCTGGTGAAAACTCGTCCCTTGCAGATAGAGGGCAATCAATCAATCAATCAATCAATCAATCAATCAATCAATCAATCAATCAATCAATCAATCAATCAATCAATCAATCAATCAATCAATCAATCAATCAAATTAAAAAATAATAAATAAATAAATAAATTAAAATAATAAAATATAAATAAATAAATAAATACAGTAATATAAACGAATGGACGGAAGGAAGCGGCGATCTCAGGCGAATTAACTCATTCAGCCCGACGGCCGTATTTCTTAGATTTTGTAGGTGTCATCTAATGACTATGCACCAGTTGCAGGAGATGGATCGACCATGATAATTCAAGGGCAGTGCCAGATTAGCTTGGGGCGCCAAGCTAATCTGGCACTACCCTTGAATGATCATGTTCGACCCATCTCCTGGTGTGGTGCGTCAGGGCTGAATGGGTTAATGATAGAGTGATTACAAAGACGGCAGGACGAGTGGCACAGTGGGCGGGTGTTCACGTCTTTTGCCACTAAAAAGTTGATATTGAGGCTCAAGCGCTCGCACAAGACAGGACAAGACAGACAACCGGCAACAATCCGAGAGAAGCCGCTACCGACAACCAAAGGGTTAACCCATTCAATCCTGACGCACTACAGCAGGAGATGGGTCGACCATGATAATTGAAGGGTAGTGCCAGATTAGCTTGGCGCCTGTCGGCGCCAAGCTAATCTTTCACTGCCCTTCAATTATCATGGTCAGTCAATCCATCTCCTGCAACTGGTGCATAGTCATTAGATGACGCCTCCAAAATTTGGGAAATACGGCCGTCGGTCTGAATGAGTTAATTAGGTTCAGTAGCTCTAACTACTGGCTGATTAATGATTTATAATTACTGTGCAATGAGCACAGTCTCACAAACCTTCCTGACAAGC
Source organism: Semisulcospira habei (assembly GCA_036245525.1). Lineage (NCBI taxonomy): Eukaryota > Metazoa > Mollusca > Gastropoda > Semisulcospiridae > Semisulcospira > Semisulcospira habei. The sequence goes on from BTPG01000003.1 coordinate 240,374,633, forward strand.
TGCACAATAATGAAGTATTAGAGATTTGAGGACGGTCCGCTATACATGCCTACCACCTTACCCACCCAGACCCCCACCACACCCGCTATCTTTACCCACAGTCTCAGATCATTAACTAAAGTCACAGTCCGAACTGAATGTGGATGCACAGACGGAACATGACCCGCACAGCCCTGGGCTGGATCCCCCAATCAGGGTTGTCAAAGCAACTTGATCGCTGAAGCCACGGAGATTTGGACAGAGCTAGTCCCTGGGCAGATCTGCGAAAGCTCAAAGCGCTGGCGAGAGCCTCCAGCGAAATGTACTGACAGCAGTACTGTACTGGTCTGAATTTAAAGCCACGGAGCTCTCAACCGCAGAGAACTGCCAAAGTTCAAAGCGCTGGCGAGAGCCTCCAGCGATGGGGCAATGGGACATGAACCACTCAGCTGTAGCAGAGTTGTTGTCACACCAGGGAGGAATATTAAATGTCACACGGTATTGTTGGATTTTTGTTCAATTTTAATGATTTGATTTTCCCATTCGCACGACAAACAATACACACAGACGTACACAAACCTACGCACTACTCGGTCAATTCATACACGCAGCTGTAATACACGCACACACTTCAACATTCGCACAATGTCCTGAGCACTAATCACATCCCATACAATCGTTCCACTGCGGTGTTTATTCTCATTGTCTGCTGACAACTGTACACTATTTAAGTTGATGTTTAGATCCTCGAATATATTAAACAGTCTAATTACTCCGACCGTGAAATGAAGACGAATTATCGTCGCTGCTCGTTGAATCCCGCCACTGGTCGAATAAGAGGACTGTCTCTCACGGTGGTCCGATTAAGTTCTCCTGCACCCGCCTGGATCAACTCTCTCGTACACCAGGTTGACTTACATCCCACCTGGAGTACATACATCCAACGTCCCAGCTGGAGAGCATCTATTCAACATATAAAATTGTATCTCCCCATTAGAAATCCGCCATTGCTTCGATCGTTACTTCCGTCCGAATGACGACACTTTGTAGCGATGACGACCGCCAACGGCTTCCGGACGTTGTCGACGATTCCCGATCGTTTCCGACATCGAATAAAATATCATAATAACAATCAATTCGAAATGCCATGCACACACACGAATACGACATATTTCCGCACAACACATAACCCCTCAATCTCGACTCGAATCATTTCAAAATCAAACAGGCTCAACGAAACGCTTCCCGATCAACCGACACCATCCCCGCGCCCGATCGCCAGACGAAACCTCAAACTCGCCGATACGCGACCGAATGTCATACAGTTTCCGATACAGAGCCAATCAACTAACACACTTCCCGACTCTACTATTTAACAAACCAATACCTACCCAAAGATGCGTGAAAGGTTTACTCCGTCGACTTATTTTGTGCCTGTCTGCCGCCCGCCATGCCCGTTGACAAGGTTACTGGTTAGTCAATCCCGTCACACCGGAGTTCTTCAACTACATACCTTATTATACACTTCTATATTGAGTTCTACAACTACATACCTTATTATATACTCCTATATTGAGTTCTACAACTACATACATTATCATACACTCCTATATTGAGTTCTATAACTACATACCTTACTATACACTCCTATTGAGTTCTTCAACTATATACCTTATTAATACACTCCTATATTGATTCTTCAACTACATACCTTATTATACACTCCTGTATTGAGTTCTTCAACTACATACCTTATTATACAATCATATATTGAGTTCTTCAACTACATACCTTATTATACACTCCTATATTGAGTTCTTCAACTACAGACCTTATTATACACTCCTATATTGAGTTCTTCAACTACAGACCTTATTATACACTCCTATATTGAGTTCTTCAACTACAGACCTTATTATACACTCCTGTATTGAGTTCTTCAACTACATACCTTATTATACAATCATATATTGAGTTCTTCAACTACATACCTTATTATACACTCCTATATTGAGTTCTTCAACTACAGACCTTATTATACACTCCTATATTGAGTTCTTCAACTACATACCTTATTATACACTCCTATATTGAGTTCTTCAACTCTCTTGGCTTGACTTCGCGAACGAAGATTTTATAGGAGTTGCCCACGACGTCTGCAGGCTTGTTCGTGGCTGCGGAGGCCAATCCGGGACAGGCAGGTTCGACCGCAGTGGCTGCAGGGGAAGGTATGGCCAGGGTTCTGAGTTGTGGCATCTCTGTTTTTTCTCCTGAGCCGCTTGTCCTTAAGGCTAGCTCTGCGAGAGTCCTCAAAGGAGACAGCTGCCTTGTAAATGGCGGAGCGCCAGGTGTCATGGTCCACAGCAAGCGAGGACCACTGGTGGTGGTCGATTTGGCAGGCACTAAGTGACTTCTTGAGACAGTCTTTGTATCTCTTCTTTGGTGCCCCTCTGTCACGGTGTCCAGTAGCAAGCTCGCCGAACAGGGTGATCTTTGGTAGGCGATTGTCACGTAACGGATGTGACATGTTGTTTTATTTTTTTTGCCAAGTCGTTTTTTTTTGTTAATAAATGTAGATCGCCGACTTCTGTACATAGCCTTAGTTTAGGGAAGTTAATAAATGTAGTGTGAGCGTAATCGTAAAGCCCGTGCAGCAAGCTTAACAGTGAGCGAGTACAGCGGTTGCACGCTTTAGCCAAGTAGCTTAACCGAACAGTGTTCAGAAGCAAAGTTAACCTGCGAGGTAGCAGCAATATATTACAGTCAGTCAGCGGAGTTAGCTAGCGCAGCGAGAGTCTGGGTCAGGGTGCGGCCTCGTTTTGGAGCCCTTGACAAGCTGTGTGAGGGTTCTTTTACCCTCCCTGCAAGACCACGGCCAGTGTTCCTGGGTGTGGGTGTCCAAGAGACTAGCGACCACGGCGGCTACTCAGCAGAAGACCCCTCCGGTTCGTCTTCGTCTTGTTTTGTCTCGTCCTGCCGGAGGACTCACCAGTGACAGGTATTTACTCATGCCATTTTCCTCAGTTAGCTGCTGTGCTCTCGGGCGTGTGAATGTGTATATAGGTGCGGAAGGGTATGTTCGTCTAGTTTTTTAGTGATGTTTTAATTGAGTCTTTAACCATGTTTTTTAGGTTGGGTTGTAATGTGGTGGGTGTCGGATTTAGTTTATGTTCGGCTGTCGCCGAGTGAGTATATTTAAAGGGCCATGTTGCCAAAATGAATTGAAGTGGGTATTCTTTCAAATATATTTGTATTAAGTCCTAGACGTAATGTAATAAGATTGTCACGTTGGGTGGTTGCTGGTGATTATTTCATATCTTTGTATGTACATGTGGATATTTTGATAATGTTGGTTTTAGCAGCGGCAATGTTATTATACAAAAGTGGTTGTGCTAGCTTAATGCTAGTGTAATAGAATAGTGCAGACCTGGTGAATGTTGAATGTACATAGGAAGCTTTCATATCCATGATTGTATATTTAATATGGCCAAGGCAGGTACTAGGGTGAGACGAGACACAACTCACGTGGTTTGTGAGTAGGTGCGTGTCAAATAGGCCAGAATTAACTGTGTTGGCACTTTGACTGACAATGCGCCCTTTTCCAGTGCACTGGCTTCAATCATTGGCTTCGAAGACTTCGTTCTTCGATCTCATCATCCACGACCAACGGTGACGCATCATCGGGAGTCGGAACGCCTTCGCTAGCCGGTCCTGTTGGACAAGTACGTTGGGCTACAGCAGGCTGATTCTACGAGTTCTGAGCGTCGGTCACAGGCGTGCGTGGGCAAGCGCGGCTACGGTGCTCTGTGGTGCAGGGGTAGTACTCGTACGTTATGAGCCACCCTGTCTAGTGTGGGACAGAGGACACTGCACAGAGACAAAGTTACCCGCCTTGTATAGCCGTTGGCCATATTAGTCATTATCACCTGTCAGTCATATTCACCTGTTAGTCATATTCACCTGTTAGTCATATTCACCTGTTAGTCATTTTCACTTGTTAGTCATCTTTTTATATGTTAATCTTTTTTAAGTGTTAATACGTTATGAGTGCATGTGTGGGTATGTGTGAGTGTGTGGGGCGTTAGTGGGTTGGGGTGGGAGTTAGAGTAAGAATAGGTAATAAAAGATTTGTTTTTGTTGTTTATCACTGGCGTTGTGTGTTTTATTTAGAGTGGGTGGGCTTCTCGAGCGATTAGCGCTTACATTGTCCACGGCGCCCTGACTCCGTCAGGCGTGTCGTGACATATTTGGTGGCAGCGGTGGGATAAGGATTAGGGGGAGGTAACGGATTAGGTAGATTAGGGTATTTTTGTGCGCCAGTAACCGTTTGTTCGTGTTGTGGTACGAGTAAGATTTAGCGGGCGGTTGGCGGGAGTGGGGGCGTGTTGCGCCAAGGGCCACGGCCAGAGAGTGCAGTGCGCATAAACGGGGGGTGGCATGAGTGGTTGCCTCTCACTACTCAGGTACCGAGTGGTGAGGACCCTTCGGCTCTTGTCACTGTCTAGTCCTTATTCGTTGTTTGTATTCTGTGTATTTATTTGTTTCATTTTTTCCTTGTCAGGGGTCCTGCTGGGGAGCAGTTGTCGTCGCTGCCTCCGTGACACCCACACCAGGATGCCCCCTAAACGGGAGACCAGGGCCACCCGTGCCACGTCGGGGCACGACCCTGAGTCCGAGGGTGGTGGTGGAGGGGATGAGGGTCCAGGAGAGAGAGGAGCCACCTTGGCCACTCCCTCTCGGAAGGAAACGGTGGTGAGTACCCTTACCCGTACTCTCACTGCAGCAGGACTGACACCCAGTAGGGATCAGGGCAGTAAAGAGGGGTTAGGGGTGGGGGTAAACCCATATGAGCAGTATAAAGTGCTAGGAGAGGGCCTAGGACTTAGTGGGGGAGCCCTAACCCAGTTCATCCTGTCCGAAGTTAGGAGAGAGGAAGAAAAACGGGAACGTGACCTAGAGCGTAGGTCGGTAGAGAGACGGCTCCAGATGGACCGTGATGCGTTAGAGAGACGGCTCCAGATGGACCGTGAAGCACGGAAAGAAGAGCTCGTCGCGGCCGAGCAGGCTAGGAGGGATGACTTAGCATTGACCGAACGTAAGCTAGCTGCCGCGGAACTAACACGGAAAGAAGAGCTCGTCGCGGCCGAGACGCGGCTTAAATTACAGTTAGCAGCAACGGAAAAGAAGTCGGTTACGGAGTCTAGTCAGCATTACTCGCTCAAGATGCGTCCGTTAGAGGATAAGGAAGATGTGGAATCTTACCTTCAGCTCTTTGAGAGAGTAGCCGAAACCCAGGGGTGGCCGAAAGAGGTATGGGGGATCAGGTTAGCACTTCTATTGCAGGGGGAGGCCCGTGATGCATACCTTAGGCTGACCGTAGAGCAAGGGAAAGATTTTGAAGTGGTGAGGGAGACCTTACTGAGAAGATTCAGGCGTGACGCTGAATATTACAGACGCCAGTTTCGCGAAGCCAAAAAGGAAGGTCCCGAAACGTTTCCCCAGTTGTTCGTTAGGTTAAAGACCTCAGTCAAGCGTTGGTTCACCTTAGCCCATAAGAGCATAGAGGACGTAGAACAAGTGCTAGACATGTTTCTGTCTGAGCAGCTTTATGCTATTATGAATGCGGACCTTGAAATGTTCGTTAGGGAGAAACGTCCTAGGAGTGGTGAAGAGGCCGCGGAGCTAGCGCAGCTCCATATCGACACCAAACGGGCAGTCTCGCGTCCATTGGGTGGGGGGCCGATTCGTCCGCCGTTCAAGAAGGACAAAGGGTCGAATAAACCCCCTGAGGCCAAAGCAGAACATAGGGTAGAACCAGCTAGTTCAGGCAGGGGGACTGGTGAACGGCTGTGTTTTAAGTGTAAGAAACCAGGGCACTTAGCAAGGAACTGTCAGAGTAAGGCGTCAGTTAACCAAGTCACCATTGCCCCTGAGACAGCAGCCGTAATGACAGAGCCCGTGACCGTAGGGATGCGGACGATCCGGCCCTACGACCCGTGGAGTAAGGGATTAGCCCAGGGAAAAGAAGTTCGTGTCATGCGTGACACCGGCGCAGATATGGGTGCGATCGCCGCTAAGTGGATAGAACCCAGGGATTTTACAGGTCGGTTCATCGACGTCAATCCCGTAGACCATACCAAGTCCGATAAGTATCCGACTGCATGGGTTGAAATCGATTCCCCATTCGTGCGAGGGACGATCGAGCTTATCGTAATGGAGCGCATGGGACCGGACGTAATCCTAGGAAACTGGGTGACTTTTTCAGATGGGAAACGTAGTCCCGTATCCATCGATGCCAGTGAGTGTGCTATGGCAGCAGCAGTCCAAACTCGAGCCCAGATTCAGAGGGAAAAGGAGGGAGAGAGCGCGCTTAAAGTCGTTAAGCAGGCCGATCTCAATGTGACTCCTGCCCAACTGATAAAGTGGCAAAACCAGGACGAAACTCTAGCTCGCGCTAGGAAGTTGGCCGAAGAGGGCCGAGCAATTCCGTCGGGGAAAAGTCTGATAGAATTTTGCAGGAGGAAGGGAATTCTGTATCGGGTCTATAGCAAAGGAGGCAGCCAAATGTCCCAGTTAGTCGTCCCGAAGCCTTTGAGGGAGACTGTAATGCGTTTAGCGCACGACCCACCGATGGGGGGGCATTTGGGAGGCAAGAGAACCCGGGAACGCATTTGGGGTACTTTTTACTGGCCGGGACTCTGTGCTCAAGTTCGCAGGTACTGTGAGTCATGCGAGCAATGTCAGAAGGTCGTACCGAGAGGGAGAGTACCGCGGGTTCCTATGCAACAGCTTCCGCTAGTAGAAGAACCATTTCAGAGAGTAGCGGTAGACATTGTGGGGCCTATTGCTCCAGCTTCCGACAGAGGAAACCGGTTCATTCTCGTGACCGTCGATTACGCCACTCGATACCCCGAGGCAGTACCTTTAAAGGGGATCGAAGCAGAAACGGTCGCCGAGGCATTATTAGAAATCTGGTCTAGGGTGGGGATTCCGAGGGAGGTACTCACCGACCAAGGGTCCCAGTTCACTTCACAAGTGATGTCTGAAGTCAATCGTTTGCTGTGCATACAAGGCAAGTGTACTACTCCTTACCATCCGCAGGCAAACGGCCTAGTAGAACGTTTCAACGGTACCTTGGTGTCCATGTTGAAGAAGTTAGCTAGCGAGCAACCTCGATGTTGGGACAGATACATTCCTTCGTTGCTGTTTGCGTACAGAGAGGTTCCTCAGGAATCGACGGGGTTCGCACCGTTCGAGTTATTGTACGGCAAGACTGTAAGGGGGCCCATGTCGGTTCTACGGGATCTGTGGACGAAAGAGCAGATGGGAGAAGAGGTGAGAGATGCAAGCCAGTACGTAGTAGACTTACGGAATCGCATTGAAGAGACGTGCAGGTTAGCGCAACAGAATTTGAAGCTGGCTTCGAAAAAGCAGAAACAGCACTTTGACCGCAGAGCCAAACCACGCAGTTTCAATGCAGGAGACAAGGTTTTGTTGTTACTTCCAGTTAAACACAACAAGCTGGAGATGGCTTGGCAGGGGCCATTCGAAGTCCTAGAGAGAGTCGGAGAGTGTGACTACAGGGTACGGGTGGGCAGTAAAAATAAACTGTACCATGCAAATCTGTTGAAAAAGTTCCAAGAACGAGTGTCAGTAGCTACAGTGGTGATAGATGAGGAGGACGAAGACGAGGGGGGAGAGGCATTCGTGGTGGTAAAGGAAGTACCCACCATTCCTTTAGTAGCGTCTGAAGGACCCTCTGACGTCCATCTTGATCCTAACTGTCCAGAGATCCATTCTAGTATAGAAGCTCTGACTGTCCAGTTTAAGGATATTTTGACAGATTATCCGTTGAGGACGACACTAGACTCGTGTGAAATCCATTTGACTGATGAAGTGCCGGTGAGAACGAAGCAATATCCTCTACCTCATTCTCAACTAGAGGTAGTCAAAACCGAAGTAGATGCTATGCTGGAAATGGGAGTAATCGAGAGAGCCAATTCCCCATACAGCTCACCGATCGTCTTGGTGAAGAAGAAAGATGGCACTGTTAGGTTTTGCGTGGACTTCAGAAAACTGAACCAAAAGGTCGTGTTCGATGCGGAACCAATGCCTGACGTGGAGTACCTATTTTCCTTACTGTCCAAGGCTAAGTACTTGAGTAAGTTAGACCTAGCTAAAGGCTACTGGCAGGTGCCCATGTTAGGGGGCGACAAACCGAAAACTGCCTTCACTACGCCGGCAGGGCAATTTCAGTGGAAGGTAATGCCTTTTGGGTTAAAGACGGCAGGGGCAATCTTCTCCCGAATGATGAGGAGGTTACTAGAACCTTTGCGATTGACAGAAGTTAGCAATTTCATGGACGATGTCATGATTGCTTCCTCCACTAAAGAACGTCACTTACAGTGTATTGCCCAGCTCTTTGGTAGGTTAAGAGAGGTCCAGTTGGCGGCCAGACCTACGAAGTGTTACTTGGGGTTCAAGCAGTTGGAATATCTGGGGCATACAGTGGGTAACGGTCAGATAAAACCAGAGGGGGACAAGATGCAGCGGATAAAGGACGCGCCGCGACCCCAAACGAAGAAACAAGTGAGATCGTTTCTTGGGTTGGCAAATTATTACCGCCGGTTCGTTCCTAGCTTTGCAGCCATAGCAGCCCCACTAACCGACCTGACCAAGGGAGGGAAGACTGGACAGATCGGTTGGAACGATGCATGTGAGACAGCATTTGAGACGCTGAAGGCGCGACTGTGTTCAGGTCCTGTGTGCTCATTGCCAGACTTCGATCGTCTCTTCGTGTTGCAGACGGATGCGTCCGAAGGGGGGGGGGTAGGAGCCGTATTATGTCAGGACCATGGTAGCGGTTTACAGCCTGTTGCATGCGCAAGCAAAAAACTGTCCAAAGCAGAACGTAACTACTCCACCATCGAAAAGGAGTGTCTTGCAATCGTGTGGGGAATTCAAAAATTCCGGCAGTATCTGTATGGTAGGACATTCGTCGTACAGACAGACCATAGACCATTGCAGTACTTGCAACAAGCTAAATCCACAAACAGTCGACTGATGAGGTGGGCTTTGCAGTTGCAGCCATTTTCCATTAGAGTGGAAAGCATAGCCGGTAAAGTAAATGTTCCTGCTGACTTTTTGAGTAGGACAGGGTGGTAGGAACCGTAAACGTGGGAGCAGTATTGGGACAGTCGTATAGTAATCAAACCCGGGTGTTTGATCTGGGAGGGGGGTATGTCACGTAACGGATGTGACATGTTGTTTTATTTTTTTTTGCCAAGTCGTTTTTTTTGTTAATAAATGTAGATCGCCGACTTCTGTACATAGCCTTAGTTTAGGGAAGTTAATAAATGTAGTGTGAGCGTAATCGTAAAGCCCGTGCAGCAAGCTTAACAGTGAGCGAGTACAGCGGTTGCACGCTTTAGCCAAGTAGCTTAACCGAACAGTGTTCAGAAGCAAAGTTAACCTGCGAGGTAGCAGCAATATATTACAGTCAGTCAGCGGAGTTAGCTAGCGCAGCGAGAGTCTGGGTCAGGGTGCGGCCTCGTTTTGGAGCCCTTGACAAGCTGTGTGAGGGTTCTTTTACCCTCCCTGCAAGACCACGGCCAGTGTTCCTGGGTGTGGGTGTCCAAGAGACTAGCGACCACGGCGGCTACTCAGCAGAAGACCCCTCCGGTTCGTCTTCGTCTTGTTTTGTCTCGTCCTGCCGGAGGACTCACCAGTGACAGGTATTTACTCATGCCATTTTCCTCAGTTAGCTGCTGTGCTCTCGGGCGTGTGAATGTGTATATAGGTGCGGAAGGGTATGTTCGTCTAGTTTTTTAGTGATGTTTTAATCGAGTCTTTAACCATGTTTTTTAGGTTGGGTTGTAATGTGGTGGGTGTCGGATTTAGTTTATGTTCGGCTGTCGCCGAGTGAGTATATTTAAAGGGCCATGTTGCCAAAATGAATTGAAGTGGGTATTCTTTCAAATATATTTGTATTAAGTCCTAGACGTAATGTAATAAGATTGTCACGTTGGGTGGTTGCTGGTGATTATTTCATATCTTTGTATGTACATGTGGATATTTTGATAATGTTGGTTTTAGCAGCGGCAATGTTATTATACAAAAGTGGTTGTGCTAGCTTAATGCTAGTGTAATAGAATAGTAGAGACCTGGTGAATGTTGAATGTACATAGGAAGCTTTCATATCCATGATTGTATATTTAATATGGCCAAGGCAGGTACTAGGGTGAGACGAGACACAACTCACGTGGTTTGTGAGTAGGTGCGTGTCAAATAGGCCAGAATTAACTGTGTTGGCACTTTGACTGACAATGCGCCCTTTTCCAGTGCACTGGCTTCAATCATTGGCTTCGAAGACTTCGTTCTTCGATCTCATCATCCACGACCAACGGTGACGCATCATCGGGAGTCGGAACGCCTTCGCTAGCCGGTCCTGTTGGACAAGTACGTTGGGCTACAGCAGGCTGATTCTACGAGTTCTGAGCGTCGGTCACAGGCGTGCGTGGGCAAGCGCGGCTACGGTGCTCTGTGGTGCAGGGGTAGTACTCGTACGTTATGAGCCACCCTGTCTAGTGTGGGACAGAGGACACTGCACAGAGACAAAGTTACCCGCCTTGTATAGCCGTTGGCCATATTAGTCATTATCACCTGTCAGTCATATTCACCTGTTAGTCATATTCACCTGTTAGTCATATTCACCTGTTAGTCATTTTCACTTGTTAGTCATCTTTTTATATGTTAATCTTTTTTTAAGTGTTAATACGTTATGAGTGCATGTGTGGGTATGTGTGAGTGTGTGGGGCGTTAGTGGGTTGGGGTGGGAGTTAGAGTAAGAGTAGGTAATAAAAGATTTGTTTTTGTTGTTTATCACTGGCGTTGTGTGTTTTGTTTAGAGTGGGTGGGCTTCTCGAGCGATTAGCGCTTACATTGTCCACGGCGCCCTGACTCCGTCAGGCGTGTCGTGACAGCGATGATCCTCCATCCTGGAGACATGCCCCGCCCAGCGGAGCTGTTCCACAGCAGCAAGGCCTCGATGCTCACAGTTTCAGCCTGTTCCTAAAGCCTGCGCGTTGGAGCTTTTTTGTGGAGTGCAGTGTGCGCAGTACTGGCCCCACCCTTTAAACCCTTGGTTCGTCTGCCATGGCCTAGCAAGCTGGGACGGTGGCATCGAGGTCCTCGGGTCGTAGGTTTTATATCAGACTGTCCTTGTCCTAGTCTCTGGCTCAAAAGCCTTCCCCGGAGACACGGGGGCTTTGATGTCAGGGGTTTCCTCCCTTAGCCTTTCCGCAGCCAAGCGGCCAGGCCTGCAAGGCAGCAGGGGACTCGTGGAGGGCGGGGTCGTCTATGTCCCGTGCAGATGTGAACATCTGCCCACTGCCCAACTACATACCTTATTATACACTCCTATTGAGTTCTACAACTACATACCTTATTATACACTCCTATATTGAGTTCTACAACTACATACCTTATCATACACTCCTATATTGAGTTCTTCAACTACATACCTTATTATACACTCCTATTGAGTTCTTCAACTACATACCTTATTATACACTCCTATATTGAGTTCTACAACTACATGCCTTATCATACGCTCCTATATTGAGTTCTTCTACTACAGACCTTATTATACACTCCTATATTGAGTTCTTCAACTACATACCTTATTATACACTCCTATGTTGAGTTCTTCAACTACATACCTTATTATACACTCCTATATTGAGTTCTTCAACTACATACCTTATTATACACTCCTATAATGAGCATTTTGCCCTTCTACCATATGTTCTACAATAGATCACTACGAGGCATGCTCCTCACCGCCTCAACTTCTCACAAAAAACTAAATTATGGCTGAGAGCAAAATCTCTTATGACTTGATGTGTCTCCAAATCCACAATGACCCTTACCGTCCCTTTAAACAAACATCTTACGTCACATGTTTTTGACGTCATCAAAAAAAGAACATGCCATCATCTCAACACAACACGTACAACGAAACTTCTATCCAAAAGAAAATAATATTGCGCCAGAGAGAACCTCCAGCGACGGGAACTTTCGCCAACACGGACACGCTCAACCGGACCCTACGCCGCGCGTTTGACATCCACATTACATCTGTGTTCTGGTATGTGATCTGGATCTTAGCGATTTCAGCAGTAAGGTCCGAAATTACAGACCAGCACACAACTTCTTCACGTACATTAATCCGACGTTTCTCTTTGACGTGTGAGACAAACATAGGTATCCTCTCTTGAAGGTGAAGGTGTGTTGAAAATCTGTTGACAATCTGTTGAAAATCTGTTACAAATAAAAATGTATGGGGAGGGGGGGGGGGTGTAGTGAGGAGCTGGGGAGGGGGTGGGGTGGATGAGTATCCCCCGGCCACTGGAAGCAAGGTCTAGCGTCGGGGAGTCCTTCTGTGTCAGGTAGAAGGTCCCAAACAAAAAGTTGGAACGCAAACCCCCACCCCCTCGGGATAACTGGTCTGCACCTAACAGCGATTGCTTCCCCTTTGCTTTGTGATTCACAAAGTACTTTTTGCTGTAAAATCGGTGTTCTGACATTATGACCCCTATAACCAGCCCGTTAGGGCCGTCCATTATCACTCTGGTGCCGTGGACGTTAAACCCGAACTAATCAACCACCCAACTCGTGTGAGCTCAAAACAATACCCCGGTAGATGTTGGGATGCCAAATCCTCATATTGTTAAACTTGTTACATTTTCTGTGTGTCTGTTAGTGGCTGCATGCATTTTGAATCCTTCTTGTATATGTTCATAAATGTTATGTCGGAACAATGTAACCTGTCTGTGTTTGCATTCTTTTTGACTAAAGACAAATAAACATTTTTTTCATTCAGCGTGTGGCATCTCAACTCATTTTGCCCGCGACACACGACAGCAAGATATGGCTCGACGGTGATAGTGCAAGGGTGGTGGCAGAATAGCTTTACGCCTATAGGCTCCAAGCTATTCTGCCACCATTCCTTCTGCCAATGAAGATAAGTAGCGGCTAATCTCTCTGTTTGTTTGTTTGTCTATTTTGACAAAGGGTATTTACCCGAAATATTAATAAATTGTGTTGTACCCGTCTTTTCTAAGCGTGTTTCTTTCTCCGTTGGGTACTTCTTTGCCACCAGCCTTGAACTATCATGGTCGATCTGTCTCCTGAATCGTAATACAGTCCTCAGAGGATAACTCCAAAATGTGGGTATTTCGTACCTCGGGCACAACGAGTTAAACTAATGTGTACGATTTTAACAGTTTCACTTCCACAAACACATTTCAAAGCAATTTAGTTTTAAAAACGATCTTTGCGATGACTTTAGCAGTTAATGTTATCCGGCGAAGAGAAAAACAACACACAGACGGACAGAACTACTTTGGGGGCGGAATCAAAAAACGAACTGCTTGATTCGGCTACACACAAGGCGGGAATGGGGGCGGGTATTAGGCGAGCCGACCGTCTGTGACATCCTCCTCCACTTTCTCGCCAACGTTATCGAACAGCGGGGGAGGAGGGGGGTTCCATTATTCCCTAAAAGGGACTTACAGCATTTGAAATATTTTTTTTTTACCTGGGGGTTGTCCCTGGTCACTTTCTCTGTCTGACTGTCTGTTTGTCACAATCTGTCTGTCTGTCTGTTTGTCTGTCTCAGGAGAGAGAGAGAGAGAGAGAGAGAGAGAGAGAGAGAGAGAGAGAGAGAGAGAGAGAGAGAGAGAGAGAGAGAGAGAGAGAGAGAGAGAGAGAGAGAGAGAGAGAGAGAGAGAGATGAAATGAAACTTTATTTCTCAACGGATGAAGTGATTAGCACATGTGCCATTTTTCATACTTGCCGTTGCTACTCTACAAACACAGGCTAATAATTGTAATACTAGTAGTACCAAATTACACAAAGAACAAATTAGGAGGCATTAACTCATTCTACCCCAAGACCGAAATCCCAAAATGTTGCCTTTGTCCTCTGAAGACTGCATTGCAGTGCAGGACACAGATCGACCATGATAGTTTAAGGGTGATGCCAGGATAGCTTGGCGTCCATAGGCGCTAAGCTATTCTGGCATCACCCTTGAACTATCATGGTCGATCCTTATCTTGCTGTGGTGTGTCTGGGGTAGAATGAGTTAAACATGAAGAGACATTAAATAATATTCATTCATTCTGTTACGATTGTGGTTGTGTTGTTCTGTGAGAGCATGCATGTGTTAATCGTAGGAAACGATCCGATATTTATTTGAGCTATCATGGTTACGTATTACGTACCTTTTTGTTCGCGTAGATAGCGGAATGGGTTTTGTTATGATACGCTAAGTTTAGTCCGGAAGTTTCTAGCAAAGTCTCACGGAGAAGAGCCGTCGATTTTTGTTTTGCGTAGATTCGCTGAGTATAAACCAAAACGTTCGAGAAAGATCGCGCTCTCGAGTGAACTTACATGTGACGTTAAGTATAAGCAACAGTTTGCTACACTGTAGTAAAGCCACTCTATTCTTAGTCATAGTTGTTTTTCTGTGCGCGTGAATTTAGCAGCCAGTCAGTGTTATGAAAGGTTGTGAACGGTCTGCCATACTTTTCTGTGACGTCATTACACAATAGGATTTGGGGCTGAAATGAGCAGTCGAATTTTTGTAAACTATTGTATTAGTCTAGAAAGTTCTTTTCTTTTTATTAATATTTATGAGTTTCAGTTACGTGTTCAGTTCTGATTGGTTGCATTGTGTGAATTCCTTAGATTATTCTGGAAAGTCGTTTTACTATAAAAGTTGGTGCTAGGAAGCACGTGTGTACATTGTCATGCATTGTCAGTTGTAGGGACACACAGTTTATCGTAGGTACGTGTGCCCGTATAGGGTGTACATTGTGAGAGACGCAGCGTAACAGAGGTGTACGTTGTAAGAGAAACTTGTGTCGTCAGTGTTGACATTTGCAGAAGAGACATTGTATCAGTGTTGGTGCATTTGGGAATGCATTGTGTGGAGATCGCATCGCTGAAATAAAGTATTGTATGGAACTGTTACTCCAGTATTGTCTACAACCTTAAGCCAAGTGTGACGGGTTGCAGCTGAATGAAGTTTATTTAAAAAGAACCTTACGTGCGCCGTGCGTCTGGTGTGATATCATACTACCAGTACGACTCAACCACGTAACACATTCATTCGGTCATACAAAAACAAACAAAAAACATAAAAAGTACACGCAAAGCGCGCACACACATACACACGCGCGCACGCGCACGCAAGCACACACAGACATGCGCTAATGATAACCTATATACGAAGCAAATCATTTGAATCATAGTGAAAATTCACTTAAGACAGTAAAAATTATTTAGATTATAATAGAAACATGAATAATGTAATTAGGTGATAATTATTAGTATGGACAAACCATACGGCAGCATGCACTGATTACGATACGCACATGTTCGATACGGATACTTGTGGTAGATTATGTATCAGCAGACAAGTATTTGAGGAGGCATTCTTTGAAAGAGGACAGAGAGCTAGCGTGTGTTATACATGTAGGCAGTTTGTTCTAGAAAGATGCGCCTGAGAAAGATACACTCGTTTTAAATAGATCTATCCTGGGGCGAGGTGTAATCAAGTTTCGTCTTGAAGTAGAATAACCTGAACTTGCCTTGGCAAAGAGTTTACAAAGATATTCTGGGTGAATCTCATTCCAGATTTTATACATAACCACATCCTTGTTTAAAAGGTGATGCTTGCTAAGAGGTAGCATTAAGAGTCCGAAATAGCTCAGGCGGTTAAGCGTCGGAGCAAGAGAGCGAGGGGAATCGCCGGGTCGTGGGTTCGAGTCAGCGTCTCGGCCCTGGTATCTGGACTTGCAATCTAGAGGAAAAAGACGGGCTTGTTCCATAGCATGTCCGTTGAAAGGTCCTGGTAAATCAAAGTGGCACAGTCGCAGTGCGCCTGAATTAATCAGTGTTCAGGTCGTTCTCCATAGGCAATAGATTTTCCTGTCCCCCATAACCCGCCCGTGAGGGCCGTCCATTATCACTTCGGTGCCGTGGACGTTAAACCCAGAACTAAACAACCAACCAACCAACCAGAGGTAGCATTTTCAGTTTTTCGTCAGTTGTCAGGGATGAATCAGGCAGAATATGTTTCGCTGCTCTCCGATGCAGGGAGTTAAGCCTCTTCAAGTGTATGTCACCGCTGCCATCCCATATCGTGGACGCATAATCGATGTGGGATTTGACATATGCATTGTAAAATAACTTGCGGGCATCAACATCGATAATGTACTTCACCTTTGAAAGCAAAAAAAAAAAAAAAACATTTCTGGCAACAGTTTTACATACAGCATTTATGTGCGATTGCCACTTCATCTGGTCATCAACAATTATATCAAGTAATCGGTGTTCCGTGACCTGAGTAACGATGTCATTATGGATAGTCAGGCTGAGTGTAAAGTGGCTTGAGCAGATGCTTCAGACGGGTTGCTATCGTCATGCATTCCGTTTTGGAAGGATTTAAAATCATTTCATTGTTTGCGTATCAAGTGGAAATTTCGCTCAAACCCTGCTGCAAACGGCCATTTAAAGAATCAATACTCTTGTCCGGGGTGTGAATTGTGGCGTCATCAGCGAATAAATCACACGAAATTTTGTCGCTAGTCAAATGTAGCGGCAGGTTATTTATAAGAGGCAAAACAGAAGAGGCCCTAGGACTGAACCCTGGGGCACTCCCCGTGTCACTAATCCGCTTGAGGAGTATGATCCATTGACGCGCTGCTGTCTGTCGCTAAGATATGAGGCGAAAAATGGAGTTGTGCCATGGTGGTAAAGAGATTTCTGGCTTTAGTTATTTGAGGAAGAAATGCATTTATTGCCAAAAGAACTACCAAAGTACACATTTTGCTTGGAAAGTAGAAGTTTATGGTCCACAAGATCAAAGGCTTTTCGTAAGTCAATGAATACAGCGCCGGTAAATTCGCCCTGATTCATTGAGCGTAGCCACACATCAGTTAGACGTGCTAGGGCCGTGTGACAGCTGTGCTTTGGTCTGAATCCCGACTGAAAGAGATGGATTAATGTATGATTCTCTAGATATTCCAAGAGATGTTTTATGAATATGCCGTTCAAGTGGTTTACTAAGGATGGACAATAGTGAGATGGGGCGATAGTTATTAACATCAGTCATATCTCTTGTTTTCGGGAGGCTTTTTTAAGTTCCTTTAGGAAAATATTCGTTTGAATGCACAAGTTATAAATATAGGTTATTGTTTCAATAACATAAGAAAAAGCTAATTTAAGTATTTTGGGGCTGATTTCATCTGGCCCGGACGATTTCTTATTCTTCATTGAACTAATTGTCCTACCGACTTCGTGCACTGCCACTGTTGGAATCACCAAAGGATCAGATCCTGCAGTTCACGTTCTACAAAAGTCAACTAGTCTGTCGGAGCAGGAGAGGGCTGAGAACTTGCTTCTGAAGGGACAAGAGACTCGGCAACTGAGAGGAAATGGTCGTTAAAGATGTCGGCAGTCAGATCAGAAAGAACTAAAGGAGATTTGTTACACTTGCCTCCAGTCACTACGGCCATAGCACGATAGAGCGTGGACAGGACTTTGTCTTGTTTAATCAAACGATCAATGAAAGATTTTTTAGCTTGTCGCACTAGAGATTTCAAGCGATTACGCACACGCTTAAATTCAGTAAAGCGCTTCTGCTGTCCCAAAGAGAGAGAGAGAGAGAGAGGGAGAGAGAGAGAGAGAGAGAGAGAGAGAGAGAGAGAGAGAGAGAGAGAGAGAGGGAGAGAGAGAGAGAGAGAGAGAGAGGGAGGGAGGGAGAGAGAGAGAGAGAGAGAGAGAGAGAGAGAGAGAGAGAGAGAGAGAGAGAGAGAGAGAGAGAGAGAGACAGACAGACAGACAGACAGACAGACAGACAGACAGACAGACAGACAGACAAAGAAAGGAGAGAGAGAGAGAGAGAGAGAGAGAGAGAGAGAGAGAGAGAGAGAGACAGAGAGAGACAGAGAGAGAGAGAGAGAGAGACAGAGAGACAGACAGAGAGACAAAGAAAGGAGATAGAGATAGAGAGAGAGAGAGAGAGAGAGAGAGAGAGAGAGAGAGAGAGAGTTACTGATTTTCTTTCAGGTCGGTTTCGGAAGTGGTGCTGGTTCAAAGGTTTCGGGAACCCGGATCCCCCTTCCCCCTTTGTTGCGAGTATACACCACCGGTGCACCCGCCCCACTCTCCGCCCCCCCCCCCCCCCCCCACCCCTGCCCCCCTCCCCCCCCCCCCGCATCCAACCCTCCCTAAACTTACCCGCATTAGGTACCTAAACAACTGATATCATTTTACTGACGTGCCGGTGGATCGCGGCTGAATACGGGATGAATGGCCTCATGAAATATTCACAGAGCTTGATATGCGTGACTTTCGGCGCAAGAAGAATGCAACGACAAAATGCATCGGTCATATCGACCTGGACACTGCGACAAAACAACGGATCGCTTTGTGACACGGCCACAGTCTGACTTGTACAGCTGTAAAGTACACACTGTTTGTAAAGTAAGACCCTCTGAAGGACTGTATTACAATGCTAGAGACAGTTCGAACATGATAGTTCAAGGGTGGTGCCAGAATAGCTTGGCGCCTATGGGCACCAAGCTATTCTGGCACCACCCTTGAACTATCATGTTCGAACCATGTCTTGCTGTGTCGGAGCTGAATGAGTTAAAACTCTATTTCAAAATGGACATACAAACAAGCTGGCAATTCGCGACTCATCTTTTCGTGATGGGAAGATGCAACAATTTTGCAAATCTAAAGGGCAAATCACAGGCCGTTTGCAAAGTGTGTTCTCGTACGTTACTTTGAGAGCTGAACAAACGAGACAATTGTAACGTGTATTATAAACAATCATCAACATTTCGTGCTGAAAACGTCACAGCGATCAAGAACCAAAACCGGAGCGCAGCAAATAATACCCAAATGCAAGAGACATAGATCCTCATGAGCCACCGCGGACACGAGGACTCCTGAGGAGCTGTGCTTCTTGCTGGACCCACTCGAGTCTTTGAGTATCAAGCTCACAGGGCTGTCCTCAAGAAGTGGCCGTGAAGGCGTTAATTTTCTCATTCCTAAGGACTTCACGTCAGTTCCAGAAGCTGAGGATTCGAACTCCGGTGGGCTCAAACTCTGTGCCGACCCTACATCCGTGTTACAGCATGCAGCTGGTGGCGCTGTGACTGACAGACTGTGAACTCCAGCGTTATCCGTCTGAACCTCGATGAGCTGCTTCTGACGTCACACATACAGTTGCAGGAATCACCTCGACAGACGACCATAGGGCTAACATTGTTAGCCACAGAAACATTGTCTACGAGTCTGCGCTGTTTAACTACTGATTCGTTTTAACCCCTTCACTGCTAAGAAAAAGTGAACACGGTGCAACTGCCAGAGACATAGATCCTCATGAGCCCCCGCGACTGCGGTAAGTTAGTGTGACTGTGGTAAGTTAGTGTGACTGTGGTAAGTTAGTGCGACTGCGGTAAGTTAGTGCGACTGTGGTAAGTTAGCATGACTGCGGTAAGTTAGTGCGACTGAGGTAAGTTATTGCAACTGCGGTAAGTTAGTGCGACTGCGGTAAGTTAGTGCGACTGCGGTAAGTTAGTGTGACTGCGGTAAGTTAGTGCGACTGCGGTAAGTTAGTGCGACTGCGGTAAGATAGTGTGACTGCGGTAAGTTAGTGCGACTGCGGTAAGATAGTGTGACTGTGGTAAGTTAGTGTGACTGTGGTAAGTTAGTGTGACTGTGACTGTGGTAAGTTAGTGTGACTGCGGTAAGTTAGTGTGACTGTGGTAAGTTAGTGTGACTGTGGTAAGTTAGTGTGACTGTGGTAAGTTAGTGCGACTGCGGTAAGTTAGTGTGACTGCGGTAAGTTAGTGTGACTGCGGTAAGTTAGTGCGACTGTGGTAAGTTAGTGCGACTACGGGGGCTGATGAGGATCTATGTCTCTTGCTGAGACCAATGTGTGTCCGTGCTTCTTGTGGTAAGTTAGTGTGACTGTGGTAAGTTAGTGCGACTGCGGTAAGTTAGTGTGACTGCGGTAAGTTAGTGCGACTGCGGTAAGTTAGTGCGACTGTGGTAAGTTAGTGCGACTGTGGTAAGTTAGTGCGACTGTGGTAAGTTAGTGTGACTGTGGTAAGTTAGTGTGACTGTGGTAAGTTAGTGTGACTGCGGTAAGTTAGTGCGACTGCGGTAAGTTAGTGCAACTGTGGTAAGTTAGTGTGACTGTAGTAAGTTAGTGTGACTGCGGTAAGTAAGTGTGACTACGGTAAGTTAGTGTGACTGCGGTAAGTTAGTGCGACTGTGGTAAGTTAGTGCAACTGTGGTAAGTTAGTGCGACTGCGGTAAGTTAGTGCGACTGCGGTAAGTTAGTGCGACTGCGGGGGCTGATGAGGATCTATGTCTCTTGCTGAGACCAATGTGTGTCCGTGCTTCTTGTGCTATTTTGGTCGTTGACTGAACAAAGGTTTCAGAAATGAAAATGTAGGTGCAGTGGCAGGGAAGGGGTTAATTACATGTTGCAATGCCTGGTAGACTATTGGCGTTGGCACCATCCACTCTTTAACCCGTTCAGTGCTGAGAAAGGACATGAACACCACCCAGCTGTAAGAGGTATAGATCCTCATGAGCTCCCGCAGTTGCGTTACCTGGCGCTGAACGGGTTAGGTTGCAATAATTATTTGCAGATTATCCCGAGGCGGAACTGAGTTATCCCCGGGACAGAGCGCTATCTGTTGTTGTGCATACGAGCCCTTTGAAGTAAGAACTGATACGACAATGTCGCCGAATGAAATAATCGGCTACACCTGCATTGCGATTTACGCAGTCGGTTTTGTGGGAAACGTCATTTCCTGCATGGTGTGGTCCTCTCAGATGAAGGAGGTCAGCATAGCCAAGTCCCTCCTGGCGCTCAGCGTGACGGATCTGCTGTTTATAATAACAAGCGCCTGTTACGATATTTTGTGGATTCAGGAGGTCTCCTCGTGTGTCTTTTTCGCTGTGCTTGGATGTTGGTTTGACGCTTTCATTGTGTTATCCTGCAACATCACCATCACCGTGGCTGTACAGAGATACATCGCCATCGCCCACCCTTTTTCTGCGGGTCGCCTGTGTTCTGACAAGCGGCAAAGACTGCTGCTGGTAGCGGTGGTGATATTGACTGTGGCAGAGATCACACCTATGTGTATCGATGAAGTTTTCTGGCATTATTTCGTGTGCCTCGACAGGAGTGACTACCAGCAGGTTTATGTGGAATGGAGAAGAGTGGTTGTGTACCTGTATCTTGTCCTGGACTTTGTGTCCATCTCAGTCCTGCTCGTCTTCAACGCCTTATTACTCCGCTCCCTCTGGACCATGAAAACAGTAAGTCGGCTGGCGCACGGGTTTGGCCGGGTCTCTGTTGTCTAAACCCAAACCCAAACCTGTAGGCCTACCTGATGCTTATCGTTACCATTTGGGTTTGGAGTGTCTAGATCCATACTTGTACACTGACGCATATCATTAACCCCTTGCCGGCCACTGTATGTACAAGGTACGTTCATTTTGGCTTCTGAAATCTTGGTTCATTCAACGACCACAAGCCTACACCGTGCAGGAAACATGGATACAATTGGTCTCAGGAAGAGACATAGATCCTCATGAGCACCCGCAGTCGCCTGAGCTCATGAGGATCTATGTCTCTTGCCACTTTTTTCTCGGCAGTGGAGGGGTTAATCCCTTCACTGACTTGGACAAAGTTCAATACCACCCATTTACAAGAGGTATAGATCCTTATGAGCCCCCGAAGTTGGGAGCCCGGGGCTGATGAGGATCTATGCCTCTTGATGAGACCAGTGTGTGACCATGTTTCTTGAACGGGTGTTGACTTTTAGTCGTTGAATGAACCAAGACTTCAGAAACAAGAATGTACGTACTGTGGCAGGGAGGGGGTTAATGGAAAACAATACACATCAATGTAGACTACAGTACGCCAGTGTACACATTCTGATCACTCAATGTAGACTACAGTACGCCAGTGTACCCATTCTGATCACTCAATGTAGACTACAGTACGCCAGTGTACACATTCTGATCACTCAATGTAGACTACAGTACGCCAGTGTACACATTCTGATCACTCAATGTAGACTACAGTACGCCAGTGTACACATTCTGATCACTCAATGTAGACTACAGTACGCCAGTGTACACATTCTGATCACTCAATGTAGACTACAGTACGCCAGTGTACCAATTCTGATCACTCAATGTAGACTACAGTACGCCAGTGTACACATTCTGATCACTCATTGTAGACTACAGTACGCCAGTGTACACATTCTGATCACTCAATGTAGACTACAGTACGCCAGTGTACCCATTCTGATCACTCAATGTAGACTACAGTACGCCAGTGTACACATTCTGATCACTCAATGTAGACTACAGTACGCCAGTGTACACATTCTGATCACTCAATGTAGACTACAGTACGCCAGTGTACCAATTCTGATCACTCAATGTAGACTACAGTACGCCAGTGTACACATTCTGATCACTCAATGTAGACTACAGTACGCCAGTGTACCAATTCTGATCACTCAATGTAGACTACAGTACGCCAGTGTACCAATTCTGATCACTCAATGTAGACTACAGTACGCCAGTGTACCAATTCTGATCACTCAATGTAGACTACAGTACGCCAGTGTACACATTCTGATCACTCAATGTAGACTACAGTACGCCAGTGTACACATTCTGATCACTGGAAGAACCCTCACCCTAAATAAATTGCTGCGCTTGTCAGAAACTGCGGATATAGCACAGAAACAATGAAGAACCAGTGAACTTGGAATAAACAAATTGCCAATCTACACCCTGGCAATCTACACCCTGGTAATTCATTTTATCCTGACCCCTTCACGGCCAACTGACGTACATTGTGTTCTGCCATCTGCCTCGCGCTGGGACCGTATGGCGTTGAGGCGCATCCCCTGGGTGGTGGATAGGGGGTCCCTCGCGAGAGGGGTGCACCGAATGAAATAAGGTGCCGTGAACCAACATGGTCTAAGGGAAGGTGACCCCGACAGAAAACCCCTGGTCCTCCTAGTAAGGGGGTTGGGAGTGGGGGTAGCTTCCCCACCCTGCAAAAAAAGGAAATAGCTACAAAAACGCCGACGAAAAGACAAACAGTAATTCCTTTCCTGTTCTTCTACCAGAAGATTTATGACGTCCTCTGGTGAAAACCGGAGGTCTCCGGAAGCCACAGGACTGAGCCGCCTCTCTCTATCCAGGGACACAACCATGGGCACATGGAATGTCAAGACCATGTACCAGAGCGGCAAGGCCGCCCCGATAGCAGCGGAAATGCAGAAGTACAAACTTTCCCTGCTAGGTATCAGTGAAGCCAGATGGACGCAGTTTGGCCAGAAAAGGCTGTTAAGTGGGGATATGATTCTGTATTCAGGTCATGAAGAGGAGAATGCCCCCCACCCCCATACAGAAGGAGTAGCATTCATGCTGTCACCAGTGGCACAGAGAGCGCTGATGTGCTGGGAACCTCTTGGGCCAAGAATTATCACAGCAGCCTTTAGAACCAAGAAAAAGCTCAAGCTGAACGTCATCCAGTGTTATGCGCCCACCAATGACAGTGACGAGGAAGAGAAACAAGAGTTCTACGACCGACTCCAGAGTGCCGTGGACAAATGTGCGGAGCGAGACATCACCATCGTCATGGGCGATTTCAATGCCAAAATAGGGGAGGACAACACCGGATACGAAGAGGTGATGGGGAGACAGGGACTAGGGGAGATGAGTGAGAACGGGGAGAGGTTCGTAGACTTTTGTGCTCTAAACAGACTTGTCATTGGAGGCAGCATCTTTCTAAACAGAAGAATACACAAAGCAACTTGGGTCTCACCGGACCATACTACAGAGAACCAAATAGACCATATCTGCATTAGCAAGAAATTTAGAAGATCTCTTCAAGATGTTCGAGCGAGGAGGGGAGCAGATGTCGCCTCAAACCACCACCTGCTTACCTTAAGAATAAAGCTCAAGTTAAAGAAAAGCCGCACAGAGACAACAAGAAGACAGCGCTATAATGTAGGCCTCCTGAGAGAGATTGGAGTGAGAGAAGAGTTCAAACTGGTGCTGTCCAACCGGTTTCAAGCGCTACAGGAGCTAGTAAATGAAGAGGAGGAGGTCACCACAGAGCAGCAGTGGAAGGTAGTTAGAGAGGCACTGAACTCAACCTGCAAAGACACTGTAGGGTTCAGGAAACACCATCACAAGGACTGGCTGTCGGCACAGACCTTGAAGAAGATAGAAGTGAGGAAGCAGAAGAAAGCAGTTGTCAACAACAGTCGCACGAGAGCAGCCAAAGCAAGGGCACAGGAGGAATACTCGGAAGCCAACCGCGAGGTGAAGATGAGTATCAGGGCCGACAAGAGGACCTACACAGACAGCCTGGCAGCAGAGGCAGAAAAGACAGCAGGCAGCGGCAACATGAAACAGCTCTACGACATTACCAGAAGATTGTCGGGCAAGCATGGCCATACAGAAAGACCAGTAAAAGACAAAGAAGGGAAGCCTATTGCAGACAGAGCAGACCAACTCGACAGATCGGCCGAGTATTTTGAAGAGTTACTGAACAGACCCAGCCCACCCGACCCCCCAGACATCCAGCCAGCAGAGACCGACCTACCCATCAGCTGTGACAGACCCAGCCGGGAAGAGATCAGAAGAGCAGTGGCATTTTTGAAGAACGGCAAAGCAGCAGGGCCAGATGGCATCCCAGCAGAGTTTCTAAAAGCAGACCTAGAAAGAACAGTAGAGATGCTGTACCCACTGTTTGGAAAGATCTGGGAAGAGGAGGTGATGCCAGCTGACTGGAAGGAGGGGTACCTAATCAAGCTTCCCAAGAAAGGCGACCTCAGCAAGTGTTCCAACTACAGATGAATCACCTTGCTGTCAGTACCAGGAAAGGTCTTCAACAGGATCATCCTGGAGAGAATGAAGAGCTCCGTTGGCCCCCAGCTGAGAGACCAGCAAGCAGGATTCAGGAAGAACCGATGATGTACAGACCAGATCGCCACTCTCCGCATCATCGTGGAACAGTCTCTGGAGTGGAGCTCCCCGCTGTATGTCAACTTTGTGGATTACGAGAAAGCATTTGACAGCGTGGACCGAGAGACTCTGTGTAAACTCCTACGACACTACGGTGTACCCACAAAGCTCGTCCGCCTGATCAAGAGCAGCTACGATGGCATGACATGTCGCGTGATCCATGAAGGGCAGTTCACCAGGGAGCTCCAGGTCAGAACCGGTGTCAGGCAGGGGTGTTTGCTGTCTCCGTTCCTCTTCCTACTGGCCATAGACTGGGTCATGAAGAGGACCACAGAGCATAGAAGAAGCGGAATGCAGTGGACACTGTGGACACAGCTTGACGACCTCGATTTTGCAGACGACTTGGCATTACTGTCCCACACTCATCAACAAATGCAGGACAAGACCACAAGGCTTGCTGACACCTCGTCCCAAGTGGACCTCACCATCCACAAACAGAAAACAAAGACAATGAGGCTGAACGCAACCAGGGAAAAACCAGTCTTGCTTGCTGGCACCCGATTGGAGGAGGTGGAGTCCTTCACCTATCTCGGGAGCATCATAGACAAAAAAGGCGGCACTGATGCAGATGTTAGAGCACGAATCGGTTAAACCAGAACAGCCTTTCTCCAGTTGAAAAAAGTGTGGAGTTTCAGAGAGCTGTCACAACACACCAAAGTCCGGATTTTCAACTCCAATGTAAAAGCAGTTCTCCTATATGGAGCAGAGACTTGGAGATTGACAAAAACCACAGTCAACAGAGTACAGATCTTCATAAACAGTTGCCTTAGAAGAATTTTGAAAATCCACTGGCCAGAGAAGATCAGCAACGTAAGACTCTGGGAGAGAACAGAGCAGATAACAGCAGAGAATGAAATTGGGCGAAGAAGATGGGGATGGATTGGTCACAGTCTGAGAAAGCCAGCTTCCAGTATCACTAGACAGGCATTGTCATGGAACCCCCAGGGAAAGAGGAAAAGAGGCAGGCCGAGAAACACCTGGCGTCGAGACCACCAAGCAGACATCAAGAGACTGGGAACCACCTGGAGTAAAATCGAAGGAGAAGCACAGGACAGGAGTCGCTGGAGGTCTCTCGTCGACGGCCTATACCCGGGGAGGGGTGACAGGCGTAAGTGAAAAAGTAAAAAAAATCTGCATTCATTCAACGCCATACACCCCCAGTCGGCACAGGAACATGGATATAAATTGGTCTCTGCAAGAGCCATAAATCCTTATGAGCCCCCGCAGTCGCACTAACTTACCGCAGTCGCGGGGCTCATGAGGATCTATGTCTCTTGCAGTTGGATCGCGTTTACCTTTCTTTGGCAGTGAAGGGGTTAAGGTAGCTGTATTGTTGTTTTTCCCCCAGGTCCCAGGAACAAACATCAGAAGCAACCGCGTGGCGCTGAAATCGACGGCAATGGTGGTGTTCATCTCAGCAACCACTCTCCTCGACTACTGCATCGCGCAAGCCGGCAACATCATGACTATTCAAACTGACGCCAAGCAGTATAAAGAGAATATTGCACCGTCTGAGGAAGAAACAAGACTTTTACAAACCCTACTCGATGTCCGGGACTTTTGCTGGGCGTTTAATGTGTCCGTCAACGTCTTTGTTTACTCTTTCTTCAGTGACAACTTCAGGAACACCATCAAGGAGAAGGTGCAGCGCTTCTGGGCACGTGTTGCGGGTAGATGTGGGGGCGGCGGATCACAGCAGACGGCACGTGTTGCGGGTAAATGTGAGGGTGGCGGATCACAGCAGACGGCACGTGTTGCGGGTAGATATGTGGGCGGCGGATCACAGCAGACGGCACATGTTGCGGGTAGATGTGGGGGCGGCGGATCACAGCAGACAGCGGTGCAAGTCTCAGCTATGCATTCCGTCAAGACCTGAAAATTTCAAGATCAAAAGTCCATCAAACTATTATTTTTTGTTCTCAGCTGGGTTTTTCTTTGCCCACGGTGGGCAACCCAAGATACGATGCATTCTGAGTGTGTTATGGGACCAGAAAATAAGTTCAGAAATTAAATGGAAGATTAATTAGTGAGTGCTTAACTCATTCGCGGCCAGCCGCATCCGGATGCGGCTTACCGCGAATGAGTTAGTTGTTGTAGCACCAAAGTTACCCGTGAAATAATTGAATGAGGGAAAAGAATATCGGATGCGAGTAGCGATGAGACACCAACATGTTTAGGATAGCCGAGACACAGAGCACCATTAGTCGCGGGTGTGTTGATAAGCTGGGACGGGGTGGTGACAAGAGGGAGCGATAGTACGTGCGGGAATGCAGGACCTAAACTCTTTAGCGTGGGCAAGGGGAGGTCAGGCATCTCCCGCCTGATTCTGCAACCAAAGAATGGAACTACTAGTGTCTGTGGAAAATTCCAGAACATGATGATTTGCCGAGAACACTTTGTGTCCACATACTCTGGACAGCTGCGGCTTCTGTTCGCTCAGTGAACACAGATTTCAGCAACAAAATGTACCTCCGTTGGCAGGGGAGGGGTTAATAGATATGGTGTTCCACTGATTGAGGTAGGTCCACTGATTGAGGTAGGTTTACACTGAGTTAGGTCCACATTGAGGTAGGTCCCAATTATTGTGTGCGAGTTTTTTTTCTTCCGAAAACGGTGGATTCTAAAGCCGGACAGACATGCGGTATTTGGCCTGCTTACCGCTTTATCCACCGTTTCCGTCATCTGTTCTACGCTTTCTGTCGCACTGAACTGTCAGCAAGATGTGACTCACTATTACCTCATTCAGCCCGACGGCCATATTTCCCAAATTTTGGAAGCGTCATTTAATGACTGCACCATTTGCAGGAGATGGATCGACCATGATAATTCAAGGGCAGTGCCAGATGAGCTTGGCGCCGATAGGCGCCAAGCTGATCTGGCACTACCCTTGAATTATCATGGTCAACCCATCTCCTGCTGTAGTGCGTCAGGGCTGAATGGGTTAATTACTTGTTGCCTCGCTGTAAGAACAGTGAAGTAGGAATCAGAAAGAAAGGGGGGGGGGGGCTAGGGAGCCTGCACACACACACACACACACACACACACACACACACACACACACACACACACACACACACACACACACACACACACACACACACACACACACACACACACACACACACACACACACACACTGACACACCAAATGCAAATGTAGGGGGTGAGGTCCTAGGAGGTGTAATGAGTATCCTCCGGCCTTGGAAGCAAGGTCTAGCGTCGAGGAGTCCTTTTGTGTCAGGTAGAAGGTCCCAAACAAAAAGTTGGAATCCATACCCCCACCCCCTCGGGATAACTGATCCGCTCATAACAGCGATTGCTTCCCTTTTGCTTTGTGATTCCCAAAGTACTTATCGCTGTAAAATCTGTGTTGTGACATTGTGACCCCTGTAGTACCCCCGTTAACTCCCTCCTTTGTCACTCCGCGGACATTAAACCCGAACTAACCAACCAACCAACTCGTGTCAGCTCAAAACGATACCCCGGTAGATTTTGGGATGCCAAATCCTCATATTGTTAAATTTGTTACATTTTCTGTGTGTCTGTTAGTGGCTGCATGCATTTTGAATCCTTCTTGTATATGTTCATAAATGTTATGTCGGCACAATGTAACCTGTCTGTGTTTGCATTCTTTTTGACTAAAGACAAATAAACATTTTTTTTCATCCAGCGGTGTGGCTTCTCAACTCATTCTGCCCGCGACACACCACAGCAAGATATGGCTCGACCGTGATAGTTCAAGGGTGGTGGCAGAATAGCTTGGCGCCTATAGGCGCCAAGCTATTCTGCCACCACCCTTGAACTATCATGGTCGATCTGTCTCTTGAATTGTAATGCAGTCCTCAGAGGATAACTCCAAAATGTGGGTATTTCGTACCTCGGGCACAATGAGTTAAACTGATGTGTACACTTCCACAAGCACATTTCAAAGCAATTTAGTTTTACAAACGATCTTTGCGATGACTTTAGCAATTAATGTTATCCGGCGAAGAGAAAACAACACACAGACGGACAGAACTACTTTGGGGGCGGAATAAAACGAACGACGTGATTCGGTCACACACAAGGGCACCGCACCGCTTCGAGGAAAACCATTGTTTCTGTAAAAACTGTTCAAAAAAATCTTTTTATACCGACGAGCAAAAAGGAATGCGACACTTTTGGAATCGTCTGAAACACGAGCAATAGAAATGCGACATTTTTGGAATAATCGGAAACACTAAAGTGTCCTCTACTGATATCACACACTGAAGTGTTTCTGATGATTTCAAAAATGTCTCATTTCTTTTGCTGGTCAGTATATTAATAATCTATATTAAATTATGCTTGACCTTTGGGTATGCAAATGTAAATCACGACCTTGTCAGTTCGACCGAAAAAACTCCCTGTTTTGGTCCGTGGAACTGAGGTCACGTGATTAGTGTTGCTTCACCCTTTCCGCAGCCCCAAGGTCCCATTTCTCACATTGTGGAGGTGTTGCCTAACGACTATGTACCAATTGCAGGAGATGGATTGACCATAATAATTCAAGGGTAGTGCCAGACTAGCTTGACGCCTGAATGCGCCAAGCTAATCTGGCACTACCCAATTATAATGGTCAAGCCATCGCCAGCTGTCGGGATCCGGGGCTAAGAGGGTTAACGGGTTGCCAAACATAATTTAACCCAATCCCTGCCACTGGGCGCATATTTTTTATTTCCTCAATCCCTGTTCATTGAACGAGCGAAAACAACAACCGTTAAGGGAACATGGATACAAGTTGGTCTCAGCAAGAGGCATAGATCCTCATGAGCCCCCGCAACTGCGGTAAGTTAGTGCAACTGTCGAGGACTCATGAGGATCTATGCCTCTTGCATTACGATTGTGTTCTTTTATTCTCGGCGGGGAAGGGGTTGCTGTCTATAATGACTATCCCAACTATGAGAGGGGTCTAAACACTGTGTACGTACAAGCTGTCGGGGATGCCATCTCTATAACGACTGACTACGGGAAGGGTTCAATGACTGTGTACATATACGAGCTATGGGGAATGACAGATCGGCTACGATAGTTTAAAGGGTAGTGCCGGATCAGTATGGCGCCTAAGAGGTATAGAGAGCCTCAGAGGGCGCCGTTAACCCATTTAACCCCAGGGCCACTGACATTTCCCAAATTGTGGGGGTGTCGCCTGACTCTTGTTGCTGCCGCCATGGCGCCAAGCTAGTCCGGCACTACCCTTGAATTATCATGGTCCATCCACTCCTGTCGTAGTGTGACGGGGCTAAATGGGCTAATCTGGCACTACCCTTGCACCATCAAGGATATGATCTCATCAATGCCGGAGCTGGGTGGCTCGGGGGTTCGGAGCGTTCCACTCTCGTCCGAAATGTCCCGGGTTCGAATCCAGCCGGGGTCAAAATGGGTTCAGACCCTATTCCGTGCCCCGTCTTTTCAAATCACCTTCGTGGTGGACAAAAGACGTTAAGCCCTAAACGTTTGACTTTGTTTCTACATCTCATCAAACCCTTCTACTAACGGGAGGTCAATTGGCCTCGCTCCGCCACGCGACACATTGGCTTATCTTTTCCTTACGTGAGAGATGCCTAGAATAAGGAACATACTACCCAGTGAACGGTCATTTCCGCGAAATCGCAAAAAAGACAAAAATAATGTGTCAGATGTCTTCAGACATTTTCTATAGCAATCACAGTCCATTTTAAGACTTACATCATTAAAACAGGATGTCACAAGTATTATAAATTTGACTAGGTGATGCTGTGATCACTGTGAGAGCCACAGCGGTTGATTTTGTATCCCTACCCCCAAGTTTTAAAAATATACAAAATTAATTTAAAAAAATTACTAAAGTTATTCCATTTCATTTTGACCTCTCTTTACCTATTAATTTTCAATAAAGTGAGCATAAAGTGTAAAAAAATAAGGAAAGTCGGCATCCTTTACGGTACGTTCGTGGTGAATGATAGCTTTTTCCCATTTAAAATTGCCGATTTGGGAAATGTACGTTGTTTCCGATGCCCTCAGAAATTTTGTATACAACTGATAGGTCTTTGTTAGGTTTTATTGGTTAGAATAGAGTACCACAGTTATTCCCAACCTGATTTTATGATGCTGTGATGCATTTAGGGGCCACAGTGGCTGAATTTGCTGCCCTACCACCATTTTACCAGTACTCAAAGGAACGCAAAATGATCATAAAATTTGCTTACGTCATAATCCTCTGTTTAAATATTTTTTTGTTGCCAGTTTTCTTAGAAAAGTATGCATATTGAGCATAAAAGTTTGTGATCATTTCATTAATTTCAATGTAACCCATCAATTTAATTGTAATTATTTTTAACTGGCTGGTCTTTTAGGTGATATTTTACCTAGCGTAAGGCGGGTGTAGTTAGGTCTCTCCTTTTCCTTTCATTTATTTTCGTCTAGAAATGTGTACATTTTATATGAATATGCGTAATAAAGTTTCATGGTTCCTAACAACTAAAATAATGTTATCAAAATACTTAGTTTCCACAGTCATGTCCACCATGAGATCACCACTTCCACCTTCTTCTGCAACTTTCAATTCCTTGA
Source organism: Semisulcospira habei (assembly GCA_036245525.1). Lineage (NCBI taxonomy): Eukaryota > Metazoa > Mollusca > Gastropoda > Semisulcospiridae > Semisulcospira > Semisulcospira habei. The sequence goes on from BTPG01000003.1 coordinate 240,406,347, forward strand.
TGGCCGTCTTTAAATCTTATATTGTTCTGGCTGCCAATAAGTAAGCTGTCAAGAGCTCGGCAGCATGTTTTCAGAGTTTGGTGTACAGGGGCGTCTCTTCTGGTCAGAACTGCCAGCGGAACGCTTCTCTGTATGGACATGTTTGGAGAATGTGCTAAGGAGACTGATTTTCTATGCCAAATTCGCATAGGGCTGTTTCTGCATGACCCAGTCTCAAGAAATGAAATGAAATGAAATGAAATGAAATGAAATGAAATGAAATGAAATGAAACTTTATTTCTGAACGGAAGAAGCAGTTAGCACATGTGCCATTTTTCACGCTTGCCGTTGCTAAACTACAAAGGTACAAATCTGCTAAAGGTACAAAGCTACTAAGATAACATGAAAGTGCACATAATATAATAAGTCGTACAAAAAGAGATGGATAAGGCAAAATGGAGGGCACCAATTATGATTACTAACAATGTGAACGGGGGAAAAAAAAAAAAAAAAAAAAAAAAAAAAAAAAAAAAAAAAAAAAAGAGATAGTCTTTAAAATTCCTTCTTTCACTGAAATCAAACACGCGCGCACGCTCGCGCCGCATGCTCTCACACACATACACACACACACACACACACACACGCACGCGCGCGCGCGCACACACCCATATACACGCACGTGCGCGCGGAGGTTAATATCAAGGCTTTAGGCGATGGAGATACCCGAACCAGTGAATGAGCTGTTAGATAGCAGGTACTTGAAGAGGCTTTCCTTGAAAGAGGGGAGTGAACCAGTGTGTGTTATGTGCGCTGGCAGTTTATTCCAAAACGAGGCGCCCGAGAAAGCAAGGGCGGTTTTAAATAAATCTATCCTCGGGCGTGGTGTGATGAAGTTTCGCCTTGATGTTGAATAGCCTGAAGCTACCTTGGTGAAGAGATTACACAAGTATTCTGGGTGGATTTCATTCCAGATTTTATACATGACTACCCCTTTGTTAAAGAGATGGTGCTTGTCAAGAGGAAGCATTTTTAGTTTTTCAAATTTTTGGTCAGTAGAAAGAGCTGGATCAGGCAGGATCTGCTTCACTGCCCTGCGATGCAAGGAGTTAAGCCTCTTCATGTGTATGTCACCACTGCCGTCCCATGTCGTGGAGGCATAATCGATGTGGGATTTGACATGGGCATTGTAAAATAGTTTGCAAGTGTCGACATCAATAAGATATTTTAGCTTAGACAGCATAAACACATTTCTGGACACAGTTTTACAAACAACATTGATGTGAGATTGCCATTTCATCTGGTTATCAACAATAACTCCAAGTAGGCGATGTTCAGTTACTTGTGTAATGGTGTGGATTTCCAGGCTAAGCGAAAGTGGCTTGAGCTGATGCTTCTGACGGGTTGCTATCGTCATACATTCGGTTTTGGTGGGATTAAGGATCATTGCATTATTTTCACACCATTTGGAAATTTCACTCAGTCCCTGTTGCAAACGATCATTTAAAGACTCCAGACACTTATCGGGGGTGTGGATTGTTGCGTCATCGGCAAACAAGTCACATTCAATTCTGTCATTCGTGAAGTGTAGTGGCAGATCATTGATAAATATGCAAAAGAGAAGAGGTCCCAGGACAGAGCCCTGGGGCACTCCTCTTGTTACTAAACCACTTGAAGAGTAAGATCCATTAGCTATCACGCGCTGCTGTCTGTCTGTAAGATAGGAAGCGAAAAACGAGGTTGTTTTAAAGGAATGAATAGATGCCTGAGAACTGCCGTCTGATGTATGAAAACAGTTACTTGAAAATGAACCATCCAGATATATACTGAGCTTGGAAAGGAGAATTTCATGATCTACCATGTCGAAAGCTTTCCGAAGGTCTATGAAAACAGCACCTGTGAATTCGCCTTTGTTCATTGAACTTAGCCACGTGTCAGTAAGTCGCGATAAGGCTGTATGACAACTATGCTTCGGGCGAAAACCTGACTGGAGGGGGTGGATTAATTTGCGTTTTTCCAGGTATTCTAACAGATGCTTATGAATGTGTCGTTCAAGGGGTTTACTTAAGACAGACAAAAGTGAAATGGGGCGATAATTGTTAACATCGGACAGATCTTTTGTTTTAGGTAGGGGAATAACTTTAGCTTTTTTTAGTTCTTTTGGGAAAACATTTTTCTGTATGCATAAATTGTAGACATAAGTTATTGTTTCTACAACATAGGGAAGTGATAGTTTCAGTATTTTGGGGCTTATTTCATCTGGCCCGGAAGATTTTTTATTCTTCATGGAACTTATTGTCTTACCAACCTCGTGAACTGCCAGAGGTGGAATAGCAAATGGATGAAATCTCGCAGTTCGCGTTCTACAGAAATCAATCAGGGTGTCAGGACAGGTATAAGGCCGAGAATTTGAGGTGAGCCCAGCAGGGTCCGTAGGGTCTGTGAACATTTGTGAAAATTGTTTTTAAAAAATGACAAGACTTTTTCAGGGCCGTGGAAAGTCTGCCAATTTCAGTCTTTTTCCTCAGTCTGTGAAAGTTTGTAAAAAATGACAAAGTGCTTGCAAACTTATGTCTACTTTTTTTTCTCTCCCAATTTGTGACTATTCCATTGCGAACGATCATGATGACGCTTGTTGCAAGTGATCTATATTTAGCTCTGATCATAAAGTGACTGCATGGCCGTTCTGCCGAACATTTTGATTGGTTGTTTATGCTTCTACCAAGCTCCGCCATTCGCTAAGCGTTCTTTTATTTTGGTATCTCTTCATGCATTAGGCACGAAAGCTTTAAATGAGCTGCTGATACAGAGGGATCTATTTAATTTAAAGTGTGTAAACCTTCAGGCTTCAGTTTGGGTTTGTGAAACGTTATGAAAAGTTAACTTCGTCTCTGCTTTCTGTACGGACTCTGTCCAGAGTAATCAGTGCTTAGATGAAAGATGGTGGCCTGGCTCTCCCTGTTCAGCTTGTTGATGTCGTCCCCCCACGGGCTGCAGCCGCCATTCTGCTGTTGCCAATCACTTTGTTGCTGTAGTGTCTTGGTTTCTTTACAGGAGGTTCTGATCTTGAGGTAGTCTGGCGCCTGCTTTGGCCAGGCTGTCAGCCTCTCCATTACCAGCTACTCCAGAATGCACTGGAATGCACTGTTTTGTGGACAGGGCATCCAGTCTATCTTGAAGCTTCCTGGTGAGATCAGTGGATCAAGCTGCTGCCTTTCCCTAGCTAGTGCTCTGCTGCTGTGTTGAGCACCAGCAGATCTGTACGATAGTTGGAGCTGCTGCCTCCAGCTGCTAAGGAGAGGGAGGTAGTAGTGCGGTCTGCACAACAGATGTACACGCCACTTAATTCATTCCGCACGGCGGCTTGTGCGGTACCACAGCTGCTGTGAGGGTAGCGCTTGTGCATAATCTCCAGCGAGTTGGCTTTGTGCAGTGCCGCGACCTTTGGCAAAGAGTCCTGGAACATTGTTTATGTTGTCTAGAAGGCTCTTTAGAGCTGTCCAGGTGTCTGAAGGGAGCTCTTCACACATCTTTGGGCTTGATTTCAGGACATCAGTTTTAGCCCTTTGCAGGACCTTCAGTTGGCGGTTCAGACTTGGGCGTTTCTGACGGTTTTTGGTCTGCTACTGTATCTCCCATGCTGTCGGTGTTTAGTAAGTCTCTTCATCGTGTGTGCTGTTCTGCATTCCAGTGCTCCAATGTCCTCCATTTCCTAAATTGGGGTGCTCCAGATGGCTCTAAGAATGTCACTGCATCATGAGAATGACCCATGTTCTGCATCTTGTCAAGCCTGGCTTTTTTGGTTTTGCAGGCAGTGTTTCATATTGTCGGTGTATCTTGGTGCCGCACTACTGGTCTGAGCAGGTGTTTGCTTGCGCCAGGATGCTGTAATTTGCGCCAATGTGGTCCCACCAGTTTCTTCATCAGAGACTTTTTCCGCAGCTCTAGCTTCCATGGCTTCGATGTGAGGCCTCCACGCGAATCCAATAATTTATTAGTTGCCAGTAAAGTTGACCTGTCTGTCGTTGGTATTGGAAGGTCTCCAGTTTCAAGGCGACCTCTTCCATCTGATTGAAAGAGATGGTCTAGCTCAGTTTGAGTGGCCATCTTTCAGTCCAGCTGCTGACTCTATTGGCAGCATCCTGGATTCTGCAGGATGCTATTTCTTTATTTTCTGTTGCGCTCCACACTGCAAAGTCATCCGCATGGAGGATGTTCGAGATGAACCTTGGTACTGTTGAATGGAGGTCATTAATGCAGACCAAAAACAGCATCAGACACAACATCTCCCTGAGGTACACCTTCCCCAAGTTTGACAAGACTGCAGAATGTGCAGACGGTAGAAGCTTCAGAGGCCGCCCCTGTTAAACATGCCTTAACTAAAAATAATTACAATTAAATTGATGGATCACATTGAAATTAATGAAATGATCACACATTTTATGCTCAATATGCATACTTTGTTAAGAAAACTGGCAACAACAATATTTAAACAGAGGAGTATGACATAAGCAATTGTTATGATCATTTTGCGTTCCTTTGAGTACTGGTAAAATGGGGGTAGGGCAGCAGATTCAGCCACTGTGGCCCCTAAATGCATCACAGCATCATAAAATCAGCTTGGGAGTAACTGCGGTACTCTATCTTAACGAATAAAATCTAACAAAGACCTATCAGTTGTAGACAAAATTTATGAGGGCATCGGAAACAACGTACTTTTCCTAAATTCACAATTTTAATTGGGAAAAAGCTATCATTCACCACGAAAGTACCGTAAAGGATGCCGACTTTCCTTATTTTCTTGCACTTTATGTCACATTATTGAAACTTAATAGGTAAAGAGAGGTCAAAATGAAATGGAATAACTTTAGTAAATTTTTTAAATTAATTTTGTGTATTTTTAAAACTTGGGGGTAGGGATACAAAATCAACCACTGTGGCTTTCACAGTGATCACAGCATCACCTAGTCAAATTTATAATAATTGTGACATCCTGTTTTAATGATGTAAGTCTTAAAATGGACTGTCAGTGCTATAGAAATGTCTGAAGGCATCTGACACATAATTTTTGTCTTTTTTTGCGATTTCGCGGAAATGGCCCTTTACTGGGTGCACAAATACCTTCACTGTGAGCCAGAGATTCAATATGTTTTTCATTCTGTTTTTGCAGAGGATGCAGAAAGTGTGCCTTAACATAATAGTGCCTGATTTGGGCTTCTGGAATGAATTCTGATTTATTTAGAGAAAAATGTTTCTCAACCTCATTTTAGCATGTTCGAAGAGCGTGAATGGGGGTACCCTTGCGCCATCGGCTATATCTAAGGATTTTTGGGGAACATGGTTTAAACATCTCAGGACATATCAAGAAACATTTTGAAACCCATCTTATTGAGTACTGGGGGGGGGGGGGGGGGGGGGGGGGCGTGCACGGTAGACCTGTCTAGCTTATGGACTATTGGCGTTCGTGAGTCAGTCACGGGTTAGCTTTGTGCGAATAGATCAGCTCGGTGCGCAAGAAGTGATCAGCCCCTGGTCGGCTGCCGCACTGACTTGTCATGAGCCTACTGCTGCCTACTTCGGCCCGATGAACCACCGCCTGCCTCAACCCCTCCCTAAACTTCCCCGCATTAAGGACCTAAACAACTGATATCATTTTACTGAAGTGCCGGTGATCAGCTCAATTCGGGACGACAAATGTCCACATGACATATTCACAGAGCTTAATATGAGTGACCTTCGGCGCAAGACCAATCCAAACACAAAATGCTTCGGTCATATCGACCTGGACATCCTGCGGCAAAACAAAGGATCGCTTTTAAACACGGACACATTCTGACTTGTGCAGCTGTAAAGTACACAATGTTTGTAAAGTAAGACCCTCATCTTTTCGTGATGGGAAGATGCAACAATTTTGCAAATATAAAGGGCAAATCACACGCTGTTTGCAAAGTGTGTTCTCGTACGTTACTTTGAGAGCTGAACAAACGAGACAATTCTAACCTGTATTATAAACAATCATCAACATTTCGTGCTGAAAACGTCACAGTGACCAAGAGCCAAAACCTGCAAGCAGTGGATGCTCGACGTCACGAATATTAACCTCTTCACGGCCGGAGCGCAGCAAACAATACCCCAATGCAAGAGACATAGATCCTCATGAGCCCTCGCAAACACGGGGGCTCCTGAAGGGCTGTGCTTCTTGCCGGCTTCACTCGAGTCCTTGAGTCTCAGGCACACAGGGTTGTCGTCAAGAAGTGGCCGTGAAGGTGTTAATTTTCTCATTCCTAACGGCTTCACGTCAGTTCCAGAAGCTGAGGATTCGAACTCCGGTGGGCTCAAACTCTGTGTCGACCCTACCTACATCCGTGTCACAGCATGCAGCTGGTGGCGCTGTGACTGACAGACTGTAAACTCCAGCGTTATCCATCTGAACCTCGCTGAGCTGCTTCTGACGTCACACATACAGTTGCAGGAATCACCTCGACAGACGACCAAAGGGTTAACATTGTTAGCCACAGAAACATTGTCTACGAGTCTGCGCTGTTTAACTACTGATTCGTTTAACCCCTTCACTGCTGAGAACAGTGAACACGATGCAACTGCCAGAGACATAGATCCTCATGAGCCCCCGCGACTGCGGTAAGTTAGTGTGACTGTGGTAAGTTAGTGTGACTGTGGTAAGTTAGTGCGACTGCGGTAAGTTAGTGCGACTGCGGTAAGTTAGTGTGACTGCGGTAAGTTAGTGCGACTGCGGTAAGTTAGTGTGACTGCGGTAAGTTAGTGTGACTGCGGTAAGTTAGTGCGACTGCGGTAAGTTAGTGTGACTGCGGTAAGTTAGTGCGACTGCGGTAAGTTAGTGCGACTGTGGTAAGTTAGTGTGACTGTAGTAAGTTAGTGTGACTGCGGTAAGTAAGTGTGACTACGGTAAGTTAGTGCGACTGCGGTAAGTTAGTGCGACTGCGGTAAGTTAGTGCGACTGTGGTAAGTTAGTGCGACTGTGGTAAGTTAGTGCGACTACGGGGGCTGATGAGGATCAATGTCTCTTGCTGAGACCAATGTGTGTCCGTGCTTCTTGTGCTATTTTGGTCGTTGACTGAACAAAGGTTTCAGAAATGAAAATGTAGGTACAGTGGCAGGGAAGGGGTTAATTACATGTTGCAATGCCTGGTAGACTATTGGCGTTTGCACCATCCACTCTTTAACCCGTTCAGTGCCGAGAACAAAACATGAACACCACCCAGCTGTAAGAGGTATAGATCCTCATGAGCTCACACAGTTGCGTCACCTGGCGCTGAACGGGTTAGGTTGCAATAATTATTTGCAGATTATCCCGAGGCGGAACTGAGTTATCCCCGGGACAGAGCGCTGTCTGTTGTTGTGCATACGAGCCCTTTGAAGTAACAACTGACACCACAATGTCGCCGGCTGAAATAATCAGCTACATCTGCCTTGGGCTTTTCGCAGTTGGTTTTGTGGGAAACGTACTCTCAGATGAAGGAGGTCAGCATAGCCAAGTCCCTCCTGGCGCTCAGCGGTTCGGATCTGCTGTATATAATAACAAAAGCCTGTTGGAGTATTATGTGGCTTCAGACGGTCGTCAGGTGTGTCCCGCTCGCTGTGCTGTCATGCTGGTTTAACGCTTTCATTCTGTTGTCCTGCAACATCACCATCACAGTGGCTGTACAGAGATACATCGCCATCACCCACCCTTTTTCTGCGGGCCGCCTGTGTCCTGACGTGCGGCAAAGACTGCTGCTGGTAGCGGTGGTGATATTGACTGTGGCAGAGGTCACACCTTTCTGTATCGATGCAGTTTTCTTTCATTATGTCGAGTGCCTCCACAGGAGTGACTACCAGCAGGTTTATGTGGACTGGAAAAGAGTGACGATGTACCTGTATCTTGTCCTGGACGTTGTGTCCACCTCAGTCCTGCTCGTCTTCAACGCCTTATTACTCCGCTCCCTCTGGACCACGAGAACAGTAAGTCGGCTGGCGCACGGGTTTGGCCGGGTCTCTGTTGTCTAAACCCAAACCCAAACCTGTAGGCCTACCTGATGCTTATCGTTACCATTTGGGTTTGGAGTGTCTAGATCCATACTTGTACACTGACTGTAGGCCTACCTGATGCTTATCGTTACCATTTGGGTTTGGAGTGTCTCAGTAGATCCATACTTGTACACTGACTGTAGGCCTACCTGATGCTTATCGTTACCATTTGGGTTTGGAGTGTCTAGATCCATACTTGTACACTGACTGTAGGCCTACCTGATGCTTATCGTTACCATTTGGGTTTGGAGTGTCTAGATCCATACTTGTACACTGACTGTAGGCCTACCTGATGCTTATCGTTACCATTTGGGTTTGGAGTGTCTAGATCCATACTTGTACACTGACGCATATCATTAACCCCTTGCCTGCCACTGTATGTACAAGGTCCGGTCATTTTGGCTTCTGAAATCTTGGTTCATTCAACGACCACAAGCCTACACCGTGCATGCAACATGGATACAATTGGTCTCAGGAAGACACATAGATCCTCATGAGCACCCGCAGTCGCACTAACTTACCGCAGTCGCCTGAGCTCATGAGGATCTATGTCTCTTGCAGTCGGATCGTGTTCACTTTTCTCTCGGCAGTGGAGGGGTTAATCCCTTCAATGCCTTGGGTAAAGTTCACTACCACCCATTTACAAGAGGTATAGATCCTTATGAGCCCCGAAGTTGGGAGCCCGGGGGCTGATGAGGATCTATGGCTGATGCTGAGACCAGTGTGTACCCATGTTTCTTGAACGGGTGTTGACTTTTAGTCGTTGAATGAACCAAGACTTCAGAAACAACAATGTACGTACTGTGGCAGGGAGGGGGTTAATGGCAAACAATACACATCAATGTAGACTACAGTACGCCAGTGTACACATTCTGATCACTCAATGTAGACTACAGTACGCCAGTGTACACATTCTGATCACTCAATGTAGACTACAGTACGCCAGTGTACCCATTCTGATCACTCAATGTAGACTACAGTACGCCAGTGGACACATTCTGATCACTCAATGTAGACTACAGTACGCCAGTGTACACATTCTGATCACTCAATGTAGACTACAGTACGCCAGTGTACACATTCTGATCACTCAATGTAGACTACAGTACGCCAGTGTACCCATTTTGATCACTCAATGTAGACTACAGTACGCCAGTGTACACATTCTGATCACTCAATGTAGACTACAGTACGCCAGTGTACACATTCTGATCACTCAATGTAGACTACAGTACGCCAGTGTACCCATTCTGATCACTCAATGTAGACTACAGTACGCCAGTGTACACATTCTGATCACTCAATGTAGACTACAGTACGCCAGTGTACACATTCTGATCACTCAATGTAGACTACAGTACGCCAGTGTACACATTCTGATCACTCAATGTAGACTACAGTACGCCAGTGTTCACATTCTGATCACTCAATGTAGACTACAGTACGCCAGTGTACCAATTCTGATCACTCAATGTAGACTACAGTACGCCAGTGTACACATTCTGATCACTCAATGTAGACTACAGTACGCCAGTGTACACATTCTGATCACTCAATGTAGACTACAGTACGCCAGTGGACACATTCTGATCACTCAATGTAGACTACAGTACGCCAGTGTACACATTCTGATCACTCAATGTAGACTACAGTACGCCAGTGTACACATTCTGATCACTGGAAGAACCCTCACCCTAAATAAATTGCTGCGCTTGTCAGAAACTGCGGATATAGCACAGAAACAAATGGAGAACCAGTGAACTTGGAATAAAACAAATTGCCAATCTACACCCTGGCAATTCATTTTATCCTGACCCCTTCACGGCCAACTGACGTACATTGTGTTCAAAGGACCATGGATACAAATATGTCTCTGCAAGAGGCATAAATAATCATGAGCCCCCGCAGTCGCGGGGCTCATAAGGATCTACGTCTCTTGCAGTTGGATCGCGTTTACCTTTCCTTGGCAGTGAAGGGGTTAAGGTAGCTGTATTGGGGCGGTCCGTGGCGCAGTGGTTAAGGCGCCTGCCACCAATGCCAAAATGCGAGGTTCGAAAACGGGTTCCGGCGTTGGACTTTTCTCCTCTGGTAAGTGTCACCGTTAATTCGGGCGGACTGTCGGGGGTTCTTTCTCCGGATACTCCGGTTCTTCCACCCCCCCCACCCACCCCCCAACAACCCCCACCCCGTGGTACCGGTTTTAGGTCACTTTACAAATTTCAAATACAAGCGATCAAAAATCTCTGTAAATTCAGTAGCTGAACTGGCCCTTCGTCTGTCTTGTACTGTTAGTGTTTGTCTTAAATGGCGTAAATCCGTGTCTGTCACGTGAGTGTGCGTGTCGGGTTTCAGTTCGCGGCGCTTTGAGTCGATTCGTACAAAATTGAGAAAAAGCGCCTTAATAATAACGGGATTATTATTATTATTGTTGTTGTTTTTCCCCCAGGTCCCAGGAACAAACATCAGAAGCAACCGCGTGGCGCTGAAATCGACGGCAATGGTGGTATGCGTCTCAGCAACCACTCTCCTCGCCTACTGCACCATGCAAGCCAGCAACATCGTGATTAAGAACGTTGTCGACAAGCTGCATGAGAATATTGCACCGTCTGAGGAGGAAACAAGGCTGGCACAAACCCTTCTCGATGTCCAGAACTTTTGCTTGGCGTTTAATGCGTCCGTCAACGTCTTCATTACTCTTTCTTCAGTGACAACTTCAGGAACACCATCAAGGAGAAGGTGCAACGCTTCTGGGCACATGTTGCGGGTAGATGTGGGGGTGGCGGGTCACAGCAGACGGCACGTGTTGCGGGTAGATGTGGGGGTGGCGGATCACAGCAGACGGCACGTGTTGCGGGTAGATGTGGGGGTGGCGGGTCACAGCAGACGGCACGTGTTGCGGGTAGATGTGGGGGTGGCGGGTCACAGCAGACGGCACGTGTTGCGGGTAGATGTCGGCACGTGTTGCGGGTAGATGTGGGGGTGGCGGGTCACAGCAGACGGCACGTGTTGCGGGTAGATGTGGAGGCGGCGGATCACAGCAGACGGCACATGTTGCGGCTGGATGTGGGGGCGGCGGATCACAGCAGACGGCGGTGTAAGTCTCAGCTACGCATTACGTCAAGACAAGAAAATTTCAAGATCAAAAGTCCATCAAACTATTATTTTTTTGTTCTCAGCTGGGTTCAGCTTTGCTCACGGTGGGCAGCCCAAAGTACGATGCATTCTGAGTGTGTTAAGATACGATGCATTCTGAGTGTGTTAAGATACGATGCATTCTGAGTGTGTTAAGAAACCCTCCACGACCACCATACTTCAATCTCTATTGGTGGCAGATCCCTGTGCAATCTTCGATTCGCAGACGACGTTGACCTCATGGCAGGCAGCAATAGTGAGCTTCAAAACCTGACAGACAAACTTTCAAGTAGCGCAGGGTCTTATAGCATGGAGATCAGTACAGATAAAAGCAAAGTGATGATCAACACCACAAGCGACAGCAGCAGCAACATCCACATGAACGGCCAGAAGCTAGAAGAGGTCAATAGCTTCAAGTACTTGGGAGCCACCTTGTCCAAACACGGTAGTTGCATAGCAGAGATCCGTATCAGGATAGGTACAGCAACATCCGCAATGGCCAGGCTGGACAGGATCTGGCGAAGTAACTCCATCAGCTTCACCATCAAGTACAGGCTTTACAAGTCCCTCGTAGTGTCTATTCTATTCTACGGCTGTGAGACTTGGACACTGCTTGCAGACTCAGAAAAGAAAATCCAGGCCTTTAAGAACAAGTGCCTGAGGAAGTTGCTCCGCATCTCGTACCGCGAGCACAAGACCAACGAATATGTACGGAGCATCGTCACTTCCCAGATGGGCCCACATGAACCCCTTCTGGCAACCGTGAAACGGCGCAAGCTTGCTTGGTTTGGCCACGTGACCCGACACAACATCTTGTCCAAGACTATCCTCCAAGGCACTCTCGAAGGAAGTCGTCGGCGAGGTCGTCAGAGAAAGAGTTGGGTCGCAAACATAAAAGAATGGACCGAACTCGAGATGCCAGACTTGCTTGCCACCGCCCAAAATAGAACTCAGTGGAGAGCACTGTCTGTTGCTGCTGCCTTTCAGTCCCCCCAACGCCCAGTTCGGGCAAGGTGATCATGATGATGTTGATGAAGATACCAGAAAATAAGTTCAGAAATTAAATGGAAGATTAATTAGTGAGTGATTAACTCATTCGCGGCTTATGCCGCTCGTCCGGATGCGGCTGGCCGCGAGTGAATTAATTGTTGTAGGACCAAAGTTACCCGTGAAATAACTGAATGAGGGAAGAGAATATCGGATGCGAGTAGCGATGGGGAGACCAACATGTTTAGGATAGCCGAGACACAGAGCACCATTAGTCGCGGGTGTGTTGATAAGCTGGGACGGGGTGGTGACAAGAGGGAGTGATAGTACGTGCGGGAATGCAGGACCTAAACTCTTTAGCGTGGGCGAGGGGAGGTCAGCACTTTCCCGCCTGATTCTGCAACCAAAGAATGGAACTACTAGTGTCTGTAGAAAATTCCAGAATTTGCCGAGAACACTTTGTGTCCACGTACTCTGGACAGCTGCGGCTTCTGTTCGCTCAGTGAAAACAGATTTCAGCAACAAAATGTACCTCCGTTGGAAGGGAAGGGGTTAATAAATATGTTGTTCCACTGATTGAGGTAGGTCCACTGATTGAGATAGGTTCACTGATTGAGGTAGGTCCACTGATTGAGATAGGTCCACTGATTGAGGTAGGTCCACTGATTGAGGTAGGTCCACTGATTGAGATAGGTTCACTGATTGAGGTAGGTCCACTGATTGAGATAGGTCCACTGATTGAGGTAGGTCCACTGATTGAGGTAGGTCCACTGATTAAAGAGGTAAGTCCACTGATTGAGGTAGGTCCACTGATTAAGGTAGGTCCACTGATTGAGGTAGGTCCACTGATTCAGATAGGTCCACTGATTGAGGTAGGTCCACTGATTGAGGTAGGTCCTCTGATTGAGGTAGGTCCACTGATTGAGGTAGGTCCACATTGAGGTAGGTCGACTGATGGAGGTAGGTCCACACTGAGCTAGGTCTACATTTAGGTAGGTCCACTGACTGAGGTAGGTCCACTGACTGAGGTAGGTCCACATTGAGTTAGGTCCATATTGAGGTAGGTCCCAATTATTTTGTGCGAGTTTTCGCTGGAGGTAGGTCCACATTGAGGTAGGTGCACATTTGCGTGAGGTTTCGCCCGAAAACGGTGGATTATAAAGCCGGACAGACATACGGTGTTTCTCCTGCTTACCGCTTTATCCACCGTTTTCGTCATCTGTTCTACGCTTTCTGTCGCACTGAACTGTCAGCAAGATGGGACTCACTATTAACTCATTCAGCCCGACGGCCGTATTTCCCAAATTTTGGAGGCGTCATCTAATGACTATGCACCAGTTGCAGGAGATGGATCGATCATGCTAATTCAAGAGCAGTGCTAGAATAGCTTGGCGCCGACAACCCTTGAATTAGCATGGTCGACCCATCTCCTGCTGTAGTGCGTCAGGGCTGAATGGGTTAAGGTAACGTTAACGCCAAACGACAACCAACAACGAACGCGAATGACGTCACGTCGGATAACCAGCTTGTTGCATTATCATAAACAACAATCCAAACATCTCCAAGAGGCATAGATCCTCATGAACCCTCCGGGCCCTAACCCTAACCATCCGGGCTCATGAGGATCTATGCCTCTTGGAGATGTTTGGAGTGTTGTCTATTCTTTTGGTCCGAGCTGGTTCAGCCGTGTTTTCGCCCTCGTTCGTTGTCGGCAGTCGTTCGTTGCAAACGAGACCTCACTACTACCACAGGTGGGACGGGGGACAGGGAGCATTCGCTGTCCGGTCAACGTCACCTCACTACTACCACAGGCGGGACGGGGGACAGGGAGCATTCGCTGTCCTGCCAACGTCACCTCGGGTGGATTTGACGTGAGTCGTTTGTCAATGGCCGTGTTGCAGCTTTGTAACAAATTGATTCCTGCCGGGTCGACCGGGGTAACGGGGCATGGCAATGTACGTGACAGCAGCAACAGTGTCACTCAGAGGGCTCTGTAGTCCGAGTCAGGACTAACTGATATACCAGATTTTTTTTAATGTCGCGGAGATCTTCATCGGGCAGATTTTCCGTAGATAACAAGCCGATATCAGTTGAGTTTCCCGTACCTGTTTGCCTACCGGATGATGACATCAGCCGCCGCCAATTAACCCCTTCAGTGCCAGCTGACGCTGACTGTGTTTTTGCACTCTTCGTTAACTTAAGATGTGCTTCGCTTCTCCTGCATATACATTTCACTTACTCCATCTGTATACTCCAGCTCGCACCCTCCGCTCTTCCTCTGACATACGTAAATTTTGCCTTGCCAATTTCAAACGTAAAACACGTGGCAGTCGCGCCTTCTCCCATCTTGGCACCGCCACTTGGAACAGCCTCCCCACCCCTGTAACTGTCAAACGCTCTCCTCCTTTAAATCACTTCTCAAAACCCACCTCTACAACGCCGCCTTTCACTAGTTCATTTCTCCAGCCATGCACAATTCGTCAACACTGTCACGTGTGTGTGTGTGTGTGTGTGTGTGTGTGTGTGTGTGTGTGTGTGTGTGTGTGTGTGTGTGTGTGTGTGTGTGTGTGTGTGTGTGTGCGTACACCAAACCACTCAAATGGGTTACTTTCTTTACCATCCTTATGCAAAATGGGTGTGTGTAAAATTCTGGGTGACCAAGTCAGACACCCATTTTTTCTGAGGGTTGTTTCTGCGTTATCTTTCATTCAAAAGTCAGAAAAAAATATCAAAAAAGGATGCCCCCATTTCGCCAGATTTACTTCATGTTGTGTTTTGGCGATGCCCTGGGCCTGTGTGTTGACACGGAAGCGAAGTGTTTTCAGATCAACTTGATGATCGCTGATTGGTTAGCCCAACACCGATGAACGGAGTTGTTTCCCTTGCCCTTCCTAAAACGTCGTCTTTCGTCCCCAACAGTGGGCCATTCTTCCGCGTTTGCAGAGGTACTTTGTGCAATATTTCTTAGTTAAGAGCACGCCCAAATGTACTTGTTCAGTGCAGTTATTTAACTGAGAGATGCCTCCAATCCCCGATACCCGTTTGGCCCAGAAAAATAAGGCGTCTGCTTCAGCCGTGGCTCGGTCCGTGTCTTCCTCTCTCTGACCGTTGAGTCTTGTAGTAAATGATAATAGAACCCTACGATTGTAACAAATGCTTTCTTCTTCAATGAAAGGAATTCGTTCAATAACCCCATTACAAGGTCAATCTGCCACGCGATTTTGTTTCTTCTTTTTTTCTGACATGTGTGATTGTCAGTGATCGGAAAGTAATTAAATTGCCACATGCATGCACAGTATCAGTTGACTTTAAAAAAAAAAAATGGCGCCAGATTTCAATCCTCGTTCGCAAAACTGCCTCGCAATTCGAAGAACAAACGTCCACAAACAGGTCTTTCGGAATGTGCAACTGAAGTGTCGCTTTTTACTGTATTACCAGTTTTTAGTTCTCAGGGTCACCCTGGTCAGCCCCACAGGGTGGGTTTTTCTCTCTATTCTGGGGCATGTGTTTCTGTCTACCTGTTGTAGAGGGGGGTGTATAGGGTCTTTCTCACGCACTCACACCCTGGGGTTCGCTTCCGTGAGGGTTGAGAAGAGGCTTAATTGAAGAACATCTTTTTATTTACAGCATTAAATCAAGGCTGTAAGCCAAGGTCCTTAAATCAATGTCCTTAAGTCAATGCCTCTAAGTGAATGCCTCTAAGTCAATGATGCCACCCTGCAACAAACATTACAGGTCATAAGTATATATCATATACAATATAGCGTGAACGTACGTTCTAGCTATTACTATTATCAAACTACCATAAATATACATACGCCGCTATAACTTGAACATACATTCTAGCTATTGTCAAGCAACCGAAATTACAAAAGAATGTACAGTACAAATCAGCTCTAAACAACGAATTATAAAAACAGACAGTCAAGTAAAAATAACATAAAATGCAATAACAACATTTTTTTCAGTTAATGCAATATTCTATTACCTTAACAAATAACCAAACATTTAGCTATTCAACATACCTTAGCAAAGTGTCAAAGGTGGATAACATCAAGGTAGACTGAATGTCATTGACCAGATGCAGTCAAGTAACAAAACTGCTGTGTCTGACTGCCCAAAAATGTCACAGCAGCTATAGGTGAATACAGTTCAGTCAAAGCTCATGCACCTGACTGAAAAACTCATGACAGAACATGTCGCCCCAGATGCACTGGATTCTTGGAGCACTTATACTATAGCTACATGCTGTCCAAACACAGAGTCAGGCAGCAATATTTATACATTTAGGCTAGAGCTAGGCACAATATAACTCTATGCTCCCACTGACTAAACTGTTCTGACTTACAGTGAAACCTGTCTGGTATGCAGTGCAGTTTATCCACAACCACCTTATAAAACAAGACAACGAAATGAAGTAGATCAAGTTAAAAGAGAAAAGATCTAAGAAGACAATACAAACTAGGAATTAACAACCTAATGGCTTTATCCATTAATTAACATTTATTTACCTTACAAATCATAATCAATGGAAAATATAGACTAAACACTTCCATTCCTCTATTTAACCGCATGATCAAAGATCACTCTACCACATACCCTTTGTCCATTCACCTGTATTTGCCTTTTTAAAACTCTCCCTACTGTCTGCACTGCCTGTAGCTCTTGATATTGGATGTGTGTTGCTAAATGGTCTTAGCTTTATTTAGGCCCCATGTGTTAGGTTTATTTAACGTATTTGACCGGCTGGCGACATACATGGCAATGTTCTGTTTAGGTGTTTTTTTCACAAGCAGTGCAGGCAAGTCCTGAGAAAGTCTTGTTGCTGTCGGGACGTTAAGCAATGTGCAATCAATCTGATTCAAAATGTCAGTTGGTTTACATGGTTGTATTGGACATGTTTGCAGCAACACCGTTTTGGTCACACCAGCTCAGGACTTTCTGCACACACCCAGCGCCGGATGGCAGCAGGATGTCCAAACCCATCGGGATCTATGCTGCAGCATCATGGCCCCCCAGCCTCTGCCACAGAGGGTGCGTCTGGTAGGAGGGTGCATGGACGGCAGCAGAATGCTCCCAATTACAAACTGGTAAGTAAAGTGATTCTATGATCATCTTCATTTTATTGGCTGGCGTGCGTGCGAAGCAAAAGTGAGTTTATGTTCTGGGCCACTGGTCGTCCGTCCGTCGTCCATGGTAAACGTTAACTCATTCTACCCCAATACCAAAATCCTTAAATTTTGCCCCTGTCCTCTCAAGACCGCATTGCAGCGCAGGACACAGATCGACCATGATAGTTCAAGGGTGATGCCAGAATAACTTGGCGCCCGTAGGCGCCAAGCTATTCTGGCATCACCTTTGAACTATCATGGTCGATCCTTATCCTGCTGTGGTGTGTCTGGGGGTAGAATGAGTTAACGGTGGCATTTTCTCGGAGACTATTCAAGCCACATTCTTCAAGCTTGGCCCAAGGATACTTTGTGGCAAGACCTTTTTAAACATGCCAATTTGAGTGACCTCTCTCAAAGGGTCACGCAGGGTTGACAAATGTGTGAAAACTGCTTGCATTTTCAGAAAACGTGGATTTTGCTGCTGCAGAAGCCAGCCCTCGTCACCGAGGTCACACATATGTAAATCGGTCATACACGGGATTACTCTTTTTATTCTTGTGCAAGGCCCCTTAAACCAAAATTGGGCTGTTTCTGTCCTAATGCAGCTTTGGTTTCAATATTTCCTTCTTTCTTTCTTTCTTTCTTTCTCCAGTTGGCAAATGGCGCCTGGGATGGACCCGAGATTGAGAGTAGTGCCAGCGCATCGCAATACGAGGGCAGTGATGACGAGGAGTTTGTTCCTGGCTCGAGCTCACCGGATTCAGAGGGTGTGTCGGCATCAATTGCTGGGATCTCTGACATAGACAGTATTGTATCGACTATGTTAGATTTCATCAAAGTGGCAGGTTCGGGGTGGCCAGGTGTCGGTGACGCTAGTACCAGCAAGGTGCAGTGTGCGTTAGGGGGTGGCAATGAGAATGTGGATAGGCAGGAGGAACATGATGCTGGAAAGAGTGGGGAAAGAGCACTTACAGAAGAAACAGGTGTGCACGTGTCGCAGAGAGGGAAAGGAAAGTACAAATGGGACAAGAAACATGCATGCAAATTGTGTGGCAAGCTTGTCTTGAAAATGAGCACGCAAGATGTCCATGCAGATGAGGCAGACGTTGCTAAAATTTTGTCGAAAAAAAAAAGGGACCAAGCAGAGACGTCGAGCATGGATCAGACTACAAGATGAGGGTGATTACATGCATAACGTTGCTGTTCTTGAAAACAAATCCGGATGTTTGATTCCTAAGTATCGCACCAAAACTAGTAAGGTAGACGACCTTCTCGCCTGTAGCCATTGCAAAGGGCTCTATCAAAAAAAGCTGATCTCTGTACACTCAAAACGTTGCTGTCAGAAGCCAGGAGGGTTTCAGATCACTCGGCGAGGGGACGCGGCACGCCGTGGTCGGCTAATGCTTCCAATATCCTTAGACGTTGAATTTTCCTTCTATCACAAGGTCTTGGCCAGCCAGAGAGATGATGAGATAAGCCGTCTCATCAGAACTGACCCCTTGCTTCTTGAGTATGGAAAGAGATTATTTGACCGCAGGGACATTGAAGAATACACGGCTGGACAAATCAGCTCCAGGATGCGGGAGTTAGGGAGACTATTAAAGATTATCAGAGTGAGGTCAGAAATGAAAATCGCAAGTTTAAATGCTGTGATCAATTCAGCTAGCTTTGATCATGTTGTCCTGGCTGTAAAAGAGCTAGCAGATTTTGATGAGGACACACATCAGTTCAAAAAAGGCAATCTCGCAATGCGCATAGGCCATGCTTTGAAAAAGTGTTCACAGATCAAACAGTCACAGGCATCCAAACAGCTTGGGCAGGGTTCAGACGACAGGTGGCGACAGGAGCTCTCTGAGGCGCAGCGGTTTGACTCTTTCTTCAACGGGGACTGGTATGATTGTGTCCGCTACAGCAGCCCAGTCGGTCGGGAAAATGACCATGAACAAACCCAAGCTGATCCCATCATGTGAAGATGTGAGGAAGGTCCAACAGCTTCTTGAGACAAGGATGGTTTCGGAAGATTATCCGACAGTGGTTAAAGCAACTCTTTGTGCTGTATCACTTTTCAACCGAAAACGAGGGGGAGAAGTTCAGAGAATGAAGGTGTCAGACTTCCAGAATGCTAAGATTGGATCGATCACCAATCAAGATATCTTGAAAGGTCTCACAGAGGTTGAGAAGAAAATGGTGAATCATTTTCAGCGAGTGGAAATCAGAGGCAAGTTTAATAGGAGTGTTCCCGTTTTGCTGACGAAGAAGATGATGACAACTGTGGACAGAATCCTTCAAATGAGGCAATCAGTGCCAGCTCTCGCTGATTCCCAGTACATCTTTGCCACACCTTCTGGTCAGAGGCCTTACAGAGGCCATGATGTTCTGAAGGCCCATGCCTTAGAAGCAGGGGTGTCATACCCAGCCATGTTTACATTTACTCAGTTACGGAAGCAGGTTGCAACTTTGGCTCAGTCAATGGCCATCTTGGAGTTAGACCAGGATCAGCTGGCAGATTTCCTTGGCCATGATATTCGGATACATCGCCATATCTACCGCCAACCTCAAGACGTCCTTCAAAAGGCAAAAGTGGCAAAGATTCTTCTGTCAGTTAACAATGGGATGACAGATTTTGAGAGTTGCATTAGAGCTGAGCTGGGCGATGATAAAGAGATTGACTTTGACAATGAAGACACATCAGAAACTGGCAGAGAGGTCTCGGGGGGGGGGGGGGGGGGGGGGGGGGAAACAGCACCTGTGAATGAAGCAAGTAGCAAGTCAACAACACAGGAATCGATGAGCATGACGGAGAAAAGACGTCCAGAGCCTGATGACAATCTAGATAGTTTTGATGATGACAGTACTGCGTCAGCTCCTGTTCGAAAGAAAGCTAGATTTACAAGGAAACCATGGGGGGAAGCTGAAGAGAAAGCTCTTCAAACTCGTTTCAAGACACACCTCGTCATGACCAAACTTCCTGGAAAGGCCGAGATACAGCACGCAATGGCAGAGGAGCCTGCACTTAGACACAGGCGCTGGACAAACATTAAGGATTACGTCCGCAACAGACTGAAAAAGTTACAAAAGAAATGAATTGAGGTTCCCCGCCACTCGCGGCATTTTCGGTTTCATACAGATTTATTACAAGAGTGTTATTATTGGGGTGGTTTCAGCATGTATAGCCTGCTTTTTTTAATCTGATGGATGCCTGGATCATTTTGTATACTGTATAACCTTTGGATTTGCAAAACGAAACAGCCGGCTGGGGACAAAAGACAATAATAAGATAAGATAAGAAAACGATTGACAACATAAAGATTGATTACAAGAGTGTTATTAGGGGGGGGGGGGGGGGGGCCTGGATCATTTTGTAATATACTGCATACCATTTTTAAAACTCTGCAAATGGAAGAATGGTTGGTTCTTGGGGACGAAAGACAATAATAAAGGCTGAAGTTTCAAGTGATTTCGTATGTTGTCAGTTAATTAATTAATGTCAGTGTTCTGTTCTGTCATTTTAACTCATTCTACCCCAAGACTGGAATCCCCAAATGTTGAAGTCGTCTTCAGAAGACTGCGTTGCAGTGCAGGACACAGATCCACCATGATAGTTCAAGGGTGATGCCAGAATAGCTTGGCGCCCATAGGCGCCAAGCTATTCTCGCATCACCCTTGAACTATCGTGATGGATCTTAAATTTTGCTGGGGTAGAATAAGTTAAGTGTTAGTTTCTTTGTCTGGGTCTTTTTCTTTCATATTTTTTCACGCTTTTTGACCCGCATCATAGTCATACTGAGGCTAAAAGCTTCAAATTTGTTCACTGCCATAATTCTATGCAAGCTACATTACAGTACTTACAGATGAGGACATAGACCTAGAGGCACCAAGCTATTCTGGCACTAACCCTTGGACTATTTCAGTCACACTTGTTGCACACACTGGTGTATTCCGAATGATAAGGGTTAATATTCAAAATGCTCTGTTGCTGTTTGTCTGAAACTCCAGAGTACCCAAAACAAAAAAAAGTCCTTTAATTTCCAGAATACATTATGTTGATTCTCACATCAATGCCATGATAAACTGTTTTGCTTCAGAAGGACAAAACGCAGCAATGTTTAAAAGATTTCCTCTGTAAAAATCATAATCGAAAGGTTACGGGCCAGTGTTTATTGAATTTTGCACCAAAGAATGTAAAAAATGTTAAAGCACACATACACATTAAGTTGGGAAAAAAATTAATGTGAAAAAGAAGTATTCCATGAACTTGACCTTATTACAGACGCCTACTGTTGTGAAGACACCCATTTTGACTGTAATGCCAGTTTTTGTGTGTGAGAGGCACCCACATTATTGGTAGAAACCCATTTTTTCCCATCTAGTGGCTCTATTTCTAGGAAATGTCTATTTTATTTTAAGTTATAGAGCTTAGTTATAAGGTGAGATCTAAACATTCGCATCAATTCCAGAGCCCTAGAATAAAGAGAAATATGGGAACCCATTTTGACATAAAATGGTAGGTAACCCACTCTGACGTTTTTGTCTGCATGTGTGGGTGTGTGTGTGTGTGTGTGTGTATATACACATGTGTGGGTTGGAAGTTTGACCATAATTATTGAAGAGTATAGTGCCAGGTTAGTAAGCTTGGCACATGAAGCCAATATGGCTCTATCCATGCAGGGGTTTTATATTTGTGTGAGGGAGTAAATTGTTTTTGTTGCAAAAAGAGGAAAAAATGTTTTGGTTGCGTTTTTGTTGTGGGGGGCAAATCGTTTGGGGTCATGTCTAATGGTAATTCTAGGTTCCATCATTATTTGTGCGCATTTTCCAGTAAATCAGTCATGTACGTATTTTTTTGCGTGACGTACACAGGCACAAAAGTTTGTTCTGATAATTTGAATTGTAAGTGCGATCTACAAAAGTGTTTTTCAGTTTTTAACTCACAAGTTGACCAGATGTTAACAATAATTATTATTGTAGGTTCCATCAGTATTCGTGCGCGTGACGTGCACAGGCACAAAAGTTTGTTCTGATAATTTGAACTCTTGAGTGCAATCTACAAAAGTGTGTCTTTCAGTTTTTAACCCATATCATTCGGAATACACCAGCGTGTGAAATAAGTTTGACTATAATAGTTCAAGGGTAGTGCCAGAATAGCTTGGCGCCTCTAGGCGCCAAGCTATTCTGGCACCACCCTTGAATTAAAGCCATTGGTCTATATCCTTATCTGTAAGTACTGTAATGTAGCTTGCAAATGGCAGTGTACAAATTTGAAGCTTTTAGCCTCAGTATGATACGGGGTTAACTCAGTCAGTCGCGAGTTGCCCAGATGTTATGGCAATTACAACATTACAAGTCAGTGTGTTGGAGGCCTGGTCGGACCGTTTCTCGTCGATGAAAGCGTATCTATCACATTGGTTATGAAAAAACTATGGGATCACTCATAAAAAAAACACAACTTATATGGCACTTCAGAGCCGTTTGCGCGTACGTATTGAATTTAAAAAAACAAACCCGACATGATGCGATGCGATGCGAAAATTTATCTATAAGTAATTAAATGCACAATGTCAACTTTAGTAGCCCCGATAGCTCAGTGGTTACGATACTTTCTCAGCATGCAGGTAACCCGGGTTCGAACCCTGGAGATGACATTCCCCCCCCCCCCCCCCCCCCCTGCTCATATTGTAAAATCCCTTCCCATTTTCTTTTTGCCTAAACTAAAAAGTAAATAAAATAAGAATTAATACCCACCCACCCCCCCACCCCCACCCCCCACCCCCCAAAAAAAAATAAAATAAATAAATTAAAAAAGTAAAATAAAATAAATAAATAAATAACAAATGAAAAACAAAATAATTAAAAAGTAATGAATAACATTTTTTTTAAAAAGCAACAAACAAACAAAACAAAACAATCAAACAAAAAAGGAGGGTGGTTAGTGGTGGTGGTGGGCTCACAGCATGCGAAGCAAAAATGAGTATGTTTAGGGCCCGTGGTCGTTCAATCAAAATTGGCACACAAAGGTAACTGATGATAAGACTTTAATGTGCATACTAGTTTACTCGACTCTATTTTCAGAGTCCCGACTCAAAATTTGTCAAGATTGCACCCTACCGTGATTTCAATTCACCGTAACGATTTCCATGGAGAAACTCACGGCGTGCCCCACAAATGCAGATTCTGAGCGGAGAATCCCGTGATTCCACAGCACAGCATCGAATTCCGTGGTGAACCTCAGCGCGTTCTCCACGAATGAACTTACTGAGCAGAGAATCCCAGTCATGATAACTGATGTTTGTTTTTTTTTGTTCCAAATTTGTACAAAATTATCATGACTGGGATTCTCTTCACAGCAACTGCAGAGGTAGAGAACGCATTGACAATGCAGTTACCGAGGACGAGAATCTCAAGGCCGAGTTTTGCGGCACGGTTTCCTTGACCTGCGTTTGTCTACTGCAAAGTGAAAAATGCTCGGCAGAAAAAGACAGAAAAAAAGAATGTAAACCTTAGATAAATTCGACACTGCCGCAATTTCACTTTAGACTAACCACCGCGTCTGAGTTTCCCCAAGGAAATCGTTCATGTGGCGTGCTATCGCGCTTGGTGTGACTAAAACAGGGTGATGTCAAAAAGTGTATGCCCAGTGGCTGTTATGGTGTGGTATGGGTAGGGGGCGGGGAGGGGGGAGGGGGGGGGAGGGGTAGTGCTTTGTTGGGATAGCGTGCGCAATGCGACATTTTATCACGGTGGAGGTGTTGGCGGGGTTCGTTGTGTTGTGGTCAGGCTGATTTAGTGCTATGCCGCGCTCTTCAATGGGTGTCTAAGGTGATCGCTGTACATATGAGAGGGGGGCTTGTCGGCGAAGGTCGATCGATGTAAGCATTCCCCCCGCGTTTCAGGCGACTTGGTGACCGCTCGTCGTGCGAAGTGTGGGTGGCAAACTTGTTTTCCCGCTCACGTCTTCCCGTAGGCGCATCCAAGAGAAGAAGGTACACGAGTTTTTGGGCGTTTCGCGGCACGCGACGGATGATTACTCGGCAGCCTACGGTCCGGAGAAGGTTGAGGTACGATGCGAAGCTGGTGGGTTTGCTCGTGTGGTGACACAAGTGACAAACTCCGAGAGTCGTTCGGCTTGCACAGTGCTAGCGAGAGAATGGTTCTTTCGCTCGTGCGGTCGGCGATACGAAAACGCTTGACCCGTTGTCTCGTCTCAGAACGCGCTCGTCTCACCGAGTCGCCGTTCATCAAAGTCATTGTGGCAAGCGCCACGAGTGTACCGTGGTTTTGCGCCTCGAGTCGTAATGCTCTGGTGCTGTGCCGTGGGGACTCGCGCGCGGACGTTCAGGCACTTGTTGGTTTCACCGGGTCCCTCCTTTCTTTTGGTCCATCGAAGCGTAGGTGGCTGACGGTGCATATCGTTTACCGAGCCCCACACAGACCGTACGTGCATTTTGTCTGGCTTCTTGTGACACGTGCTGGCGGTTTTGTTGAGGTGTCTTGGGTGATGCGACTCCCGTCTGCTCCTCGTGATGAGTGGCAGGAGAGATTGCGTGGGAAGGTGGTGCGTTCTGGTTGATCCTGCCAGTAAAGTTATATGCTTGTGTCAAAGATTAAGCATAGCAATGTCCAAGCTACACACCCTTGTACGGTGAAACAGCGAATGGCTCATTACGCTTATGGTAAAAGGAAGCGCTTTTATTAGTTGAAAACCAGTCCCGGGGGTACGGGGCGCCCCGTCGGGGAAGCATCTTTCAAATGTCTGCCGGCCGAAATGACGAAGGTCGGTGATCTGATTACCATGTTGGCTAACGGGTAGCAGAAAATCAGGGTTAGAAAAAGAGTACACTTTTACACCATGGAACGAGGGCAAGTTTCCTTGCCAAATGTAAAGGGCCTACCGTAAACCTTTGTTGGGGGG
Source organism: Semisulcospira habei (assembly GCA_036245525.1). NCBI lineage: Eukaryota > Metazoa > Mollusca > Gastropoda > Semisulcospiridae > Semisulcospira > Semisulcospira habei. The sequence goes on from BTPG01000003.1 coordinate 240,431,508, forward strand.
GGGGGGGGGAACCAACATTATCATGACTGGGATTCTCTTCACAGCCGCAACTGTAGTCGTGGAGAACGCATTGACTTTCTCCAAGACAACGGTTGCTATTAGCTGAAAACTTGTAGAGCAAGGAAAACGGTACCACAAAAAAACGGCGTTGGGATTCTGTGCACTCAACCGCGTTCGTGGCAATCGCGCTGAGTTTGTCCCCATATATCGATACTGTGAAGTGTATGCCTACTTAGGATGACAATTTTACAAGTACTGTTGAGGCCCTTTCAATTCAACTTTTTGACATCGGTGTCACCAAAACAGACATGATGAATGAGGACAGGCCGGTCCCGACTCAAAATTTGTCAAGATTGCACCCTACCGTGATTTCAATTCACTGTAACGATTTCCGTGGAGAAACTGCACGAATGCAGAGAATCCCGTAGTGATTCCACATCAGTCGCAGTATCGATTTCCGGGGTGAACCTCAAACGCGTTCCCCGCCACGAATGGCAATTACTGAGCAGAGAATCCCGTCGCCGTTTTGGAGGCACTGTTTTCATTGCACTACCGCAGTTGTGATGTCTCGAGAATCAAAGGGGAAATAAAGTTTCATCATCATCATCATCCGATCTCTCTCTCTCTCTCTCTCTCTCTCTCTCTCTCTCTCTCTCTCTCTCTATCTCTCTCTCTCTCTCTCTCTCTCTCTCTCTCTCTCTCTCTCTCTCTCTCTCTCTCTCTCTCTCTCTCTCTCTCTCTCTCATTCATTGCATTGCATACTCACTTCCAATCAGCGTGACTTCACAGTTTGCCATATAAGAATAATACTGCTGATAACACGTAAACGTCAAATATTTTTCTCTTTCTCCTTAAATTTGCTACCTGATCATCTATTGTCTTGTCCGTGTCTCTATACGCTATTGATGCTGCTGATTCTATGACACTGTCTTAGATGAGTATAATATTAATGCTGTGCACGCGTTTCGTTCTCTTGCTTTTTGCATCGGAGGCAGTTACAAATTCTCCATTGTCATTTTTTTCCCTCCTTTCGATGATTACCCTATTGTGTTTTTTTTTTTCCACCCGTAGTTTTGCTTCCTCATCTTATTATTATTATTATTATTATTATTATTATTATTATTATTATTATTATTATTATTATTATTATTTGCATGCTGTTTCTTTTCCTGTTGTGTCCTCTTTTGTTTACAGGACAGCTTGTAAGACAGGCATTGAGTTGCCTAATGGCTTTATCCTGAATAAAAAAAGATTCATCATCATCATCATCATCATTCCGTCGGTGTGTGGCGTGCGCGTGTGCGTATGTGTGTGCCTTTGTGTGTGTGTGTGTGTGTGTGTGTGTGTGTGTGTGTGTATTGTGTGTGTGTGTGTGTGTGTGCGTGTGTGCGCATGTGTGTTGTGCGTGTGTCTGTGCGTGTTGGCTTTTAGCCTTTTCATTGTATCAGCGCTTAAAGCTACTTTTAAAATAAGCGCTTAACAAATATCCTTTATATTTATTATTATTAAGACCGAAAAACCCTAGCGGTCCCAGGAACATGGATTCAAAATGGTGTCAGCAAGAGGCATAGATCCTCATCAGCCCCAACTTCGGTATGTTAGTGCGACTGCGGGGGCTCATGAAGATCTATACCTCTTGCAGGTGGGTGGAGTTCAAATTTTCTCGGCACTGAACTGATTAATTCTGCTAGAACGCTGCCAGCGGTGCGATCCGCCCGGCCAAGGTTCTCGCGCAGTGCTTTTGCTTAATTTTAGTGCTGAATGTGTCGTTACGAGCCGTTATTTGGCATGCGCACCGGAACCGGAAATGAACTCTTGACAGAATCACTCGGTGGCAGAGTAATATACAATACAGACAAGTTACTGAGCAGGCAAAGAGCTACGGACGGGAAACAGGCGTCAGGAAAGACACGTCTTGTGATCACAGTACCACTTCACCCGTTGTATTTATTTATTTATTTTATTTTTGGCGGGGTGGAGGATGTGTGTGTTTGTGTGTGTGAGCTATTCCTTCTCATGCACACTGGCGTATTTCTTGCAGTTGCAAGTCTGCATGTACGTATGTGTTGACTAGCTGTTACTTTAAAATTGTCATCCCTTTAAGGTTGTAGGACACACCTCTTTCGCGCATCTTTTCTGCGCATTTAGATACCGCTATCTTGCGTCTGCCGTGACCTGAGACTAGAGGTCACCGAAAAAAACCGCCGTACGGCAAGTCGTATTGCAAACAAGCTCAATTTATCGATAATTGACAAAAGATATATACTGTCTGAAATAGGTGTGTAAGCTGACTGTTTCTATGCATAAAATGTTGTGTTTCCTCAGAAATAAGATACTTTTGCATAAGTTGCGACAAGTCATCGAGCATCAGTAGTAACGCATAACCATTTCTCAGAAGAAGAAAAAAAATGAACGGGCCAACCGAACGGGAGCCAGGAAAACAACAAAATCTCTTCAGACATCAGCAAGGAAAAGGTAAACTAAAGTAGAAAAAGAGGTTGGTGGTGTTTGCTAAGTGACTAGAACACGAGTTACTACTGGTAGTGGAAGAAAAATGTCGTACGTAAGTGGCATATCTGACTGGTTTTCCGACTCTTTAAAAAAAAAAAAGTTGTATGCACCGCCGTGAGATGTCACCTGCACGGCGTAAAACCCCAATAGCTAACTGTCCTTTTATGCATGGAAATTTACAGCCTACCTGCAATGAAGAAGACTACATTTTATTGTGGGTTGACAGGGGCATGCATTCCATGTATGTCAGTCACCACCTAGAAGTCCGTGGCGCAGTGGTTAAGGCGCCTGCCACCAATTCCAAAGGTGAGCGGTTCGATACCGGGTTCCGGCGTTGGACTTTTCTCCTCTGGTAAGTGTCACCGTTAATTCGGGCGGACCGTCGGGGGTTCTTTCTCCGGGTACTCCGGTTCTTCCACCCCCCCCCCCACTTTGGTACCGGTCTCAGGCCACTTTACAAATTTCAAATACAAGCGATCAAAAATCTCTGTAACTTCAGTAGCTGACTGGCCCTTCGTTTGTCTTGTACTGTGTTTGTCTTAAATGGCGTAAATCCGTGTCTGTTTCGTGAGTGTGTGTGTTGGGTTTCAGGCGCGGCGCTTTGAGTCGATTTCCCCAAAAATTGAGAAAAAGCGCCTATATAATAACGGTATTATTATTATTATTAGAAGTAGAACATTTCCATACATTCTCAGAGAGCCTTTACTAATACGGTGGAAGGAATGTAGTCCACATTGTAGTGATATTAAACCAGTGCCTGTGCTTATTATTTAGGAAAACATACTGTGTGTAGTAAAAAGTCCTGCTAAGGGAGCATTTTGCATTACTAACTCAGTAACTGCTTTCAGTACTTAGTAACTTAGTTTTCTCATCCATTCTCTGTCTTATGAAGGCTATATTACAGATTAGGAGATAGGTCCAGCATTTTTTTATTTCAAGGATGGTGCCAGAATAGCTTGGCGGATGAGATGCCAATCAATTCTGGCACCACCCTTGAACTATCATATTCACATTTATTTAAAGCAGTGGGTGTATCAGGATTTAAAGGGTTACCTAGTAAAACGCTACTTTGACTGAAACCCTAATATTTGTTGACTACCATTTTGGATGACCGTAGAATGTGTGAAAAATACAAAATTGACTAGTACAAAAGCAAGCCTTTATGTTGAGACTCGTGACACTTATTTCAGCTACCTTTTGGAAAGGTCACACAGGTTGTGAATCAGTTATGCGCATGAGGCGTACAGATGTGACTTTGCCATTGTTGTTTGTTCTTTGCGGTTTACACAGTTTTTGTCGCATTTATTTTGAAAGTAATAATCTGCCCCTGCATTTAGTTCATGCAAAGTGAAATTGTCATGCTGCCGAACAACACAGTAATAATCATGTATTTCATTTCAGGCTAATACTGCTGTTGACCTCTCGCTGTGGAGTCTCAGTACTCTCACCCAGAGTACATACTTGCAAACAAGCGCAGAAGTATGACGTCTATACCAACTGACCAAGGTCACACTCACAGCTCAAGTGAAGTGAGGGAAGGTGACACGTATTCTCCTGGACTCAAGGTAAATCATACCAGTAGATCTGTGATGAGAATCAGGTGCAGAACACAACACAACTATGGTGTGAATGAACACATCATACTGTAATGCCTTCTTTCATTGGCTCATGTGCGAAGCAAGTGTAAGGCTATGTTCTGGGCCATTGGTCGTCCATGGTAAACTTTAATGTTGGCATTTTCTCGGAGACTATTCAAACCACAGTCTTCAAACGTAGCCGAAGGATACTTTGTGGCAAGACCTTTTTTACTCTTAGCCTACCAGTTTGAGTTCAGGCCAAGGGTCATGAGAAATCAAGAAATAGGTTTTAAAAAAAAAAGCCATATTTTGACAAAAGATATTTTTTCTCCAATACTATTCACAACTGTACATAAGCCAGCCCTTTACTTATGCTTAGACTCATGGCACGTAAATTTCAGTCACCTTTTGGAAAGGTCACACAGTTCAGATTAAGAAAATGATCAGTTTTAAATGCACACGAGCGATCCAGGCTTCACCATTCTTGTTTGTGGTGTTCACAGTTTATTTCACATTAGTTTGAAGGTAGTAATGTGTAAACTAAATGTAGGGACGAATTGGGTGGGTGGGTGGGGGGGGGGGGGACTCCCCCCACCGGCCCTAAAGTCCCTGTTTGTGGAGTTTGGAACCAACCCACCCTGAAATAAGATCAGAAGTGAAATTGCCATGCTGCCGAATAACATGATAATAAACATGTATTTCATTTCAGGTCAGTGCTGCTGTTGACGTCTCACTGCAGAGTCACGCCCAGAGGGTATACTTGCAAACAGCACAGAAGTATGACGCCTACACCAAGAAGAGGCGAGAGCTAGTCAGGTCATGTTTGCTCAAAGGAGAAGGCCACAGCTAAAAGCAGGCAATTCCAGTTCCAGCGGATCAACTAAAGTAAGAGAAGGCGACACTTATTGTCCTGGACTCGAGGTAAAGCATACCGATTGATTTGTGAATAGAATCAGGTTCATAACAAAACACAACTGGTTGGGATAAACACATCACACTGTAATGCTTTCTTTCATTTTGAAGATGGTGTAGTAGTAGTACCAGCATTCTCAACAACACCGAATGCTAAAATCACTTGCTGTCAACAAGTGGCACCATATTGCATTTGATTTGAAAACTAGAGGGTTGGGCAAGTCTCCAAATACTGTCGTTTTCTTTAATAAGCACTTAGTGCATACAAAAGGACTAGAAAAATCTGAATACTACCCATTTGGTCCAGTGTGTGCTGTTGCTAAACAGCAATGCATTGTGTCCTGTTTGAAACAATTTCTGCAAGTTACACTTTGAATATTGATGCTGATTCTAGATATATGTATACACCCTTTGTGGTCATTTCAAGCTCAATGGCATCTAATTTTTGGCGCACGTGTGATAGCAAAAGTAAGTGTTTGTAATGGGTCGTCCGTCAACTGTCTGTTACCTGTGGGCAACTTTAACATTGGCATTTCCTCGAAGACTATGCAAGCCTCAGACTTCAAACTTGGCACAAGGGTACTTTGTGGTAAAATAATTCTAAACATACCAATTTCTGTGACCTTTCAAAGGTCATCTCAAGTAGTATTTTCAACTTCAAACTCAAACTTGCCATGGAGATACCACATGATAAGGGTGACAAAAGTTCAAGCCGATTTACAGCGCATGCTCAAAGACACAGTTGATCCAGCAGACTCCTCCCCTGAAACACTCTGGGAACAACTGAAAACTGCTATTGTAAAATCTTCTGTGGAAGTCTTGGGCTTTGCTAGAAAGAGGAACAAAGACTGGTTTGACGAAAACGACGTAGAGATCCAGGAACTTCTAGCAAAAAAAAGAGCCGCTTACCAGGCCCACCTAGCCCAGCCTTCCTGCCCTGTGAAGAAGTCTGCCTTCCGCCTCATCTGCAGCAGTCTCCAGCTCAAGCTTAGAGAGCTCCAGAACGAGAGGTGGTCCAGACTCGCACAGAGGACCCAGCTCTGCGCTGACAACGGTGACTACAGGGGCTTCTACGAAGCACTGAAAGCAGTGTATGGCCCTAGGCACCTGGTACAAAGTCCCATGCGAAGCGCTGATGGACAGGCACTCCTCACAGATAATACCTCCATCTTGAACCGCTGGTCGGAATACTTTCAGGACCTCTTCGGCGCTGAGCGCACTGTTCAAGAAACAGTCATCCTCCAAATCCCACACCTTCCACTAAAGGTTGAATTGGACGAACCGCCCACCGCCGAAGAGACCCTCACAGCCATTCACCAGCTCAAGAGTGGCAAAGCAGCAGGCATTGACGGAATCCCGCCAGAGATCTGAAAACATGGAGGCCCAGCACTGCACAACAAGCTCCACGACCTCTTTCTCTGCTGCTGGGAAAAAGGAACACTACCAAAGGATCTCCGTGATGCAGTCATCATCACCCTGTACAAGAACAAAGGAGAGAAGTCTGCCTGCTCTAATTATCGTGGAATTACCCTGCTGTCCATTGCCGGGAAAATTCTCGCAAGGTTGCTCCTGAATCGGCTGGTACCTGCCATCGCTGAAGACCACCTCCCAGAGGGCCAGTGTGGCTTCAGAGCCAACAGGAGTACCACCGACATGGTCTTTGTGCTGAGATAGCTTCAGGAGAAGTGCCGCGAGCAGAACAAAGGGCTGTACTTAACGTTTGTCGACCTAACAAAAGCGTTTGACACTGTGAGCAGGCAAGGTATGTGGCAGATCCTGGAGCGACTAGGCTGTCCCCCAAAGTTCCTCAACATGATCGTCCAGCTCCACGAGGACCAGCAAGGCCAGGTCAGACTAAACAGTGACCTCTCAGAACCATTCCCCATTCGCAACGGCGTGAAGCAAGGCTGCGTGCTGGCACCGATCCTCTTCACCATCTTCTTCAGCATGATGTTGAAGCAGGCCACAGTGGACCTCGACGATGACGACGCAGTGTACATCAGGTATCGTCTCGATGGCAGCCTGTTCAACCTCAGACGACTGCAGGCCCACACGAAAACCTAGACCAACTGATTCGTGAGCTGCTCTTTGCTGATGACGCTGCCCTCGTTGCACACACAGAGAGAGCCTTGCAGCGCATTACGTCCTGCTTCACAGATGTCGCCCAGCTCTTTGGACTTGAGGTCAGTCTGAAAAAGACAGAGGTCCTTCATCAGCCGGCACCCAAGGAAGAGCATCGCCCTCCCCACATCACCATCGGCGAGTCCGAACTGAAGTCTGTACACCAGTTTACCTACCTTGGCTGCATCATCACGTCAGACGCCAAGCTGGACAAGGAGCTGGACAACAGGCTGGCAAAAGCGAACAGTGCTTTCGGGCGACTATTCAAGCGGGTGTGGCACAATCAACAGCTGAAAAAAGGCACCAAGATCAGCGTGTACAGAGCTGTCGTCCTCACCACCCTGCTGTACGGTTCCGAGTCCTGGGCCCTCTACTGCAGCCAACTACGACTCCTCGAACGCTTTCACCAGCGCTGCCTGCGTACCATCCTCAGCATTCACTGGAGTGACTATGTCACCAACGTCGAGGTCCTTGAACAGGCGGAAACTGTGAGCATCGAGGCTTTGCTGCTGCGGACACAGCTTCGCTGGGCGGGGCATGTCTCCAGGATGGAGGATCATCGCCTACCCAAGATCACTCTGTTCGGCGAGCTTGCCACTGGACACCGAGACAGAGGGGCACCAAAGAAGAGATACAAAGACGGTCTCAAGAAGTCACTTAGTGCCTGCCAAATCGACCACCGCCAGTGGTCTTCGCTTGCTGCGGACCGTGACACCTGGCGCTCCCCCATTCACAAGGCAGCCGTCTCCTTTGAGGACTCTCGCAGAGCTAACCTTAAGGACAAGCGGCTCAGAAGAAAAAACAGAGCTGTCGTAACTCAGAACCCTGACCAGACCTTCCCCTGCAGCCACTGCGGTCAAACCTGCCTGTCCCGGATTGGCCTCCGCAGCCACGAAAATGCCTGCAGACGACGTGGGCAAGCCCTATAGAATCTTCGTTCGCGAAGTCAAGCCAAGAGATGCAAGCCTAAGACTTCAAACTTGGCACAAGGGTACTTTGTGGTAAAATAATTATAAACATACCAATTTCTGTGACCTTTCAAAGGTCATCTCAAGTAGTATTTTCAACTTCAAACTCAAACTTGCCATGGAGATACCACATGATAAGGGTGACAATAGTTAGTTTCGGGTAGAGTTGTAGTTTTTATCAATGTTTTTGCAAACTTTTCAATAACATTTGGCATGATGATAACACTTTTCTGTGCATACTAATGTAATCAGCCCCTCACAGAGGTCAAGGGTCACAGAGGGTTGACAAATGTGTGAAAAATGAAGGGATTTGGAAAAATACTCAGGTTTCACTGGTACAAAATCCAGCCCTATACTTATGTTTAGACATTTTCAGAGACCTGTTGGAGAAGTCAAGGGAAGGTAAAAAAGGACAGACATATTATGTGGATTGGTCATACACGTGAACCATAAGGACATTGCCTTTCTTGTTCATGTTCTGACTACTCTCATATTATGCATGTATGTACTTTGTATAAATACTTGCAAACATATATGCACGCAATATGTGCATGTCAGAACTTTTTTGGATACAAAATTATCTATTGCAGGTTGCGAAAGATGAGGGAAGAAGAGTTCAGCGGGTACATCTCTCCGCGATGGCCAACCGACGAGAAGGCAAAGGAAGTGAACTGATTGTCCTGTGTAGGAGGGCAGACGTCCTGTTATTTTGATGTCCATCCACCAGGCTGGCCACAATGTCAAGGTTTTGGACAGTCACATCATTCGCAATGCAGCAAAAGCCTGTGCCTTACTGCCTGAGCTGATGCATAGCCATATATTAGGAGCAGGGCAAGCAGGCTTTAGGCCTGGCTATTCAACTGCAGACACAACAGCAGTGGGGCAGTGACAACAAAGTGACAATGACAAAACTCGAGAAAATAGAAATAAAGAGGGAGTGTTTCCATAAGCCTGACATAGAAGCAGCGGAGCGACAAAATTGTAACGTGCAGTCGAGCAGTTCAGGGGCTATTGTACAGTGATGGGGGTGTGCTTTGTGTGTTTTCATATAACAACGTGACAAAGCGATTTGACACCCATGTTGTAATTTGTAGTGCAGTAAAAAGGTGAAAAATATCTGTATTTTGACCAAAAAGATGTTTTCTCAAGTATACACAATTTCAAACCCAGAGTTGGTACAAGGTGGTAAGAACTTTTCATTCATACTAATTTCGTATGCATGAAAGGTCAGAAAGGTCAAGGGTCACAAGAAATCGGGAAATAGGTACAAGATAGCCATATATTGCCCAAAGATGTTTTTTTCTCAAGTATTCCTAACTGTAACCCTAAACTTGGTAAAGAGATACCTGATGGTAAGACCTTCCTATGCATATTTATTTGGATGACCCCCTCAGAAAAGTTACTTTTTGTCACTCTCCTGTCATGTCGCGATTTGGAAATGCAGCTTAATATGTATTAGTTTTTGATTATCCAAGGAAAACCCCTTTACTGACAATGTGTTCATTTTTCGAAGACATTTCATCATATGAACAGGTCTTTTTTGTGACAAGTTCCAAAATACTGGCATACATCAGTCAGTCAAAATATGTACTCCACAGCTGACACTTATGGGGTAGGAAACAGTGGTACAGATAGATTTTGTGTAGCATCGGTGTGAGACAAGAAGAAAACTTATCACTGCTCCGCTTTGCATGATTTAAAATGATATACAGGGTTCATTCTGAAAATGGTCAGTGGCCTCAGAGTATAAAACCCACGGGTCCTTTCTGAAGAGGGGATGTGCGGAAATATAGAAACGTGGGGATGTATATTTATGTCATTAAACCCTCAGCTTAAAATGTTGTGCAAATGTGGACTTGCTCAATGAAAAACGCAATACTTCTCAAGAGTGAGTTGACCATGCAGTTCTTGCATTACCCTCCAGCTGTCACAGCAGATTTAAGTGGTTGGATGATAACTGATCATAGGCATATGATATGTACTGTACTTTGTGTTTGTTTTGTTTTTTTCTTCCACTGTCAATCTTTGACTTTCAGCTGTGTGGCTTTACTTATCGTATCAGAATTGCTAACCACATGGTTCATTTCACAAGTTTTACAGATGTACTGTACATGACACACGCCAGCAAACAGAATGACCTGACTATGATCCGTGTCCATTTGTGATCTGTGCTAAGGAACATGCGTACAGTGTAGTAATAAGGATAATATTTCATTTCTGAGCACATTCATGTAAGTTCTTTTGTGATTTTTTTCATGCCCCCAGCGGGTCCAAAATTAAATAAAGTAAACTGATGCCAACATTGTGCACAGTACCAGAGGGTACTGGTGGGTGCTATGCAGCAATCAGTTGTGACATGATAGCCTGCACCATGTTGAGGTTTTGGAGAGCAGCAATGGTATTGCTTGGATTACGGGCCGGCATGGTGTAGACTCTGTTGTAGACACTTTGCCAGCGTAGCACTCATGTATTTTGCAGTGTTATATGGTCGATTTTGTAGCAAGAGCAGTACAGGTATTGTTTGGTGTGCATGCCTATATTATGCAGACTAGGTGACACAGTGCATTGTACCCTTGTTGTTCAGTTGTTATGGTATTTTGTGTTGACATCAGCATTGTGCAGTGAGTTATGGGGCTTGAGACTGCATTTCACTTTGTTGTGCTGCAATTGGACACAGTGTGGTACTGGTAACAGTATTGTTTGATTTTCATGCCAACATTGTGCACAGTATCTGTGTAATGTTGTTTGGTGGCTGGATACTGCATTTCACTGTTATTATGTTGTGGGATGTGCAATGTTGAATTATATCAGGACTACAGTGATGCTCTCTCTCTCTCTCTCTCTCTCTCTCTCTCTCTCTCTCTCTCTCTCTCTCTCTCTCTCTCTCTCTCTCTCTCTATATATATATATATATATATATATATATATATATATATATATATATATATATATATATATATATATATATATATATATATATATATATACATATGAGCAAAATAATATATGTAGTGGAAGGCTCTAAATGATAAGTCTGTTATTCCTTCTCTCCTATCCCCCTTGTTTTATATACTGTGCAGTTGGCTCCCAAATAAATACCTCATGAGCAAGTGGTTGCCGGTGTCAGTCTCCGTTGGCATGCACACAACTAAAAATGACATCAGCTCCACTTTTCTCCCAAATAGCTTGTATACAGTCAGCACTTTGTCAATGTAAATGTGAATAATGTTACATGTAGTTGAAATATGTTCTGCAGTAAAGCTGTATTTTGAGGGGGAGCTGGGTGGCTCGGTGGTAGTGTGTTTTTGTTTCCTTATAATTTGTAACCAAAAACTGCTGGAAAACTGAGATTCAGCTAGAGAGATAGGTACATCCACTACCAATCTGTTTACAAACATCTTTCAACCAGAGATGTTCATCGACCTGCTTTCACGGAGACACCAAAGGAGCATGTAGCATTTCTTGCAGCAGGTATATTAAAACAAATTCACATCAATTAATGTTTGTAGATGATGCCAGTAAAAATTAAAAAAAAAACTGTGACAACACTCTTTGGTGTGCTTTTTCATCAGTGAAGCTGTGAATGATTGAATGAATGTAAACATGTAATGTAAACATGCTCACACAATGCCTGGCTGAAAAAAATGAATGAACAAATGTACCGAGGTAACCAGTGTGCATTTTTATCCAAGACTGAATCCGGTTGTTTGGTTTATGGTTTAACATTCACTCACATTACCACAGTGATGATAATCGCATATTTAAAAAATAAAAATAAAAAAATACCACGCGTTAATTTTTTTTTTTTTTGCTTTGAGTTTAAAGTGTGTTTGTTTCATTTAGCGAAGTAGAAACTGTATGGGTTTCAAATGTGAGCAGGAAAAAAATGTCGCCATCTACGGGACTCGAACCCTGGTCACCTGCGTGGCAAAAAAAGTACCTTACCACTGCACTAACTAAATTACTAAAAAAACAGCTCGTGCATTTAATTACTTATAGATAAAAGTTTTCATCCCGTATCTGCCGTTGTTGTTTGTTCCAGTTTACTGTCACAAATAGTAATCGAGGACTAGCAGTTTGGGCGTAGTTTGCAACAGTTTGGGCTTAGGTTTTCCCTTCTTTCTAATGCGGCTTGTGACCGGCTACGGCGGAGATATGATCTGCCGGAAGTCAGACATCGCTTGTATCCCTTATTGAATACGCACTCGAAAACGACCCAAAGTGCCAAATTTTGTGCGGGACCCCATATTTTCTTCATAATCAATGTGATAGTTATAACATAAAGTACGACTTTATCGAATAAAAAGGGCCTGAGCAATTGCCCAACATTGCAAACACTTGTAATGTTATTGATAACATCCGGGCAATTTGCGAATTTACAACATAAACTTTTCTCGATTGCACTTACAATTCCAATTATCAGAACACACTTTTTTTTACGAGAAAATACTAACATACTTTATGAAGTGACCGAAATGTTTCTTTATCATTTTAACACACTATTCGATAAATTTGTATTGTGTTCTGAAATCAGCTATTTTGCGTGTTTTCGCTCATGGGGTAGGTCACGCAAAAGGCTCAAACTTACAAATATGCCCGGGACCATGGGTCTTTCAGGGTGGCAATAGCCTCCAGACTCAATAAGGCTCTCAACAAACCCTATAAGCGGCAGTTTTCAATTAAAAAATGTAGGTATAGTATACAACCTTAACTCATTCAGCCCGTATTTCAAAGAAAAAAAATTATGCGTCAGCTAATGACTATGCACCAGTTGCAGGAGACAGATCGACCATGATAATTCAAGGGCAGTGCCAGATTAGCTTGGCGCCGACAGGCGCGAAGCTAATCTGGCACTACCCTTGAATTATCATGGTCGCCCCATCTCCTGCTGTAGTGCGTCAGAACTGAATGGGTTAATTACTTGTTGCCTCGCTGTAAAAACTGTGACGTAGGAATCAGCAAAAAGGGGGGGGGGTGCGGCACACACCACACACACACACACACACACATACACACACACACACACACACACACACACACACACACACACACACACACACGCACACACACACACACACACACACACACACACACACACGCGCGCACACACACACACACACACACACACACACACACACACACCAAGTGAAAATGTAGAGGGTGAGGGGATCGGGGGGTGGAGGGTGGGTGGGTGGAATGAGTATCCCCCCGGCCACTGGAAGCAAGATCTAGCGTCAGGGAGGCTGTTTGTGTCAGGTAGAAGGTCCCAAACAAAATGTTGGAACCCAAACCCCCACCCGCTCGGGATAACTGATCGCCCCTAACAGCGATTGCTTCCCCTTTGCTTTGTGATTCACAAAGTACTTATTGCTGTAAAATCTGTGTTGTGCCATTGTGACCCCTGTAGCACGCCCGTTAGGTCCATCCATTGTCACTCCGTGGACGTTAAACCCGAACTAACCAACCAACTCGTGTGAGCTCAAAACAATACCCCGGTAGATTTTGGGATGTCAAATCCTCATGTTACATTTTCTGTGTGTCTGTTAGTGGCTGCATGCATTTTGAATTCTTCTTGTATATGTTCATAAATGTTATGTCGGAACAATGTAACCTGTCTGTGTTTGCATTCTTTTTGACTAAAGACAAATAAACGTTGTTTTTAATACAGCGATGTGGCTTCTCAACTCATTATCTTTTGCTCGCGACACACCACAGCAAGATATGGCTCGACCATGATAGTTCAAGGGTGGTGGCAGAATAGCTTGGCGCCTATATGAGACAAGCTATTCTGCCACCACCCTTGAACTATCATTGTCGCTCTGTCACCTGAATAGGAATGCAGTCCTCAGAGGATAACTCCAACATGTGGGTATTTCGTACATCGGGCACAATGATTTAATATGTGTACGATTTTAACATTTTCACTTCCACAAACACATTTCAAAGCAATTTAGTTTTACAAATGAACTTTGCGATGACTTTAGCAGTTAATGTTATCCGGCGAAGAGAAAAACAACACGCAATCGGACAGAACTATTTTGGGGGAGGAATAGCGAACGAACAGCGTGATTCGGCCAAACACAAGGCAGGCACGGGCCCCGCACCGCTTCGAGGAAAAAAATTGTTTCGGAAAAAACTGTTCCAAAAAATCTTTTTATGCCGACGAGCAAAATGGAATGCGACACTTTTCAGTGGAATCATCTGAAACACGAGCAATAGAAATGCGACATTTTTGGAATGATCGGAAACACTATAGTGTTTCTGATGATTCCAAAAATGTCGCATTTCTTTTGCTGGTCAGTATATTAATAAATTATAATAAATTATGCCTGACCTTTGGGTATGCAAATGTAAATCACGACCTTGTAAGTTCGACCGAAAAATTGCTCATTTAAACTCCCTTTTTTGGGTCCGTGGAACTGAGGTCACGTGATTAGTGTTACTTAACCCTGTTCAGCCCCAAGGTCCCATTTCTCACATTGTGCAGGTGTTGCCTGACGACTATGTACCAGTTGCAGGAGATGGATTGACCATATTAATTCAAGGGTAGTGGCAGACTACCTTGACGCCTGAATGCCATTGAACCATCGCCAGCTGTCGGGATCCGCGGCTAAGAGGGTTAACGGGCTGCCAAACATAATTTAACCCCATCCCTGCCACTGCACGCATATTTTTATTTCCGAACTAAATCCCTGTTCATTCAACGAGCGAAAACAACAACCGTCAAGGGAATATGGATACAAGTTGGTCTCTGCAAGAGGCATAGATCCTCATGAGCCCCCGCAAATGCGGCCGGGTAAGTTAGTGCAACTGTCCCGGGCTCATAAGGATCTATGCCTCTTGCATTAGGATTGTGTTCTTTTATTGTCGGCGGGAAAGGGGTTGCTGTCTATAATGACTATCCCCACTATGGGCGGGGTCTAAGCACTGTGTACGTACAAGCTGTCGGGGATGCCATCTCTGTAACGACTACGGGAAGAGTTAAATGACTGTGTATATATACGAGCTATGGGGAATCACAGATCGGCTACGATAGTTTAAAGGGTAGTGCCGGATCAGAATGGCGCCTAAGAGGTATAGAGAGCCTCAGAGGGCGCCGTTATCCCATTTAACCTCAGGGCCACATTTCCCAAATTGTGGAGGTGTCGCCTGACTCTTGTTACTGCCGCCATGGCGCCAAGCTAATCCAGCACTACCCTTGAATTATCATGGTCCATCCACTCCTGTCGTAGTGCGACGGGGCTAAATGGGCTAATCTGGCACTACACTTGCACCATCAAAGATATGACCTCATCAATGCCGGAGCTGGGTGGCTCGGTGGTTCGGAGCGTTCCGGCCACTCTCGTCAAAAATGTTCCGGGTTCGAATCCAGCCGGGGTCAAAAGGGGTTCAGACCCTATTCCGTGCTCCGTCTTTTCAAATCACCTTCGTAGTGGACAAAAGACGTTAAGCCCCTAAACGTTTAACGTTGTTTCTACATCTCATCAAACCCTTCTGCTGAAGGGAGGTAAATTGGCCTCGCTCCGACACGCGACACATTGGCTTATCTTTGCCTTACGTGCGGGATGCCCAGAATAAGGAACATACTACCCAGTGCGCAAAAGGCCATCGGACCGACGTCGGAGAGAGGGGTCCGAGATACTCAATGCTCGATAACAGCTCTGACGACAGCCAAAGGGTGAAGGACAAGACGTGAACCTTGACCTGTAGCTGTGGGTTAACACTTGGCGTTCGTGAGTCAGTCACGGGTTAACTTGGTGCAAATAGATCAACTCGGTGCTCAAGATGTGATCGGCCCCTGGTCGGCTGCTGCACTGAGATGGCATGAAGCTACTGCGGCCTACTTCGGCCCGATGAGCCACCGCCGGCCTCCACCCCTCCCTAAACTTCCCCGCATTAAGGACCTAAACACCTGATATCATTTTACTGACGTGCCGGTGGCCAGCTGTCGGAATTCGGGACAAATGTCCTCATGAAATATTCACAGAGCTTAATATGAGTGACCTTCGGCGCAAGACCAATCCAACGACAAAATGCTTCGGTCATCTCGACCTGGACATTCTGCGACAAAACAACGGATTGCTTTTTGACACGGCCACAGTCTGACTTGTACAGCTGTAAAGTACACATTGTTTATAAAGTAAGACCCTCTGAAAAACTGTATTACAATGTTACAGACAGATCGAGCATGATAGTTCAAGGGTGGTGCCAGAATAGCTTGGCACCTATTAGGCGCCAAGCTATTCTGGCACCACCCTTGAACTAGCAAGCTCGACCCATGTCTTGCTGTGGTGTGTCGGGGCTGAATGAGTTAAAACTCTTTGTCAAAATGGACATACAAATAAGCTGCCAATTCAGTCGCAATGAGTTAAACTGATGTGTACGATTTTAACAGTTTCACTTCCACAAGCACATTAAAAGCAATTTAGTTTTACAAACGATCTTTGTGATGACTTTAGCAGTTAATGTTATCCGGCGAAGAAAAAACATCACACAGACGGACAGAACTACTTTGGGGGCAGAATAAAACGAACTGCGTGATTCGGCCACACAAAGGCAGGCACTGGCACCGCACCGCTTCGAGGAACAAATTTCTCGGCGGTAAAAACTGTTCCAAATTTGTATTTATACTGTTACGAGCAAAAAGGAATGCGACACTTTTGGAATCATCTGAAACACCATCAAACGAAATGCGATATTTTTGGAATCATCGGAAACACTAAAATGAGCCCTACACTCAAATATTTCCAATGATTCTAAAAATGTCGCTTTTTTTTTTTTTTTTTTTTTGCTTGTCAGTAACTAAATAACTTATTAAATTATGCCTGACATTTGGGTGTGCAAATTTAAATCACGACCTTGTCAGTTAGACCGAAAAAATGCTCATTTAAACTCGCTTTTTGTCTGTGGATCTGAAGTCACGTGATTAGTGTTGCTTCACCCTCTAGTAGCCCCGAGGCCCCATTTCTCACATTGTGCGGGTGTTGCCGAACGACTGTGTACCAGTTGCAGGAGATGGCGCCATGTTAATCTCGCACTACCCTCGAATTATCATGGTCAAGCCATCGCTAGCTGTCGGGATCCGTGGCTAAGAAGGTTAGCAGGCTGCCAACTATAATTTAACCCCATCCCTGCCACTGGACGCATATTTGTATGTCCGAAATCCCTGTTCGTTCAACGAGCGAAAACAACAACCGCCCAAGAAACATGCATACAAGTTGGTCTCCGCAAGAGACATAGATCCTCATCAGCCCCCGCGACTGCGGTAGGTTAGTGCAACTGCGGGGGCTCATGAGGATCTACGCCTCTTGCATTATAATTGTGTTCTTTTATTCTCGGCGGGGAAGGGGTTATTGTGTATAATGACTATCCCCTCTAAGGGAGGGGTCTAAGCACTGCGTACGTACAAGCTGTCGGCGGGGAAGGGGTTATTGTCTATAATGACTATCCCCTCTAAGGGAGGGGTCTAAAGACTGTGTACGTACAAGCTGTCGGCGGGGAAGGGGTTAATGTCTATAATGACGCTCTCTGCGGTCCTCCAGTGAGAAACGTTTGAAGGCTCCGAAGCGTAACTTGAAAACTGTTGGTGAACGCTCATTCAGCTTCATTGCACCTTCAGTTTGGAACTCACTGCCTGTCAGTCTTCGAAATCTTTCTACTCTCCCTCAGTTTAAGGCTCAGTTGAAAACTCACCTCTTCCAGCTTGCTTTTCCTCTGTCGTAGATCCGTGGTCCTGTTGTATTTATTTGTAATGTTTCATATCGTCTATGTCATGTTTGACTGCGTGTGTTAGCGCAATGAATTTTTGCCACAAAAAGATTTTGCGCTATACAAGAACCATTCATTATTATTATTATTAATGACCATCCCCACTATGGGAGGGGTCTAAGCACTGTGTACGCACAAGCTGTCGGGGATGCAATCTCTGTAACGACTACGGGAAGGGTTACGAGCTCTTGGGAATGACAGATCGGTTAAGATAGTTCAAGGGTAGTGCCAAATCAGTATGGTGCATCAGAAGACAAGAGGTATAGAGACCGCCAGAGGGCGCCGTTAACCCATGTAACCCCAGGATCGCATTTTCCAAATAGTGGATGTGTCGCCTGTCTCTCGTTGCTGCCGCCATAGCGCCAAGCTAGTCCGGTATTGAATTATCATGGTCCATCCACTCCTGCCGTAGTGCGACGGGGCTAAATGGGCTAATTTGGCACTACCCTTGCACCATCAAGGATATGACCTCATCAATGCCGGAGCTGGGTGGCTCGGTGGTACGGAGCGTTGGACTCTTGTCCGAAATGTCCCAGGTTCGAATCCAGCCGGGGACAAAATGAGTTTAGACCCTATTCCGTGCCCCGTCTTTTCAAATCACATTCGTGGTGGACAAAAGACGTTAAGCCCTCAACGTTTAACGTTGTTTCTATCAATTTGCCTAGCTCCGCCAAACGACACATTGCCTTATCTTTTCCATACGTGCGGGATGCCCAGAATAAGGAACATACTACCCAATGCGCAAAAGGCCTTCGGCCAGCCGATGTCGGCCGCCCTTTTCCCGCGCACGTCCGTTCGCGGGTCAACTTGCGACCAAAGATGGCCTTTTGCGCATTGGGTACGAGAGGAGTGCGAGATACTCAATGTTCGATAACAACGCTGTCGACAGCCAAAGGATGAAGGACGAGACGTGAACCTTGACCTGTAGCTGTGGGTTAACACTTGGCGTTCGTGAGACAGTCACGGGTTAGCTTGGAGCAAATAGATCAACTCGGTGCGCAAGATGTGATCGGTCCCTGGTCGGCTGCCGCACTGAGTTGGCATCAGCCTGCTGCAGCCTACTTCGGCCCGATGAGCCACTGATACGCGCACTGGGATGCGATTGCACGTTGGACTGACAGTCAGCCGCACTTTGTCGCGCAGAAAGTGGCGCCAAAAATATTGTCCCATTCACCCCTTGTGTCCCATTTACCCCTTGTGTCCCATTCACCCCTTGTGTCCCATTTACCCCTTGTGTCCCATTCACCCCTTGTGTCCCATTTACCCCTTGTGTCCCATTCACCCCTTGTGTCCCATTCACCCCTTGTGTCCCATTTACCCCTTGTGTCCCATTCACCCTTTGTGTCCCATTCACCCCTTGTGTCCCATTTACCCTTTGTGTCCAATTCACCCCTTGTCTGCCACTGGACGCGCGTTTTGTTTGTGAAATCTTTGTTATTTCGACAGCCACACGCCACGACCTTCCATGGAGCATGCACACAATTTGGCCTCAGCAAGAGGCATAGATCCTCATGAGCCCCCGCGACTGCGGCAAGTTAGTGCAACTGCGGTATGTTAGTGTGACTGCGGGGGCTCTTGAGGATCTATGTCTCTTGCAGATGTTTTCTCGGCAATGAAGGGGTTAATAATAGACCACAGCCAGACAGCTGTACGAGGAAAATAGATCCTCACCAGCTCCTGCAGGAGGGCGTATGCCTCTTGCGGCAGGATCAACACTAAAATTCCCGTCAATTTATATTTTCTTTATATGACACAATGAAGTGCGTGTACACGCAGAGACCTTCCCTCTGTAAGAGACACTCGTCTTCATGGAACATTTGCAGCCCGCCGGGGTTCATGAAGAAACATGCCTCTTGCCCCCAAGACCGGGTGTTTCCCATCAATATATATTGTTGATGGACAATTAGGGACGTCAGCGGACGAGAAGCCGGAACTGATCCTCATGGGCCCCTCCAGCCGCAAGGTGCCATGAGGATCTATGTCCCATGTGGCAAAGTCACTTCGTTCCCATCATTTAGTTTACTTCTTTGTGGAGGTCTTCAGGATTTCAGCCAAAGACTGCGCGCAGTGCGTTTGTTCGCCTCGTGTGTTTTACCCGTTGTACTGACTGACTTTGCTGTGATCAGCCCAACCTGTGTGACGTAATCTCTTGGTAGGTCATTGGATCTTTTCACACCCAGCACCACCTGTGGTAAATGGCTCCACAACTTGATGAGCCAGACGGATGTCGCAGAGGCGCCAATCCAAGTTAGTCATGATTCTTTGAACAGCTGTGATAGTCCAATGCAACCCATTGGCTGTCAGTAGCGGTTTTTTGTGGGGTTTTTTTTTGTCGAGGTGATTCCTACAAGATAAGTGGTGTTGGGTGCAGGAATCACCTCGACAAAACACGCTGCTGACAGCCACAGGGTTGTAATTCTGGCGAATCTTAGTTGCCCGGAATAGATAATCATGGTGGTGGAGGTGAAAACCCGTACTCTAAGAAGAAAGTTACGCTCACGCGAGTTGAACTTGACCCAGTTACTTTGCCCAGGTATAGGACGGGCACAATTGGACACGAGAATGAAGGGGTTTAGAAGGGCATCGTTTAACCCCTTTTATCTGCCAGTCGACACAGACTGTGATCCTGAAATCTTCAAAATTTCAACGCCAAAGAGTCCCAGTTTGTCCAACGCCAAAGAGTCCCAGTTTGTTCAACGCCAAAGATTTCCAGGTTGTCCAATGCCCACGAGTCCCAGTTTGTCCAACTTCATAAGTCCCAGTTTGTCCAAAGACCAAAGAGTCCCAGGTTGTCCAACGCCAAAGAAACGCAGTTTGCCCAACACCAAAGAGTCGCGGTTTGTCCTACGCCAAAGAGTCTCAGGTTGTCCAACGCCAAAGAGTCTCAAGTTGTCCAACGTCAAAGAGTCTAAGGTTGTCCAACGCCAAAGAGTCCCAGGTTGTCCAACGCCAAAGAGTCCTAGTTTGTCCATCCCCAAAGAGTTCTAGTTTGTCTAACGCCAAAGAGTCATAGTGTGTCCAACGCCAAGGAGTCACAGGTTGTCCTAAGCCAAAGAGTCCCACGTTGTCCAATGCCTAAAAGTTCCAGATTGTCCAACGCCAAAGAATCATAATTTATCCAACGCCAGAATCCTTGTTTGTCCAACACCAAAGAGTCCCAGTTTGTCCAACTCCAAAGAGTCCCATGTTGTCTAACGTCAAAGAGACCCAGTTTGTCCAATGCCAAAGAGTCACAGTTTGTCCAAAATCCAGGAGTCCCAGTTTGTTAAACGTCAAAGAGTCCTAGTTTGTCCAACGCCAAAGAGTCCTAGTTTATCCAACGCCAAAGAGTTCTAGTTTGTCCAACGCCAAAGAGCCCCAGTTTGTCCAACGCCAAAGAGTCCTAGTTTGTCCAACGCCAAAAAATCCCAGTTTGTCTAATGCCATAGGGTCCTAGTTTGTCCACCGTTAAAGAGTCCCAGGTTGTCCAACGCCAAAATGTCCAAGGTTGTCCAACGCCAAAGATGCCCGGTTTGTCCTAGGAACGTGGACACACAGTGGTCTCTACAAGAGGCATAGATCCTCATGAGCCCCAGCAACTGGAGACGCTCGTGAGGATCTATACCCCTTGCAGCTGGGCCATGTTTATTTTTAAGGGGTTAAATCTGACTGGCAGTATGGAATGTTGACCCTAACAAATCACGGATCACAGGCGACGAATCATCAAATCCCAACACGCTGCACGAATTCTAAAAATCCCCCCCTCCCCCACCCCCTATATTTTTCTGGCATCATGATTCAATATGTTGCGAATTGTTCATTCTATCTTGCGCGCGCGCACACACACACACACACACACACACACACACACACACACACACACACACACACACACACACACACACACACACACACACACACACACCAAATGAAAATGTAGGGGTTGCGGGGCTTGGGGGGTAGGGGTGGAATGAGTATCCCCCTGCCAATGGAAGCAAGGTCTAGCGTCGGGGAGGCCTTCTGTGTCAGATAGAAGGTCCCAAACAAAAAGTTGGAACCCAAACCCCCACCCACTCGGGATAACTGATCTGCCCTTACCAGCGATTCCTTCCCCAATTCTTTGTGATTCACAAAGTACATATTGCTGTAAAATCTGTGTTGTGACATTATGACCCCTATAACCCGCCCGTTAGGGCCGTCCATTATCACTCTGGTGCCGTGGACGTTAAACCCGAACTAACCAACCAACCAACTCGTGTGAGCGCAAAACAATATTATTGATATTCATTTCTACTGACGTGCCGGTGGCCAGCTGAATTCGGGACAAATGTCCTCATGAAATATTCTCAGAGCTTGATATGCGTGACCTTCGGCGCAAGACCAATTTAACCACAAAATGCTTTGGTCATATCGACCTGGACATTCTGCGACAAAACAACGGATCGCTTTTTGACACGGCCACAGTCTGACTTGTACAGCTGTAAAGTACTCACTGTTTGTAAAGTAAGACCCTCTGAAGGACTGTATTACAATGCTAGAGACAGATCGAGCATGATAGTTCAAGGGTGGTGCCAGAATAGCTTGGCGCCTGTGGGCGCCAAGCTATTCTGGCACCACCCTTGAACTATATCAGCCGCCGCCAGATTACCCCCTTCAGTGTCCGCTGTCGCAGTCTGTGTTCCTGCAGGCTTTGTGGATTTCAGACCGAAAAACCCTAGCGGTCCCAGGAACATGGATTCAACATGGTGTCAGCAAGAGGCATAGATCCTCATGAGCCCACGCAACTGCGGTATGTTAGTGCAACTGCGGGGGCTCACGAGGATCTATACCTCTTGCAGGTGGGTGGTGTTCACATTGTCTCGGCACTGAACGGGTTAATTCTGCTAGAACGCTGCCAGCGGTGCGATCCGCCCGGCCAAGATTCTCGCGCAGTGCGTTTGCTTAATTTTAGCTCTGAATGTGTCGTTACGAGCCGTTATTTGGCATGCATACCGGAACCGGAAATGAACTCTTGACAGAATCTCTTGGTGGCAGAGTAATATACAATACAGACAAGTTACTGAGCAGGCAAAGAGCTAGGGACGGGAAAGAGGCGTTAGGAAAGACACGTCTTGTGATCACGGTTCCACTTCACCCTTTGTATTTATTTATTTTATTTTTGTTTGGGAAGAGAGGGGTGGCTTAAGACTGGAACGCTGGAGCTAGCGCCAGTACTATGAGCCCATCCTGTCCCGGCACACCGTGGTACTGACTGTGACGTTGCAGGTCTACGTGTGCTTGCACTGTATGTATGTTGGACAGCGCGAGGAGCAGACGTGTATGAACTATTCCTTCTCCAGCACACTGACGTATTTTTTGCAGTTGCAAGTCTGCATGTACATATGTGTTATCAGCTGTTACTTGAAAATCATGTCATTCCTTTAACTCATTCAGCCCGACGGCCATATTTCCCAAATTGTGGAGGCGTTATCTAATGACTATGCACCAGTCGCAGGAGATAGATCGACCATGATAATTCAAGCTCAGTGCCAGAGATTAGCTTGGCGCCGACAGGCACTACCCTTGAATTATCATGGTCGCCCCATCTCCTTCCGTAGTGCGTCAGGGCTGAATGGGTTAATTACTTTGTTGCCTCACTATAAAAACAGTGACGTAGGCATCAGAAAGAAGGGAGGTGGGGGGGGGGGCTGCACACACACACACACACACACACACACACATACACACACACACACACATACACACACACACATACACACACACACATACACACACACACATACACACACACACACACACACGCACACACACACACACATTCGTCAGCGCTTGACTCGAGTGTAGAAGAAGGGTCGGCCTGTTTTGTAGCATTCATTCAGAAGGCGGCTGACAAAATGAGGTCAGGTAAGAAGGTAGGTGGTGAATCCCGTGCACAGCCGCCGTGGTGGGACTCGGACTGCGAGTTAGCAAAACAAAACAAGTACCTACAGTTGAAGCAGTTCAGACACACAAACACACATGACGACTTAGGGAAGTATCTTGACATGAAGAAAGAATTTAAGAAGTTGTGTAAAACAAAACAAGTAGAGTACAACGCACGGGTTTTGAATGAGCTCAACGATGCATGTAACGATGCAAATTCAAGAACATTTTGGCAAAAAATAAAGTCTCTGACTGGCGTTAAGAAGTTGTGTTCTGATGTTATTTCACCACGCGCGTGGTATGATTATTTTCGTAATTTGCTAAATGTGGATCAGAATGTTGATGATTCAGGTTTCAGCAGACAGGCCGAGGGTGTTTTGAATGACCATATATTATCTGATGATTGTGGTGGTTGTCACAATGCAAAATTTGACGAGGAAATCACGCAGGATGAAATTCGCAGTGCTATTAATAGCATGAAGAAAGGGAAAGCATCAGGCCCTGATGGCTTGCCCACTGACCTTTTTCATCATGCAGGTGAGATCCTTGTGAAATTTCTGCATCCTTTGTTCAATCGTGTGTTTCAAAGTGCGGAATACCCTGAAAGCTGGACCATGGCTGTGATATTTCCACTACACAAAAAGGGTAACCCTAGAAATGTTGACAACTACAGAGGAATTTCTTTTTTGAACGTTATCAGTAAGTTGTACAGTTTTGTCATTAACAACAGGTTGATTCGTTTTTGTGAAGAGAATGATTGTATTCCTGAGGCTCAAGCTGGCTTCCGTAAAGGGTACAGTACTATAGACAACATTTTTTGTTTACAGGCACTAGTGCAAAAGTA